>CM024545.1:2335203-2980319 GCA_014182365.1 Eucalyptus tenuipes
ATAAAAAATACCACATAAAATTTACGTTCAAGAAAAAAATGAATTAATCAACATAAATTTTAACATTTTCATTATCATTTATTTCTCTACCATCGTCGATAAAGGTTCAGCGACCTTCGACCGGAGGTAATAGAAAGTGGCGGCCTTTCGCCCCTCTTTTTTTTTTTTTTTTTTTTTTTTTTGCCCCTCTTGTGAACTTGCTTCATATTTTCTGGGTTTTCTTAAAAATTATTATAAAATTATTTTCATGTAATTGCCACAGGACGCCAATTTCAGCAACTTGCCAAAAGATTAAGCGGGTTCTCGATAAAGTAAACAAATTCTAAAAGATAAAGTTCAGAGATTATTGAGGTCAAAGTTTATGATCTAATTACAATTAGCACCAACATTAGCGGGCTATCAACCAAATTTCACCTTATAGGAAGTAAAACTTTTCATATTGGCTAGTAACTTTCTCGATTACAAAAATCAAGTCTTTATCCTATCAGTAATTAGTATTTTTGTAACATTTTGAGAGCCCCTTTGTTTATTTTTAAGCTAAAGCAAAGGGTATTACTCTGTATTTCCATCAAATTTTAAAAAATCATTCAAATTTTAGAAAATTATGAAAATAATTAATGTGAATACAAGTTTCGACGTTTAAATGTTGTGAAAGTGAAAAAGCAAAAGTCATTTTAGACAGACACTAGTTAGCTTGATCCCATTAATAATTAGCAAATTTTATCTTAACTTTTCATAAATAAAAGTAACTTTGAAATCAATGAATATCAGTAATTTTTAACTATTTAATAGATTTCTCTAAATATTTCTTTTCGTCTTTGTCTATATTACAGCTAATTCAAAATCTAATTTTCATTCACAACTTCAATTACTCCTCATCTTCATTCCACAGCTTCCACACTTTCACCTGCATTCACCTCCCTCTTCCTTCTAACTTCCCTTCTTTACAAGCTACTTCAAATACAACTGCAACACTCCATTCATCTGCCCCTGCGTACTGTGTTGGGAATGCAGCACACCTCCCCTTTACAAGCTACTCCAAGAACAATTGCATTCACACCATTCATACAACACATGTGAAATCCTCTGCTTTTGCCGGGCTATCAATTTTCCGACTTTCCTGCCGAACTTCCTCGTTTTCTTGGCTCGATTGAATAAGGCATAATCAACTTCTCATACAACCTCAGCTGCTTCAACGGTAAGTCCGGTGACTTCCACCAACAGGCAAGCAAACATCTTGCTGAATACTCGATACGGAAAACACATAGTATTTCTTTCTTGCTGTGCTCAGAAAAAACTCGCTCTACTCAAGAAAGAATGCTAATTACACGGAAACTTACATGACCTCTTTCGACAAGCTTACAAAACCCATTCTGATGGACAACAGGGGACTACTGGATCATTTCTCCGGGAACCATCTTTGAATGGACAAGGAGAACATGGAATTGCTGAGCTCTATTAACTTCACAAGAATTCTCTTGTCCTCTTACCATCTTTGAGGGGACAAGGAGAACATGGAATTGCTGAGCTCAATTAACTTCACAGGGGTTTTTGGCCCTCTACTTTCAGATACAAACTGAAGTTTCATCCTGAGCTGATCCAAAAGAGTTTCTAGAGCCTGACTGGTAGTCCATAGTTATGGAAAGCTCTAAGTTTACCGTCGTAGCTTCCCGTCACTATCACAAGGCCCCATGCTTGGGCGAAATGGTCCACTTGATGCTTCCCAAATTCGCAATATGCTTCTGTGGGTGGAACTTCACATTGAGGAAGCCTCTCTTCAGGCCATGTGGCAGAGCCCGTGCATGACCTGTCAAGTGAGAAGCAATTACCGAGTGAAAAACATTCGGGTTCTTTATGATCCGGCACACAAAAGGAGCATCCGCGTTGGTGATTTCCTAGGTCCTTCGGTCCTCTATGTGTGCCTGACCATGGTGTTGCAACAGACACGCCTTCGGATGAAAAATACTCGCAAGAGTGCAAGGACTTCGTGCTCTTGGAAGGAGACAGATTGAAGTCATCATAGTTCCACAAGTAGACACGATCCTCTCCAGTAGATACCATGTGATTGCCACTCGAAGTAAAAGAAGCAGACATCTGATTTACTGACTTTGGATGCCCTGTTACATTCAGCAAATTAGAGCTTTAAACAATGCTGGTTGATTGTGGAACCAAAACAAAAAGTCTCATTTCACATTGGCAAAATTATATGCTGGTCAATAGGCTTGTGTTCTTGTTTATATTCTTGTGGACACAGATGATATGTGACACAACAAGAATGATAAACCCTATGTTCTTCTCTTCTCAAATTATTCGACTTTTCACTCAATATGGTATCAAGGTTATTAAATGATGGCTCAGATGCAAAAAGAAATTGACTCAGCCATGCATTTTTACAGGGCAAAGATGAAAGATCCCTTGATTTTAATCTTCAAAATGGGGATAATGATAAGCGAAAATTTCATGAAACCTCGAATGAGAATGAAGCTCAATACCTCTGTATTTGGAAATGATCTCAGTTCCTTCTAAAATACGGAGTCTGCAATCTTCTGACGAGATCATTACTCTTCGAGAATTTTCCTGAGAAAACTGCAATGAGAAATCATTTAAATGTTATTTATGAGCAATGTAAGAAGAACCTTTCAGGAACTTGAGCTTTTACTTATGCCAAACCTGAATGCTAGTGATCCTGTTGCCAAAGGTCCTTTTTTTTCCCTTGAATATGGATAACTGCATCTTGCTGGAGACGATTGCCTGCATCCAGGTAAATTGAGTTAAGTACCTACTATTCATATTCATAAACTAGCCCTACATTCAAAATATGAGGAGAAAGTTACCTGAAATCTCAAAGAAACGGCAAGTGCCTGTGATACTACCAACAACAATTCCCTGCAAAAAGCATTGGAGAAAGAGAAGACAGGATGAGCATAATCTTTATCTCCTAAAAATTTAGATAAGGCTTAGCAGCATGAAGCTATTGATCATACTTTTCCATCAGGCTGGTAGCAAATGGCGGTTATCACATCTCGCGCGTCAACCCAATCCACAACTCGCCTTTTGGATATTCCCCAAATCCGAGCTTTACCATCTATAGAACCACTTAAGAAGTAGTTCTCATCAAGAGGGTCAAATTGAATGCACGTCACTGTTTCAGATCGAAGAGGCAAAAGATAAGATTATGGGAAATTATCGAATAACAGGACATCTCAAGATAAGGAGAACTGAAGTTTAATATTTACCGTAATTACTATGACGGAAGACATTCAGGCATCGGTCACAACCCACTTTCCACAGACGGACGGTATTGTCTTTGGAAGACGAAAGCAGCTTCTGCAACAGCAAAGGATGAAAGAAAGCTCCCATCAGCCATCAAGCCGAGTAAAACATTACCAACATGAAACAATTGAGAGTACATGATCACTTCAGCAAGATATAGAAGGCTGTGCTAGAACTCACATTAGAAGAAGACCAAGCCAACTCCAGAACATCACTTGTGTGGCCGTGAAACTCATGCAGCGGTGACTCGCTGATCCAGAAGATCTGATCAGGCATTAGAACTGAGGCGTGGTTCGACTTCTTTCCTTTAGGATGCGACATGCCATTTTTCCCCAGGCTACAATTATGATCTTCACAAGTATCCACATAATTATGAGAGGCATCTACTGATGCAACCTGCCATATCCGGACCACACCATCTGAACCACCAGTTGCCAAGAATTCACCATCTGGACTGAACTTCATCGTCCAGATTATGCCGTCGTGAGCTTGAATTTCTTGTCCGACGTAGAGTGCAGATAATTCCATCCACCTTTTTTTGTTGTGACGGGTGTTCAGCTTTCTCAATCTGGGTACTTCAGGATCTGGTTTGAAAGCTTCAGGAGTAGACATGTTATGCTTGTTGTCTCTCTTGCTCCCAAAAAATTTCCACCATCGATTCGCTCTCCTTCTACTTCCAAGAGACGTCTGTTTAGATTTCACAGGTGAATGCGAAAACCCATCGGTCCCTGCATCAGCTGATTTGTTCTCCTCTTGTTGATCAAATTCATCAACCATATAATCTCCATCATTTTCCAGTGCATTCCTAGAGCATACAAAATCTTCCTCTGGAGAATTGGTTCTGGACAAAAATGAGCTCGAAACAGCTCCACTGCACACACTTAACCTATCTACATCTATCTCACTTTCATCAGAACACACGACCGGAAAACTGAATTCAGCAAAACCCATTCCGCGCAAGAAGGTATCACGCCTTTCTTTGACACCTTGTGGTTCTTTCAACCAAATGTCGTACTCGCTTAGACTCGATTCTACTTCATCTTTAGCCACATCTGACTCCTCAGGTAACGAAAATTGCTCAGCAGAATCAAAGAACTGATCACTCTCTCCCTCATTAGGACCCAGCATGTCTTGCAATTGGCCTAATATTCATATCAAAAGAACCAACTATGATCGCCACCCCCCTCTTCCTCGATGCAATCAAATTCTTCGAGCAGCTCAATTCACTTCATATACCCCTCCGACACCCCAAATTCAAGCACCTAATTTCCCCTGTTAATGCCGATAAAACCGTGATGCAGCAACTGATATTCCCAATCCCCACCAAAAACTACAGGATCCTATAAATTAATCCCCCGAGATGGGCTAAGTACGAGGTACCAAGCTCTAGCTCCCAAAAAAGACCACTCGGGAAACTTTTTTATATGCGAGCGTTGAGAAAGATCAGCTCCAATACTCAGCATAAAAAACTAATCCAAGCAACACCCAGATGGCCAAAAGTCTCAGGAACGCCGAATCGGAGAGCTCCTCAAGGGCCTCAAAAGTTGGGATAACATAAACAAAGGGAGCATAAAAAAGACATTTTTTTTCACCTCGGTTTCAATGCGAAGCAAAAAAATAAAAGAACGCGGCCATTTCAACGCGTAAACCCACCGACCCTCCTGAGATTATGGCTCGTAGAAGCCAAATCACCAGCAGAGAACTAGAACGACACTCCCCTTCGGCATTCAATCCCCACCAATGCATTGAACCCAGGCAGACATTTCAGGGGTCGGGCACTTGGGTTCTTGAAGAGGAAATGGCGGAACAAGAAAAGGTGTGTTTATGTGTGTGAACAGCTGCAGGGGGGGCAAATCAAGAACCGATAAACAAAGCCTGGGGGCGTCTAAATAAATCAGGGGCGTGGCCAAGTTCCTTTCTTTTTGCGATTTCTTTGCACTGATGAAGAAACCGATGAAAGGGTTGGCGTCTTGAGAAGCGTGGAGGGAGCGAAGCGCACGAGCGACAAGAACGAACGGCGCGGCCCGGGAAACAAGAAGAAAGCTGGCGTTGCTGTGCCGTGCTGAGGCAGCAGCAGCAGCAAACCAGTGCGTGTTAAAGGCCGAACCCGAACTACCGCTCGTTCATCTGCTGCCGTTTTCCCTCACTGCATTTTTGTGTGTCCAGTCGAGCCTTTTGCTTTCTTGTGCTTCGGTAATTCCCAGCAAGCGAAGCGGAGCGAGTTCCTACTTTCTGCGGACATTAAATCAGGAGGGAAAATGGTGAGGCAGAGAGAGAGAGAGAGAGAGAGAGGGTCTGAGAAGATTGTCCGAAACGAAAAAGCTGAAAACCGCGGGGTCTATGAAACGAACTTTTTCACTTTCAACCAGAAAGAAAGAAGAAAACTAATGTTTTTTTTTTTTGCTCTCTCTCTCTCTCTCTCTAACCTAATTTATAATTTATAATTCGTGCGATTTTTTCCCTTTTTCGAATTTGAAAGTCTGAAACTTTCACAATACTTCGATATTGATACTTAGAATCCCATAATTCTTTTTTTCATGTTCTATAAAATTTGCATGGTATTTTGAATTTTCATGGAAAAACAAAGAAGTTTTTTTTTTTTTTGCTTATTTATAGGTACGAACGAGTATAAGGTTGTGATAGAGAAAAGATAGAGCGATGTGTTTTGTGGTGATGTTTTAGAGCACTTATTCATCATACCTTTAATTGAGAAAGCTCGAGAAAGATGGTGCGTTGAAAAATGGCATAATTTCCATCGCTAACTCAGTAACATGTGCTTTAAGGATATTCTCGAACAAGTTATTCCTTTTGATTCATAATGAGAAAGTAAAATTAAGAATCCCAAATTTAGAAATATATATATAAATTACTTCTTAGTATGGCAACAAATCTTCATAAAGAAAATCATTGATCTTGATACAGGCCATTTAGAAGAGCATGTCCAAGTCATTTTTAATTGTCTCGAAAAGACATTAATCATTTCATATTTAATGTGAAGAGGGCCTCAATCTTTCTTTTAAAGCATTAAGGTTATTGCTTTTATTGGTGGCTTAGCAATTGAAAATGGATCGCAAAATACACAAGCGTTGTGACCGGTCTTTATCAAATACCCTATAATCACGAGATAATTATAATCAAAAGTAATCTGAGGGAAAATTGTTTTTTCCTACTCTGGAGCAAATTGATTTGCCCACCAAATAATAAAATGAACCTATTTATAATTTCCACAAAAGCACTCCCAAAGTGACACCACACCGGACAGCTATGTGACATAGAGGGACCAAAGGGGTTGACTTTCAATTTTGCTATTAATGCGCCTTTAAAGCGTATTAAATAACGAATAAATTGTCCAAAATTCAAAAAAAAAAAAAAATATATATATATATATATATATATATATAGCGGGTTGTAATAATAACATAGTAGGGATGTTCTTATGGAATGGCCTACTGTTTTGCAGGTTCCACTTAGGCCAACCGATTTTATCACAAAAAAAAAAACAAAACAAAAAAACAAAGTTCTCTCCTCCTCCGCCGAATCTGACAAGTGGCATCCTCGGTTGTCTTGCCTGACATTTGATTAATGTTTAAATTATTTTTGGCATAAAATTTTATAGAATTTAGTCTATATATCGACTGCGACTTTTGCAGTTGATATGTGAAATTCATGTTAATGAGTGATTTCAGGACACCTAGTAATTAAAAGAATTAATGTTACAAGTTTTACTAAAATGACCATTAAAAAAATTCTATAGTTTATAGTGTATAGCTAAAACAATCTAATTTGATTCATGATTCATCTAAAAGCCAAACGTACTCAATTTTAAAGTGCCTATACCGGTCAGTAACGACAATCATTTTTACGATGAAATTATCGTATAATTTAACTCTATTTAACTCATTCCATCATTGTAAAAAGATAATAAAAAGCTACACCAAATAAGACAAAAATGGAAAACATATGGATCTAAAATCCCTATGATAACTTTCTGTTTGCCTTGGTCTCTAGGCAACATTGACCCAAACCAACCTCCATATCGATATTATGGTGACAGAAATGCTTGTCAGACATAGATTCGATCTTCAAGATATTAACTAGATACATAACAAAAAGTACGATCCATTTAATCTATGATTTTTTTTTGTTTTTGTTTTTAGTAACTTAACAAGTTCATAAAAAAAATCACTATTTGATAATATTTGAGAACTAGACATTTGAAGAGGGGTATGCAAATTCTATTTTTTGGGATTTTTTTTTCATGGAGATAATAACTGATAATCAATAGTCATTCTTTTTTTTTTTATTTTTTGGGTAGATTTCACACATTAAATTTGGAAGCAAGACCTCCAAAAATCCAAAACATGAACTTAAACACCCAAAGGAAGGAGACAGGGAAGGGGAAAAGGGAATGGACCAGAAGACAGCCTGTGCTCAAAAGGCCAGTGACAACAAACACTTTCAGCAGTCACTGCCAGTGCCAACTCTGCCTACAAAGGCCACACAAACCTATCTTTAAATTCCAACATTTATTATTCCTTATTTTTTAAATAAATTAATTTCTTTTTGTTTCAAATAAAAAAATAATTAATTCAGACAGACATTAATAATTCCTCCCTGCAAAACTATCTGGCCCTTTCAAATGGGGACAGCGATTGTTCCTAATCCTAATAGCCTATAACCTCCCTCAGCCCCTACCTACCTGCAACTCTATCTTTCTCTGCAATTCTTGGGCTTTGGGAAATAATTGCAGGGTGTGTCCTTCACCATTGAAGATGCCTAATCAAAGCTCTAACCATGGTTGGGAATCCATTGTGCTCAAATTGGGTTGTTGTTGCAATTAAAAATTTAGCGCTACCTCAAAGTTTCAAATAAGAAAAAGAAGAAGAAATAAAAAATATTGAGATGAGTACTAAGTTCTTACATTGCCTTTGGTACGATGAAATAAAATGGAAATAGAAAGAAAGATACTATGTGAGGATCGAATGAATTAGGATTTCTTTTGTTTAGTTTGCCAAAGAAATTTGGCGGGAATAGAAATTAATGATTTATGTAGTAAATATAAAATATACTTCCAATTTTCAAAATGATGACATTATTATAGCATGATAATTACAACTCAATGATAAAATATTTCACTAATTAATGGGCTAAAATCATCATTCAATAATTTTGTACATGATGAATGATTGCTTGAGTTTGATTACTTGAATTTTTTTATTGAATATATATATTTCTCTTAAGTTTAATTATAAAATTAGTTTAACCACATGACAACCAATCATGATAGTTGATATTTTGCTATTCAGATTAGTGATGTTCAAAATTGTATTTTATCAATTTTAGCTTTTTATTAGCTAATATTCAAAATCTTTTTGAGTTTTATGTTGGTGCGATATTGGAATGGAGTTATGACTCCTTCACACAGTGTAACAATAAAAGTACACATGACTTAAAAAAAAATCAAAATCATGTGCAAAATTAGTCTTAACTAGGCTTATAAAAAAAAGATGGTATTGTCCCCATAAGCGGATTAAATGCTATGCGCTATAATTGTTTTCTTTCTCTTTAAATTTGATGAGACATTGATGGTTTTACGACGTACTTTAATCAAAATATGTCATAACAATGCTGTCTTATAAAAAATTAAGAATTAAAGAGAACTTTGTTATTTTATAAAAATTCATGAGATCGCGAGAGCTAATTAGAGATTTCATCAGAGACTTACCTAGATTAAAAATTCCAGCCGCAAGAATGGCTATCGAGACAAGACAGACCCTTCTCGAATCGAACTCTAAATCTCTCGTGGGACTGAAATCAAAGGGTGTGCGTACGGACAACTTGTACGGTTGTTTTTGTTTTTCTTTTCTTTGTATAAAAATGTAATTTCGAGCAAAAGATTTGATGGTGTGCACGACGCGACGCTCGTGTGGACTTTACTTTTCACGTGGCAACTGGGGCCACGAACGGTTTGTCTTTTATTTCCTGAAAAATCTGTGTGGAACGTCAATTTTTAATTAAACAAAAAATTAGGGGGAAAAGAAGAAGAACATAAAAAATAGAGCCCACGCTCCCCTTGCCTAATTAATTTATTATTAATGAATCGATTGAGGATCCGATGCCGCACTAGATTTAGTTAATAGCCCGAATCCCCCATTTTAACTTTTTTTCTTAAAAATGAGCGTATGTTATCTGGAAATTATCAAATTTTGTAATTAATTTTCACCTCACATGAAGTGGCATTCAAGGCAAACTGCTATTGTCAAGCTTTGGGGGTGCCAAGTTGATGGTGGGAAGTCTAATATCCCTCGGGTTGGGCAGATAGATTGCTAGGTATATATGCCGATAACCAAAAACCTAGCCTCCTTAGCCAATATGACTTTCGATTAGTTTAATTTTAAAAGCACGAGGACGTCAATTATGAGTATATGGAGACTGACACGACGATTTTCAAAGGGCCCGTTCGAGCATTCAATAATTCGAAAGTATTCGACCCTAAGCAATTCGGCTCGAGGAAGATGGTGGAACCCCCAAATGATAACAACCCTTCTCATGAAAGCGAACAAGGACACTAGAGCAAGGAAACAAAGTGCAATCAAGATGATAATATCATATATAGTAATCTTGCTAATGTGTAGTGTTTTCATAAATAGCTAGGTATATATGCAAATAATCAAAACCTAGCCTCCATAAGAAGACATGACTTCTGATTAATTTAATTTTAAAAGTACGAGAACGCCAGCTATAAGTACACGGAGACTGACACGGCAATTTTCAGAGGCTCGTTCGAGCATTCAATAATTCGAAAGTACCCAACCTTAAGCGGTTTGGCATGAGGAAAATGGTGGAACCCTCAAACGATAGCAACCCTTCTCATGAAAGTGAACGAGGGCACTAGAGGAAGGAACAAAAATGCAGTCAAGATGATAATATCATATATGGTAATCTTGCTAATGTATAGTGTTTTCATATATAGCAAGGTATGTATGCCAATAATCAGATCCTAACCTATATTACAAGACAAATATGAATTTCGATTAATTTAATTTCAAAAGTGCAAGAACATCAACTATGAATATATAGAAACCAACATGGCGATTCTCAAAGGGCTCGTTAGAGCATTTAATAATTTGAAAATACTCGACCCTAAGTGGTTCGCTCAATGTGCAAGAAGATATTTAAGAAGCGGCTCAGGAAATATGGTGGAACCCTCGAATGATAACAACCTTGCTCATGAAAGTGAACAAGGACGCTGGAGGAAGGAACAAAAGTGCAGCAAGATGATAATATTAGATCCGGTAATCTTGCTAATGTATAGTGTTCTCATAATGATTAGCCAAGGACAGGACCCTAGTTCTAGTTCGATATTTCATGTGGGCTTGTTCACAAGGACAGGACCCTAGTTCTAGTTCGATCTTCCATGTGGGCTTGTTCCTCTTTGTGTGCACGACTCTCTCAAACATCAAACAAGGAAACTCCCATGAACAACCATGAACGAGTCTTAATGAACTCAAGGAGAAAATGGAAAAATGTAAGTTACAAGGGCATAGAAGCAGACAAACTGACCTTTTGCTCCACTCTGCAAACTTTGTATGAGGGCTCCAGCAATGTGTGGACTGTAGACTCTCTTGCACGAATATGAGAGAGAGAGAGAGAGAGAGAGAGAGAGAGAGAGAGGTCTCTTTGTCTAAGCCATTGAAGCTGTGAGGATCATGTTGGGTACTAATAGGAGAATGAGTGATGATGCATTCATGGAGCCACCTAAGCAGATGCCAAAAAGCAGAGGCTTGGACCCTAATTGTTGGGAGCATATCGCCGCTCGATCTTGCCTCGATCTCCCTCGTTAAAACCCAAAAGTTAGCGTTCTTATCTTATTTTATACCTGCATTTCATATTTCATTTATATTAATGCCAAGTTGCCTTTTTTTAAGGGATTACTACTCATTTTTCATTTCATCTCCAATTTCTGAGCTTCTGGAGTATTTTTATCTCTCGGTTCTTTTCTCTTTCCGACACACTCGGTTAATTGAGATGACAATCTAACCAATTTTAGCTGATACGATTTGTGGTAAAAATCGAGCATGCTTGATGCGGGTTCTCTTCAGGACGTACAATTTGTACTTGCGAAGTGTTGGATGAAAATTATTTCTTTTACATATCAATATTGATCATATACTTTTCTTTCTTAAAGGGTTTTGAAAACTTAGCTCGGCGAGATGGTCTAGTTGTTTGTGTTTTAGTTGATGAAGTATAGGGACATTGAACACTTCTTCACTATCAAGGGCTTGTTGGCTTTTGATTTCCCATGCTTTAAACATGTAGCTTTGGATGGCAACATTGCAAATTTAAATTGAAGAGAACAACGTGCTTAATGGAAAATTGCTGAACACTTTAGAGAATAATTGTGGCAATCGGCAGCCTAACCAAAAGGGGCCACGTAATGATCTTTTATTCGACAAGATCGAATATCACTAAAGCTAATGAACCTACGCCATTCCATGTGGTGCACGCATTCATTGATTTATATTTTGATTTGGCTTAAAGTTCAGGAAAAGACGCGGCTACAAATCATCATGAATCGTGCACATCCCTCATAGGCTTACAAAATCTAGGGTTTCGTTAGGTTTTTTTTTTGTATATATATAAAACTTGATCAAACTCTCTATGTCCCACTCACATGCTCTCTTGACTTCTCTTTTGGCCAGGCATATAGAACTTGACTTGAATGCACATTTCTCCAAGAGCACTCACTCCACACTGTGCATGGTGGCATCACGAGTGCTTATCTCATCCCTTTTCTAGGGTTTGGCCCATTTGACAACCAAGGTCACGCTCCCCCCTCTTCGATTTATTCATTTCCAAAGAATTTTGCTCAGCTGGCACTAGAGATTTCCTTGGTCTATATGTATCTCTAGTCTAATCACAAGCCTAACCATCTCTTAATTAAAGAATTAAAACCACGATTTGTTGACCCTCCTCGAGATGCGATGCTTGTTGGAGAGTGAACTGTCGTAGACCATGTGAACGTATAAGAAGGGTGATCTCCTTTGATATTATACGCAAATCTTGGATTCTCAACCGAAAAATTATGGACGAGTTATTTAAATGGTTGATAAGATTAGGAAATGATGAGGAAAAGCTAGGTTTGGTAGCTCAACTTAATAGTTTAAATCCACATGATTGAGACCCACTTGTGTGAATACATGTTTATTTGATCAAGTATCCCTTTCAAGATCTAATTAGGGAATTAAATATATTGTGTATAGCGACTAAGTTATCAGGTTCTCATCTTGTCTATGTAATCATCCTGATTTAGGGATGGAAAGGGAAGAAAGTTTGATTTTTAGAATAAAAGTATCACTAGCTTTGAAATACCCATTAATCATAGTAGTCATCGACAACCATTCATCGACAACTATTTCACTAGGGTTGGATGACGAGCGAGATTTGACTTGATTTTCGACAATACAAGATTGTGAGAACGCACCCGGACAAGAGTAATAGATAAAAGGGTGAGAAATATCTAAAAACTACCGGTGGAGAAAGTCCATGCATATGTTTCATCGACCGATTTAGCGGGATTCATTGTGCTCGGTTGCTAGGCTCCATGACAAGCAAGCGAACCGAAAGAGACATGTCGTACCTTCCACGGAGTGATCATTTTTTATTTTATTTTTTGGTCAGAAACCGAGTGATCATTGGGATCCCGTTGTTCTTCTCACATCGCAAGCTACCAAAAAAAGTGTGTGGCCTCGGATGCAAATACGTCAGTCGTCACCATTCTCATCCGAGGCTCTCTTCAGAGAGTCAAGACATGACACACCTCGGAAAGGTCCAAAAGAAAAAAAGAAAAGATAAGGAAAAAAGGAGAAGAGAAGGTACATCGCGTACGTTGTCGGAAAGGTAAATGCGATGTTGACTTTTCTGGGGTCCAACACGGCATCGTCCATTCGCTCTATGGGGAATAAAGGTGGTGTCGGCACGAATCCAAACCCATTTCTCGCCGCTTCTCCTTTGGCTGCTTGCTTTCTCAAGTTCTTCCTTCCTTCCTTACTCGTCTTGCGAAAGAAGAATTCTAATTCGAGAAAGGTCAAAGATGAGGCAAACCAGGCATAAAAAGAAAGATAAATAAATCTTTACATAAATTACCTTTAAGGTATTGACATTCTATTCTCTTTTCTCGAACCCTAATGAGATATTTGTATTTCCTTGATTCATATTTATAACGATTCTAATTTTACATGTTTTCTCATTCTATGAAGACCAAAAGATGGGTCGTTTACCATGTTTTGAAAAAGTCTAGTGATTGCAAAAAGGGATATTGACCCCGCACAAAAATGATACGGAAAGCGAAGCTCCTGGTGCTCGTGGGATGCTTCAATCTTCATCGGCATCATGAGGAAAATGAGAGGAAGTCGTTCGTCAAATGGGGCAAACAGTGGGATGCTGACGTGTCAATTGGGAGGTGTCTCCATTGAAAGATGCATTCTGTCTCAAGGATAATTTCCCCTCCTTGACTGGCCACATAATAAGTTTGGAAAAATTAGAGATTATTTTGGAGGAGTGGGCGTGGCATAAATCGGTTCATATTTCACAAATTCAATGATTGCCACAAGATAGTGTTGGCCCCAATACAAGAATAATCATGAACCATGTACCTTGCAAGCGGCCTACCGATCGCCTCTAGTGGTGGTTGACTAGAAAAGTGCACGTTCATGTGGGAATCCATCCTTGTCATGTCATCTTTAACATATGCAAGAGCCGCCCTCTCGATCCAATCTTGTCAAGGGATGGAACGAAAGTTGCTAAAAATACAAGAGGGTACACGATAATGAAAAGAACATGCACTTCCAAGTGTTGGAATAGAGAGATTAGAGAAATTGAAGACCAAGATGACCATGCATTGTCATGTTTAACATATGCAAGAGCCCTCTTGCATTCGACATTGCTTGTTGGATGCGATTGTACAAGATAATGAAATGAACATGCACTTCCAAGTACTGGAAGAGAGAGTAGAGAAATTGAAGAGTAGAGAAATTGAAGGCCAAGATGACCATGTAAAATAGGTGTGGTAGTTGTGAGGGTCACAAGCCAATGTGTTTGCTCATGAATTCTGACCATGTGGCAAGTTAAAGTTTCTCCTTTTTACTAGCATGACATGCATAAGATTTGAGGCACTCAATTTTGTAGACTTAAGTGTTAGCGTTGGTTGAACAAACGAGATGGGAGAGATGTGTAAGTGCTAATATGACCACCTAGAGGGGGGTGAATAGGCGTGAAGACATTTTTTTGCAAGGAATAGTAGAAATATTTCGCTTTTAAAACAGAATATGGAAAATATTCGAATTCAAGTAAGTTCAGACTTTTAGCAGTTAAATAGAATTATGAACAAAGTAAATGAGTTTAGGGAAGAGAATAAGAACACGTAAATTATAGTGGCTCGACTTCGATGCCCTACGTCCACTCTCCACGCCGACAACCTACTAGTTGGATTCCACTAAGAAACAAAAGAGATTTTATAGTTTGGTGATCTCAACTTCACAGTGAAGAGTTTGCTTCTCTTTCATGAAGTCACTCTATATGTTTTTCTCTTTTGAGTATAGATTTGAGCTTAGTGAAATAACAAGGAACTAGGAAGTTTCAGACTTTGAAATTTTTCCTTCACACTCTTCTACGAATAATGACTAGAGATGTCTCCTATAAATACTCTTTCATGCCATGTCGACCGTTGGCACTTTCCAAAGAAATTCTTCCAATTAATCCGTTGGACAGAATCAATCAAGGAGATCTCGAGCCATTTGAAGATTGATATGAAAGCCCATCAATCATGTACATCCATACAATCAGGATCTTGATTTCCATAAGTAGATAATTTCCAAGTTTACTTGCCTTCCAAAAGATTTGAATATCGAGAATGATTCCAATAAAGATAGCCAATCATGTAGGTATTGTATCCAACCAGAAAGCCATTCATAATCAATATGAACCGAACCCTTGAAGAAATAAGGATAATCTTGCGATTGAAAAAGTCTTCATTCTTCAGTAGCGTTCAGTCTGGAATTTGTTAGTGTGGGCAGACTTTGACACGAAAGTCTGGAAGTCTTCAGAATAGACTATGGATAAGTTTTGTCACTTCAAAACATTAAAAGAGATTTTTCCAACAAGATGAAATATGAAGGTTGTGTTTTGATAAAGATGAAAGTTGAAAAGAATTGATTTCATAAGATAATTGAAAGTGTGTGCTTAATTTGTCTGAGAAAGACCATTTGCTAGTAGATTTGAAGAATCTAAGATCCGTATGTTTCCTCATAAATTCAAACAAGAAGTACTTTTGAGCTAAAAAATAGTTGAAGTGTGAATGCCGTAAGATTTAGAATATATCGATAATTTGTTGGTAAGAAATGTGGTCGTACAATCCGTTTTGAAAGACTAGCATCGCTTACTCAAGCAGCGGGTTACTAAAACTAAGGTCTGCATGAGAACATTTCTATTCCTAGAACTTCTGTTCTTTTATTCCCCTAACAAAAAAAGAACGTAAACTCGTTTGGTAACGCAAAGTTAATTTCTATTCCCGAATAAAAGTTAGCCCGGAATAGAAACGAGAAACAAAAAAAATTACTTCTTATCCCGGGAACAATTTCTAGAAATAAGCAAATTTTCTTTTTTATTTTTTTATTTCTCTCTTGCCGTGGCCACCTCCAACCGCCCGGAGCCACCGCCGACCGCCACCCGCCGCCGCCGACCGTGAGCAAGAATAAAAAAACAAAAAATAAAAACAAATAAAAACAAATAAATACAAAAAAACAAATAAATACAAATAAATAAAAAAATAAATACAAATAAAAAACAAACGCAAGAAAAAAAAACAAATAAAAAACAAATAAATACAAAAAAATAAAAAAATACAAAAAAAAATACAAAAATACAAAAAAAAAATAAACACAAAAAAACAAATAAATAAATAAAACAAAAAATACAAAAAAATAAAAACAAATAAATACAAAAAAAAAGAAAAACAAAAAACAAATAAATACAAAAAAATAATAAAAAACAAATAAATACAAAAAAGAATAAAACAAATAAAACAAATAAAAAATAAATAAATACAAAAACAAATAAATACAAAAAAGAATAAATAAACAAATAAAAAGAACAAATAAAAAATAAATACAAAAAAGAATAAAAACAAATAAATACAAAAAGAATCGTCATATACTGTGCCGCATTTCTATTCTTTTTTTATTCAAAGAAAGTAGAAATTTTGTGCAGAATTATCAAACTGCTCTTTCGCTTTTAGAACTGCTCTAATAGAAATGAAAAGAACTATTTTCGGAAAAAACTCTTCCCCAAAAGAATTTTACCACGCGCACCCAGACGACTGTCGGTGGCGTTATCTTGCTGATTTGGTAATTCTGCTGGTGGATCCAAGCCCAACTATTCCCCTCGTCTCCTGTAGGGAATTTGGAAATTTAAAACAGAAGTGGGCTACTTGGAAATGCATCAGACCAAGTTTGCGGAGAACAAATTGACTAGAAAGCTTTACATCTGGGTCCTGTGGTCCAATCCGTGTATGCTTAGAAGCCCATCGTGGTGAAATTCAAGGAAGTGGTTGGGCTAGCATTTCTAATTCTAGAGGAGGCCCAGACCCAATACACTTTTGAATAGATCAGAGAGGATGTGTCCAAAACACAAGCATGGCCCAATAGAGAAGAAAAACCACCAGAGGTAAACGGTTTCTAGGTTCTATCTAGTTTCTATCCGAAATCTAGAACCTACTCGTTGAAATAGATTCCATAATTTTGGAATTTGGAACCTACCCCGCATCTTATGATAGGGTAGTTTGCAGGTTCTCCCTATGTTCCACATGTACTTTTAATTGAATTATTATAGTGAATCATCATATTTAATGATCACCATTTGCTACAATCCATTAATTATAATTCATATTTAGACATACAAAATTCTCAAATATTAACAAAGTAAAAGTCTCAGTCATATATATCGTCGAAAATGGAAGTTCGGACTTGTAGTTTGAGATTACACATTCATCATTAGACGCCACGGGATGCCGCAAAATTGCTTGAAGACATAGAATAGGAAAAACACAAAAACTTGTAGTTCCCAATTCCACCTAAAACTTGGAATTCATCCATCGGAACATGTTCATCAATTTTCGGTTTTGAGGTTCCCAATTCTACCCTATAATCATACTCATTTCTAGAAACCATGTCAATTGATTCAATGTTGGTATATATATTTTCAAAATTAAATAAATTTTAAATCCATATGATTGTCATGATAATGCTATATGTGGACTAGACACTACAACACAAGGTCACTATAGAGGCCCAATTATCTATGGTATTATCGATGTCATGTGATACCATCTAGGAAACTTTAGAGATTAGCTGGGAAGGGATCGGATACTCTTCACTGTTCTCGTGCAACTAGATACAAAAGTATTAATTATCATTCATGATGCTAATATAGGAGCGAATCGTGGGTCTAACACGCATCAAGAGAACTAATATGCTCGCGGGAAATGACACGTGTCTTATGAATAGATACAACAATTTTACAAAGCACATTGAAAAACAATTAACTAGACCAGTCAAATTGATGGGTGGGTGAGGTTGGGGTTGGGTTGGATCATAAATGGTCCGACCCAAATTGACATATTAACTCGTTTATGATTTTTTTTTTTTTTTGTGCTGGAGGAACCACATAGCCGACAACCTTGTGTAAACCCCCAGGTGACACGTAAGCGGGAGGACCCACCACCCCCGGCGTCACACTTAAGTCACCTAGTGCCTCCCCTAGGTTTCGAACTCCTCACCTCTTCTTAAGGATTATCGTAGTTCTTATCCAAATGAGCCCACCGCGGTCGGTGGTTCGTTTATGATTAATTTATCCGTAATATAATGTGAATTTCTTGATCTATATCCGATTCGACCATATCCGACCTAACTTGTATTGTTAAAATATTTCCATATTTAAACTTAATTTATGAAAACTCATACCCACACTGAAGTAAAAGTGCGGAGTAAGCGAGAACAAGATCTAGCGAGTGTGAGAGAGAATAATGAAATAGTTATAGAAATGGATTAAACTTAAGTAAGTTGTAAACAAATTTTAATCCTCATATGATGTTTAAATCTATTAATGGCTCATTTATCAAATATAACCGACCCATTTATCAAATATAACCAATTCATTTATGACCCATTCTATACCTATATGGGTTTAAAAAAAAAAGGCTTATGACCTAATAATTACGTAGCAATCTCTCAATACTCAAATGAAAAAATCTAACCCGTCTTCACCCGACGAGTCCCGGCATGCCTTGAGATAAGAAACACAATCATGATGCGACCATCAGGCACAGGGCGAGACCAACCTCTAATGGCCGGCCTAGTAGGTTCAAACTTTCCCCCTGGATTCCTGCCTGCCCACCATTATATTATTCTCCTGCGATAGGGATTGTTTGCTACCTGTGTTGTGTCATGGTCATAGTGATAGCAACGTGCCCAATATCTCCATGTTCCCACAAAGGATCTTAACACAAAGAACATATATTCCCACGATCCATGATAAGCACGGAGCTACGCTCCAATCAAAACATAATCCGTAAGATCACGACCTCGAAATTTCCTAATAAACTTATATAACGTCTTTTCGATATGGCTCGGATGACGTCATCGATTGAAAGCTTCCAAAGAGAAACGAATATTTCTATTTTTTAAGAAAGTTTTATAATTTTTTTCGCTTCTTTTTTCTTTTTTCTTTTTTTCGTGTTGGATTTACTGGCAGGCATTATGCTTTTCATCTTCGACTGAATGGACAACCAGTCATTCCATGAAAATTCCTTCGGCCCCATCCACTTCAACAACGCTGACGCAATAATTCTGTAAAGCTACGAAAAGTTTAATTAGGAAGTTGCGTGGAAATATAGAAAAATTGGGCGTGAATTTTCCGTGTTTTCAGCACCCATGTCACCTTTCTTTTTTCTCTTCCTTATCCGATGGAATAATATTGGTACGGCCACAATACTAATTTGTAATCTTTTTTGAGCTAAAAAGAAAATTATTCTACCTAGTTTTTTTTTTAAATGTTTTTTTTTTTTTTTTTTGGGGTCGAAATCTACTGGTTTAGAGGATTGAAAGGATATGGTTTTCTCTAGATTGCATCCGCCCTACGTTGGAGGCCTCTCCTTTATTCGGTCCTTTGTGTTCTTGCGACGTAAGGGAATTTTGAAGTTTGACATTCCATTTGGGAATTTGATTTCTAGAAGGGTGCATACGTAATAATTCGATTTAGCAATTAAAATTAGGGATTGCGTTCCCAAATTTCATCCTCCTTTGGGGTTTTTGACCATCGGCCGATGCGCACGCCATAGGACTTTGGGCCTATAAAGGCTATCGTGATAAAGTTGAGGCATTTAGCATTCCACTAGTATTTACAGAATTCCTTAGCAATGCAATTCCCACCCAACATTGGCATTCAGCATTTTATAGGATGTTGCTTTTAATAAAAGAATTTCTTTCAAATTTTTCCTTACTAAATTATCTAAATTTCAATTTTACCGTCATCTTCACTAGATCACGCAAATGTGGCTGGCATGCGCGTCATCGCCGACGAGCTCAAATTTGATCGATAAGCTTAAAATCGACCATCGTTGGCTCACATTTACCACCAACAGCTATCGACCAAGGTCACATGACCCTCATCAAGGCTGCCATGTCACCCGAGGCTGTCGATTTGGATTGCTTTCAATTGGGTTTCTTCGATCCTCTTCGGGTCTCTAATTTTTTAATCACTTTAATTTGTTTTTTACTAGAAACCATAGTCTAAAGAAAATAGACCAAGAGCTACTTGAAAAAGCAATTTAGTTTAAAATCCTTTGCTTTTATGTAAATGTATTGGGCAAAAGCTCTCCCAAATGCACCCTCCGTCTTACACAAGAGCCTGTTATGTTCAAATAATAATAATAATAATAAAAGATCATCACGTGCTAAGGTTTTTTTTTTTTTGCACGTGCACATCTAATTAGCAAATAAATGGTCGGGTCGCTCATAATGAGCTTTGGATGGGGTGACATGGAAGGAAGGAAAAGAAATTGCTCAAATAATCAAGTTCAAGATCAACATGGTGGGTGGATGTCACATACTCTAGTCTACAACTTCGAATGGAGGATGACCCTTCTTCTTTACCATTTTCTTCACCCAAATGATTTAAGTTCAGGGACTAAATTAAACATGTATAAAAAATTTAAGGATTAAATTAAAAAAAATTAAAGGTTCAGGAACGGCATTACGTATTGGATCAAAATTTAAGGATGTTTGTATAATTATCCTAATTATACCTTATAAAAAGTTTCGACTAGAAGGCTTAGGCAAAGATTTAGACATGACCTTGTCGGATTGGCCCATCCTATTAATCACATCTAGGTATAAGAAAAAAAGCTCATATATGAGATTATACTTAACTATAACTTCTAACTATAGAATGCGATTCATTTTAAATATTTCGATTGGTGCAATCAAGTCTTAAATCATTTGGAGGGATGCGATCAAACTTCTTTGCAAGAATCGCATCTCAATAACCTTATAGGCTGTGACTTAACAATTTTTTTGTTCATGGAAAGAATAAAGAATGAATGAGAACAATTGGGTTTCTATGGTCCCTCGAGAGGCCGATCTCCCAACCTAAAAATGTTGCATCTTAGTATATTTTGTTGTATCACCTACACAAGAGATGTTTGCACCTCAAAACATTTCAAAAGATTTTCAATGAATGATCGAGATACATTCCTTTTATGATTTGTCAGCATGGATCTCCAAAGTTTGGATTTTCGAGAACTTGTAGAAGTGCCCTGTAAAATGATTTAGGATTGCAAAAAAATTTATAGCCAAATTGAGTTTATATTATGGAACTTCAAGTGCAATTTCACGAGGATGCGGTATGGACGACTAGAAGGTGTTTTGGGACCACATTTGACCAGTAAAAGTAGTGGATGATGCTTGTGCCTCCATTGAAATTTCCAATGCTTCCTAAACACTATGTCACAAGCATTCTCCTAGTTCTTGACGGAAATGAAATGAATGGCTGAAGTAAATTGTTCCCCAGATCCAACTTTTGCGGAGAGGGTCGGTCAAACTTCGAATAATGTCAGAATTGCTGCTTCATTCGGGCTAATTCTCTTAAAAAAATCCCAACTTTAAATCCAATCTTAATTTTACCCTAAATTCTTTTTTTTTTTTCATTTAAAAGAATCAACAACTTTCACTATAGTCTCAAATCTCCCCTTGTAAAGATTGCCACTAGTTTCTTCATGACCATTAACATCAGGAGGGTGCTATTGTTCCATATGACGGTGTGGGTGTTGATGAAAACACCTCCAACTGGCCTGGATGCTGATGGTTTTGAAGAAACTAGAGGCAAGTTTCAGACATGTGAGTAGATTTGGGACTAGAGTGAAAGTTGGCGATTTTTTTTAGACAAAGAAAAGTTTAAGGCAAAATTGAGACCGTAATTAAAGTTGAAGAATTTTTTTTTTTTTTAAGAATTAAGCCCTTCATTTTCATTGGGGTTTCATCTATTGGAGGCACTTGTTATACGACGTGATGAATTGCAAGTGTATATTCAATCAGAGGACCACATTAAGTACATATCTATTACGAACGTGTGTCGTCACTTAACATCATCAATCTTGTAGATTGATTTTAGTGTACTTGCTATTAGTTATCATGGAAAAGAGTGAGAGAAGATTGAGTTCCTCCAGCTCTTTCATCCGAGGACTATTTGCATTGTGAGTTGCAACCAGCCAATGCCTTGTCCTTTGCAAATTTTGGAGTGAGTTCATACCCATTTCAAGAAATACATGCATTCTAAAATATATATATATATATATATATATATGTGCATTTTATTTATTGCTAATAAATATGAAACTTTGACTTCTAGTTCAAGTGGTCCACGGTATGAAAAGATGAGATGGGTATGGCTCTTGCATTCAATTCAAATCTTCCCAAAGCACATCCCATAGTGAACTAAAGCTATTCAATAGTGATAAATCCACTAGCTGACTACTAATGTAGTGCTACATCATTTAGTAAATCAATTTAGTGAATGAGTTTGAATATTGTCAAAGTTATTTTCTATGAATGTTAGTGAATTTCTCGTCTATTGATCTTGATAGTTATTTTTGTCAAAATTTCAATTCCAAATAAATAAGCAAGTGAGATTATTGTAGCTTGGTAGGCACAATATGTTGTGTTGAAATAGTGTAAATAGATAGAAGGACCAAGTCAAAAAAATAGAAACCTCCGCATCCAGTCAAATCTTACCATCTTAGTTGGAGCATTGCTGCCCAAACAAAATTGAACGTTCAAGGTGATTCAAGACCCCAAGCCATCAAAACTTGGATTCGGTTTGCATCTGAGAAGACATCATTCGAATCAACATACGGTCAGTGATTAGGTTGGATTCGTTGATCCATTACTTCTCAAAGAGAGATTAAAACGTGATGAGAGAGAGATTAAAACGTCATGTCAAACGAGGTTTTGTTTTTGCATTCCTCCACTCACATCAAGATGGGCCCTAGATACGTGCGGATCGCAAATTGTGCAATAGAGCATTTCGCCAAAAGATTAGTGTCCTTTTCCCCCATGTTAATATTGTTTTATGACGGTCGATGTTGGAGCGGTCAAACCCATCTTTTTCAATTGCTTTCTTTAAAGGCATCGTTATTTTTTAAGATTTACAAAAAATAATAATAAATAAAGGATGATATTTATATTTAATTTTTCGTGACTTGTCGGGCTGTGATTGGGGTCCCTTTCCAGTTTCCATTTCCTTCCAGTAATTAAACAAATCGTTTTAAATGAAAGGGAAAGCTGCAATCGCAGTCAGCAAAGCAACCTGAACTCTGGCCGTATTCTGGCAACTTTTTTTTTTTTTAATTATTGTTATTTTGTCTCCGTCTGTATATTTCTTTTTTTTTATTTGTCTAATTTGCTTCAAAATTTCGGGGCCAAAAAAAGAGAAATTGACGACAAATTTAATTTAAAAGAAAAAGCCTATCTTGGCTGCTTTGATGTATAATTAAATCTGAATCCAGTCGGTCCGTTGTTCCCCGTCTTATGGAATAAAGTCAACTTTCTGGCCGCCCAAACCCTTAAATTTTGCAAAGGCCTAAAATGTGGTTAAAAAGTCAAGATAATATCTCTATTTTATCAACAAAAAGATTGAATTTTAAAACGTATAAATGAAGCGATACACCGGAGCTTACCTAATCATTATGGAAAAAAAATTATCTGATGCGTTGGACAAAGGGAGATTAAAGATTAAAAAAGGGGAAAAGCTTAGTATATATTAGAATTTTACATGCAAATTCTATGAATAATCACTTGAAATGAAAGGCACTTGAGAAAAAAAGACTTGTAAAAATATTAATCGTATCAGATCAAACTGTGCAAACACAACATTAAATAGAACGTATAAATTTGTGCTATTTTATGGGTAATGATAATACGAACGAACTATATCGGTATCACTTCACATATAACGATATAAAGAAGTAGAGATAACTTTTTCAAAGCTGGACAATTGCATTTTCTATCAACTTTTAATGGGCATATTTTGAATTTAGGAAAAATGAGACTTATGGAAATATTGATTGAAAGCATTTCTTCAAGAGCATGGCATATATTAAAGGGAAATATTCGGCAAAAAATACAAATAATAAAGTACAATTATTTGGACATTTCGTCGTGCAAAACTATAGAATAATCCTTAGTACTTTGTGTGGGGGCAGCCAGCAGCAGCATGCTGTCCCGTCTTGCAATCCTAGACAGAGACCGTCTCCTTCAAGATCGACCGAGACCCACGAATCGATTACGGACGGGGACGGCGATGGAGAGATCTTCCGAACACTCGCCAACCAATCGTTCGATGAAATGTCCGCGACCCGTGTCGCGAATTCGAGAATGGATTATGGCAGGGGGGCGACTACCCATTTCAAGAATTCGTGAACTTATCACTGGGTCGGAGGCAAAGAACGAAATTGAAAACTCGAGAGCTCGCGATCGCTCCGATTCGATCGAAGCGAATCACAGAGAGAGAGAGAGAGAGAGAGAGAGAGAGAGGGACGGAGGAGAGGACATCGTTCGAACTGTGGAAATCTTGCATCAGTTGCTGCTGTTGCTGCTGTCCTTCCTTTCACTGTGATAGTACAGAGATGGTGTGAGCAAGCGATTTTGGGCTCCGAAAAGCTCTCTACCTTTTCTTTCTTTTAAGCCATTCCATTCCAATTTCTATAGACAAAATCGAATGAATCTTTTGCCTCTTGTATTCACTACCAAAAATTTCCACCCTTTGGATTTTTTTTTTTTACACGCATTACACAGTCGATCACACTGTTCATGGCTGATTTCAACCGCCGTTCTCGCCAAAAGATCAGAAGGGCATGATGTGGGTCGTCTTGGTATCGTAGCTAGACAAGCACGGAGGCCTGGAGGAGCTCACCTTGCAGGTCCGGAGCAGGTCGCCGGCCATCTGCCGCACTGGCACCGGGCAGTTGCTCTGCATCAGCAGCAGCATCTTGGCCAACCCGTTGCACTCCGCCACCACCTCCCGCGCCCTCTGGTCCCCGAACAGGCAGCAGACGCTCCACAGCGTCGCCACCGCGTGCTCCGTCGCCGCCCCCGACACCTTGAACACCTTCTGCAGCACGGCCCCCAGGCACGCCGCGTCCCCGCACAGCGCCGCCCGCCCTTCCTTCACGGAGGACGCCACCTCCAGCAGCTTCAGCGCCTTCTCCGTCACCGGGACGGTCGAGCCCGGCGAGGCGAGCAGCTGCCCGAGCCGCCTGATCGATCGGAGCGCCACCAGCCTCGTCTTCGCGCGCTTCGACACCGATATTTGGACGAGGCACGAGAGGCTCGCCTCGAGAAGCGCGGGATCGGTCTCCGGAGCGACCAGGTTCAGCAGCCGGAGGAGGAGCTGCTCGCACTCCGCCATCGCGAGCTTCGTCTCGGCTTCGACGGCGGCCGATTCGAGGATCCTGACCGCCGCGACCTTCGACTCCGACCTCCCCGCTCGATCACCATGAGAATCGAATCCACGCGGCGGCGATCGCTCTTGACCACCGCGCTCGCCAAGCTCCCGCGCTCCTCGAGCCTGCCCGACACCATTCCCAAAACCCTAACCACCACCTCGAGCAACCGCACTCTCCTCTCCGACTCGTCCCCGTCGAAGTCGAGCATCCTCAGCAGCGCGCCCGGGAAGCCATCGATCCCCGCGACGAGATCGCAGTTCTCCTCCGACTCGCCCGCGAACCGCAGGATCCCCGGCAGCGACGCCGCCGCGGCGCACCCTCCGCCGCCGGCGACGGCCTCGCCGCCGCGAGGGCGCGGTCCCGGGAGGGGGCGAGTCCGGGTGCGGGGGCGGGGGCGGCGGCTGCTCGGCTGCGGCGGCGGCGGCGGGGGCGGAGGGGCCGCGGGCGGAGTCGGACCAGATCCGGATGAGGCGCTGGAGGGTGAGGTTGGGGACGAACTCGCGGGAGTGGAGGACCTGCATGGTGGCGGGGCAGGTGTTGTTGCCGCCGTCGAGCCAGCGCTGGATGCTGGCGCGGTCGTAGGTGACGCCGGTGCAGAGGCTGACGGGGACGTCATGACGTCAAGGGAGATGGGGCACCGGAAGAAGCTGGGGACGGCGATGTAGAGGTCGTCCCGCCGGTGCCGTTCTCGCACCATCTTTCTCGCCGGCGGAGGAGCAAAAAGGAAAGCTTTCGCCGGCGGCGAGGAAGGAAGGAAGGAGGAGGAGGGAATGGAATGTGGTGGGAGATGGAGATCGAGCAGCGAAAGAGCGTGGGTGGGTTTAAAGTAGGAAGACAGGAGAGAGAGAGAGAGAGAGAGAGTCAAAGCGTAGGTGACGTCATCCCTCTTTTCTTTTTCTTTTTTTTTGTTTTTGGGTGCCTTTGGGATTAGGACATTTTGAAAAGATGAGGGGAAAAGGGCAATGCTACTGTTGTTATTGTAGGGCATAGATTTGGGTGGGATTTTTGTTTCGCAAATGAAATTTGTGAATATTTAATGATTTCTTTTTTTTTTTTTGGAATAACTCGGTTTTCGGTAACATAGGATTGCAATAACCTTGGCCACTCTACCTCAGTCTCCCAAGGATATCCATCGACCAGATCCTTATTCACATTCGTGAATACGCTCAGTCAAAAAAATTGATGTATATGTAATCACGCATGACTAAGTGATATGGCAAGGGTGATTTGAAATATCGATAGAGTCCATGTTCAATGATCTGCCATAAATAAGAAAAGGGTATTAATTAGTGTCAAATCCGATTACTTTATTTTTCAGTCAACCCAAATTTCAAGCTCGCGTCCTTTGATTTTTCCTTTTGCAACATCGAAACTTCCTTAATATTCACAGTATCGATGTAGATTTACGTATAGTTATTTGAAATTTGAGTTGTATATTTTATATTATGGCATGAAATAAAATATATTTTTGGAAACTTATGTGTTAAGTCTAATTAAAACGGGCTCCTCTTAATACAATGGGTAAAAGAAGAATACAATGCAAAGCACAAACACGCTTTTTTTATATTTTCCTTTTTTACCTTTTTTTTGTCTCCTTTGCTTTTTGCCCCTAATTTCATGATTCGATTTCCCTTTTTCTCTCTCTAACGCACGCACCCACCACCGCTTTCCGGTCTTCGGTCAACGAGCGGTGGTTCCCCCGCTTTCCCCAAAACCGTTCGGGTTCGAGGCGCCCGCTCCGGTGCGCCGCGGCCTAGGTGCGCGCTCCCCGAATCCGCGGCTCCCGCGCTGCCGCGTCGTGCTGCACCGATGCGGCGCGAGGGCATTTGGACGGCCGCGATTCGAAGGGAGCAGCGCGGGAAGATGGGGAGCGAAGCAGAGGATGGGAGGCGGGAGAGAACGTGGGGATGCGGGGTGCGGGGGCCCACAGCAGTAGGAAAATAGTGACCCGAAGGCGGGGCCCACGGGAGGGTTCGGTTGGTCGGCAAGGTTACGTTACAAGGAGACCCGGAAGTGCGAGGAGCCCTTTTTCGTCTTTTTTCCTTTTTTTTTTTCAATCTTTCGAAAAATATCATTATGTAATTTATCGCGTATAATATCCTTTTTAACTTCATTTTATTGCGCGATTTAATCCAAGTTAACACCGTGTTCTTTTCACTCGAACATGGTTTACACAGGACGAGACGAGGAATCGAAATCGCATTGTGCATCAGATCTTGCAAAACACAGACGGTAGAACCGATTCAAAGGTGACAAACCGAGTATGGTATTTAAATAAATATGTCGTATTAAGACGCTGTATATAGAGTAAATCGATTTGTACAGTGGTCCCTAC
Organism: Eucalyptus tenuipes; assembly: GCA_014182365.1. NCBI lineage: Eukaryota > Viridiplantae > Streptophyta > Magnoliopsida > Myrtales > Myrtaceae > Eucalyptus > Eucalyptus tenuipes. The sequence goes on from CM024545.1 coordinate 2,362,866, forward strand.
ATTATTACCATTATTGCAATATATATTTAAAGAAGGAGGGGGTATTATTCTAACTTTATGCTCTTTTTCCGTGGTTGAATTTCGAGGGGGTATCTCTTTTCTTTTTTGGTTGGGGTAAGACAAAAGAGGGGGGTTTTATTTATTTATATATTGAAGCATTAGTTATATTCCGTAAGGTCAGCTTTTTCGGCAATAAAAATTATTGATATGTACACAGCCCCACAGCTGTCCGGGAGAGCTTCCCCCCCACCCTGAAAGTCCAGCCTCCTGTTTTGTATTTTTATCGTGGATTTTTTTTAATAAAAATACCCCTAAGAAGATCCGCTAAGCAATTACATAAATAAAATTTATAAGTTTCCATATACTATTTTTCTCTTGTTATGTATAATTAATTTTAATATATATATATATATATATATATATATATTACGTTATGAGATATACTTAATAAGTACCTTGAGATACTTGTTGATAAGATAGTATAACATAATAATCGCCGACTCGAGTTATTAATTTATGGGGAGTTCTTAATTTCTCTATCTCTTGTCGATGGTCTCTTCACATGACATTGAAAATTTAGACAATTTTCTCCCATATTTTAACAACGTGATTATAAATATTAATTCCTAAAATTAAGTTGAGGAAGGATGCGTATAGGTCTTTGTGGTGCTTTTCATTTTTTTATACATTTTTCTCTTATATTTCAAGTATCACAACTTTCAAGTTGACTTTTCATTTTACATTAAACACCTTAAATCTCTCAAAACATACTACTATTAATTGTGACGTAGAATAATATATATATGTTGTTTCATTCTATTTTCACCCTCCAAACGGCTATAACAACCCATGGCTTATCAAATTGAGAAAAATAACCTCAAGTTAGCTAATCAATCAAAATCATAAATGTAAATGGTGTAAGTTGCTATTCATTAAAATTGCAAAAGCTGTGCATTGTTATGAAAATACAAGACTGCCCATATAAATCAAAAGGATGGTGTTTTATTCCAACACCTTAAGTTATTTTCTAATTCGTTTTTATACGGACTTCATTTCCTCGTTTCCACTAACTAATGTGCTCAAACCGATATCTACAAAGGAGTTTTTTCTTTCTTTTTATTTGCATTTGCACTTTTTATTATAATCTTTCTTAATTAACATATTTTAAACATAAATTATAATTGTAAAAAGTTCACACCTTTGACCAAAGAATTTCTCTAAGTAAAACTTAAACTAAAGAATTGTACACTACAATGAGTTACTTCAAAGAGACATTGTAAAATGAATGTAATGTATTAATATTCTTTTAAATTAGAAACTTAATCATTAAGTTTACTAAAATACTTGAATCTTATATGATTCTCACATAAAATATGTAAACTTCTCCAACTTGAACACACAAGAAGAAGAAACAACAATTTGAGAAAGGTTGATAAAAATTATTAATTTGATTGATCTATAATAATGGTATACTTTCTTCTTTCATCAAACTTATCATTAATGTGGTCTTAGTGAAGGTTATCATATACCATCTAAATTAATGTGTGTTTAAAGCTTTTTAAGAGGGGTGAAAATAGCATGAACCTTTATGGATAACATGAAACAAAGAGTATGAATTGCATTTCATTGAAGTGGTCTTCTTAGAGTGTTCTAGCTATATGCGGCTGAACTATAGTTGCGATGTGAATTGCCACATGTTTGGTAATATATGTTTATATTTTGAAGTTGGAGTCACTTAAAGTTGGTGAGACCGCTTCCGAAATGCTATTGTAGCTTTTGAAGTGCAGGCGCAGTTGAGGTGTTTACCAATTGATGTATTAAAGCTGCCGCACTCCTTTTCTCAGCCGAAATTGCTCTTGTAAAGTTGTATCAAATAGTCTAATCACGGGCTTATTTTTTCTTTTCAATTTGAGAGTGAGAAAGTATAAAAATCATTTATTCATTCAAAATTTAGACAGTATATAATGACATGATTTTTTAAAGTGTTGGACTAAATCTTTTCTTTCTATCTTTTCAATTCACATTAGACAATATGTAATTGATGATAGTCTTTTTTCTTCTTGTGATTTCTAGCCAAATAGTAAACCTGATTATCATATCTTTCTCCTTTTTAATTGTACAGATTACTCTTTTCACTTTCCGCATAATAAGAAATCATGTTATACTTACCTTCGACATTTCAATATCTCACTTTACTTAACTTAAACCATTCAAGATGCTTCATCATGAACTTTAACGATAAATTTATTCAATTTTTCATGATCATACAGAGTAATTTATGCTAAATATATACAAATACAACGAAATATTATGGTTATGAGTCATTTTGCACTTTAACACTATCTATGTACCGGGGGTTTCATAAACTACAACTTAAACTATAAAATGCAAAAACATAAAATATAAAATTTTAAAAAGTTACTTTTCATATAAGGGTAGAAACTTTTATTGAGGTGACAAACCCGTCACATCATCGCATTCAAACCGTGTTCATACGATAATAGCAATTATCACCCCCTTCATGAATCAGTGGCGCTGTTAGACGTCATTATGAAAGTCATTGACATTATAAGGCACATGCACACGCTACTCTACGATATCATGCCACAATTTGAGAGGTAGGCATGAATTAGGATAGGCTCGAGCAAAAAGCTTTATATATTACCTTTCCATCGGCAACTTTAGAAAAGAAAAATGCCTCCATAGTAAATCCATAAGTGACTCAAGAGTTAGATCTCCATAATATTTCCTTTAAAAATACTAATTCAGCTATAAACTTTTAATTGTATCAATAAAGTCCTAAACTTTAGCACGAAATTCTAATGTAGTTTCTTTCAACCAATTGCTATCAAAAAATACTAACGTGGCATCCGGTCATTACCCGTCGATTGTCCCGTGTGGTATGTTGATGTGGGCAATTCATGGATTGTCATGTTTGTAGTTTCCGTCGGCAATTGATTGGAAAGATTACATTGGAATTTCACGCCAAAATTTAGATCTACATATATTGCTGAAATTCAAAAGTTTATGATTACATTGGCATCCGTATAATAGATTTAAGATTAAGTGGGTAATTATCCTACCTCCTTTAGGGCTCTTTTCATATCACACCTTTGGTGGGTCTGATTACAAGTTTAGACACATCACACATATGCAAAATTTTGTGGGTGATATCCGTGCGTGCCTTGTAACTCACTAATTAGATATACGATTGAAGAAAAAAACACATTTTTATTTAATATAGTGAGGAAGTCGACCCGAGTAGGTTGATTCCAGATCAATGAAGTATATCATTGATCGCACGAATCGGATTAGTCGTGAGCCAAAAGTGTTCGAAATTGAATAACCTAAATATAACATCGTTTGGCCTTTTGTATCATATGCCAAAGTACATGAAATGTCATGCGTGATCATGCGCTATGGATAAGTTTTTCATGGACAAAAATGGATAAACAGATACTCGTGTAAAATGATATCTCGAGAATCATTTTCCTACTTTTACAGCATGCGGCGTGGCCAGTCGTGCCCATGTTGTAGAACCTAAATTTCATGTCATTTGAGAATTATTTCTACACTCTCTCGTGATCCACGGTGCAGTGTCTATGGGTAATAATGGCCTTTCAGAACGTTATGGCATTACCTAGCAATAGAATCTTTTTTTCTTTTTTGAATTACTTCGGCCATGCAGCATTCTTTTGAAGCCATTTAGCATAAAAAAATGGTACAAATGGTCTATCAACTTTGATTAAACTTTGATCAAATATATAATATTATTTTCGGATTTTAAATTTATTCAATGTAATCCATGAACTATCAGTAAATGTTCAATATAACTTCTAGATTATATGAAAATGTTCCATATTGTCCTTTCGTTAATTCAAAATTAACGAAATATGCTGACGTGGCTTCCACTTCATTAACTTTGAATAGTGGATTAAAAAAAAAGTTACAAGTGGATTATTCACGTAAGATATCCATCCTAAATCATGATATAATATTCTATGTCATAATATATGGACATGTTAACGCTTAATTTTTTCTCCATGTCTAAAGTAGATGGATGAAAGAATTGACATGTTGACTCATGTTTTAAAAAATCCAACGTGATATATAATAATCGGCACCATTAATATAACATTTGAATTGTCGTTTGAGCAAACGGAAGGATTGCATTGAACATTCTATCAATAGTTTAGCAATCATATTGAACAAATTAAAATCCCAAAAACAACATTGCATATTAGACCAAAGTTCGTGGATCGTTTGTGTCGTTATCCCTTTTTTTTTTTTTCCATCAAGCCATGGCTACCCTTTTTATATAACTCTTGCAAAAGGTAAATTGTAGTCGAACATACCGCATGACAATCAATGAAACCCTTATCTAGGAAAATAAAATTTGTACACTAAATACAAAGGTCAAAGATTGTATCCCGACATGGATCCGGGTATGCCGCTTTGGAATTTTCTTGCATGTGCACTAATGCAATGTATTAGGACCTGTTTAATAGCTTTAATTATAATCAAAGCCTATATAATATATGGTACAATTATCGTCGGGCATCCGATGATGTCGGGTATCATCAATTGCCCATTATGGCTTCCGTAATTGCGTGCACTCATTCGTCGGTTCGACCGTCTTCTACTCCACGAACGAAATACCATTGATTGATGCGTATCGGGGGTGAGATTTGATTGTGCATTATAACATCGTGGAGGCAATCATGTGAAAGTTAATTAAGGAAAAATTAATTAATTAATTAATTTTGGTATTAGAGAGAGAGTATAGATGCCGGCTTTTGTTCATGATTGATCAGATTTGTTGATTAGCTGGAAATTTGTATGTTATCCTTCCTTAGTCCGGGCAAAGGCAGATCATGTAATTTAGATTCAATTGTTCTGAAGAATTATCAAAGCGATCGGCTCAAGATTGATGCAACAGATCCCATATTTAAATCAAGTATATTTACAAGTGACTCCAACTCGAAGTAATCTTGAAGGTTGCATCGGCAATATTATGGATGAAGTTTTACTCAATGCACATGAATGAGTTGATTTACACTCATCCGTGAGATTAATCGGGTTGGAACATTCAGGTACATGTGATATATGAAAAGGTAATATGACACATCATGCTTCTTGGTGAATAAACTAGTCCTCTCAGAAGCCTTCAATAGCTCTTTGGGTTTTTGAAAAGGAGAAAGCTTCTCCTTTTGTTTTTCCCTACGGTTGGATATGGAATTGAAGCTGCTTCAAGTACTTTTCTCTACATGTTACAGAATATTCGAATTTTCGACTCCATAAAATTTTGTCATGCATGTAAATTATCTCATTTATATGGATTAGGTAAAGCCCAACCTAAAAAAGACAGGCAAAATCAATGAGATTACTCTGAATGAAAGAAATTTTGATTTGAACACGGTGGCCCACTCAGTCAACCCAATCGAAACCCCAAATTTTTCCCTCGAACAACATATTAGTAGTGCGGAAGTAATGCTATAAAGAGATGTTGACCCTGTTCGGCACTTCTTTATCTATAACACGCCTTAAACGGGCCAAAGCTTAAGTCGCATACATTTCGATGTTTGGGGCAATTCATTGTTGTATCTCCCTCACTTATCTCAGAAACCAATGTCCCAAAGGCAGTAATTAACAAAGACCCTATTCGTGGCCGTTAATTATATCTAAATGATTCTTGTGTGGAATGCAAATTCCGATAAAGACGTATGTCCTAATTATTGTAAATGTCATTGCAAACTACCTAGGCCCGATACACTGACCAAAGGATGACACGAATGATGAAAAAACGAACATGATGGCATCGCACTATGCATCTGCAGTAAGGGCGAGTTTACTTTCACTCGAGTGGGAGATATTCTAGATTGATCTGTGCTTAATGTAATCATGGTTTGACGACATCAATGATGAACCTCGCACCGAAAGCTTCGTCTCTTCAGCGACTGGCTGGCGAGCATTTCGCTGCAAGAAGAAGGCAAAAGCGAGTAGCTTTAGGGCTATTATGGAGGAAGGGGAAATTAGGGTTTTGGAGCTTTTTCACTCGGTTCATGATTTCGCATTTTCGATTGCCGTTCCCACTAGTTTCGGAATGACCGGCCTCTCATGATGTCCGGACTCGTGCGTTCGGAGTGCTTTTTGATCTTATGTTTCTCTCTCTTGTTCGTATATACTTGTGCGTGTGGATAAGCGCGGACATAGCCGGGTTTGATTTCCCGCCATGCCAACTGTCGATAACTTTACGAGAGTTTTCGCAACTCCATTGAATGTCGAGCCGCTTTTTACTTGATCTACGAAATTAGGGTGGTAGCATGCAAACCCGGTTATCAGGATACCTGTGAAAAATCCTGAAAGTTTCATGCATCGGTGAAGCTTGGACATTTGAATTGGGCAAGTGGCTCTAACCCATAGTAGTATGTATGTAGAAAGTGAGATTCGAATGAGTAACCTCTAATTCTTAAGCTAAGAATTTTGTATCTCTCCAATCAACTGCTCAAACCTTGCGGGGTTACTAGATCTAATATTTCATAATAAAGGCAAACCAATCATTCAATATTATTCACTAGTTTTCATAATTACATTGTTGCCTTGATTTTACAATAATTTTTTTTTAATTTTAATCCTTCCTAAATTAACCAAAATAAAAGATATCTTTTTATTAGCTTTTTACCATTTTAGTCTTTATAAGTAGCAACATAGTTTTGTTTAGGCATATTTTAACCTATGATCTCTACAATAGTTGAAGTATACGGTTATATTGGATTTATATTCCTTTTATTCTAAAAAAAAAAAAATGTTCTGATAAGGATATTTGATAATGATATTAATTCACCTATGAATTTCTCGTACTTATATAGTCTAGATCTTGCTCCTAATTTTCTAGATAGTCAAAATTTCGTAGCTTTTTTGTCTTTAGGGTGGGGTTTTCTTAATAAATTAAGTTAAACTCGTAAATTAGAAAATAAAAATGATAGTCATACCAACTTGACACAACTCTGAATAGAACTATTGTGATATTAAAAAGACGTGGTAAAAAAAGTGATATATATTTGCTGTTGTTTTAGGAAAAGTATTGAAATGAAGAAATTTTTTTATATAAACGAGTAACAGTTCAAGAATCATATCGGACCGAAATTTAGGACTATTTGTGCCATTTTTTTTCCTTATGAAAATAGTCTACTTTGCATAGGAAAAATATGATTAGTTTGTTTATTTATGTCGTGGATTTTGACGAAGAAACGGACGTAGACGTCGTTGGTGATGGGAACGTACATGATTGCAAAGCGGAAAGACGACGAAAGAGATCGAACCAGTTTGACTTGAAACGAATCAAGCTTGTCAATTTCAACAGATAAAGACAAGCCAGACTTGGTGGTGGGCATGCCATGCTATGCACCATACGGCGCTCCTACCGATTTCAAAGTCAACTTCACGACATTTTCTAGTGCTTTTGACGGATTTCAGGGTCGGACCAACCACTCTCTTGACCACATGGAAACCTCAATTTGAGGGCAATCGAATCCTTTTTTCTCTTTCAAATTATTTTTTAACGATTAATTTCAAACATAAGTTTTAGGAAATTAATAAGTTTAACTCGCCTTTTAATTAATTTCATTTATTGAGTTATTATTGCTATGTATTAGTCATGTAAGAAACAAATAGTATAGTTTTGTCGGACTAGCGTTGTTGTCGTATTCTAGAAATGCAATCGGGAATTTCAATAACTCTTCGAAGCTTTCAAAACCCAAAAGGCGGGCTTCGAAGAACTTGCCCACTGTGTTGTTAACTAGTAGTAATATTTGATTTGGAAGGAGCTAGAGAGCCACTAATAATTAGGCTCCACTCGTTTTGGAACAAATGAATAATTAAAAGATATTTTCCTGAAAAATCATTGTATCGCTTACAAAAATAAATGAATGAAAAATATTTTTATCATCCATGAAATTGATTAGAGAAGATAATAAAAATATCTTTCATGAACTAATTATTTGAAATGATATAAACAATCATTTTTAGATTTTTTTAAATCATTCATTTTTCGCGGAACAAACGGAACCTCGGTATTAACTCTGAACGTTAGCTTAGATTACTCATTTTTTAATATCACGGAGTTTGTAAGAGACTGTTTTTTACTTCAAAATCCATCAATTTCCTAGGTTTCAGATTTGTTTTCTATTTTTAGGCACCGAGGGTAAGATACGACTTTAAAAGACTCCAAAAATTCACTAGATTGTAGGCTCCATTTATTTTACAGAAATCAAATCATTTAAAAAATATTTTTCTTAAAATTGATCACTTATATCACTTACAAAAAATAAATGTGATAACCCTATAAAAATAGAGTTATTTTACCTATTTTAGGCAACAATTAATGCAATATCTATGAGAAAATATTTGGATTTCCTTCTGATTATTTGAATTTTCCTTATTTATGCAGAATAATGATATATGGAGAAGATAAGGAAAAAAATGGCAAAACTTAGGAATTTGAATCAAGCAAAGAAGTGGGAGATAGATATCAAATCAAAATCCTCGATTTACTCCTTGATTTTGTGCGCAATTGCTTGGAGATAAGGATCTTGGATATCTCCTATAAATAGGAGAGCCAGAGAGGGGCAGCTAGTTTTTTTTTAGCTAGATTTTTTGTTAGATTGTTTTTTCATTGTTCTAAGAGTCTTTTCAAGTATTTTGAAGAGAAAACAAAAGTGGTGACAGAATTCTTGTTCTTTGATTCAAGATGCTGAGTTTAATTTATATTTTTATTTCTTCATCTACTATGTTCTAATTTTCTTTTGTTAGGGCTACGATGTAGCCTAAGCATGATGATGTGAATTTCATGATTTTTATGTTTTGCAATTAATTTCATTCATGCGAGTTATATATTATTGTGCATAATGCTTTTGAGTGATTGACCACCACTTGAATGATCTAATGTGCATGTTTGATACTGAGAAGTGATAATATGCAATTGCTCATTATAATAAATAACCATGAATTAAACGTGGATAGAAATATACCGCGTTTTTTGTGTAGCTTTCGGTGATAAGGTGATCCAAAAGACTCATTGTAAACCAGGAATATTCATAGTTTTTAATGCACTTATGTTTATTTTAATTCACATAGAGATATAGTGGATTAATAAACTGAGTAGGTTTGCTATACCTAGAGATAGGATAGTAAATAGGTTAGGAAATTCCGCTATCACATGTTTGATATCGTTCTTGTACTCACAACAATCTGAAATTCATATCTAGTGGTTATGGTGAAATTGGATGTTCTAACATATTTATCTGATTGATTTACTGCATTTAGTTTACAAATTTTGTTTTTAATTTATTCTCAATTATATTTTGATCTGTTAGATAAATTTTAGAATTAATCTATTTTAGTATTTAATTAGTTTATTAATCATCGATCTCCATGGGACGATACTTTATCTCATCATTATATTATTTGTTCGACACGTTCACTTGCGTTTAGAATTTTACGAACAAAATGAATTGTAAACATTTTTGTTGCCCATGGAAAAATTTAGGCATAATTTTTTCGATTTAAAAAATATTTTTGATTATCTAGTTATGTCAAACAACGTAAGAGATATCTCTTGGAAAGTATTTCTAAATTATTTATTTTTTGCTAAACAAACGGAGCCTTAAAAATACTTCTTTGCAATGTGAAGGGCATACAGTAATTTGATACTTATTAAGAATTTGAGTTGAGAAGAGTTTCACCTTAATTAAATTCATTCTTTTATGTGATATACGAATTCTGATATTTGCGTTTTTTTCTCTCCACTGGTCCCTAATCCTCTTTACCCCTTGCCTGGTGATAAAATTATTTATTTATGCATTTACTAGTAAAATATACGTCAGTTTATAGCGGGACCAATTTGCCATTAAATTGATTCAAAGGTAACTTCACATTTCATCTTTTCTTATAAATTTTTTATTCTTACTTTAAAAAAAATTCCTAATTTTGAAGGTATTAAATCCTTGCTTATATATATATATATATATCTTTGGACAAGAAAGAGGGGGAAAAGAGAAATCCCTTTATTATGGGCCTTATGTAGGCCCAACTGTCGGCTTAAAAGAAGTGGGTAAAGTGGTCAACTCTACCTGTATTCTTTGAGACATAACTTACTCAATATATGATAATTATTTCCAAGATAATACTTTTAGATAAAATTTTAGTATGGATTAACTATCAAATTAGTATTAGGAAAAATAACTGTATTAGCTAAAAATCACCTATATATACGAAATTATAGTTTTTAACTTATAATGACATACTTTTATTTTACTTGAGAAAAAAAATCGTGTACATATTATCTTTATGTTACACGAGAAAAAAAAACCCAAATATAGCTCATATTATAAAGTGTTTTAGAATATCCCATCTAATAGTTTAAGTCATAGGTGTGGGGAGATTATGTGTCACTCATAAATTGATGGTTTTATTGTATATTTGTGCAATACGTTGGGAGTATGTTGAGTTGGGGGGATTTTTTTTTTTGGTTACAAACAGGATTAAATAATCATGTGTGGTGTAGGTGTGGATTTGTTTCTTGAATCAACCAATTAGAGACCAACACTAGCTAATTTTAGTCCCTTGTGAAATGGACATGACTTTTATTTTGTGTGAAGCAGTTGCTGTCAACCCACCAATTGTTATCAACCCACCACAAGCAACTAATGAGTTGAAGAGTGGTGAGCCACGATACCAACTTTCTAGTTATGTTCTGATGTCTTGTTAGAATGTCCAACTTAATGGCTTAAGGTGGAATGGGACTATATGGATATAAGGCACATTATAACAATATATTTAAGTGTGGGTTTACAGTCAACAATGTGCTTCGTGACTAATGATAATCAATGTTGTTTAGCTTAATATTTCTAATTAGCGCAGAAAAATAACACCAAAATGCTGATGAAGCATACATAATTTCAATATATTAGCGAAAAGGTGCTCGACAGACACTGATTTATTAAATCTTATAATATGAATTAGCTTGATATAGAAAAGTAAAAGCATAAAATTTACTATATTTTTTATCAAACTCCAGCCTTTTTTTAACTTGACGACGATTAATGTACATCATATTCTGGATAAGTTCTTTGAACATATTTGTATTATAACTTTCGTCTCCTAACCATTAAAATGGGGGGCATCGTCTCTCGCCATATGAAATAATGTTCCTGCTATTCCAAGCCGAGGACAGGCCAAACCAGGCATTTCAGGACAGGAACCAGGAGCAGGTCCATTTGTTCCATCCCTGTCCTGGAAACCAACGATTTTGGCATACGATGTCCCTCTTCACGAAATGGTCAGTCAAAGGCTGATGCAAAATCACTGTTTTTCAGTTTTTCTTTGCTTCTCGGTTTCGTAGAATATTGTATTTGTAGCAGGAAGGGCAATCATAATTGCAAAGAGGAAGATGGGGTCCCTACCATGTTTCTCCATGTTTGTTAGGCCTTGGTTTCTGACTTCATATATATTGAAATACTGTAGGAGTATTAGGAGATTTTCGTCGATTTGTACGAGAATGTAATTGATCCGATAATTTGGATTATTTCCTAGGTAAGCTAGATTTTTGTCAAATTATTTTGTTTCATGTGGATATTGTTCAGGTGTAAATGTTGTTAGGGTGAAACACATAATTCATATAAGCAACATGCAATTCATTTTCCTCATTCGTCTCTAACTTGGTATCGGAGCCAATGACTTTGGCCATAGAGTTTGGGATAGCTAGAGATATGTTATGGTATTGTCAAGATCAACCCTATCTTGCGGAAAGAATACTACCGCATGTTTACAGATAGATGCAAATGTGCAGTGCTATTACTATGATATGAGTTAGTTTTAGTTGCGCATTCAATACTACATACTGAATTGTGTTTTCCTTTGCCTCTGTGGTTGGAGGAAATTGTCTCTTATAAATATGAATATTATCGAGATTCAAAATTAACTACAAATAAACGTAATCCCCAATAAAAAGACTGGTTAGAGGAAATTTCATCCAATCAGAGATGGACAAAAATACTATCGACATATGTTTTGAACTAACAACACCTACAGCTTTTATAAATTGCTGTAATTATAAGAGTGTTGTATCTGTGAGAATTGTGCCGAAGGTCTCATAAAGCTACAACAATCCTTTTCACACAGTCGTCAGCGTTGGAAGAACCGTACCTAATAGACATGTTACTACTTGACCAAGTTGTTGGAGCTAGTCATTAATACTTCGCCTAAAATATAATTTTCTTGGTCTGAACTTTTAAAGTCTTATGAGTCAGAATACTTTGAAAGTGACGTTGATGGAGTTGCTGAAGGGTTACCGAGCATTCATATGAACAAAATCTAAAAGGTCGGCTCGGGGTAAGATTTCTTCTAACATCATACTATAAAAAGGCTATGGAAGTTGTTGCAGCCGCTATAATTTGAGAAAAATTCAAATAGGAGCTTGAAGTTGGATTATTTTTCAATAATTTAAAGTGGATTTTATTTTAAATAAAAATCTAAAATGACCAATTTAGTTTCAAATAAAAGACTAGGCTCACCAATTGGTCAAATCCTCCTTAGCTAGCTTATTCCAACAGTGACATCACCAGTAATACATGGAAAATTCTAAATTTTATCATTAAAGTGCAATTGAATCTTAAAAATTTTAAAAAGTGCAATTAAGTCCTAAAAATTTATCAAACTGGTGCAATTGAATCGTTCAGCTTAAATCTGTCCAACTTAACTAACAGAAAAAAATTGATGTGGTTTTTCTTAATATTTTCTCTCTCTTAGGTGGCGATGATATGGGTAAAACATGAAACGTAAGGCTAAAAACGATGTTGTTAGAGTCCAAATTTGATTTTCATTACAATTTTTTTTAAAATAAAATTTAAAAAACAGTCTTACAATGATAAGTTTTAAGATTTATAGTACACTTATTCCAAAATTTCCAATGCATTTATAAGGGTAAGTTTTAGGATTTCCAATACACTTATTCTAACTCAAACGTTCAATTAGACAGCCAAGGAAAGTGGTCCAACCAGCTAGAGGGTGCCCAGCAACTAATAGCCTCCATCGACCATCCCCTTAGTTCTTCCGCTTCTTCATTCATATGATCTAGTTCATGTTTGCAGGGAACATCATATATGGTGGAGCGAAGCTCGTTTGAGGATTTGGTCGATGGTGAAGGGTTGATGAATTGTTGTGGTGACCCAACATGAAACTATCTTGGATGCAATTGCATGTATCCGATCCTCGCGGAAACATTAATTGGCTTTCGACAGAAGAAACGGGTGGCAAGGATTCTCCGCGGCACTCTCGAGTAGTCACTACAAGGAGCAAATCCTAGCTTTAAATTAGAGCTTCTTCAGATTGAGTCAAAAACAAAAATAATATAGCCCCTAATTTTGCCATTGGAATAAGCTGGCCAGTGAAGATTTGGCCGGTTGGGGAGTTCAGGTGCTTATTTAATACTAAGTCGGTTACTTTAAATTCTTATTTAAGATATGATCTACTCTTAATCCTCTTTTAAAAAAATGATTTCGGCTTGAGGCCGTTTTATTGACCTCCAACAATTGATCATTTCCAGGTGTCATAGTCCACTTTTTTGATAGGACATTGGTATTTCATTTTCAATTTTATAACTTAGCCATATAAAGCAACAGTAACATAATAATTATTTGAAAATTAGTAAAAACATAGAATTATGATTACTAGGGATCCGATTAGTTTTTCTGACAAAGTCTTTTACATAGCTACACCAAACAATATAAATCCAGTGCATATAATTTGTTGAAACTTCTGAATTCATGTGGACTCAAAAAATCCAAAGAATCGTGTGAATCAAGGGTACGGCACTGGTGCCATGGAAAAAAAATTACACAAGCAATCTTAAACATATTGTACAAATACAAATTTAGTTATAAACCTTTTAATTTTATTAATCTAGTCCTAAACCTATATGTGAAATTTCAATATAATTATTCTGGTTAATTTTCACCAGAAATCGCTGACGTGACAGTCCAATTATCGCCTTGTCACATCAGCAATTTCCAGTGAAAATTGACGAAAGGACTTTATATGAATTTCATGCAAGGTTTAGTACTAACTTGGTAAAATTGAAAATTTTAAGACTAATTCGATATTCGTACACTAGATATATGACCGACCGGATAATTTCTCCCGTTGGTGCAACCGATAATTTGTTTGTCTTTTCCCAATTTTTTTCCCTTAGGAGCCACATGACCCTTTATGGATTTTTCTTTACCCTATAAAATGGACCTTCAAATTGAACCTGAGTACTCCCTATTCCCCAAAAAAGTAGAGTAGCATTCAAGACTTACCTCGCCGCAAAAGGCTGAAGAGGAAAAGGAATAGAAAATCATGTGATAGAACAGGGCAATTGCGTTCATGAACTCCACCAACTTTACAGCACACGAACAGAAAACTTTAGTGTGAGTTCCCATTGATGGCGAGCACTGTTGCCGCAGTTGCTACTTTCGTGCTAGCTTTAGCGACGACTGTGGAGACCCCATGGAAAAGTGCGATTCGACTCGCTTGTGTTCGTCGGCTAATTCAGATACGGGATGTGTATTCCGAGCACGACTCATCACCAAGAACTGCGAAACAAGCTTTGGCCATATCTCGATTTGACTCTGCTGCATTTGTCTCCTTCATATTGGTACATAAACACATGGGAAATCACCAATCACAGATTATATGTACTTTCCAACATGAGAATCCAATGTCACATGAAGCATTCAATTTTCAAATCGTCCATTTTTCTTTTTTTTTTTTTAGCCCCCGGCTTGGCTGTTCCGATATGTTCTGGTGGGTGGCTACCGGCGAGGTCAGACAAGATAGAGTAATCTTTGGCCAACATATCCTAATCCGTTGTTTGATGAAACATGGTGATGAGCAAATATATGTTGTGTATTCAAGGTTGGCTAAGTAAAGTCGGAGAAAGTTACATCTATGTTATGGAGAAACACACACAAGATTGTTTCTTGCAAAGCAACGAATTGGAAGAGGAAACAAATTGAAAGAGGAAGAGGCACCGGAGATTCATGTTGATTAGAGTTGTTGAGGACCAACTAACAATAGGGCATTTCGATGAATAGATGAAAAGAGAGGGTATAAGGAATGTAAGTCATGAACTTTCTAACTTTTGTTAACTCCGTCTCGAGTTTGAGCATGCTTATTGGAAAGTCAACTCAATGAAAGTCCGGCATGTATACTAAACGTCGTCTGAGTTGGACTCTATCTCCAAGCAAATTTGGTGGAGTTTGAACTTGGGTTAAAAAGAAGAAAATCGAGGTTTCGAAAGTTGAGTTCCCAAGTCACACAAGAACATATGAAAGACGAAATCTTTCTTTGTATGGGTTTTTATTTTTGCTGAACTAAAGTGGGTTGTTCAACCATTGGGGCTTACCACCCTTCCCACATGAGAAGGGGAAAATGGGGAGTTCGAATCTCCACCTTTTCAAGGGAGTTGGGACGGGGACGGTTTAGGTCTAGGAGTGAGTTTTGACTCCCACGTCCTGTAAAGAGGCATGGTAAAAGTCTGAGAAAGAGAGTTAAATAATAAGAGTAGAGTATGACCGACAAAAAGAAGAAGAACTAAAGTAGGTTGTTCTTTTAATGAATTACACATTGGCGCAATTAGAGGGGTGTTAGAGTTTTTTTTTTTTTTTTTTTTTGGGTAAATTTTCTGAGTGAATTTTCAATGAGAGATACGAGAAAATATATGTGAGTATGCTTTGGGTTTGATTAAGGACTGTAACATCACAATTTTCTGGATTCATAGCAAATTTCTTTGTTGCTATCTCTCTCGGTAAGTAGGTATTAACACTAGGATCGAACTATGTAAATCTCTAGTATCCTTTTCGTCTCTTGTCGATTTCTTTGATTAGTTTCTTCCCACATTTAACATTACTAAATTGTTAGATTAATTAGTTTTCATACCGTATCATAATAGCTGTCATATATTTTATCATGATGTATGCCGAATGTTGAATATCATAAGACTTGAGATATTTTATGGCACCTGATTTGGTAATCATCTATATTGAAACAAGATGTGTATTTAGAAACTTAAAATAAATTATTCATAAAATCATATTATGTTGTATCCTAATTTTTTTTTCAGAGATCAAATGCAGCCCTAAGGGGCTTAATTTTGGTTCAATTGGATTCAGGTTGTATTAGTTCTTTTCTTACGAAATACCAGACAAGAAAAAACCCACATTGATTTTATTTTTTCCAAAAGCTTATGTGACTAGAAGCCAAGAAGTTATTGAATAAGAGAATATAACATGATATCTATTGGGACGTGCCTCACAAGTCAATGAGTTATTGATCAATCAAATTATATATCAACAACTCCATATCACATTGCATTCTTGATGTGAATTTCTTTAGCCCAACACCCTTATATGTGTACCTTAATAATATAAGGTTTGGCTTGTTTTGAGAAATACCCTCAGCATAATTTTTAAGCAAGCTTGCTAAGGAATTTTTTTTTTTTCAATTTTTATTTATTGATTACATAGAACAAGAGAGAAAAATAGTATATTGAAAAAGGGTTGAGTTTAAGAGTGCCCCAAGGGCACTTGTTAAGCATACTTAGTTTAGAACGATGGAATTTTCAAGATAACTGTGCATAACCATGATAGTCACCACATTGGAAAATGCACAAATTTATTAATTGATTTGTTTGCAAGTGCCCCTGATGTACTTTTTAACCAGATCTTAGATCATACAATCTTGGAGCTTGCTTGTGAAATAATTAACGAACAAATAAATGTT
The DNA here is from genome assembly GCA_014182365.1 of Eucalyptus tenuipes. Lineage (NCBI taxonomy): Eukaryota > Viridiplantae > Streptophyta > Magnoliopsida > Myrtales > Myrtaceae > Eucalyptus > Eucalyptus tenuipes. Next base: position 2,379,687 of record CM024545.1, read on the forward strand.
TTTGCAAATAAACAATGGAGAAATCTCATGGCTTTAGGGTGTGTCTATTTCGCAGAAAATAAATAATTTTAAAAATAATTTCCTATAAAGGATCGCTTAGATCACTTAAAAGAACAATTGAAAGAAAAGCATTATCATCTTTTACAAAAATATTTAAACATAGATCATTATCTTTGACGGAAATATTTTAAATTAATTAATTATTTTAAGTAATATATATTATTATTTTTAAATGAATATTTTTTAAATTATTTGTTTTTCGCGAAATGGACTTCATCCTTAATCACAAGTATTGATTACGAACCCCACATGTGGAGATTGCAGGGCTTTTCGTGAAGTCATTTATCAGGGGTCAACCCGAACTGGAAAGTGGAAATGCATTGAATTCTCCTCACCAACACTCTTAACGTTTTCCCTTCGAGCTGAATCCAACGTCATTTCAATGCCAGAATTTGCTCAAAAACCAAAGTCAGAATAAAGTATTTTATGTGACAGACATTTATTACTCTTGCTTGCAGAAAACATACGAAGACATCAACCACAACTTATTTTCATTTTTTTCTTACACGAAGAAGGACAAAGAAAAAAAGAAAAAAGCATAGTCACCAAGAGCATGAGAGTTGAGAGATCATAGTCACCAAGAGCATGAGAGTTGAGAGATATACACACTCGTTATATACAAAATTGTCTATGTCTCCATATGTTAAATTAATTAAATTAAAAAAAAAACTGTGAGATCTAAAGGAGTTTTATATCGACAATCAACATTATTGAGATCGGGCTAAATAAATTAGCTAATAGATCACATGGATCGTCATTATGATTCCCTTATACTACAATTTACATCTCCCTTATGCATATGCCAAGTTTGTTAAATGGTTAACCAATTGGAACTTTATTACCCGACTTGAATTTTTGTATTTTTGCGCAACGCCCCATATGATTCATGTCATGTCAATCGCGCTCTGAATTCAACTAATAACTAATATCAAAAGTCCATGGGCGAAATTAATTAAATATTGATTTTGATCCAATTCTCTTTTCTGAAAGGATTGAGTATAGATCGATTAAAGGTCAAAATACAGGGAATATTAAGATTTTATTCACTAATACTTCAAGTCATTTGTGAATGTAACTGCCTCATTTTATGTATTTTTTATGAGGTCTCTTTCTAATTAATCCATTTAATCTCAACATGCCAATTTTAAATGACACTTTGCTGAAATGGGAGGCAAAGAATTTGAATGTTGGGTCTCATGATCTAAGTGTAAAAGCTTACTTACTCACTCAACTAGTAATAAAGAGGAAGTCATCACTTTTCACTTATATTCTCTTTATTGCTAGGTTTTTTTTTTTCAGTGAAAAATGAGGATTTCCTCTTATATATTGCCAAGAAAGGACAGGCATGAACAATTGAAGAATAGCATTAAAAAATTAGTTTATTGGACAATTGAAAGAGCAGTATCTGAAAAAGCTCATGTCAGTAATTGGAGAAGGAGTGGATGAATGGATTCGAGGTCAGTAGTGTGTCAGACTATCTGAATGAGAAGGGTAAAAAGGACGAGATTTGCTCATTTCTCTCTACTGTTCACCTGAATAGACAGTGCATTCCCTTCATTAATAAAGAAAATGGATTGGATATACACATAAAGAAAATGAACAAAATTAAATAAATATAGGGAGTATAGGAATGCCCCCGGGACAAACCCTGCGAAGGACAGGAGGGCTTTGGCTATAAAGGTGACAAGATAAATTAAATTGTTGTTTTAATTATTGTGTTATCTATTAATTTTGTTATTGGGCTTGTCTGTCTCGCCCACGACAGCTTTCCGTATCTTTCTGAATTCGGAGAACGACACGATAGATTGATTTCGAATTGGGAAACTAAACAAATAATCCATTAATTTCGACTTAACATGCACTGTGAAATATTTAATTTATTTATTAGAATTCTTGAATATTAATTTAATGTGTAATGTTATTCTTAAATTTTTAATTTGTTCAATAAAATTCTTGAACTTTTAGTATGTGTTTAATTTAATTAGAAATATAACAATTCAATAACTAAATTAAACATTTATAAAAGTTTCATGAACTATACTGAATAAATAAAAATTTTAGTGATCACATTATATATTGAGTTAAAATTTAGAGATCAATTGAATAAATTAAAAATTCTGGATCCACATCGCATATTAAAGCAAAGTTCATGGATCATTTGTGTATTGTCCTTTTGGTTTCGATGTGCAAGTGGTGAGCAATCCGTCGTTTATTGTTGGAAGAAGTATTATATCTAAAGCTTTGTTTGTTTTCTGAAAAAAAATATTTTTCAAAAAGATCACACATATCCCCCAAAATAATTAGTTAATGAAAAATACTTTCATTATCGCAATATTTTCATGGATGATGAAAATATTTTTTATTCAATCATTTTTGTAAGAGAAACAAGCTGCTATTTTTTTAGGAAATTTTTTTCAAATTATTTATTTTTCAAAAATAAATGATACTAAATAGAATTTTAAATGAGAATGCAATGTGATTGCTTAAGTCACATATCTTGTAAGAAATACTTATTGAAATAAAATCATTAGCATTATTGAAATAGATTTTTTAGAATAAAGCCTTACCCTTCGTTAACTGTAGGCGAGCTCGTACATTGTTTTGAGGGATGTATGATTAACATAATTGCATGCAATAGCTCACCAACCACGAATTGAAGTGAAATTAGGTTTTTGTGTAGTGTTGTGGCACTTCATTTCGAAAATTGCCTCTCTAATATACATTTATTTATTTATTCTCTCTAATATACATTCACCAAAGCTAATCTTTTGCGAGGAAATAATTTAAAAGGTTGAAATCTTGCATACGAAATACAATCGACATATAAAACTTTGAATTGACAATCAAGTTCTGAACCAAGGGCAATCTAGTCCTAGCCACTCCATTAATGTAATTAATTCCTAAGTACTTACTATAAAATGCAATCGATTGACAAAATTAAAATGAAAGTACAACTTAAGGTTGCCATGTAAACAAATTTTTGATGCCGTGTAATAAGTTAGTAATATTTATTGAAAAGGTGCAAATGCACTCTCTTACAAAGATTTTAAGACATGATTGTATTGATTAGAAGGGTGTAGATATTTCATACATAAAATTTAGGACTTTCAATGTACCTAACTCAGATCCTTTTTATGTAAAGGGTATCTAAGATTTTATCACAAATTTATAATTTTAGTTGGAATTGATTAAGGTCTTGTTTTTTAGTATGCAGAGGGTTGGGATTTCTCATACGCTCCTTGCAAAAGTTTATTTTTAATGCACCCTAAAATAACTTTTTCTAAGTATGGTTACTGACTGGATCATATATTCATGTTCCCGTGCCACCCCATTTCATGTTGAGATGTGTGAGGAAATGAAAAAAATAATTTTCTTTCACCAATAATGCAAAAAGTCGATTTGTGGGCCTTCCAAGAGTGATTCATGAACCTCCAAATAGCTGGATTTCTACCTCGTGATCTTGAGTTGTAAAAGAGAATAAGGCAAGATATGAAAAGAAAATGAAAAAAAGAAGAATCAAGAAAAAGGAAAAGAATTATAAAATGAAAAGAAAGTACTTACTCAACCAACTGGGTAGGGTAAAGATGTGGGAGCTAACTTTAGCAAAATAGTTCTGACCATAAGTACCTAGTATATAGTATGGGAAAACCAAAAATTAACAAGTATGCGATGTTTACTTGACGAAAAAAATGAAGAGTTAGATGATGTTCGAAAAATTGAGTAGTCACAAGTCACATCTATATGTCACATGCCTATTTTGCAACAAGGACAATATTTTTAGAAAAGTATCGGTTTGTCATGATTGTCATGGGCATATCATGCCCTTGCTTTAAAATCCCCAATTTTCCTCTTTGAACGTGAAATTAATAGATCGATTGTCATGTGCATGTCATGTCCTTGCTTTAAAATCCCAACCCATTTTCCTCTTTGAACGCGAAATTAATAAATCGAAATCGACTTTTTAAGTGAAAATGCAATTGACCAGACGAAATTACCTTTGCCATCATGTTGGCCTTGTGGGTTGAGATTAAGTTGAGTGAGTTACATCGTTTTATTTGCACGAAATGTAATGGCCGGAAGGACTGCCATCTATGCATCAAGTTTAAGATACCCGTTGCTTAAATGGCGCAGCAAAACACAGGGCAAATTTCAAATCCCCTTTTTATTTATTTATTTATTTATCTTAGCAGAATTGCTTGTGTTCTTTTTTAGAAATATACTTCGGGAATAAACAAGCCTTTTTCTTGGCATAGAAAAGGCACGTGAGATGGATGTGACTCATGGCCATTCAGATTTTGATACTTCATACTACTTTTGGGGGGTTGTATTGACGTACTTTTGGCCAGTAGATGGGGTACTTTAAAAAGAAATTCTGGTAGATGGAGTATATTAAAAATCTGAGACAAAAACGAGGGGTTAGTTGAAACTTCTCCCTAGAATTTCATATGTTTGGTATGCTGAACTACGAGCTATCTCTCCCACTTGGTGCAGATTATATCGATTGAATATCACATTTTTTGTACTTAAACTTCCCCAATACATAACCCAGAGACACATCTAGTTGTAGAATAGTGGGATCATTGTCAAATCTTTGCACTTTTCTAGTAGGAGAAAGCTATGACTATAAGCTGTTTTATGAGAGATTTACATATAATAATTTATCTTTAGTTCTTTTAACCCTATGATGACCAAATAGTGAATAGTCTGTCATTGAAATCTTACCCCTAAAAAAGTGTTAAATATGAGGTTCAACTTTGGTTAGGTGCAATTTCTTGGGGTTAGGCTATATGATATAAGTCCCTATGAATTACCTAATCTCAGTGTAGATGGCTTTCTTTTGATTAGACTTGAGAGAGAGAGAGAGAGAGAGAGAGAACATTCCTAATCTTGTGTAGATTTTGTTGTTGCTTAAGTTAATCCAGCTCTAATGATCGATTTTAAAAATTAAAAAAGGATTTGGAAAAGCTCCCTCCCCTCTGCCCTTTTACCCTTTTGCGTTTGCCCCCTCCATGCCTTCTTTTTTCATGACGTTTGACAAAGTGAGAGAGCAAGAAAAAAACAGTACAAAATTGAGAACGCTCTCATATCACTCCAGTCCTTGTAGTAGACCCATTCAAAATAACCTTTTTTCCAAGCCTCCTAAGTTTCTGTTTCCTCCATTTTCATCTGAAGAAGCTTCTGATTTCCTCTCCTCTCCTCTTCTCCTCTCTCTCTCTCTCTCTCTCTCTCTTTCTCCCACCCACTCTCACACACATCCAAGCACACAAAACCTCAATCTAACGGGCACGCACACCCACACACTCGCACAAACTTGCGCATCTGAAACTGCCCATGTTTCCTTCCCTTCACCACTCACCGACAGCCCCAAGAACCCACAAATCCGAGTGACCACAAATTCCCACGAACGAGCAATGATCTTCTTCCACAGAAGGCCTCCGACGACTCCGACGGCTCCGCGTCTCTGGCTGCTCCTGTTGATGTCCCTCCTCTTCCTCTGGCATTGCCATGGATCGTCAAGAAGCACCAACGTGTTCAAGCTGAACGGCGACCACCCCAAGTCCCAGAGCATCGGCCACTTCTCCGGGTACTTGCCGAGAGGCCTCCCAATCCCAGTCTCCGGCCCTTCAAGGAAGCACAACGACATCGGCCTACAAAGCTCAAGATCATCACCTTGATAGGCAAGGAAAGAGAGAGAGAGAGAGATATCAATTCTTTTTTTAACAGAAGGTGACCTTTTTTTGGTTCTTCCTCTTCTTGCTTTTGCTCAAGACAAAAAACAAAAAGCTTGCAGGGTTGCTGGTGGGGTACTGTACATGAGGGGTGGTTGGGTAAACTCAGCGTTTTTCTTTTGGAAGGTTTCCGTGATGATGATGATGGTGGTGGTGGTGGTATCGTATTAGGTATGCTGTTGATTCCTCCCTTTGTACCGAAGGAGGAAAGACCCAAAAAAAGAAAAAAATACTGGTTAATCAAATTATAACTTGCGTATACATACTGTTGTTTCCTGTATTGGGCTTTCGAGTGTCTGCTTTAAACGTAGAGATTCAGGAGAGGTTGCTGTCAGAGAGAGAGATCTGATGATGATTGTAGCTTTTGTTCATGCTGTTGCTGTACGACACATCTGTTCGTGGGACTGCGTCTCGTGTGGGTAAAGCAAAACCCCCTAATACATGCAAAAGCTTCTTCTTCAGTTCGTAGCCCAACTTCTGCTAGTTTTCACTTCTGTATTTTCCTTTATCTGTCCAGCAGTCCCTTTGTCATGGAAGCCAGAACATATTTAGCATTACCATTTTTCACTTTTGTCGCTTACTCTATCAAACAATAAATTCAGCAAAGCGGAGTAATTTCCATTTCTTTAGTTAAATAGGAAGAAATGAATTATCTCTTGCCGATATCTTCACGATAAGCTGTTTGCGTGTTTGCGCGGGCGTGCGCGAGCATCTACAGGTACTAAATCATCGGTCGGCTCGTAAGGGATTTCTTTTGGGCTGGCAAGTTGAAGATGAAGTTGAGTGGACGACCATTTACTATTTTTTATTTTGGACCTACGAGCATTTAATGAAACAACGAGATTACTGGCGTGAAAAAAAAAAAAAAAAAGGACAACCAACGAGATGAATTATGGATTTCGACATAGGATCTAGATATATTTGCCAGAGTTATGCGCCGTAGAAGGTTGGTGAAGCCTCAAACGCCGTCGTTTGTAGAAAAAACCTTAAATCACGACCAGCCATTTCCAATGTACAAGGATTATCATTCAGTGATTCTGATTTTCTTAATTTGTTACTCAAGTTCTATCGATCCCTCGTTGCTAAATGTCGTTAATTGCCCTTAATCGGTCAAGAGAAGAAAAGGTTCGTGAGCTAACTTCCAAGTGATTATGAATCGAACCCTATGTCTAAAGCGAAGCGTAAAATATAATTGCTTTTCCAAATTAGCTAAGTAATTTATTATCTTAAGTTAATGTTGGTTAAGAAAAGAAAGTTATTATTGCTTAAAAAAAATTAAAAAAGAAAAAAGAAAAAAGGCTCGTCCTTTGGGCGTATCCCTTAACTTGCGCCTGTTTTTCATGAGAAAAGACAGTCCAATTATTACTCCAGAGATGTCCATGTGTATAGATATAATTCATCCTATAATACCATTGATGATATCACCACTTAATGGATTATATAAAGCCGAAATTTAAAAATAAGAGTAAAGTAAGAGATCCATTATTGGAGGAGTATATAGTATATGGGTATTTCGATATTATTCTATGATTGCAAAATCATCGAGCTTCCATGGTTTTCTAGCACTTATAGTTGCACCAAACTAATTTCAATTTACAATGGTACCAAAATCTTTAGCTAGGATTAAATGCTTGCGCCGCCGAAATTAATTTCATTAAATGACAACGTCGGCAAGGTTGTTTGGTAATTCAAGTGCGGCGCCTTCGGTAAAATTTCATGTTCAAGCTTAGCCTAGTGATCTAATATATTAGTACAAAATTAATACAGTTGGAACCTAACAATAGAGATATTTACATTAAATCGATTAGGTGGCTAAGAACGTAGGTGTGGATCCCTAGTCAAGAAGGAACATTGATAGTATAGGTAGTTGAAATTCATGATAATTTTAAAAAAATTATTTGCTAATTTTCTTTTAGAGTCAAAGGGTCTGTTAGACTGTGGGTCACTGTTATTTTTTTCCCCATAATTTCTTATAGAATTAAAGATTGAATTTTGAGGGGGAAAAAAGAAGGGGGAGGGGGTTGAAAGTCAATATTATATAACCCAAAATATCTTGTTTCTGTGTACCAACCATGTGAGGTGTCTCAATTCTCGTATTTTATATATTCAGAGAGGTCACCTTGTGGGGAAAATTCCCAATATTATTTTTTATGTAGTGCCTCATTGACCAGTAAGACAATCATACTTATATTCAACTTCTTCCTTGTTTCATGGCGAAAAGTCTTGTATAAAATAATTAAATTATACAAAAAGTTTGCCCGATTGGCTAAGAGTTAGAAATGCAATCATGGCCTTTTTTTTTTTTTTTTTTGCATATGTGGACCAGAATTTTGTGAAAAAGAAATATAATTAGGAGAGCCCATGGAAATCATTCTCTGAATCGGATTAATCATGAGTTTCAAGCTATGAAGCTTTACTTTTGGCACGTTTGTTGTGTAAAGATGGTGAATGTATGATGAATATTTTTATAAGCTCAAGGTAAAGAGGCCAATTTTTTGTTTTTTCCTTTCCTATATTACAACATTCTTGAATTAACTTACTTGCAATATTTTATACAAGCAAATTATTAAATGTTTAATATTAATAACCTTAAATGTTGTTATTATGTCAAAAAGTGTCTTTTATAATTTTATTTTAGTTTCTCGCACACAATCTAAGAACGCTTTCCCATGTTCAGTGTGCAACTCAATCTATTCCTACCCATGCTCAATTCTATAATTCTATTGGAGTTGCTCCTTATCTTAGCTTCTTGCCCTCCACGATTACTCTCCGCTCTCATTGAATCGGATCGGATCATTATGGGTTAGGTGAAAAGATAAGAAGAGTCTCTTTCTTTTTGGGTGCATTTGTTTGTTTGACATGCAAAGTAAATGCAATGTCATGAAACTTTGCTTAAAATCTTGAGAATGCCAAGTTTAGTGAACAATTAGAGAATGCCCATTAAAAATGATAATTATGATAATACTCCCTCTTTTACTTGATGATCATATGTATCAAGGGAAATCTAATTAAGGGTAGAAAGTATAGGAGGTCCCGCCATCAGGCTTTAATTAAATCTCGCTTTCTTTAACTTTTGTACATTAAAAGATAAACTTTTGCAATAATTATATCATGGAGAATGGGGGTTTGCGAATTAATTTCAATCAATGATGTCCTTTAGAAAGCTGCAAGAATGAAGGCTAAAAAACAAAAAGGAGAATGATTTAAGTTTCAATTGGCCGACAAGCAAAGATCGATGAGACGAACGATCACTGTCAATTAGTCGAAAATTATGCAAAGTCCGTGTAATTTGACATCATGACATAAGAAGAAAAAAACAAAAGAGAGTCAATTTTACTAACCTGCTAGCCTGCAAATCTACACTAAAAAACAAACAAATTAAAGAAAATGCCAGTTGTTGAGATTAGGGAGCGGAGCAAAGGTTAATGTCACGACAGGTAATAATCAAATTTTGGTGTTTTTTTTTTTTTTTTTTCAATTTCATCCCTAAGTTGCAATTTTTGCGATTTTTGTAGTCGCAAACGACCTCAGATTGACTGATTGGAGTCCAATCAAGCTCTTGAATTTGATTATGCATTATTATGTATTGGTGTTGAAGTATAGTGGGCTTTAGGCCTTGTGGGCTTTGGGCCTTGCGATCTTTTGGGTTTATTGTATTGCTTTAAGCCCAAGTGCCGAGTCTTTTTTTGGGGCTCCATGTGTGTTTCTTCTTGTGACTCACCTGTCAATGAATGTAAATCTTTTTTTTTTTTTTTGAATAATTTAGGGCATGGATGTAGAGGCTCGGCTACCTAAACGTTCATGAAATACTATAGAAGCCTTACGAAATGGTTATGTTCGGGCCCCTCGCATGTGCAGGGATCTTGACTTATAGCTGTTTACATTCAGTTGATAAATTTTGAGAAGTTAACCTCCAATTTCTGAGCTGGAAATATCCCGACCTCATCCAACTGTATTTAACTAAGGGTTATGACCTTACATTTTTTTTTTTAAATAATCTATCTTATATATGAGTTACTTTTATTTGATTGAATGAATATTTCAATGTACAAGTTAATTAAATTCTTTCTTGAATTATATAATAGAATCTTATACTTTTATGAAGTGTTAAACTATATTAATACCAGCAAAAGGGCACACACATCAGAAGTTAATTAGTTCCTTTCTTGAACTAAATAATATATATCTATATCTATATGATGTATATCATATAAGATTATAATAATAAGAGTAAAGGGCACCAACGTTAAAGGAAAAAAAGGAGCTGCACGGTTGAGACTTTTGAGAGAGAGGCCCTTAGAGAGAATAATTAAAAGAACAAATGTGTTTGATTTTTTATCTCAACATAAAATGGTTGAGTTAATTTCCATATTACAAAGTGTTACACTTCACAAGGAAATAATAAAACAATGGAAATGATAAATGAAAACATTATATTACAAAAGTTGTTGATCCGTTAATTTTGACATTTCCAAGAATCTACTTGTGATTTTAATTGGCATTTTTAAATTCTCCTTCGTGGATCGATAATCAGTGCCTATACTTCCCCTCAATTTAGAATGGGAGAATCCCAAACTCTCAATTTAAATTAACATTTCATTACATAAGTTTCCAAATGCATTTCTCGACAATAGTTTTGTGAAGAGATCATCAATGTAATGTATTGATGGAACATACTTAGTTACAAGTGTCCCAAGAGCAATTTTTTTCTTGCAGATAATGATAATCTAATTCAATACATTTAGTTTTTTCTTATCAATCAACATATTTCAAAGGCCCTAAAAGGTCGCCTCAAGCGGCTCAATAGAGAGGAGTTCTCAGACATTTCAGTGAGGACTAATGAAGCTAGGAATGCTCTTTGTTGTACCCAGATTGGTCTCCAGCAGGACCCAGGCAACTTTACTCTTGCGGAACTGGAAAAGTCCCATCGTAGGCTGTTTGTGGATCTGCGAGCTCATGAAGAGTCTTTCTACAGACAAAAATCAAGAGTTGGGTGGCTCCAGGAGGGTGATAGGAACACCAAGTTTTTCCATCACTCGGTTAATAGAAGACAGTTTAGGAACAGGATCCTCTCGGTCAAGGATCCTTCGAGTGCTTTGGTCACGGATCCCGCTTTGGTGTCTCCTGTTTTTGTCTCTTTCTTCAGTGATCTCTTATCTCCACAGGTAGCCCTCTCAAAGCCCTCGCTGCAGGAGCTGAAGGAGTGCATTCAGCGGCCGCTCTCAATGGATTAGGTTGGTTTCCTCTGTACTCCGGTCTTGGACTCTGAGATTCGTGATACTTTATTTTCTCTCACTCGTGGAAAAGCTCCTGGGCCTGATGGTTTTAATGTTAAGTTTTATAAGTACAACTGGGAGATTGTGGGTCCTTTGGTAGTAGAGGAGGTGAAGGATTTCTTTTCATCAGGTCGGTTGCTTAGAGAGGTAAACAATACGATCTTAACTCTGATGTCGAAGGTTCCAAACGCTTGTGCTATCTCAGATTTTCGGCCCATAGCTTGTTGTAACACCATTTACAAAGTCATTATTAAGATTTTGGCTAACCGCCTAGCAGTTGTCTTGAATGACCTGATTAGTCCGTCTCAGAATGCTTTTGTGAAGGGAAGAAGAATCAGGGACAATATTCTCTTAGCCCAGGAATTGTTTGCAGGTTTCCACCTAGAGCCGTATCTACCTAAGTGTGCTATTAAGGTAGATTTCCAGAAGGCCTACGGTGATCATACAATCGCGTCATCCACATATAAAACTAAAGCGAGAATACTATGATATGATTTGTGAATGAACAATGACGGATTCACAATGCTGCCAAAATAAAATAAAATGATGCTAAAAGAATCAAGCTAAAAGTGTCAAATTATGCTCTTGGTTGCTCGAGGCTATACAAAGCTTTCTCCTGTATGCAAACATAAGACGAGTGTTTTTGGTTCTTAAAATCGGTGGTTACTCCATATAAACACACTGTGAAACCAAACCATGTAAAATGTTATTTTTAACATCTAATTGTTTGATGGCCCAACCCCAATGGTAGCAATGGTGAGGATTATCCTTGTGCTCCCTAGTCGAATAGATGGCTCTAGGAAATCTACTCCTACCGCGACATCCCGAATTTCGATCCCGTTCCGAATATATGAAATGGGCACCTCGTCAACGCGTCGATGGTCCTTTTCTCTGAGCTGATCACTCACGAGTTAACCAATCTATTGGGTGAAGCCGTTAAGAGATATAACCGCGGTAAAATCCCTAAAAGCTACTCAATAGGTCGGATCGGATTAAAATCGCGTTTGGTCGATTTTAACCACGAAACCGAATTCGGTTTCGAGAATCGGATATTCAAGCATGTCACAATTCATTTATAGGACATCGCCTTATCTTTCGGAGAAATTCCATCGAGTTCGGGATTTTTACGGAAAATCGAACGGAAATTCGGACGAGCTCATTTGAAGGGAATTTCGACTTCCAAGCCGGGCCATGTGTTAATGGGAATTTATAGAATTTATGTGGACTTTTTCTTCTTCAAAATAGGACTTCGAATTGGAGAAATTGAGGAAGAAAGTGAAGCTAAACTAAGTGAAATTCGGATCAAGAGAGGAGGGTTGCATTTTGGCACCAAAATTGGATTTTTTGGTGGAAATTTAAACAATAAAGAATTAGGGGACATTGGGATATTTATGAAGATCAAAGTGGGACCAAGCAGTTAAGGGGTTGGATAGAATTCTTGACTTTTTGGCCCCAGCCGTGGCTTCCCCAACACGTTCGACGCCGCCTCTTCCTCCTTCGGCCTTCTTCTCTCTTGCTCTCTCTCTGCTCTACTTTTCATTTCATTTTTCCTCTGCAAATTTCATCTCTTTCATTTCTCTTCAACCAAAGCTCACCCTCCACCCACCGAACTCTCCTCTCACGCCAACACACCGTCCCACTCTCCACCGAGACTCCCTGCACCACTCACGCTTGCTCACTTCCACTCACCATTTCCCATCCGCTTGCCACACGTCCCTTTTGGTCAACAAAACAGCCTGGTTTTCATTTTGTTGACCGCCTGGCCCCACACGAAGCTGCCAGCGCCACCGTGCGGCCCCATCGAAGATCCAGCTCCCATCTTTGTCCGCGTGGTCTTCTCTTGCTCGTGGATTTCAGCCAGCTCGAAGACGCCAGCGTCCAGGTTCTTCGGCTCGTGGACGTCGCTGCTTTCTCTTTGTGCAGCTCGACGCCGAGGCCAGCTCGTGGACCAGCCCAGCAGCTCGACCGAAGCTGCTCCTTTCCACTTCAGTCGGGCCATTTGAAGCCATGGGCTTCAGCTGCAACAGCCCGTGAAGGCCAGTCCATCAAAAGCCAGGCCCACCGAATCAGCGGACTCAGCCCAGCAAAGCTCTCAATTAAAGCCCAAGTGAACTTTAGCTCAGCCCGTTAACTTTAGTCCGGCCCAGTCCAGCAGTTTTCAGCCCACTTGAAGCTCAGCCCATCTTGGGCCCGTGAAGCAAGCCCAACCAAGAAGCAGCCCGTTGCTAAGCCCGTGGGCTTGCAAGGCTTTTAGGCCCGGCCAAGTGTCCGTCGTCGCCGTTGAAATTTTAGGATTCGGCCGCCGTCGCGGTATTTCGGTCTTCGCTTTGCCAAGTGAGTTTTACTCACTAATGCCTTCTTAGTTTGCTAATTACACTTAAAGGTTGATTAGTGTTAGTTAAGTGCAATTAGGTGGTTAGATTAGAATGGATTAGGGATTTTTAGTTAATTGCATCGCGTATTAGTGAAATGGTTAGTGTACTTAGATAGAGAACGGCCCGTAGTATTTATTGGATGCTTCTTGGGATTTTTCCCGACCCTTATCGGGTGTTAATTAAGCAATTCGGGCCTAAGTGGAATTTTTAGGAATTAAATATTAATTTTCGAAATTAATTATTTAATTATTTATTTTTCCGGAAATTCAACTGGGATTACAAGTGACCGGGATTTTATGCGATGATCGTGGCGCTTGAGTCCGTTTATTTAATTGAGTTTTATATTGTGCTAAATTGGAATTATTGTGTTTATTTATTTAATTTTCGAAATTAATTATTTAATTATGTATTTTTCCGGAAATTCAACCGGGATGGCCGGTGACCGGAATTTCGTGCTGATTGTCGTGGTGCAGTCCGTTTATTTATTCGAGCCTTAATTTGTGAGAAATTGATTTATTGGTGATTTTAGGATTTATTCCTAAATTGAATAATCTTTGGTTATTAATTGAAAAATAACCAAAAGATCGGTTGACAGATGCCAAAAATGTTTTGGTAGACTACAGAAAATGGTGGGATTTATAGAAAGGAAAATATTCTATTTTGGCTAAGGCCGATCGTGCACCCACACACGATATTTTATCGAGATCTTTGATACCAACAAATTAGGCCAAGATATTATGAAATTGAGGAATTTAATTATGAGGTACAATATTGTTGGCCGCAGTTGAAGGGTCGGGTGGGACCACAAAGCCACTAGATCTTGAAAGGGTCGGGTGGGACCACAAAGCCACTAGATCTTGAAAGGGTCGGGTGGGGACCATAAAGCCCACCGGATCTTGAAAGGGTCGGGTGGGACCATAAAGCCACTAGATCTTGAAAGGGTCGGGTGAGACCGTAAAGCCACTAGATCATGAAAGGGTCGGGTGGGACCGTAAATCCATCGATCATGAAAGGGTCGGGTGGGACCGCAAATCCATCGGTTCTTGAGAGGGTCGGGTGGGGACCGTAAAGCCACTAGATCTTGAAAGGGTCGGGTGGGACCATAAAGCCACTAGATCTTAAAAGGGTCGGGTGGGACCATAAAGCCATTGAATCTTGGAAGGGTCGGGTGGGACCATAAAGCCACTAGATCTTGAAAGGGTCGGGTGGGACCATAAAGCCATTGAATCTTGGAAGGGTCGGGTGGGACCGTAAAGCCACTAAATCTAAGAAAGTTGCTTGGTGGGGCCGTGATTACCACCTATAGACAAGTTGTGTCCTAAGGACCGTGATTCATAATTGGGAATTGAGTTGGAATAGTCGAAACGACCGAAAATGGTCTTGTTGAGCATTGCTTGATCTGATGTTGTGAATTGACTGATTGAATGGGAATGACCGATGAGTGGTCTTGTTTACTTGTAATCGACTAGGTCGATTTGATCGATGCTTCGATCAGTGATGTGATTGCTTGGGTGCCTATTTGATCCGTGCTAATATGCGGGTGGAATCCGAGGCCAAGGTAAGTCCCTCGACTCATGTTGTGCATAGGCAACCCTAAGGTGTATTAGTTTACTAATCGGGTCTTAGGGGGTAGAACTTGCTGAGACATAGTCTCATCTCGGTTTGGGGACAACATTTCAGGACCATGATGAAGAACCCGAGGAGAAAGAATTCGAAGATGAGTATCTCGGAGGAGAACTACGAGGATGATCAGTAGGACCCCGATGAGAATTGAGTCGCCAATCCTATCCGATGATTTTGGTTGTACAATCTATTTGAGTAGAAACCAACCTTTTAGCATGACTTGTATTTGTAAATAAGGGTGTTGGTTTTAAGGTTAAATTTTCTAGTCCTACTTTTGGTATATCCCATTGCTTTATTGTCTGGGATTTTTATAATCGCTTCCGCATGTGCTATCAAAAATGAAAGGGTCGGCGATATGTAGTCCCGGGATATCGCATTTTAAAATCGACCAAAGTTGAAGGATGGTCACGAGACCGAGGGTCGGGACGTGACACCTACTACTCGAGAATATCTATTAGTGACTAATTTTCCTTTTGATCTTTCCAATGTACCATTGGCGTTCAATTCGAATTTAAAGTCCCATTTATAAACCACATTATTAGTATTTGGTGGACTTGAAACAAGAGTCCAAGTTTTATTCCAATGTTGTGCCTCAATTTCCTCTTTCATTGATGCCAACCACCATGGATTTGATAAAGCAACACGTGCATTGTTTGGTTCCTTAGTAGAGAATCCATCGTATGTAAATGAGCTAATGAAGAATCATGAAGGAAATCTATAGAGGAATCTTGTGTAGAATTAGTAGTGCTTGACAACATTTTCAGGAAAACTTCATTAGCCAAGTTGCATGGAGAATCGAGTGATGCACAAGATGAGTCACCAATTTCAATATGATTTTGGTCAACATGTGAATAACTTCCATCAATGTTTTCCTATGAGAATTATCATGAGTAGTAGAATTCAATAAGTCAACATACAATATTCCAAGTCCGACATTGTCGTGTTATGATCTAGCCAGCTTATTAATTCAGGGGTGCCCGAAATAATGAGTTGGGCATGAGAGGAAAATATGACCACATCAAAGACGATGTGTTGTGATATATAGATTTGACCATTTGGAAGATAGAGACATCGATATCCCTTATGATGATCACTATAGTCGAGGACCATACATGGCGAGAACTAAGCATTGAACTCATCCCTAAGATAAGGAAAATACCTACAATTAAAAACTTGCAAAAAATTTAATTGTTATGATTAGGCACACAATTACAAAGATATAGAGAGTAAAAGTGAGAAAGAGAAATCAAGATATAAAGTTATATCCCAGTTCACCCTTAAACTAGGGATATATCTAGCAGAGAATTTCATTGTGATTAGCATATTGTACCTCTTTGTTATATCCCTCAATTCATAAAGTATGAACCATCCTGTCAATGGGGAGTATAAATCAACCCCAACAAATTGATTTTCACTAGATAAGAATTCATAAGGTGATTGCATGCTTAATAGCCTTGTAGGATGTCGATTTAGGAATAAAACAATCTTGCCCATATATTCTAGAACAAAAATGGAGTTGTCGAGTGAAACGTAGTCATTTCTATGAAATTGGCTTGACTATGCTTCACCGAAATGAAATTCCTAATAATATTCAATCGAAAACATGCATGAAAGTCAGATTTTGGCCGTAATCAAAACAACCAAGTATAGCACGTATAATCATCTACAAAGCAAATACAATACTGAAACTTTTGAAATGAAAGTATTGGAGTCTTTCCTCACAAGTCACAACGTATCATTACAAAATGCTTAGCATTACTAAATTTGAAAGTTTAAAAAGGAAGTTTAAATGCTTGACCTATTTGTCAATTACCACATATGATAGTAGGTTTATTCCAAGCAGTGACAGTAATGTCGCCTTTATTTTGTAGATGATGGATTGTTATCGATTATGAACATCCCTACCTTTGATGCCAATACATTCTAAACCGGATTGAAGACTCTGCTTGTTTTGGCACCTTCAAGGTATATAGATCACCATGATGGTCTCTTGTTAGAACCTTCTCTGTTTTAATGTCCTTAATTAAAAAAAAAAAAATAGTGGTAGAGAACTTAATATTTAGAGGAACAAGTATAATATATTTTAAGTCAATGCTCTCTTAGACCAAATCGATCCAAGCGTCACCAATGGGCAAAATTTTAATTGAGTCATCATTTCCAACCATAATGCTATCTTTTCCAATATAAGGTTGTAAGCTAAAGATGTTACCTTCATCTCAAATCATTTAACGCTCTAGTATCAGCGAACTCTTTCGAATCTTAATTATCTTCAATTATAAGCGCAACAAATTCCCTTGACACATCTAATGGGAGGAAAGATTGGTTAAATCGATTAAAGAAATTTAAAGCAATATGTATTTGATTGTTACATGTTTGACTAGAAACAACTTTGGCATATCCTTGCACAAGCTTTTTGGATTGAATTGTTGCTTTTGACCCTGCAAATGCATAAAAGTAGCTAAAAAATTTTCATTCTTGGACCATTGTGAGAAAACCTCCTTCCCTGAGAAGAAAAAAGATTTCTACTAAGACGTTGGAATTTTTTTTCCCTTCTTGCCCTTCTTAAAATTACTTTTCTAGCCAAAGAAGGCTGTCCTTTTTTGAATTTCAAGGGAGCTTTTATTTGTTAGTAGACTCTCACAAGTTTATAGCTGCGAAATTAGATCAGAGAAGGTTAGTATAAGGGGCGTGAACATAGAGGTAGTGAATGAATGAATTATATTGGTTGCTTAAGAACTTCAAAACAAAGGAACTCCTCTATTATTAAGGGGATGGACAAGAGGAGATAACTCATTAATTTTTTTTTGAAATGCACCCAAAATACTCATAAAGAGAGATACCTTGACAAAATTGTTTTGTAATGCTAACCACACCTTGTTAGAAGTTTTCTAGTCTAATATTGAGCAAGAAGTTCTTTGGAGAACGTTGCAATGATATATCTCTGTAGAAGGCGATTAAAACACCTCGATGTAAAAACTCTAGATTTGTTATTTCTTTTTGAATTATAGCTACTTTTTGAGAACTTGGGGGTGGTTATTTTAGGACTTGGCATTTGATACTCATTATCAATGAATTTCACAACATCTTGAGATTCAGTTAATGTTAGCACTTGTGCTTTTCAACAAGAATAGTTTGTTTGTCTCGATTTCAGTGTCATAAAAGTGTTTATGTTTAGAGATGAGGGGTATGGATACTTTAACATGCCAGTGGAAGCCATGTTAAAAATCGATTTCTTTTGAAGATATGCTTTGACACCATAACAGAATAAATGTGTGCGATTCTTGTTCTCAACATACAATTGTTGAGACGATTTTCTTTATATAAATATATATTTCAATATGTTACATTTCCTAAGAAGAATATACAAAGATAGCAATGATAAATGAAAAAAAATTCTTATACAAGAACTGCCAGTCCCTTGATTATAAAATCTCCAAAGATTTGCTTGTGATTTTGATTGCCATCTCTAGATTATTCTCCCTTGATTGATAAATTAGTGCCTCTATAAATATCGGTCATAATCACATGTATTTTGTTGTAATCCCTTTATAAATTACTATAAAATATTGAAATCTAAAGATTCATAATTGTTCGATGAAATTTACACTTATTTGATTAGACAGCTACCACCTCTTTAAATATCTAATAATTAAGGCTACGTTTGTTGTTCGGACATGGATTGTGATGTGATGAGATAAGGTTGGATTAGAAATCTTCAGGATTGTGAAAAATGTAAGCCGCGAAAGCACAATCTCACGATCTCTATAGTTGGAAACAAGAACGCATATAATCAAGTGGAAAAATTAATGCACATGTTCTGCCCCTCACATTTAGTGTTTTGGTAAACACTCCTTATTTGAGGATAATTATGTGTCAAGGTTAGAAGAGAAACTTGAGTATTATTTATAGAGTTTTCAATCATCCTTTCATTAAGGGCCGGGTTCAACTTGATCCACACTAACTAGCCCCATATTAGACTAATTAAAAAACTTTGTACCTCACATTATTAGAAAAATACTGTAAAATGGTAAATTGCAATATTAATTAATGTAACCCACATAAGAAAAACTCTTACATTCTCCCACTTGAGCAATATTAATTGAAATTGTACTATATGTGTGCACTTTGATCTAAAGATAATTCTTAATGTTCAATCTTATCCCATAAAATTTCAAATACCGAATCATGGTGATAGCTATATATATACACACCAAACGTCACAAATGCTTTTAACTTTAATAATATAAATTCAATATGATAGTGCGGCAAATGAATAATACGTCTCATAGATAGTAATATCTTATGTGTTGTCCCCTTTGTCAGTCAACATTCCTTTACCTTAAGTGCCACAAAAATCGATGCCACTAGAGAATATCTTTATGGTTTCAATAAACCCACATATATTTTATTCTTATGATTAACATTTCCTTATGTATAATAAGACATATACTCAAGGCTAATAATAGGATAAACCGGATGCCCCTAGTCTTTACTGAAGGTTTGCACAATACCTTGAGATTTTCAATAGATATATGTAGTCAACTCGATAATAATGCGTTCGGAATCACTTTATTGAATGTATAAGAGTTTATATATATATCACAATGTTACTAAATGTAACAAACACAGATGTAAATTTTAGACTCTAATGCTTTTAAACTCGTGTTAATGACATGTTATTCAAAAACACAAAGGCAAAGGCCATGAGTTAGTGGATCTACAACCATATCATCTGTGGAAATCTGTTTTATTGTAACATTACTATTATCTATCATTTTGTTATGGCAAAAAAGTTGACCGCTATATGTTTAGACCCCTTAAGATCTTTGTTATTGTTAATAAATAACACTATTGAGTTATTGTCTCAGTACAATCGTATAGGTATATCCATAAAGTCAAATAAAGTTAATTCCCTATGAGGTTTCGAAGCCAAGTAACCTGAGTAATAATCGAAATGCATGCTACAAACTCTACTTACATGATAAAGGATTATATAAATTTCTATTTACCACACCTCTTGCTAATAAAAAGATGTATTCCGTTGTCGACTTTCATGTTATTCTAACAGCTAGTATAATTTGCATACGAATACCCTACTAGCTATAAGATTTGAAAATGTTCGTAAATTAACATATAATCTTTTGTCATCTTTGAGTAACTCAAAACCTCCTTGGTGGTAACCTAGTGGTTGTGTCCTAGATTTAACTAATACTTGCGTAGAAGTCCTGTTAGAAAAGCGATGTTTGATTTCGTGCAAATTTGAGCATACGTGATACTTTCTAGTGCACTAAGACAAAGGACATTGTGATTGTTCAATTGGGTTTTCTCAATGTTTGAATGAGGAAATTTTGACAAATCCAGTTCATCACCCTTAATGATAGGAGTAATTCCTAGCTTACAGTGTTGTATTCTAAATCTTTTTAAAATACGACCTACATATATCCTTTGAGAAAAATCCAATACATAGTGAGAACAATTCTTACGAATCTCAATACCAATGACAAAAGACGCATCATTAAGGTCCTTCATGTCAAAAATTTTCGGTAATATTTGCTTTGTCTCATTCAGTATTTTAAGATCACTGTTTGCAAGCAAGATATTATGTGTGCAGAGTCTGAGGAAAACAAATTTTCTTCCACTAACCTTGTAGCATATACACTGATTTACTTTGTTCTTAATAAATTGAATGAAGTGACAACACTATTAAACTTTGATAATCATTGTCTAAAAACTTGCTTGAGGTCATAAGAAAACTTTTTAGTTCACACACAAGCTTATTTAAATCATATACTGCAAAACCTTCGGGTTGCACCATAAAGATTTTTTTATCTCCATCTAAAAAGGTAGGTTTAACATCCATCTAGTGTAACATCATATTAAAATGAGCTACTAATACTATGTTAACTCTAAAAGAATTTTTACAAGAGATTAAAAATGTTTCTTCACAGTCATTTTCTTCTTTCTGAGTGAAACACTTGGCTACCATTTTAGCTTTAAACTCCTCAATATTTTTTTGGAGCCCCTTTTAGTTTTATACATCCATTTGCAATCGATGAGCTCGTGACCTTGAGGCAACCCAACAATTTCCCAAACACTATTATGTTTTATAGATTGTATCTTGTCTTTTATCTCATTTAACCACATATGTAATTGAGAACAAGAAACAACGTTTGTATAAGTCACTAGATCAATCATGTAGCAAATATCGTTATCATGCTCTCATCGAGAAACTATATAGTTTGGTGGTATAACTGATTGTCTCTCTTTAACAGATCTCTCGAGTGAAACTACAATCACTTCACTTTGCACATAAGAGGCGTGAGATCCCTCATCAAGAACTATCTTAATAGCAGTATCTTGAACCTTAACAAGCTACGTTTGTGATGTAGGTGTCTATATAGGCAAAAACAAAGACATAGTGGTCTTCACCATACTATTATCCTTAGTAGTTTGAGAGTAGCTATCCTTTACGGTTACGTCGAATTCCAGAAACTTATTGTCTGTAATTCCACAATTCTTATACCTTCATCGGGGTTATAAAATCGATACCCATTCGAATGATCTGGGTAAGATACGAAATAATACCGAGTGATTTTAGATTTCAACTTACTTAATGTTGGCTTGTATAACCTCACAACTTTAAAACACCTCCAAATCTTAAGATGATTTAAGTTAGATTAACGTCCAATTCATAACTCAAAAAATTAATGAAACAACTTTGGTAGAACCACGGTTGTGTATGTGAAAGGCTGCATTCAAAGCATCACTTGACAGAATATTAGGTAAATTAATCCTATTAATCATACCCATCATCAAATCCATCAGGGTGTGTTTGCGCCTTTCGGCCACATCATTATGTTCGAGAATTCCAAATATAATAAATTGAGCTACTATCCAATAATTCTTCAAGTATTTAGTAAATGGCTCTTTAAGCTATCCAGCATTGCCATGTCTACCAAAACATTCACTACCATGGCCAATCTGACAACCTTTATGACTTTTTCCAACTATTTCTTGAATTTAATCCAAAAAAAAAAAGATGAACTTATCAAAAGATTCAAACTTTTCCTTAATCAAGTACAAAAATAAAATAAAATAATAATCAATGAATGTGTTGAAATAAAAATTTCTACACAACGTTACCTTTTAGGGTTCACTAAGATCATTATGAATGGCATCCAACAAGTCAAAACTTCAGACTTTAGTTTTTTTTCCTTAGTTATCCTACCTCTACAACTATCTGTGCAATGCATAGGACTAGTCCTTAGACATAGATCTTTTGAAAACAACATTTTCAACCGTATAAGCGATATATATATATATATATATATATATATATATATATATATATATATATATATATATTTGGGAGATAAACATAATCTGTACAATTTATTGGACAAATTGCAACACCCAACCTTTTTGAATTAACAAATATATAAATACCGTTACTCTTTATTTCAAAAGAGTAGTCACACATGTTCAAACAAGACATGAGAACTAAATTTCTTCTAAATGAAGGTACATAAAGAGTGTTTCTTAACATCAAACTAAAACCAGAATCTAGAATTAAAATGACATTTTCCATGAACTCAATGTCAATCTTAATGTTGTTTCCCACAATGAACTTTAATTCATCCTGATTTGGCTTCCGTCGGTTTATGAATACAAATGAATCATTAATTGTAAGATCACGCTTGGACAACAAAGTTTTTAAAGATATTTGTTGCAGTTTATCTTTAGGTGACCTTTCTTTTTAAAAAGAAGTAACAATTACTAATTATTTTTGAAGGGTTTTTTCGTAAGACCAGACTATCGGAATGATCGGTGGTATCACGAATTCCTTTATGAGTATGATTTTTAGACTTCAAATCTACCATCTTTAAGATGAAATCCCTAACCCCATTAGAACCATCATACCTTATGTTGAAGAGTCCTTACAAATGTGTCCCAATCTTGACATTAGACAAGATACAATTTTAAACCACTAAGGTTTCCATCATTTTTTTAGCAGTGCAGTCAGCTAGTAAACCACTTCTCAAATGTTCTTGAATGGAACGTTTCATGAGTAACAATCAAATCTGATTTTTTCAAGCAGCAAAATGTGCTTTCTGAAATTTTATACCATCAGCGGTGTGATCTACCAACTTATCATTTATAAAAGCAATTTAAATGTCTGCCAACTCCATCCTAAATAGAAAATTCTCTTTCCACAACTTAAACTTGAACTAGTAAGAGCCTCAATAGTTATAGAGTTATCGTTTACACATAAGGTGACTAAAATTAATTGGCATCATGTGAGTACTATGTAATTCAAAAACAAATCAGTACATATTCAGAGAGTTATATATATCCTCACATAAAACCTTTGGACATAATATATAACATGTAATTGTATACTTTCCATATGACAACAGCCATGAGAATATATTTCAATCTTTGTGAATTCACCACTTTTGGGTGTATGAACCATTAGGATCAGTCACTTCTCAACTGTATGTTGCTTATGTATCCCTCCATAAACCAATATATAATCACCTCATTTGAGAGTATGATCACACATTAAAACATGAGACATCCCACTATAATATGAGATCGATATTTCTCAAACCCAATCAAGTGTGCCACTTTAGCAGTCACAACTCGATTGAATCCTTGAAACTCTCTCATACTGGAGATATAGACTTTATATCTCATATTTACCCAATATGTGTGATTTTAAACTTGATGACAATGGCAATTTGTCACTAAAATCACATGTCATGCCAATTACATTGTTCCATTCATTGATATACATTGAACCTTATACATGTTATCAATGAATTAATCTCTACACATTTTTTATGTGATGATATTCATGTGAGCTAACACCTATATTTTCAAAATTGTAAAAATATATGGAAAAACACCCTAAAAATACGAGTGTTTAGGGTTCTTTATGTATTTTCACATCCATAAAATCAGCAAAATTAATATTCCATAGTGTAGAGCATCTCCATAGGAGCACACAGACTGCAAGAACGTCCCAATCATAGCTTGAACGAGCCTATGTGTGCCTCCGGAGTGCATGACGCGTGCATCACACTCGCTAACGTGCTAAATTGGTTCGAACTACTGGTCCGACCAATCAACGGTCAATGGTCAATGGGGAACTGAATCGGGTGGGTCAGTGGGTCAGACTCGAGTCAATCTCTAGGTCAGATCTTGGATTAAGCACATGGGTCACTGATGTTATGATGACGTTAGCCCTAGCGCATGCCAGGCACGTGCTGTTGTTGCCTTGCGCATGAGAAAATGTGGGTGGGAGTGTGTGGTGACACGTCTTCGACATGCGCCAACTCCCAATGGTGCGTGGCCGTGCGTGCGACCTTCCCTAGAGGTGCACCACCTACTGATTTGCTCATCTTGACAAGCTCTTTCCTTTTATGTAATCAAAATCGATTTTTGCTACACAAAAAAATCACGAAAAAGGACAAAACTATACGTTCGAGTTCTAGTCTATGGACACTTTGATACCACATATAAGTTGCAAAAGCGTAATCCAACGATCTCCACAACTAGAAATAAGAATACATATAATCGAGTAGAGAAATTACAAAACTCGTTTTGGAATCCATTATTTTTTATGCGGAATACCCTCTCAGATTATCGGCTCGATGAGGCCCTCCTCACCTTTAGCGTTTTGGTAAATACTCCTTATGTAATGATAATTGTGTGTCGAATTAGAGAAGAAATTTGAGCACTATTTATAGAGTTTTCAGCCAATCCCTCTCATTATGGGCTGGGCTTAACTCAGTTCATATTAGTCATCCCCATATTCAACTAATCAAAAGACTTTTTATCACTTAATATAGTCAACATCATAAAATTTTTTACTGAAAAACTCATCTTATGTTTGGTAAATGTTGAGATATGACATGGATATTGGGATGAGCGCATCCCGATGCCCACCACGCCAGTAACCTCCTATAGACTACAGCTATGAAAGCCACGGTCACCACGTCAAGCTGCGACATAGCCTGGTGGCATCCCCCTAAACCCAGAATAGTGACCATTAATGAGGTGGTTGCACTTAGGGGTGATCAGGTCCAGGGTGGGTAAGGTCTTAGACTTTGGACCCTGTACTCGACCCTGTTATAACCGGTTTCCCTTTTTTGGACTCTGTACCCGACCCTATTTGTATTAGACCATGTACCCGACCCACCTTGTTTTTCCGGTCCGGTTCCAGGGTCAACCCTGTTTTCATTGGAACCTATTTTGCAACCTCCTGATATCCTATACGACTTCAAATTTTACATTAATACGCGAGAAAATAATGTAATTCTCCTAATTTGTATTAAAACATTAAGCGCTTGTAATAAATAAATAAATACATGAACTTTTTGACTAAACAAAAATTAAGAATCCATAGGGCTAATCATCATAAATAAAATCATAAGGTAAAACAAAAATCATAACATTGCATAAATATTAGCAACAAATATGGGTCTAATATTATTTTTATTCCCATAACTATCACATGAAGTTGTTCATTTATGGAAGCATAACTCCTCCTACAAAAGAGAATTAGGTGAGCCAATCCACGTGATACATAAAAATTTGGTGGCGATGAACGCCGTCCGTCCGTTGGATGGTGCGAGAGGGAGGGAAGCGGCGAGGAAGAGGAACGACGAAGGAGGAGTGCCATGCATGTCTGAGAAAGCCAAGAGGAAAAATGCAATGTGATTGCATGAGTAAGAATAGAAATCAGGGGAAAAAATAGGGTTTTGGATCTCTACTTACAAAACTGGTTCCAAAACCGGTTCCAAATTTTGGGAACCGGTTCCCGGACTGGTTTCAACGGAAGACGGTTCCCGACCCTGTTTTCCGGGTGGGCCGGTCCGGTTGCACACCCCTAGTTGCACTCCTAACCATGGTGGCTGTGCTCGTTGAAGGACAACGACTCAACATGGCGACTAATGCAGATCAACGCCGGCAACAATGAGGATTAAATATCATTCATTTCCTTACACTTCTTGTTTAAGAATAAATTCTGAGATGGAACTCCGAGTCTACCTTCTTTTTTGCGGAATTGCAATGGGCACTTCTTTTCCTGTACTTCCTTGTATTCATATGATCGGGGATATTCATTTTTTAGCTTTAACTTTTTTCCCCATTGCATGTTTTCTGATATCATAACGTAATTCATCCCGTCGCAAATCTAACTGGAAATAGTAGTGGTCCATTAAATTTCACCAGAAAGAAGAAGCTTTCACACCGTTAACAAACAGTTCGAAAGAAAGAAGAGACTAAAGATCATAGAAAAATAAAACAAACACTACCATATTTGGTCCCGATCGATACTTAACAATAGCAACAAGAAACCTATTCGTCGATTCTAGTGCCCAGAGCACCAACCCCTAAAAGAAACTTGCATTCGATAAGACCTCGATTATTTTCTTAAGAATCAAATTAAGAAAAAAACCACAAAGGAATTGCATCATCGCAGTCGAAACTACGTTGAGGATCCGCTGTCGAAGTGGACCACGTTAGCACGTCACTGGATAG
Organism: Eucalyptus tenuipes; assembly: GCA_014182365.1. Taxonomy (NCBI): domain Eukaryota; kingdom Viridiplantae; phylum Streptophyta; class Magnoliopsida; order Myrtales; family Myrtaceae; genus Eucalyptus; species Eucalyptus tenuipes. Next base: position 2,406,297 of record CM024545.1, read on the forward strand.
ACGATATCTAGGGCTTGGCCGACCTCAAATTTGAGATCCAAGGATCGACCTTCCCGGTCTAGCTCGCAATCGATGGCGACTGCAGCCTGCTCAGTAAGAATCAATGGGGACGGGCTGTTGTGAAGGCGACGACGGTGGTTGAGGGTGGAGGCGACGACGATCGTTTATCATGTGGTGGTTCTCAAACAGTGGCCAAGATGCTCACGTTGGAGGTGGTGACAGGTGTCCTTTTTAGCCTTGGTCGTCAGAACACAATCGGCTGATTAGATGACAACCAGTGATTGTTAAAGGTGATGACAGTCGCGCAGTGGTCGGAGGCCAAGACGATCGTGCGGTGGTGATTCCTGTGCAAACTAGCAAAGCACCATCCCAGTGGTTGCTTCATCCCTCCATCATTGGAAAAAAAGGGTTTGTTAAGTTATTTGAAGATTTTTGTTGTCCAATTTGGATTTATCCCTTCCCTTCCAAATCTCTTATCCAATATTTTATCCAGGTATATTCAAGTTTATCCGATCTAGGAATATTGCCAACAATGATTAAGATAATTTCGGACTTGAATTCGGACCATGACATGCAACATAAGGATTTAAGAAACCTTCGGGAGAGAGAGAGGAGAGATTAAATTTGAGGCCTTAAAAAATTAATAGGATTCATGATCAGCCATCCTGATGTTGACTTTTAAGGTAAATTTGTTTTTTTTGCAGATCTGATTTCAATTGGTGATGATTGAAAAATGTCTCAAATCTCTTTCTGGACTATATCCAAAAGTTATAGACCGCACTTTTGGAATGCTCATCTTGGGACGTTCAAATGAAACTTTTTTAACCATGATACTGTACCGCTAGCAAATACCATTCGAATTATCATTTGGTTGATTGCCAACGTAATATACTTCTTACAGATTCATCGTGGAATGAGTAACATATATATTTGTAGTTAATTTTTTCGAATCAATTTCTTTTACATGATGATCATAATACGTGACTTATCGTTTACAAAAGTGATCGATCTACTAAATATCCATACAATTACTGGCAAACGATGAGAAACCTGAAATTAGTTATCACAAACCCATGGAAGTAATTTTAATACATCGATTATTTATTGACATTAGAAGCATTTAATGGCGTAGAACAATATTTTGCAAAATTTGGACTTTTCTTATGGCTGAGAAACACGACTTTATTATCATATCTATCGACAAATACAATACACGGTTCACATTTCCTCTAAGCTAAACCTACTTAGTGATCTAGTGTCAACACTTGGTTGTTAACAAGAAACTTCGAGCCCGACTTTGATTTGAAAATTCAGAAGTTAAGAAAATTCAGCGGGAGGTTTGAGAAATTTATAAATGTAGAAGGGCCATACTTTCCTCCATCTTTGATAGAAGGTAATTTTGTCAAATCATGCATCTGACAGGTGGATTACGAATTATGTATACCAACGACATATACAAATTAACCAAATATAAATATAGGCGATGTCCATATTTATAACTCATCAGTCGAAAGATGGATTAGATTCCAATGCACTTTTATGATGGGTGATACCGACCATATTGTATAATCTTTTTGCATGGATTTTCAAAATGGCCCGAGCTACATAAAACCTCGTATGCACTTCTATCTTTATATCATACCTTTGTTCTCTGATTTTATTTGCTTGTATCGGCATATTTTAATCTAACGATAAATATTAGTCCGTTTTATGTGATTAAATATCGAGACCTTCAAATACCCCACTAATCACACGGACTCTGGGAAATCCAGATGAACGGCTCAAACACGAATAAAATGAGGAACAAAAACTTGAGTTGCGTATCGCGTATTGTGCACTTGCAGCGGAAAGGTAATGCCGGTGCATGACCATTAAGCTAACCGTTTTGAGGGTGAGTTTGGGAACGTCTTGACGAAGACTAGTACTTCAAAATTGTTTATTGGCGAATAAAAATGCCGATGCTTCATTCATTTACAAGAACAGCATATAAGGGAAACTAAGCTGGCGGCAGCGTGATCTCGTGCTAGAGCAGAGGTATCGTTGAAGCCGGCGCGATGGCGGGAGGACCCAGACGCGTCGCGGAGTAGGAGATATCGAAGATGTGTGAGAATCTTCAATAGGAATGTAGCAAAGCGGAAACTTCCCTGAATCACAATTTGTAAAGATGATAGTCAAGTCTCTAGAGAGACCCCACGACGGGTCTTATGTCGGAAAAGTCTTTAATAATGTTCAAACCAATCCAGTCAAGTCCCTGGTTGCTAACCAACGCTTGAATCGTTCCAAGATTGATCTTAGCTTTGCACTTTCGCCGACATTGTTGGAAGATATGCCGAAGATCCACCAGATTATGATGGATATATTTTCCAGATTGTAATTGATTATTAATCGATTATTTTTGTATCAATCTAGGATTACATCCGATATACTTTCCTTTTATTAAACATCCTTTGTATTATTTAATTCTCTTTGTACATTGAAACAATCAATGAAGTGCACATAATACATTTCTCTCTATTCTCGATATTCTCTCGCTTCTACTCTATTTTTTGACATGGTACTAGAGCGAGGTTCCTTCTTCTTCTGACTTCCGCACTTCTTGATTGCCTTCCGGACGTTTCTTGTCTTTGTTGTTGTAGGAACACTAAACCTGCACAACAAGATTAGCACTCCGATGTAGGAATCAATATCTAAGCACTTCAAAATCAGAAAAAAATTTCTTACCGTTTTTTTGCTTTCTTACCGACACCATGGTTAAGGAAGATTCATCGATTTCAGGAGGAAAAGCCCTAGAAGAGTCGACTGTGCAACAAGAACAGCCGAACTAGGAGCAAAGAAATCAGGCCCAGCCGAACTAGGGACAGCCCATCGCGGGCCCGGCCACTTCGGGACAACCGGTCGCAGCCCAGCACGCTTCAGGGCAATCCATCCAGTGGCTGCCTGTTCAAATGTCACTCGGCCCATGGATCTATGGGCCCACACGGACAAATCCATGGTCAATGGGTCAAGGCCTCGAGAACCGGTTCAGCCCGGTGGAGGCCCACCAAGCGCTTTCGAGGCAAGCCTAACCACCGGGCCGAATCCAACGAATGTGGGTTATTCGTTCGAACCGGGTATTTCGGGTCCGGGGCTAAATCCTACCCGGTTTCCCAACCCGATTTCTTGCCGTACTCGTTTGTTGCCGCCGGCGGTCGACGGAGCACGGTGATCCGCTTTACACGGCGACGGGTGATGGACCGGAGCTACGGCTCATCACCCAACAACCGTCGGGCCTCGATAACTATTCAAGCCGGTCGGTGGAGTTAGGCAAGCGTTGGTCACGAAGGACAAATAAGTTTCTATCGACGGTACGTTACCGATTCCGTCGGATGAACGAATGGCGCGACTATGGAGGAAATGCAATCAGTTAGTTCGAACATGGATCGGCAATTACATTACCTCCGAAGTCGCTATTGGACTCCCACTGACGGAAGATTCGAGTATGTTGGAAAATATCAAGGAAATGTATGGAAAATTAGATAGGGTTAAAATTTTTTCCTTGACCCAACAACTCTCGAATCTGAAACAGGGTAACATGAGCATCGCCGTGATCTACAACAAACTCTCCACTTTATGGAACGAATTGGAGGCAGTCGAGGAGAAATTAGAGGGCCCAGATCTTACCTTGTAGCAGTACCGCGCCATACGAGAGAGGGAAAAGGTCACTAGATTCTTGCGATCTTGAACGAGTGTTACCAAAACTTTCGATCTCAAATTTTGGCGATGGAACCCATGTTGACTCTTGGCCGGATTTACCAGCTCGCCGTCCAAGAAGAAAGCTAGCATCTTGTTGGCTCCGATTTGCACAGATTCGGCGACGGGATGGCGCTTACAGCTCATGCGAGTCACGGAGGAGCCATGACCAGAGAGCTCGAAGGTGGATGGATGCCGCAAATCTGGTTTGCAGGAGCAAATCCTAAATCTTTCAAGAAAGGATCGAACGGTCAGGATTTGATGATGCGATCTGACGGTTCACGAGGGCTCAATCTGTTCGCTCGATCCGACAGCCCACGCGGAATCTCTCCGGCAGGATCGGACGGCCCACAACGCTCTTTTTCCGCGCATGGATCCAACGACCCACAGCGCTCCTTTTCCGCGCATGGATCTAACGGCCCAAATGAGGCCGCGATGGCTTCGTTTTTAAAACCATCCAACAGATCACATTTTGCCACGTCATCAAAGAACAATGGGCAAAATTTTAAAGGAAAAGGTAAGTTATACTGCGATTATTGCAAACGTCCACATCATACAATAGATAATTGCTGGAAATTGCATGGTAAACCTGGAGAGAAAGGAAAGAGGGATTTTCTGACAGCTTTACAGGTGACAGGGCAGCATACTGATAGATCAAATCAGCCAATTACTCATGATCAGTATCAAGAGATTATGCAGGCTCTTAAGAAGTTGGATGTTTTTGACAGCATCGGAAGTTTTACAGGTACTTCTTATTGTTTGTTGAATTCAATTTCGAAGACTACTTGGATAATTGATTCAGGTGCTAGAGACCACATTATCTATGATGAAAGTTTCTTTTCGAAATCAAAAAAATTAGATTTTCCTATCTCAGTCCATCTTCCAAATGGGAATGCTACCCATGTCATGATGATTGGCATAGTATTCTTAGTCCTCTTATCACACTTCATAATGTGTTTTATGTCCCAGAATTCCATTTCAATCTCATATCAGTTTCTCGGGCTTGTGAAGAAAATTCATGTCGTGTCCTATTCAATCATGATCATTGTCTGTTTCAGGCCCTTTCAACTGGCAAACTTATGGGCTCGGGTAGAATTTGGCAAGGGCTATATTTTTGGACAAGTTTTTCCAGTAATTTCAGTTCATCTTGTATTGAATTGAATAAACAATCATTATGTAACATTACTACCAATGATAAGCTTTTTCTTAATCATCAAAAATCGGGTCATTCTCGCCGCTTTTCCTTATCCTCAATGTTCAATTTGTCCTCTCGGCAAAACAAGCTCGTGTAACTTTTGACAATAACAAATCTCGTGCAAAAGCCCCTTTTTCCTTAATCCATGCGATGTCCGGGGGCCCTATCACACACCAAATCGTGATGGTTCTCGTTTCTTTCTAACACTTGTGGATGATTTTTCTGGTGCCACATGGATATTTCGATGCAATCAAAAAGTCAAGTTCTTTCTTATCTAAGAACTTTTTCTCCCTCTCCAAAAATCAATTTGGAAAATCAATTCAACGTATTCGTACTAACAATGGAAGGGAATTCTTCAATGGTGAATGTGCATTCTTTCTTTTTTTCAAACGGAATTTTGCATGAGAGTTCTTGCACCTACACCCCACAGCAAAATGGTATTGTCGATCGTAAATACTGTCATCTCTTAGAGGTAGCCCGTGCTCTTAAATTCCAGGCTTCCATTCCTGAGACTTTTTGGGGAGATTGTGTGGTCACTGCAGCTTACCTGATAAATCGAATGCCAAGTCGTGTTCTCAACAAGAAGACACCTTTTGAGACGCTATATGGAAAGAAACCAGAACTTCAACACTTGAGAGTTTTTGGTTGTTTGTGCTATGTGACTACAGTGGGGCCACGGGATAAGTTGAGTCCACGCGCTAGACAATGCATATTTATGGGATATCCGAGTCTCACAAAGGGATATCAGGTTTTTGATCCGTCCACTGGGGATTTCTTTGTCAACAGGGATGTTGTTTTCCATGAGAATAAATTTCCTTTTGGTGAAGATTTATCTTTACATGATGAGTGTGATAGGGGCATGGATACTCATCGTTTTTTTTTTCTAAAGAAAACCTATCTCTGGACAATCATACATCATTGCACCTCCACCATATACGCCACAAGGTACGGTTTCCTCTCCAACAAGAGGTGTGGATACTTGGAGGATACACTGAATGAGGAGGAGCATAATTCTTCACCAACAATAGCGTCTCCAGCATCAAATGAGGAATCACAAGTTTCTTCATAGCCAACACCATAGAATAATCCGCCACGACGCTCTGAACGTGCTACGCATCCACCCACATGGACAAAGGACTATGTTTGTGCTGCTTCAAATTCTCAAGGTACTTGTTACCCTATCTCCTCATATGTCTCTTTTCATCAGTTATCCTCGGATCATATGTGCTGTATCAGTCGTATGTCTGAGGAAACATAGTCGCCAAATTATAGTGAGCCAGTAAATGATCCACGATGGCAAAAAGCTATGGAGACAAAATTCCATGCATTAATGGAAAATCATACATGGGACATTGTTCCTTTACCGTCTCATCGAAAACCGATTGGCTGCAAGTGGGTCTACAAGATTAAATTTAAAGCTGATGGCTCTGTAGAAAGATATAAGACTCGGTTGGTAGCCAAAGGCTTCACTCAACGAGAAGGTTTCGATTACCATGAAACTTTTTCTCCGGTAGCGAAAGATGTTACCGTTCGCACTTTCTTGGCAATTGCTGCATTTCGTGATTGGTCATTGCACCAAATGGATGTCCACAATGCCTTCCTCCATGGTGACTTGGATGAGGAAATTTATATGGACATTCCACTGGGATTACGAAGACAGGGTGAGTCTAGAGTATGTCGTCTTCGCAAATCCTTATATGGTCTCAAGCAGGCTTTTTGACAGTGGTATGCCAAGTTTACGGATGCACTTATGGGAGTAGGATTCAAACAGTCCAGACATGATAATGCCTTATTCACGTGGACAAAAGGTATGTCATCTATCTATTTGATGATATATGTCAATGACATACTTATTATGGGAAATGATGAATCTACTGTGACAAGTCTCAAGAAATATTTGCATTCCACTTTCCATATTAAAGATTTGGGACCACCCAAATACTTCCTTGGAATTGAGATAGCTCGTTCAAAGCAAGGGATCTCACTTGGTCAAAGGAAATTTGTGTTAGAAATTATATACGAAGTAGGTCTATCAAGATGCAAACCAAGTAGTTATTCCTATTGAGCAGAATGTCAAATTGACCACCGCCGATTATGATGCGAGTCTACAATCTACGAGAATGGCTTGTTGCTTAAAGATCCATCAAGCTATCAGAGACTAGTTGGGAAACTCATCTATCTCACTATGACCAGACCAGATATATGTTATGCGGTTCAGACATTGAGTCAGTTCATGCATAATCCAAAATAGTCTCATATGAATGCTGCATTGAAAGTTGTGAAATATCGAAGAAATGCCCAGGACTTGGGATTCTTCTTTCTCGTGATTGCAACATGGAAATGACGGCTTCTTGTGATGCGATTATGCGACTTGTCCTATGAGTCGAAGATCTATCACTAGTTTCTGCATCAAACTTGGGGAATCGTTACTTTCATGGAAGACAAAGAAACAGTCCCTTTGTCTCTCTATCATCAGCTGAAGCGAGTATCGATCCATGGCCAAGACCGTATGTGAAGTAGTTTGGTTACGAGGCTTACTACGGATCTCGGAGTACAAGTCAAGGGACCAACCTTACTGTTCTATGATAATGATTCCGCACTTAAACTTGTGGCAAATCCAATAGTACATGAAAGAACAAAACACATAGAGGTTGATTGTCACTTTACTCGAGAGAAGATTCAAGAAGGGATAATCAAAACAAGAGGAATCGGGACTACCGAACAGCCTGCGGATATATTCACCAAGCCTTTATGTCAACGGCAACATGCATATCTCATAAGCAAGCTAGGTGTCTTAGACATATACAAGCCACCAGCTTGAGGGGGAGTGTTGAAAGATATGCCGAAGATCCATCGGATTATGATGGATATATTTTCCAGATTGTAATTGATTATTAATTGATTATTTTTGTATCAATCTAGGATTAGATCTTATATACTTTCCTTTTATTAAACATCCTCTGTATTATTTAATTCTCTTTGTACATTGAAACAATCAATGAAGTGCATAGAATACATTTCTCTCTATTCTCTCTATTCTCTCGCTTCTACTCTATTTTCCGACAGACATAAATCTAGCAATTCACAGTGAAGCATAAACAAAACATGAATTCCCATTTGCTATAACACAACATAATTGCGAATTAAGGAGAGGTGGAGGTGATATCTCATGCGAGAAGGGAGGTTTCGATGAAGCCCACAAAAGGTGCCTGGAGGACTATGCTCTTACTTAGTTTATCTTTAGATTAAGAGATGCTTAAAGATAATTCTTCCTAAGCACCCAATCAAGAACACAATAATCAAACCTTAGATTGAAGGATTAGTCTTCTATATTGAAACAACCTAGAAAAGCATCTTCGAGTTAATTCAACCAATCAAAATCATGTGAATTTGACTTATCTGTCCGACCTTAATTGCTGAGAAAGAGACTGAAACTAACCAATCTTGAATGATTCCAACAAGATCAAACCTTGCATGTTCTCTCATATAATTAAGCAATTTGAAGCCTGCATCTTTCTCAACATGGCGTTTATCATGTTTGTTCTCTTTCTTTTAGCTTCGCTTCCCTCGCAAAAGCTCAAGAAACAAGATCAAACATAACACAAAGTTCTTCCCTAAGTCCAACCTCTAACTCCTCTTCTTGGCTCTCACCTTCAGGACTCTATGCCTTCGGGTTCTACCCTCAAGGCCGGGGCTACGCGGTCGGAATTTTCCTCGCCTGGGATCCTACCCGAACCGTCATCCGGACCGTGAAGCGAGACAATCCACCTGTTTTCGCTGGTGCCACCGTGCTTTTCACCAATGATGGTCGCCTCATACTGCGATCCTCATAGGGTCAAGAAACTTCCATTGCTTCGGCCCCGGGTCGGTTTATTCCGCTTTTATGCTTGATTCGGGCAATTTTGTGCTCTATGATCCTAAGGGAAGCGTACTACGGGAGAGCTTTGACCACCCGAGATACCCTTTTGCCAACCCAGCGCCTCTTGGCAGGCCAACAGATAATCTCTAGCATCTCGGCGACGAACCACTCAACTGGACTTTTCCGTCTCAAGATGCAACACGATGGGAATCGATTCGTATCCGGTGAACACTCCGAATACAGCTCCATATTCTTATTATACATCTTGGACGGGCGGCACCGAAGACAATGTCTCGCTCAACTTTGATGTTGATGGTCATTTGTTCTTGCTCAACACCACAGGCTATGTCATAAAGAATATTACATCCGGAGGGTGGTCGATGAGTAGCATCATTTATATCTTTAGGATTGACTCGATGGATTGATGAGATTATATTCGTATGATCGAATCAAAAGGGAAATTGGTCGGTTGTATGGTCGTCTACAAATGATGAATGTGATCCAAAGGGTTTATGCGGCCTAAACGGTTTCGTGTCAAAAATGACCAACAAGCAAATTGCCAATGTCTTCCCGGATTTGATTTTGTTGAGCCGGGTAATTGGGCAGCGGGCTGCGAGAGGAATTTCACAGCGGAGACTTGCAAGACAGGAAACGTAGGTGCGAGTTACATCATCCAAACTGTTGATTATACCCTTTGGGAAGATGTATCGTACTCGGTTGTTTCGTCAACATATAAAGATGGCTGCGAACAGGCCTGTTTGGAAAGATCAGAATCTTGTGAGGCTGCACTCTACAATGGTGGGAATTGCAGGAAACAAAGGCTTCCACCGAGATACGGAAGAAGATTGGTAACCGATCCAACCAAAGTGCTCGATCAAGGTAGGCATCGCGAAACCTTTTAACACTAATCAAAACAAGAAGGAGATAACCCGAATGGATATCTTTTGTTTCTTAGCCTTTCGCTGCTTGCTTTTGGATTCGTTATGATGGCTATTTCTCTAGTTTTAATATGCAAAAACAACGTGTGGACGTACCAAAGGATCCGTAAAAGATAGAGGTCGGTTTGGCGAAAGATCAAGCACCTCGGTTGTTCACTTATGCGAGCTCGAGTTAGTCACCGGCGTTTCAAGGAACAGATAGGTAGAGGATCATTTGGAACAGTTTATAAGGGGTTGATTGGCGAGAAGATGGTCGCCGTCAAAAGACTAGATAAGAGGTTGGCTGAAGGGGAAAGAGAGTTTCAGGCGAGGTTGAAGTCATCGGTCGAACCCACCATCGAAACCTAGTCCGCCTCCTTGGGTATTGTATGGAAGGAACGAATAGGCTTTTGGTGTACGAGTACATGAGCAATGGATCACTTGCGAGCGTACTTTTCAAGAGTCCTGAAAGTCGGCCATTTTGGGACGAAAGAATGGAGATAGTACGGGATATAGCCCAAGGAGTGTGTTGAATTGTTGATCCAATTTCTAGAAACTTCAAGATTGATATTAGCTAGAAAAATCTAGAAAAATCCTTAAGAAAATCTAGCTTAGTTGGCAAAGAAAAATGTAGAAGCATATGTGTAGAACTCTCTAGAAGAAGAGAGGATAAATTACAATCTAGAACTCTCTAGATTAAGCTTAAGTGGATAACATTCCACATAAGTCTAGAATGTTGTATTGAGTTCCTATAAATAGGAAAGAGGGGGAGTGTTGAAAAACCAACAAAGGTAAGCAAGCTCCTCCCCTTCCCTTTGTACTACAATCAATAATAGAAAAAGTTCTTTTTTGTTCCCTTGTCCTCTCTTCTAACACTCCCTTGCACACACATTAACACACGCTTCCGCACAAACACCAACGGTGGTATCGAGCCACGTCTTTGGTTGGTATTGGGCGTTTGTCCAACCTACCCATTCCTAAAACTACTCCTTCCAAATACCCAATAACTAAACCATGGCCAACTCTACCTCATCCTCATTTCCCATTCCCATTTTCGATGGGAACAACTATGACTTTTGGAGCATAAAAATGACTACATTCTTGATGGCCCAAGACTTATGGGACATCGTGGAAAAAGGTTGTGAGGCTCCGCCAGAAAAGGTGCAAGTGTTTCGAAGGATCAACTACAAAAGGATGCAAGGGCGCTATATTTTATCCAGCAAGCGCTCTCGGAAACCGTATTTCAAGAATTATTGGAGCGAGGACTGCAAAAGAGGCTTGGGATATACTACGAGAAGAATTTCAAGGATCGGAAAAGGTACGCACTATTCGCCTTCAAACTCGAGAAGAGATTTTGAGAATTCTAAAATGAAAAATTATGAGACCGTACAAGAATATTGTGGAAAATTAAAGGAGCTTGTTAATCAAATGAGAGCCTATGGAGATGGGATAACTGATCAAAGGGTTGTTGAGAAAATATTGGTATCACTTACCAAAAATACAACTCCATAGTTACAACTATAGAAGGAACTAAGGACTTGATGACCCTATCAGTGAGTGAATTAATTGGCTCTCTAGAAGCATATGAGAAAAGACTAATGGCACAAGATGAAGATTCAGTTGAAAGTGCCTTTCAGTCTAAAGTAAATATACGGTCTCATCAAACTAAAAATGGAGGAAGGAGCTCATGGAAAAACAAGAGAGGAGGAGAAATTATAAAAAAGGAAAATTATCCACCTTGTGGTATTTGCAAGAAAACAAATCATTTGGAGAAGGATTGTTGGTTTAAAAATAAAAAACAATGCCGCTTTTGTAAAAGATATGGCCACGTAGAAAAGATTGTCGCTCGAAAACAAATAATCGAGCAAACTATGTAGAAAAAAAGAAAGTGAAGAGAATACATTCTACGCAGGCCAAGCGGCAAATGACAATAAAAGTGAAACATGGTACATCGATAGTGGGTGTAGCAATCACATGACAGGGGACGAATCTATATTCACTGATATTGATAAGTCGGTGAAATCCCAAGTAAAGTTGGACAATGGTGCATTAGTAGATGTCAAAGGAAAAGGCACCATCGCCGTGGAAACAAATAAAGGCCTAAAATATATACATAATGTATATCTAGTCCCTCGTCTTGCACAAAATCTCTTAAGTGTGGGCCAAATGATATAAAGTGGGTATTCTCTATATTTTAATAGAGATGCCTGCATTATCTATGATAAATATAAAAATATCATTGCCTCTGTTAAGATGAAAAATAATAATTTTCCTATTCAATGGAAATATGTCAAAGATATAGCCATGAAAGCTCAACTTGATGATTCATGGCTATGGCATCGAAGATTTGGCCACTTCAATTTTGCTGGACTAAAAATTCTCCATCAAAAAAATATGATGAGAGATTTTCCAGCCATCACAGAAATTTCAGATGTTTGTGAAGGCTGTCTTCTTGGAAAACAACAGAGACAGTCCTTCTCATCTGGAGGTACATGGAGAGCTAAGAAGCCATTGGAACTTGTCCACACGGACGTGTGCGGTCCAATGAGGACACCTACACCGAGTCAAAATAAATATTTCATCCTATTCATTGATGATTACACAAGAATGACGTGGGTATACTTTCTTCGAGAAAGATTAGAGGTTTTCTCTATTTTTCAAAATTCAAGAATCACGTGGAGAATCAAAGTGACCAGAGAATCAAGGTTTTGAGAAGTGACAGAGGCACCAAGTACAACTCTAATGAGTTCAAGAAATTTTGTGAAGATGAAGCAATCCATCATCAACTAATTTTTGGCAACTCCCCAAAGCAAAATGGAGTAGCAAAAATGAAGAATAGAACCATCATGGAGATGGCAAGTTCTAAGCTAAAGGAGAAGGGCCTTCCCAATACTTTTTGGGCAGAAGCAATTTATTTGCAGTATACCATTAAACGGGTGTCCAACTAAAGCTGTTCAAAATAAAACACCAGTCGAAGCATGGAGTGGACGGAAGCCTTCAGCAAAGCATCTCAAAGTGTTTGGATGCATTTGCTACGTTCACATCCCTGCTCAGAAAAGGAGTAAGCTAGATGAAAAGACAGAAAAAGGAATATTCCTTAGCTACAGTGACCAATCAAAAGGCTATCGGGTTTACAACCTAAGAACCAAGAAGCTTATGATTAGTCGAGACGTTGAGTTCGACGAAAATGCTGCTTGGAATTGGGAGAGCGAGAAGATCGAGAAGAAGTACATCACCTTGCCAGACATACCATCTACTCAACAGGAGTCAACGTCACAAGAAGAAGGAGAAGTACCGGATTCCACCACTCACGACATAACTCCACCAAGCTCTCCAAGAGTGACGCAAGAAGATTCTACCCTAGAGTCTCCAGTACTAAGGGTAAAAGCCCTTAGAAGAATTTACGACACATGCAATTTTGCTGTTCTGGAACCAGAAAACTACGAACAAGCATCCAAAGAAGAAGTCTGGATAAAAGCCATGGAGGAAGAGATCAAGATGATCGAGAAAAATGAAACTTGGGAGCTTGTCGATCGACCCGAAGACAAAGAGATCATTGGCGTCAAGTGGGTCTACAAGACGAAGCTCAATGCGGATGGATCAATCCAGAAGCATAAAGCAAGGCTTGTGGCGAAAGGATACTTGCAACAACCAGGTATCGACTATATTGAAACTTTTGCCCCCGTCGCTCGCCTCAATACTATTCGAGCACTCATAGCCCTAGCAGCACAAAAAGAATGGAAGATCTATCAACTAGATGTAAAATCGGCATTCCTAAATGGATATCTTCAAGAAGAAATATACATAGAACAACCACAAGGCTTTATCCTCAAAGGCCAAGAAGAAAAAGTTCTCAAACTCAAGAAAGCCCTATATGGATTAAAACAAGCACCACATGCGTGGTATAGTAGAATCGACGAGTACTTCATCAAGCAAGGATTCAGGAGAAGTATGAGTGAGCCGACACTCTACATCAAGACCCAAGGTAAGTCCGACACTCTCATTGTCTCTCTATATGTAGATGATCTCATATATATAGGAAACAATGAGACAATGATCCGAGAATTTAAAGAAGAAATGATGAAGACATTTGAAATGACGGACTTGGGCTTGATGAACTATTTCCTCGGTATTGAAGTCAATCAAGATAAAGGAATTTTTATCTCGCAAAAGAAATATACCGAAAACCTCCTAAAGAAATTCAAGATGAACTATTGTAAAGCAATTTCAACTCCGCTCATGACAAATGAGAAACTATTGAAGGAAGATGGAGCAGAGAAAGCCGATGCCTCCCTCTACGAAGTACGATTGGCGATGCCGCTATATCTCACTGCTACACGACCGGATATTATGTATGCAACAAGTCTACTATCACGATTCATGCAAAGTCCGAGTCAAATTCACTTTGGAGCTGCCAAAAGAATTCTCAGATATTTACGAGGAACTATAGATTACGGTATTCAGTATCTCCCAAGTGCAGATGCCAAGCTCATTGGCTACACTGATAGCGACTGGGCAGGTTCAGCTGATGATAGGAGAAGTACTACTGGCTATGCATTCACACTGGGTTCTGGAATATTCTCATGGGCATCCAGAAAACAAGACTCAGTGGCACAGTCTACTGCAGAAGCTGAATACATCGCAGCTGCTACGACCGCCAGTCAAGCAATATGGCTTCGAAGAATTCTAGAAGACATTGGAGAAGCACAAATGGAATCAACTCCGATACTTTGCGACAATAAGTCCGCAATCGCTATATCCAAGAATCTAGTATTCCATGGAAGAACTAAACATATTGACATCAAATATCACTTTATACGAGAGGCGCAAAATAACAAAGAGATCGAGCTCAAATATTGCAAAACCGAGGAACAAGTAGCGGACATCTTCACTAAAGCACTATCGCAAGCCAAGTTCGAGACATTGCGGGAGATGCTTGGAGTAAAACGAAATTGGATCAAGGAGGAGTGTTGAATTGTTGATCCAATTTCTAGAAACTTCAAGATTGATATTAGCTAGAAAAATCTAGAAAAATCCTTAAGAAAATCTAGCTTAGTTGGCAAAGAAAAATGTAGAAGCATATGTGTAGAACTCTCTAGAAGAAGAGAGGATAAATTACAATCTAGAACTCTCTAGATTAAGCTTAAGTGGATAACATTCCACATAAGTCTAGAATGTTGTATTGAGTTCCTATAAATAGGAAAGAGGGGGGGAGTGTTGAAAAACCAACAAAGGTAAGCAAGCTCCTCCCCTTCCCTTTGTACTACAATCAATAATAGAAAAAGTTCTTTTTTGTTCCCTTGTCCTCTCTTCTAACACTCCCTTGCACACACATTAACACACGCTTCCGCACAAACACCAACAGAGTGCTATATCTGCACGAAGAGTGCGAGACACAAATTATCCACTGCGACATAAAGCCACAGAACATACTCATGGACGACAACCGTGCCAGGATTTCGGATTTTGGACTTGCAAAGCTGCTAAATGCGGACCAAACCAGAACCTTTACAGGAATTCGTGGGACGAGAGGTTATGTGGCACCTGAGTGGCACCGAAACCAGCCTGTGACGGTGAAAGCAGACGTTTACAGCTTCGGGATCATGCTGTTGGAGATCATCTGTTGCCGGAGGAACATGGGATTGGACTTTCCAGAGAGGGAAGCCATCTTGGAAGAATGGGTTTGTGAATGCTTTTGGAATGGTGAGATCGGGAAATTGACAGGTGACGAGAAGGTTGATGAGGATGAATTGAAGGCCGCTATCAAGGTCGCGCTTTGGTGCATCTTGGATGACCCGACGCTCCGTCCTACGATGAAAAGATTTCTATTGATGATGGAAGGAAGTGCCGAAATCCCGATGCCTCCTATTCCTTCATCTTCCATTTATACCGACTAAGGTTATGTTTAAATTCTCGACAGATTGATGCATATAATGCTGGTGAATAAAAAGCTCCTATCTAGCAGTGCTTTTGGGATGAACCAAGACATGTAGACATAATTATTTTTGCTCCTTAAATAAAGTACAGATGATGTTTCATTTGCGTGTACAGCATTACTCTATATACCAACATCGGTCACTTGGCCATTCTATACAGAGAATCGACACCACATGCCCGATTTATAGATAGAATGAAACCAACTACAGTGACAGCGAATAATAAGGGTTGTCATTTCAGAGTGCATGCTTCATCCAACTACCGTTTTATTATCTCTGTGTTCACAATATTTATCTCCAGACTTCATAATACATGTTGCTTCAGCCATGAATGCTTTGTTCAAACTTCGAAATGAGGACAGGATGGCGATGGTTTTCCACGTTCTTTCTGGCCAAGGCTCGTGAGATCAGGATAGGCCGAATGTCTTCGTACTAATTTAACTATTAATGTCATCAAAATTTTATTTGAACATCCTCCATTTGTTCGAACATGAAATCTTACTATTATCGCATTTTACCCATCTCTTTTATATCATCCCCGATTGAATGAATTTCTTCTTTTTGAAGAAAAAGTTTTTAAGTACAAAATTGTAAAAGGAACAAAAGTTCAAAGACTTGCCGTGTCATTATCTCCTTCATATAATGTGCAGGCCAGCTGGTGGTATTGGAGAAAGAAGGAGAAATTGAATTATTTAGACCAATCTTCAGAGATTGTTCTTCGAACGGGTTTATCGAGAACTTTGAAAAGTAGTCCAAGTCAGTTAAGACTGATAGAAGAATGGTACCAGAAGAGTGATTTTGACAAGGTAAATAGATTGAAATTGACTTGTGTGGATGCTATTACTTGGCATATCTCGCTGCTGCTAAGTTCCATTCACGTTTTGCATCTCTGTTCACTTGCCTTGATAGGCTGGTTGTTGAACGAGTCCTCTTGACCAACAGAAACAAATTTGAATTTTCTGCAGTGAATACTCATATACACAGGTTTTAAGATTTCCGTCGTTTACGAACCAATACTTCAGAAAAGAAGTGATATTCGTTGAATCGCAGCGAATTTTTCAGGTGGTTATTTCATGGAACGGATAAGCGACACTATCCAATAGTTGCATGAACTTTTGGGAGATAAGAGTTTGCATAGGAGACGGATGATTTTGCAAGTGACTTTTGTTTCAGCTTTTTCAGTGCGCTTTCTTCCGTTCCAATTGAATCGCTTATCCCATACTGCGATTCTACTCACTGACCATCTTCAACATCAGCACCATCTGAGTGTTTGCAAATGCCTGTCATAATGCAATGAATGCTTTGATAGCGAACACCCGATCACATAAAGCCCAGTTGCATGCGACAAACTGTGATCGACAACGAGCCTAGGGACATCACATCCAGGATTGCCCGCCACTTGCGTTGGAGTTTGCTTCAATCTCTGTCACAACTCGTCCGATGCCATGTTCAGAGGCACCCCAATCTGCACGGCAGGGAACTAGCAATGAGTCTGGCTATTTCCCTTTTTTCTTCCAAACACATTTTATTCTAAAGGAATCCAACGAAGCGGAAACTTCCCTAAATCAGAATTTGAGAAAATGAGAGTCAATTCCTAGATTGAAGATGCTCTACTATTCGAACAACGTAATATCTATAGACCCAGGAGAACTCCCAATGTGTTTTATGTCGGAAAATTAGGGAATGTGTAACTTAGCTTTAACACATTCGTGGACTTGCAACAGTGAATGCGCAAATGATAAGAAATATGAAATTTATTTCGGATTTTGGACTTGCGAAGCTACTAAACGCAGAACAAACCAGAACTTTTACCGGCATTTGTGGGATGAGAGGTTATGTGGCGCCCGCGTGGCACCGGAACCAGCCCGTGACGTTGAAAGCAGACGTTTACAGCTTTGGGATCGTGCTGTTGGAAATCATCTGTCGCCAGAGAAGCGTGGATTTGAACTTTCCGGAGAGCGAAGCCATCTTGAAAGACTGGGTATGTGAATGCTTTCTGCTGAATACTCAACAACTGATGTACATAATGCTGCGGATCAAGAACACCTACTGGAAAGTCCTCGATTTCGAGCAATATACGTACACATATTTTTCCATTAAAATAAATACACATGATCTTTATTTTTGTGTATAGCCTTGATTTAGCTACGAACGAAGGTCACTTTCCCATGCTATACGAAGAATCTATGCAACATTCCTGCTATAATTATTAGACAAAATTAAACTGACAACAGTGGTGATGAACTAGAATTATTGTCTCAAAGTGCATGCTTCATTCAACTATCGTTTCATTCTCTCCGGTCTTCACAATATGGGTGCATTTGGTTCAAGATTTTAGGCCCATTGGGAAAATGCAAAGTAGTTTAGCCTAAAAAACTTTGGGTAAATACAAAGGTCATTTGGTAAATTTTGTTTTAAGAAATAACTTTAAGAGAAATGCTAATTGATAGAAAATACATTTGAAAAGCTCTTAAGGTGAGTAATATTAGTTTTTTAATTTTTAATTGTTTAAAATTGAAAAAAAAAAATTATGCAACTTTTTAAATATAAATTTTCACAAAAATGCTAAAAAAATCAAATATATATAAATGCTAAAAAATCAAATATATATATATTTTTTAAAAAAAGACCAAGGCGGCGGCGGGTGTTCAATATAAAAAAAATAATTAAGCTCCATGATTTTTGCTTACACAAGCGTTGGGTGTTCTTGGCTTATGAGTACATGATGGAAGGGGGTGTGCAACTTGTGTTTTGAGAATTGATGCCACTAGGGTCACTCTTATTTGGGATGTGTGGCCCGTTTTACAGGTCGTTTGATTGGAATTATAAGAATCTTTCTCTTTGTAAGTTGAAGGCTTGTCATTTCCAAGAAAAAAAGTTGAAGGCTTGTTAGTCAAAAGAAGAAAAGGCTGAAAAATTGGTCCATGACCTTTCCCTTACAATGGGTTAGAAATTCTTAGAGTCGGACATCACCAAGTAAAGTGTCATAAAGACCATGACTTCCAACGAACCATTGATCACGTACTGATCCAAAAGTCAACACACATGAAACCCCAAACGATCTTGACCTCTTGATGGATGTGCGCAAGATCCATCCTTACATGGTTTAAATCATTTTCTTTTGGCTGGCATGCTTGTTTAAATTCTAATAAAATTGCGAAATTTAGAGATTACCATGTTTGCTCCAAAATTGGTGGCATAACTTCTAAAAAACAAATTCCTAAAATTACATCGATGATATTCCTTACTCAAAAATCCATTGTGGCATTAATTTAATATTAAATCACCAATGTGATTTGCTAGGAATCAATGTCACATAGGAATTCTCAATAATAATAAAAAAACTATGTAACTTAAGTGATTTAATTTAAAAAAAAATATGATATTTAAATGTTTGCTTTAAAAAGTTTTAACATTATTTGTGTCCTTATAATGTCCAATTTTATCAAGCAAGTGATGGTGACTGACGACTGCCGTTGCGCAACCCTCGTGGGAACCAAGCAAGGGCCGCTTGAGGTCGCGAGACCCAGGCGAGAATCGCTTGAGTCGCGTGCTGCCTAGGTCCAACGCGCGAGGGCCACCGAAGGTGGCATGATCTCAGTGACCTGACCAATGGCCTCTAGTGCCAAATCTGGCTCAGCGGTGGACGTAGCCTTTTGCTGAACGGGCAAAGGGTTGGTCTTTTTAAAAAAAAATTATGTATATATTTGATTTTTTAGCATTTATATGTATTTGCTTTTTTAGCATTTTTTTAGCATTTAGAAAAATAATAACGAGGGCAAAATCGGAAATTTGAAAAATGGGTGAGGGTAGTTTTGGAAAAAAAAGAGTTTCGGCCAAATGCTGAAAGCTCAACTAACATTAGACTTTCGGTCTTTTCAATGCTGGCCTTTTCAATACCGACTTTCGCTTAAAACCTACTTCAAAATGGTTGCCAAACGGTTCAACATTTTTCCAAAAAGCTTTAGAGGCCAAAAGCCTATTGGGAATGCTAAACCAAACACACTCTCTATATATTTGGACTTTAGAACACATGTTTGCTTCCGCCATGATTTCTTCTTGGCCGAGGCTCGTGAGATCTAGATAGGCCAATTGTCTTTGTACTGACTGTACTAATTATGTCATCAAAGCTTCTTTAGAAACCAATATGACAAACTCTGAACGGGTGTTTAAACATGGTCCATTTATTCAAACATCAAAACTTATTAGTTACTCGATAGTAAAACATGTTAGCTAACTTCTTTCTTGAAATGAATAATAGAATCTTATTCTTTATGAAGTGTTAGAAGATGTTAACGCGAGTAGAAGGGCACACACATGAGTGCATGCACAAAAAGGAAAAGAGGAAACTAGGTGTATGGTTGAAAAATATCTTAAGTTCCTTTGTGGACTATGTCAAAAAGTTAGAGACCGCACCTCGGGATGCTCATATTGGGATGAGACATATCTTTGTTGTAATGGAACTACATAAATACAATCGATTTTTATTATTCTGTCTCCTACCAATGAAGAAAAATCTTGATGTATTTACCAATGGATGAGTGACATAGTAGTTATAGTTAAATTTCTAATTGAATTCTTCCACATGTCAATCATTCAATAGTGTATGTGTAACTTAGCTTTCACACCGACGATGGACTCTATAAAAATCCATACAACGACTAACAAGTGACGAGAAACATGAAAGTATTTTGAATAAGTCTTTGGAGAAAATTCTGTTACCTCGATTATTTATTGACATCAAAGTAATATAAGCCCCGTAGAATAATATTTTGGAAATCTGGACTTTTCTCATAACTGAGAAACATGAGATTATTGTCATATCTATTGACAATTATAATACACGGCTCACATTTCGTCTAAGCTTAACCTACTTGGTGATAGTAGTCAAGTCATGGTGGTTATAAGAAGCTTTCTAGACTCAATTTGCTTTGGAAAATAAGAAGTCATGGAAACTTGTTATGCGGTTTGGAAAATTTATGAACTTACTGTTGAGAAAATTTTAATTGTTGATGAAACTACAGGCGGTTGTTTATTGACTTTTGATGTTCTGATGCATGATAACAATCATTTTTCTTATGGTAGTATATGTCTCTATTATTGTTATTGTTGGGTTTAAAGTAAATATACCTTCAGAATATACGCAAAAATCACAGAAAAACGAGTTTAAGTAAATATTCAATTTTCCATCTAAAATTTCACCTTGAATGTGTTGTCAAGCATGTATGAGAAAGGAGTTGAAAAAAAAAATGTATGAGAAAGGAGAAGAAGAGAGAATTACAGAAAAATATTATTATGAAGAAGAGAGAGTTGTTAAATAGTGTGTGATTTGGTCCTATTTATAGATAACCAAACAACAAATCTATTAGGAATAGGCACCTTATGGAAAGCATCACTTCTCTTCATATCAATAATAACTTCTTCTCATGTCCAATTCAATCTTTTCTCTTAATTATATATAACAAACTATTTCAGCATTTACATGGTTATATTTTCTCCATCCCTGAAAATTCCCCTAAACTATTTTGTTAATTGGTGGGTTACAACTTGTGGTTACCAACCGCATACGAACTTAGTTAGATATTAATGTGAGCGGTATTCACCGATTAAAAAATGGATTAGAATTTTTTAACTCCTCAAGGTTGGGCAAGAATTGAAATACCAGGGATTTGAGTTTGCCATTGAACTCAATGCATCAATCTTTTTGTATAAATTTTCGAAATGGGCCAAGCTACATAAAAGCTTGTGTGCACTTTTGTCTTTATATTGTCCCTTTCTTTTAGTGTTTATTGTTTATTGCTTTTTTTTTTGTCGTTTCTACTCTATTCTTACTCTAATACTCAATCTCAAACTTTTGTCTCGCCTTCTTATAGAGTATGAGAGTCGAAATCCACACCTAAAGCTAAATTGTCCCCACCTTAATCCCCCTTGAGAATGTGAGAATTCAAATCTCCCACCTCCCCATTTCCATATGAGAAGGGTGGCTACTGAAGCAAATTCCATTAATTTTATTTATTGCTTGTTAAATTGGACCCCTTTGGTAAGTTTTTATAAATACATCCTATTCTAATGACGAAAGCACATGGTAAAATGAGGAACCAAACTTATGCTGTACATCGCGTACCATGCACGTGTAGTGGAAAGGCAATGCCGGTCATTAACCATTAAGTCAACCGTCTTGAGGGTGAGCCAGCCAAAGTCTTAAATATGGCCTGTACTGCAAAATTGTGTATAGACAAATAAGGTGTTGAGGTTTCATTCATTTGCAAGGATGACATATACGAGGGAAGCTAAGGCAGCCGCGGCGGCACCGGAGAGATCTCATGCTAGAACTGAGGTTTCGTCGGGGCTGGCGCAGTGGCAGTAAGTCAATGCTCTCCCCTGGTCAATTTTCTAATTACAAGGTGCTTAAAAAATCGATCGTAATCTGGTGTCGTGCCATGAAATCAAGTCCCATATTGAAGAATTGCCATACCATTCAAGCAAATATAGTATATAGTGCTCTACATAATTCTTGACGTGTTTTATGTTGGAAAAGGATTTAATAAAATGTTAAAACCAGTCCCATCATGTTGACTTTAACATTGCTAGCCTAATCTTAACTACTGAGAAAGGGATCGGTTGTCACCAATGCTTGAATCGTTCCAAGTTGATTTTGGCTTCGCATATTACATTAAATCTAGCAATTCACAGCGATCAAACATAAGCAAACGTGAAATTCCCAATTGCAATTGCACAACATATGAATTGGGAATTAAGGTTTCGATGAAGGCCATGCTCTCACCCAATTAATCTTTTGATTAACAGGTGCTTAAAGAAAATTATATTACATAACTATGTTTAGTACCAGGTGGCGGTGTTGGAGTTCTTCCTAAGCAACCAAACCAAGAAAACAACAATCAAACCACAGATGGAAGGATTACTACGTTGAAACAATGTAGAGAGAACTGTGATGGCTTATTTCAACCAATCAAAATCATGTCGACTTTGACTTACTTGTCCCAACCTTAATAGCTGAGAAAGGGACTGGTGCTAATTAACCTTGAATGATTCAAGAAGAGCAAACGCTACATGTTCTATGATCAAATTGAGCAATTCAGAGTCTCCATCTTCTCAGCATGGCATTTATCATATGTTTTCTGTTTCTTTTAGCTTCTGCTTCTCTTGCAACAGCTCAAGAAACAGGATCAAACATAACACTAGGTTCTTCCCTAAGTCCAACCTCTAACTCTTCTTGGCTCTCACCCTCAGGACTCTATGCCTTTGGGTTCTACCCTCAAGGCCAGGGCTATGCGGCCGGAGTTTTCCTCACCGGTATCCCTCCAAGAACCGTTGTCTGGATTGCGAACCGAGACAATCCACCCGTTTCTGCTGGTGCCACCTTGCTCTTCACCAACGATGGTCGCCTCATACTGCGATCCTCACAAGGTCAAGAAACTTATGTTACTGCAGTTGCACTGTCGGCCTATTCCGCTTCTATGCTTGATTCGGGTAATTTTGTGCTGTACGGTCCTAAAGGAAGTGTGTTATGGGAGAGCTTTGACTACCCGACAGACACCCTTTTGCCGACCCAGCGCCTCTTGGCAGGCCAACAGATAATCTCTAGCATCTCGGCAACAAACCACTCAACCGGCCTTTTCCGTCTCAAGATGCAACACGATGGGAATCTGGTTCAGTATCCGGTGAACACTCCGGATACTGCTCCATATGCTTATTACGCAACTTCAGCAGGCGGCTTGGGAGACAATGTCTCGCTCAACTTTGATGTCGATGGTCATTTATTCTTGCTCAACACCACGGGCTATGTCATAAAGAATATCACGACTGGAGGTTTACCGACAAAACACGTGATTTGTATCTTTAGGATTGGCTCTGATGGCTTGATGAGATTATATTCATATGATTTGAATCAAAAGGGAAATTGGTCGGTTGTATGGTCGTCTACAAATGATGAATGTGATCCCAAGGGTTTATGCGGCCTAAATGGTTTCTGTGTAAAACACGACCAACAAGCTACTTGCCAATGTCTTCCTGGATTCGATTTTGTTGAGCCGGGAAATTGGGCAGCTGGCTGCGAGAGGAATTTCATAGCGGAGACTTGCAAGACAGGAGACGCAGGTGCGAGTTACGTCATCCAAGCTGTTGATAATACCCTTTGGGAAGATGATTCATACTCAGTCCTTTCGTCGACAGATAAAGATGGGTGCAAACAGGCCTGTTTGGAGGACTGTAACTGTGAGGCTGCACTCTACAAGGGTGGGAATTGCAGCAAACAAAGGCTTCCATTGAGATATGGAAGAATATTGATAACTGATGCGACCAGTGCGCTGATCAAGGTAGGCATCGTGAAACCCGTTAACGCTAGTCAAAACAAGAAGGAGAAAACCCAAATGGATATACTATTTCTTAGCCTTTCGCTCCTCGCTTTTGGATTTGTTATGGTGGCTTTTTCTCTAGTTATAATATGCAAAAACAATGTGTGGACGTATCAAAGGATCCGTAATAAAATAGAGGTTAGTTTGTCGAAAGATCAAGCACCTCGACTGTTCACTTATGCAGAGCTCGAGTTAGTCACTGACAGTTTCAAGGAACGGATAGGTAGAGGAGCATTTGGAACGGTTTACAAAGGGGTGATTGGCGAGAAGATGGTTGCTGTCAAAAGACTTGATAAGTTGCTGGCTGAAGGGGAAAGAGAGTTTCAGAATGAAGTTGAAGTCATCGGTCAAACCCACCATCGAAACCTAGTCCGCCTCCTCGGGTATTGTATGGAAGGAACGAATAGGCTTTTGGTGTACGAGTACATGAGCAATGGATCGCTTGCGAACGTACTCTTCAATAATCCCGAAAGCCGGCCGTTTTGGGAGGAAAGAATGGAGATGGCACGGGATATAGCCCGAGGAGTGCTGTATCTGCACGAAGAGTGTGAGACACAAATTATCCACTGCGACATAAAGCCACAGAACATACTCATGGACAAGAACCGTGCCAAGATTTCAGATTTTGGACTTGCAAAGCTGCTAAACGCAGACCAAACCAGAACCTTTACTGGAATTCGTGGGACGAGAGGTTATGTGGCGCCTGAGTGGCACCGAAACCAGCCTGTGACGGTGAAAGCAGACGTTTACAGCTTCGGGATCATGCTGTTGGAGATCATTTGTTGCCGCAGGATCATGGAATTGGACTTTCCGGAGAGGGAAGCCATCTTGGAAGAATGGGTTTGTGAATGCTTTTGGAATGGTGAGACCGGGAAATTGACAGGTGACGAGAAGGTTGATGAGGATGAATTGAAGGCCGCTATCAAGGTCGCGCTCTGGTGCATCTCGGATGACCCGACGCTCCGTCCTACGATGAAGAGAGTTCTATTGATGATAGAAGGAAGTGCCGAAATCCCGATGCCTCCTATTCCTTCATCTTTCATTTGTACCGACTAAGTTTTATGTTTAAATTCTCGACATATATAATGCTGGCGAATAAAAAACTCCTATCTAGCAGTGCTTCTGGGACTGGGCCAAGACATGTATACTTTATTTTTGCTCCTTAAATGAAGTACAGAGATATTTCATTTGTGTGTACAGCATTACTCTATATACCAACAACGGTCGCTTGGCCATGCTATAGACACCACATTCCCGATTTATAGACAGAATGAAACCGACTACAGTAATGACGAATAAGGGTTGTCATCTCAGAGTGCATGCTTCATCCAACTACTGTTTAATTCTCTCCGTCTTCACAATATATATCCCCGGACATCATAACACATGTTGCTTCAACCATTAATGCTTTGTTCAAACTTCGAAATGAGGATGGGATGGCTATACTTTTCCAGGTTCTTTCTAGCCAAGGCTCGTTGAGATCCAGATAGGCCGAATGTCTTCGTACTAATTTAACTATTAATGTCATCAAAATTTTATTTGAACATCCTCCATTTGTTCGAACATGAAATCTTACAATTATTGCATTTTACCCATCTCTTTTGTATCATCCCCGATTGAATGAATTTCTTCTTTTTGAAGAAAAAAGTTTAAGTACCGAATTGTAAAGGGAACAAAAGTTCAAAGACTTGCCGTGTCATTATCTCCTTCATATAATGTGCAGGCCAGCTGGTGGTATTGGAGAAAGATGGAGAAATTGAATTATTTAGACCAATCTTCAAAGATTTTTCTTCTGTGTTAGTTCCGAGTCAGATAAGACTGACAGAAAAATGGCACAGAAACAGTGATTTTGACAAGGTAAATAGACTAAAATTGACTTGTGTGGATGCTATCACTTGGCAGATCTCGCTGCTGCTAAGGTCCATCCACGTTTTTGCATGTCTGTTCACTCACCGCGATAGGCTGGTTGCTGAACGAGTCCTCTTGACCAACAGAAACAAATTTGAAATTTTGTAGCGAATACTCATATACACAGGTTTTAAGATTTCCGTCGTTTACAAACCAATACTTCAAAAAAAGAAAGTGATATTCGTTGAATTGCAGCGAATTTTTCAGATGGTTATTTCATGGAACGGATAAGCGACACAATCCAATAGTTGCGTGAACTTTTGAGAGATAAGAGTTTGCATAGGAGAAGTGTGACATCCCGAATTTCGACCCCGTCTCGAATATATGAAATGGGCGTTTCGTCAACGCGCCTATGGTCTTTTTTCTCTGAATTGGCCACTCACGAGTTAATTAATCTATTAGGTGAAGCCGTTAAGGGATATAAATGCGGCAGACTTGAGAATTCGATCGGAAACCGATCGCTCGACTGTAATAATCGGCAAGGGTCAATACAGCACTGTTATAATCGAATTGTGATCGGATATAGGTCGATTCGACGGAAACACGTTATTGAATTGCGGTTATTCCACATGATTACGAAATTTGCGTCAAACGGTACTAATCCGATTTTCTATCGAAATTATACTTGGGACACGTAATTGAAACCTTGTGATTTTTATGACAACCGAGAGTCGCCTACGACTCGGAGATGCACAAACATGAATCGAAAATTATCGACCACGGGTCAAACACGCTAAAATCCCTAAAAACTACGATAGGTTAGGTTGTACTAAAATCACATTCAGTCGATTTTAACTACGAAATTGAATTTATTTTCGGGAATCGGACGTTCGAGCGTGTCACGATTTATTTTTAGAACGTTGTCTCATCTTTCGACGAATTTTCGTCGAGTTCGGGATTTTTGCGGAAAATCAATTTCGGCAAAAAGGAAAAACAAGGGAAATTCGGATGGGCTGCTTCAAGGGACCTTTTGGCTACCAAAATGAAGTTATTTGTGAAAAAATGAAGGGAAATTAGCCATTGGTTGGCCTCTTGACTAAGTTGGATGAAGACTTTGGGGACTTCCACTTGAGTGGCTTGATATTTCTCGAGCTCTCCCATTGGCTTCAACCTTGACTTTCAATCCCTCTCTCTCTCCCTCCAATTTTCCCCTTCTTTCATGCGTGCGGCCCCCTGCTCGACCGAACCCCTACTGCTTATTCTTCTTCTTCATTTCTATTTCCCTTGGTGCCGCAAGCTACCAGTGTGATAGCCTGAATTTTCAAATTTCGTTTTCGATTAAATAAATCGGGCCTTTCATCGACGCGCCGATAGTGCTATTCTCTAAGTTGATCACTCATGCGATAACTGGTCTATTTGGGGAAGCAATTAAGGAATATAAATGCAATGGACTTGAGAATTTGACCAGGAATTGATTGCTTAACTGTGTCAATCTGCAAGAGTCATTACGGCACTGTCAGAAATCGATCAGAGACCGGAGATAGGTCGATTCGATTGAGATATGTGATTAGAGTGTGGGTGATTCCACATGATTACAAAATACTCGTCGATCGGCACTAGACCGATTTTTCTATCGTTTTGGTACCCGGTGCCCGTAATTGAAATCTCGAGATTTTCATGACAACCGAGAGTCGCCAATGTGTCGAAGATGCACTATGTGACTCGAGATAAATCTATCACGGGTCAATTGCACCAAAAATTCCTAAAAGCTATTCGATGGACTAGGTCACGCTAAAATCGCATCGGATTGAAATTAACGGTGAATTTGAATCCGATTTCAGAAATGAAAATTCTGTTGTGTCACGATCTATTTTAGGGACCGTCGACTCATCCTTCGAAATTTTTTCAGAGATTCGGAGATTTTTACGGAAAAGCTGTTTCGGACGTTGCGGAAAATTAGCGGAAATTCGGATGAAATTTAAGTCGATGGAAATTTGAACTGGCCGGCGCTTTGGGTGTTGGGAACTACGAGAAAATTATATGGGATTTTTCTTCATCGAAATTGGACCTCGATTTGGAGAGTCGGTGAAGAAAATTAAGAGAATTTGAGTGAAATTCGAAATTAAACATGAGGCTGAAAATTGGGACTTCAATTTGGTTTAATTATAGAAAATTCTATTCAAGAAAGAATTGGGGACATGAGGATAAGCTTGGAAGACCTTTTAGGCATCTAATGATGCATTAGATATTTTCTCTTAGACTTTTCTCCTAACTTCCCATCTCCTTCGTTGCCGACCTCCCTCTCTTTTCTAACTTTCCTTTTCTTTTTATTTGTCTTTTCTGCCGCAAGCATCATTCCCTTTTCCCTCAATTTGTTATTTCCCTGCCCATTCCCCACGTCTCTCTCCACCCTCACCAGCGAATCAAACCCCCATCCATTCTTCTTTTGTTCATTCTCTGCAGCAGCCTCGAAGATCTACCGCACCATCTCCCTCTGCCACCAAATTCAGTCCTTGTTTTGTTCGGTCAAGACCCCACCACAGTTTCTGTTGACCGCCCCTTCAGCCATGTTTCTTCCACTCACTCTCTCTCTTTGCGAGCCACGATTTTCCTCCACCACCGGTCTTCACCCTACACGGCCACGAACCCGCTGCTCCCTCCTTTGCAGTTGCGTCCCCACCGAGAAGCCCAGCCCATAGATCTCCACCAAATCTGCACCACTTTCGTTCATTTCCCTCTCCACGCGTGGTCAACAGCAACGGTTTTCAACGTCACCGAGCAGCCATCATCTCCACCGATCCTCCCCACGTTGAAGCCAGCGAAGCCCTGCCCAAAGCTGCCTCGCTTGTTCAGCCGCATCTTCAGCCCAATTGAAGTCAAGCCCAGCCGGGGCTTCAGCTGCAGCAGTCCACGAAAGTTTCTTCTCCAGCCCACACGAATTTGTCAAGCCCATCTTCAGCTTCAGCAGCCCATCTCTGTGAAAGCCAGCCCAACGAATTTCATTGGGTCCATCAAGCTCAGCCCAGTTTCTTGAAGCCCAGCCCAGCAATTTGAAGCCCGAAATTTCAGCAATCCAGCCCGAAGAAGGCGCAGCCAAGCCCAATAATTCCTTTGTGGGCTTGCAATCTTTGGGCGCCAGGAAGATCTTCGTCGCCCTTAGAAAATTTGGATTTCGGCGCCAGTCGCGGTGAGCCGTCTTCGTTTTCCGCTAGGTGAGTTTATCTTACTAAACTCTTCTTAGTAAGTAATGACATCTAAGGGGTGTTTAGTTGTATTTAATTAGGAATTAGGTGGTTAGTTATATTAGATTAGAAATTTAATTATTTAATTATGCATGTTAAGTGGTTATATTAGATTAAGTGAGGCCTAAATAAATTGTCTTATTTATCACAGAAGGGTTCGGGAATTTTCCAAGTCCAGTATTGGTATTTGATTTAATAAAGGTTAGTTTTTTAGAAATTAAATTGAATTAATTAATTAATTTTCGAAATTAATTAATTATTAATTATTTGTCAGAGAAATTAGTAGGGATAATCGGTGATCGGAATTTAAATGCTGATTACTGATGGTGTGGTTAAATTTTGCAATTGAGTGATAATTTACGCAAATTGAGTCTTGATTGGGTTTTTAGTATTTAATTCCAAAATTTGTGAAATATTGGTATTTTAATTGGAAAATCTTTTGGGTGTCGGGTGTTGACACCAAAAGTGGTCTTCGAGTACCAAATCAGCTTAGGTGATCAATATAGATCTATAATAGCTTCAGGGAGCATTAACACCATTATAGATCTCTTGCAGCTTCGGTGAGCAAATGTTATTAGCAGCTTCGGTGAGCAATAATTGATCTAGCAGCTTCGGTGAGCAAATTTTAGACATCAGCTTTGGGGAGCAATGATATATGAGTATATCTATTTCATTTTAGGCGAGCAGTGTTCGAATCGACAGAATTTACGGATGACATTGATGACATGGAGTTGAATGAATCGACTGACTGATGATTGAATTGAATTGGACTAAATTGAATTGTTTAATCGAGTATATGAATTATACTAACGTGCAGGAAGGATCTTAGGCAAAGTTAAGCCCTCTGACTCGTGTTTGTGCTTAGGTAGCCCTTGGGGCGTATTTCCCTCCTAATCGAGGTTTAGAGCATGGACTTCTTTTGAGACGTTGTCTCACATTTGGTTGTGTATAACCATTTTTTAGGGTCGTCAGTGGGGACACGGGAGGCGAGAGGAGGTGATCGGAAGCGTAGGTCAGTTAGGACCGCTTCTTTTTGGAAGGCTAGTCTTTTGTAGTCTTTTGGTCATAGACTTTTGTACATGACTCAGTGTGAATATAAAAGCATGTTTGTTTGCAAATCTGTTGTCCCGCTTTTCTATCTCGAGATGATTACTGTTAGGGGATTTACTTTCATTTCCGCATGTGCAATAAAATGAAAGGGTCGGAGACTCGTCCTGGGAAGTCGCAAAATTTTATCGACTAGAGAGGGATGGGTATGCGCTCGTGGGTTCGGGGCATGACAACCGGCTCAAGGCCAACAGCCATTGCCTGCCCCTACAAGTCCACCCTCAGCTCCGTCCACCAGCACCTAGCGACCGCCCTCACCCTCGGTTGCCGCTTCATTCGCCTCCAGCTCACCTCGAGCCAGCCCGCACCACCTCACGTCCTCACCGCCAGCCCCTGCCTCCTCATCCAATGTCTGCCAGTCAGCAAGCAACTGCCCAGCCACTAGAGGAACCGCCACCTCCGCGAGCTACAGCCCCAACCAGCCTCCAAGCGAACCGAGCGGCTCCGAACCGCCCCCCGGTAGTGAGTTGTAGAAATTTTTTCGGCCCGGTCGGTCTTCCGTTGGAGACGCGGTAGCCTTGAGTCTTGGTCATCGTCGGGCCACTATCGCCGTGAGCCCGCCACCATTGAATTCCGGTAAGTTAGCTCCCTAATCCCAGATTAGGTTGTTAATTACACTTAGTGGTTAGTTTAGTGTTAATTAGGATTAGTGTTAATCCTAGTTAGTGTAACTAGTTAGTTATGATGGCTAGTTAGTTAGGTTAGTTTGGTTAGGGGTTAGTTTAGTTAGGTTAGTTTACCCTAGGTTAGTTTAGTTAACTTGGGTTAGTTTAGTTAACCATGGTTAGAGTAATTAACCATGGTTAGTTTAATTAAGTTGGATTTATTTAATTAATTGCAACTTATTTAATTAATTATAATTAGCGTAAATTGTGACGGATTAGCCATTTAGTGAAATTTTACGCTGATTCTCGTGATTGAATTTATAAGTTGAATTGATTGCTTATATGTGCAATTGAGTGCTTGGTGATTGTTATGGATTGTTATTGCAAAATTCAATTTTATGGGTATTTAATTAGAAAAATACCGGGTGTCGGTTTTGTCGCCATAATTTTATATACTATTTAAAATCGTGGAATTTTAAATTGGGAGCGTACTATGTTTAATGATTTGATTTAAATGCGTGACCATGCACGATTATTTTACTAAGATGATTTTTAATATGAAGGAAATTGGCCAGGTCCATTATTTGAAATTGAGTTATTTGAGTGCAAAACATAGTGTTCTTGGCCAAGTAAAAGCGCGTGTGATCACCTAAATACCTTAATGCGTTTATGTGGGGTAGTGAACCCATCCTGATGCGTTTACGCGGGACGATGCCGTGCTCGATGGGGCGAGACGACGACCGGTTATGCCGGATGATCGCCAACTGTTGAGTTGGCCGTAGCCGATGGGTCGTAATAACTGGAACACGCCTGAGTGGTTGTGATAGCTGCGCCTGATTATAGGGCGAAATTGTGTGGCACAGAATGAGACGTGTCATAACAGTTTTACCTTATAATCGGGACCCATGTGATTGTTTACAAGATTAAATGAAGTGTTCCGGTCATTCAATATGTTTGTTGTATGCATATGATATATGTGGCGCACTAATATGCAAGGATGTGCCAAGACGAGGTAAGTTTGTTTGTAACGCTTGTTTAGGCTGCCTCTAGGTGAATTTGCGTCCTAATCGGGGTTTAGGGTTTTGACTCACTGAGATTTATCTCATCCCGTCGTGGTTACCCCTTTTTCAGGTCCCTAGTATGGAGAATCCGGAGCCCGAGGCAAAAGAGTCCGAAGTGTAGGTTGTCTGGTAGTTTCTTTTTGAAACAGACTTATGTTTATAGACTTGTAAGACTAACTTGTCATGTATATAAAGTGTAGTTTGTGAAAAAGGCGTTAGCATGTTTTGACTATCCCTGTGTTGGTTGGTTGTCCGGGTGTTTATTTAATTCGCTTCCGCATGTGCTTAATTGAAAGATAAAAAGAAATGGTTGGCGACGCGTCCTGGGAACGTTGCAATTCAGTCAACCATCAATGGATGTGCGCGTGTTTGGGATTGGGGGCGTGGCAAGATGGATGGTTTTGCAAGTGACTTTTGTTTCAGCTTTTTTAGTGCGCTTTCTTCCGTTCCAATTGAATCGCTTATCCCATACTGCGATTCTACTCACTCACCATCATCAACATCAGCTGATGAAAGTAATTTAAAGTTAAAATGCTCACAACTCACACAAGGTAGAGAAGACAAATAGGCTTGTAGATTTATTTCACCTTAGCGAAATATAATTACAAGACTCCCCTATTTATAGACTTATTACATGACCTTTACTCTTCCTAGTAGAAAAGGCAAGTGTTCCGAATAAGATCTAAAAACCAACAAAACAATTACTATATCTTACCTTATCTCTAGAAACAATCACTATCTCTAAAAACAATCATTACACCTAGAAATAGGAATAGACTCATTATAGCTAATAACAAATAGACTCATTAAAGATAACATTGCAATTATGACTCTTTTTCAATGACGGTACTGAACAGTTATCTGTACCAATGAATTCGGTTTTATTTCTAACATTCCCCCTTAAACCAAATTCTCTTCCATCGATCATTCTAAGCAGGCTCTTAAACTTTCAGAAAGCATCAATCTTGAGAGGTTTGGTAAAAATGTTTGCTACTTGATCTCCCGTCTTCACATGTAACACTTCAACCTCATATTTAACTTGTTCTCGAATGAAGTGATATTGAACATCGATATGTTTGCTTCATTCATGAAAAACTGGATTTTTCGCCAATGCAATAGCAAAAACATTATCAACAAAAATCTCAGTTGTTCTCTTTTGCTCCATAAGAATATTCTTGAGTAGTCTTCTCAACCAAATTGCATGACAAACACATGAGGATGCAGCTACATATTCAACTTCACATGTTGATAGAGAGACTAGATTGTTTCTTTGACGACTCGTGAAAGTAGTGTCACACAGGAAAAATACAAAGCCTATAGTGCTCTTTCAATCGTCGATATCTCCACCATAATCACTATCCTGATAAGCTCTAAGTTGGAAGGATTCAGAGTAATAGTAGTGTAGGTCATGAGAAGTAGTATCTTTGATGTACCAAAGTATTCTCTTTGTAGCTTTAAGATGAGCTAACTTCAGTTTCTCCATATATTAACTCACAATTCCAACACTATACATAATATCCGATCTCGTGCATGTCAAATATCTCAAACTCCCAATCAAGCTTCTATAATATGTTGAGTCAACATCGACACCATCATAAAACTTTGAAAACTTGGTTCCGTACTCCATTGGTATATTGCTGGTGTCACGCCCCGATCCTCGAGCACGCACCCATCTCTCACTTTGGTCGATTAATAGCGACGTCCCAAGACGCATCGCCGGCATTTTCTTTTTAATACGCATGCGGAAGCATATAAACAATCCCCGGACAATAAAACAATGGGATAGGAAAGTAAGAATAAATTCCGAACTTTCAAAAACAACCACACTTATATACATCGCAAACCAGTGCACATATATATATGGCGAACTGCTACGCCATATTCAACTTAAACAAGTTCAGAATTAATGTCTACAAGCAGGGGTGGGGATTCCACAAACTATGGGTCCTCATCCTCCTATTCATCATCCTCCACACTCCAACTAGAGCCTTTAGCAGACTACACCGGACTTTCGAGATCTTCAAAATCTAGGTCTGCTGCATCTAGGGACCTAAAATGTTGTCCCACAAACGGGATGAGACTACGTCTCAGCAAGTTCTACCCGTTAAGACCCGATTAGGAAGCCAATACACTTTAGAGGCTACCTAAGCACAACACGAGTTAGAGGACTTACCTTGGCCTCAATTCCATCCTGCAAATTAACGTTATTTACAGATGCCTTATATCACATCACTCAATCAATTCATAACATCAGATCAAATTATTGATCAATCAACCTAGTCGATTACATGTCATCTCGACTCCTTTCTTGGTCGGCTCATCTCATACTATCTATAAGTCCGTTCATATCAGGACTGCTCACTGCTAAGCTGATAAATAGATAGTATAGCCCGCTTTTGAGATAATCGGATATACTGCTCTTTGCTAAGCTGCCATATCGCCCTTAGGCTGATATAGTATACCGACAGTGCTCAATCTAAGCTGATAAGGTATACTGCTCTCTGCTAAGCTGCCATATCGCTCGTAGGCTGATATAGTATACCGATATTGCTCTCTGCTAGGCTGACAAGGTATACTGCTCTCTGCTAAGCTGTCATATTAGAGCCCGTAGGATGATATAGTATACCGGTAAGCTGACATATCGCCCATAGGCTGATATAGTATACCATCCCAATCATACAATCGATTCTATCTTTTTATCATTCCCGATAAAAATAGCCGTGGGCGGGTACACGGTCGGCCTTAGCCAAAATATCATAATTTCACTTTTTGAACAACCCACCAGTTTCAATAGTCGACGCCCAATAATTTTTCCATTAATTACCAAAATTAATTAATTTAGGAATAAAATCCTAAAATCATAATTAATTCAATTAAGCACAAATCAACGCTCAAATAAATAAATGGACTGCACCACAATAATCAGCATAAAATTCTGGTCATCGGCTATCCCGCCTAATTTAAAAAAAAAAAATAATTTCGAAAGTTATTAAATAAATACAATAAATCCAATTTAGGCCTGTAATGCCTAATTGGAAGCCGAGACGAGCTCGGAAAATTACCGAGACTCGTTCAATAAATACCAGGACCTATTTTCTTGCTAACCACACTATCCATTTGCCTAACATTCATCAATAAGTCTATAATTTAATTACTCTAATTTAATATATCCACCTAATTATACTTAATTAAATCTAATCAACCCCTAAGCATCATTAGCATACTAATAAGGGATTAGTGAGCAAAACTCACTTGCTTAACGCGCGGGTCGAATCAAACCGATGGGAACAGCGCGGGGGTCGCTTTTCTCCAAAGCGGGCCTAGGATTCGAGGCCCGGAAACACCTCAAAACGGGCCCGACACCTTGTTGGAAACCCACTATTTTCCCCCTCTGATTTGAGCTGCAAACAAAGGAAATGAAGCTGGTTTGGTGCGGGAATGGTGACGGTGGACCGGTGGGTGGCTTGGCGAGGTAACCGACGGCGAACGGCGAAGAAACGGGTTGATCGGAGCTTCGGTGAGTAAGTGGTCGGCAATCGATGGTTCTCGGGGTCAAGGGGGGATGTGCTAGTGGTTGGAACGGGCAAAGGAAGGTTTGGAATTGGGAGAAACTCGCGAAAAATGCGAAATAGTTCACTCGGCAGGGCTCTAGACAGTCCAGCGACCGGTAACTTCACGCCGGTGTATCGGACGACTGGCGGCTCCGTTCGGGGCAAGGTCGGGCTTGATGGAACGGTCTAGATGTCCTCGTCACGGTGATGGATGGCTCGTTCGCTGATTCATCTGGGAAGTTGACTTTTTACTCGGATTTTTGACGAAAGGTCAGCTGGAGTAGAAACCGGCAGAAGTGAAAATAGAGGAGGAAAACGGTCTGGCGGTGGTGTGGCTGATCTGGTGACTTCCTTGGCTGCTGGTGGGGTTCGAACAAGGTGAGAGGAGGGAGATAGAGAGGTCTTGGACGGTGGATGAAGGAGAGAGAGAGAGAGAGAGAGAGAGAGAGAGGGAGGAAGGGATAAGGGGAAGGTGGGCCACCATGGCCAATTTTTTCCACAACTTGCTCTCCAAGGTTCCTCCTTGGCCAAGCATCCTTCCTTGGGTCACAATGAGCCACCAAGGCTTGTCCATGGACACTTGAGATGGTCCAAAGACCATTGGAAGAGGGGGCATACGAATTTGTTGCATTTTTACCCCAATTGATCACTTATTTCCTCTCAACTCAACCTCAATTGGCCTTCATTAATTCGATCCACCTACCATCGGTCATCTTGGCATTTTTCCCCACCAAGTGATCCATTATGCATCCCAATTTCACGATAAAAAACGGTCCCGACCTTTATTTGAACAAAAACGGTCCTACGACGACTTTTTCTCAAAAGTCTCGGGTTGCTGAAAAACCTTCGAGGGCGAGTCAACGTTCCTAGAATTTATTGTGACATGACAGAATCTTCAATTTACGCAATCGGACCTGGTCGCGGTTAATTTCCATTCGGCGTGTTTTTAGCGTGACCTAGGTTACCGGGTAGTTTTCAGAGATTTTTAGTGCAAATGACCCGTAATCAATTTTCTTCGAGCCACAATGAACCCACTCAATACGGTGGTGACTCTCGATTGTCGTGAAAATCTCGAGGATTCAAATACGGACACAGAGTATCAAAACGACAGAAGAATCAATCTAGGGTCGGTCGACGAGGATTCTCCAATTTAGTGGTGTCACCCACGATTAGCAACATATCTTAGTCGAATAGACCTATCTCTGATCTCTAATCGATTTATATCTGTGTTGTAATGATCTCGGCAGATGAGCACGGTCAAGTAACTGATCCATTGTCGAATTCTCAAGTCTATTGCATTAAAATTCCTTAATGGCTTCCATGAATAGTCTAGTTATCTCGAGAGTGATCAGCTTTGAGAATAGCCATATAGGCGCGTTGATGAAATGCCCGATTTATTCGATAGAAAATAGGACTGAAAATCTGGGATGTCACAGCTGAAGTACAATTCTTCATGTTGAATTTTTCAAGCATATTTTCTACATATCCTTTTTGGGGAATAAAAATCCCATCGGCGGTTTGCTTCACTTCGATCTCAAGGAAATAATTCATAAGACCATTATCGGTCATCTCGAATTCTTTCACCATCAATGCCTTAAAAGCATCAATCATCGCCAAATTATTTCCAGTAAAAATAAGGTCATCGACATATAAACAGGCGAGTAGAACATCACATTTTTCTTGCTTCAAGTAGAGTGCATGCTCATATGGACATTAAGAAAATCCATTCGCATTGAAATATGCATCGATTATGGAATTCCATACTCTCGATGCTTATTTAAATCCATATAGAGCTTTCTTCAACTTTAACACTTTGTCTTCATGACCTTTAACAACAAACCCCTCAGGTTGTTCAACATAAATCTCTTCTTCAAGAGTACCATTCAAAAATGTTGATTTGACATACATTTGATAAATTCGTCAATCACTTTGAACAGTGATAGAAATAATCAATCTAATCGTTTCCATGTGATGACATGGGCAAAAACTTCATCATAATTGATTTTTCGTTTTTTGCTTGTACCCCCTCACGACTAATCTAACCTTGTATCTTGTCACTTCTCCTTTCTCATTCTTCTTGGCCTTGTACACCCATTTAACTCCAATCGATTTCTTATTCTTTGGTAGATTAGCAAGCTCCCATGTTTGATTCTTCTCAATGGCATCAATTTCTTCATTCATGGCTTTTCTCCATTTTTATTCTTTGGTCGTCTCATCATAGACAAGTGGTACACAATCTGCAAGAAGACATACAAAGTGAACCTCATCGGTAGCATCATAAATGTCAGACAATCTCCTTGATCTTGGCACTAATGGTTCATCAACATCATTCGGAGAGGTAGGTGATGATAAACTTGAAGAAGATACTGGAGAAGAAGGTGTAGAATGATCTTTCAACTCCGTTTGATTGGTATCACCACAAGCTTTCACTTCTTTTTTTTTTTTTTTTTTTATTGTCTTCCCATGAGCCATCTTCATCGGACTTGACATCTCTGCTCATATACACTTTCAAAGTGTTAGGATCAAATAAATGGTAGGCTATGGATGAGGAGTCATTCAATAAAGATGAGTTTTTTGCTCTTGTCTTCCAGCTTTGATCTTTTCTGGTCCGAGACATGAGCATAAGCAATGCTCCGGAAAATTCTAAAGTGTGAAACACTTGGTGTTCTCCGGTCCACACTTCTTGTGGGGTTACGCCTTCGAGTCCAAATGTAAGACATCTATTTTGGGCAAATTTTTGCTCTTTAACATGCTTCGAACCATGTCAAGGACGGTTCTAACTTTTTTGTTCAGCTACACCATTTTGATGAGGAGAATACAGAGCCATCAAGAAACGCTAAATACCATGATCATCACAGAATTTGTTGAATATGGCTGAGGTGAATTCTCCACCACGATCAATTCTCATAGCTTTGATAAAATAGCCGCTCTCCTTTTTAACTAAGTTCTTGAATTGTTTGAACATATCAAACACTTCTGTCTTTTCTTTCAAAAAATACATCCAAGTTTTTTGATTAAAATCATCAATAAAGGTAACAAAATATCGATGATTACCATATGAGTGAGGAATGATTGGGCCACGCAAATCAGAATGAATCAACTCGAGCGGCTCTTTGCTCAATAAGTCACTTCCTTCGGAACGCTACTTCTGGAATGCTTACCAATAACACGCCATTCACATAATTGATCGGGATGATCAATATGTGGTAAGCCATAAACCATCTTCTTGTGAGAAAGCAAATTGAGTTTGCGAAAATTGAGATGGCCAAACCTCAAATGCCACAACCATGAAGGATCATCCACGCACGCCTGCCTTTAGACATCGAGACATATCATTCTTTATATCGAGAGTAAACATGTTATTCTTCAACATCTTCATATTCGCAATCAGTTTATTATTTTTCATATGAACAGTGTAACCTTTCTCCAAAAATTATCCCAAAGTCAAAATATTGCTTGACAATTTTAGGACATAATAAACATTATAAATAAACTGATATTGTACCTTTGCCTTCGACAAGAATTTTGGAGTTATCACCAAAAGAGACTTTTCCTTTAATTGTCTCATCTAACTCAATAAACATCTCCTTTCTCCAGCTCATGTGATTGCTTGTACTGGTATCCAGATACCACATATCAGTTTGACCACCTTCATCTTCTTTGAACACCAATAATAAAACTTGATCGGCATCATTCACCAAATTTGTCTTTTCATCAGCTCTGCTACTCTCCTTGTTCTAGCAGTCAGAATCATAATGGCCAAGTTTATTATAATGATAACATCGAAATTTAGATGTATTATACCATTGGCCTATCAAGTTCTTTCATCTTCCACGAACACCTCTTTGATATTGGTATCTACCGTCACTTCGAGTAGCATCACCTCTACTTCGTCCACGACTTCTTCCTTGAAAGTGACCTCGGCCTCGACCACGATCACGATCTCGGTTTGTCCCGCGAGTTTGCACGGGATCTCTTCTTTACTGCTTCTCATATGAGATGGTGAGTTGCGTTTGGAGAACTTCCTCCACCGAATCAATCTTTTTCCTTCTGAACCTTTCTTCATGGGCTTGTAATGAACCCATAACCTCATCAATCATCATGGCATCCAAGTCTTTGGATTCTTTAATTGCAACAGCAATATGGTCGTACTTCTTGTCTAAGGACCGAAATATTTTCTCAACAATATGGACATCTGAAATGTTTTCTTTGTTTTTTTTTTCCTTTGGTTGACGATCACCAAAACTGTTGTGAAATAATCAGCAATAGATTCAGATTCTTTCATATGATTTACCTCGAATTCACCTCTCAAGGTTTGAAGGCGAATCTTCTAAACTTTATGTACTCCTTGATATGTGTTATGAAGAATCTCCCATGCCTCCTTAGCAGTAGCAGCATTCGAAACTTTTTCAAACATGAAATCATCTAAAGCTTGATAGATGTTTGGTAAGGCATATTAGTCTTTTGAACGAACCTGCTCCAAGGCATTCCTCTAGTTTTGGTTCAAGGTAGCTTCATCCTCTAGCTCATCATAGCCAGTGTTGATAAGTTCCCACACACCATAGGTTCCGAGTAGAGCTTTCATTCTAATGACCCAGTTACCATAGTTGTCTTTGGTAAGACGAGGGTATTAAAGAGGAAGCTAATTGTTTGTTGACGCTATGATCACAAACCGTAAGCTCTGATACCACTTTGATGAAAGTAATTTAAATGTGAAATGCTCACAACTCATACAAGGAAGAGAAGATAAATAGCCTGTAGATTTATTTAACCTTAACAAAAAATAATTACAAGACTCCCTTATTTATAGACTTGTTACATGACAATAGAAAAAACCAGTGTTCCGGATAAGATCTAAAAATTAACATTCTGAATAAGATCTAGAAACTAACAAAACAATTATCGTATCTCACCTTATCTCTGGAAACAATCACTATCTCTAAAAATAATCACTACACCTAGAGATAGGAATAGACTCATTATAAATAATGACAAACAGACTCATTAAAGATAACGCTGCAATTATAACTCTTTCAATGACGGTCCCGATGAATTTGGTTTAATTTCTAACATCAGCACCATGTTTGCAAATGCCCATCATAATGCAATAAATGCTTTGATAGCGAACACCCAATCGCCTAAAACCCAGTTGCATGCGACAAATTGTGACCAACAACGAGCCTAGGGACATCACATCCAGGATTGACTCGCCAATGGCCTTGGAGTTTGCTTCAATCTCTGTCACAACTCGTCCAATGCCATGTTCAGAGGCACCCCAATCTGCAGGGCAGGGAACTAGTAATAAGTCTGGCTGTTTTCTATTTTCCTTCCTAACACATTTTATTCTAAAGGAATCCAACAAAGTGGAAACTTCCCTAAATCAGAATTTGAGAAGACGAGAGTCAATTCCTAGATTGAAGATGTTCTACTAATCGAACAATGTAATATCTATAGACCCAAGAGAACTCCCAATGTGTTTTATGTCAGAAATTGGGGAATGTGCAACTTAGCTTTAACACATTCGTGGACTTGGAACAGTGAATGCGCAAATGATAAGAAATATTAAATTACTTGGATTTTAGACTTGCGAAGCTGCTAAACGCAGAACAAACCAGAACTTTTACCGGCATTTGTGGAATGAGAGTTAATGTGGTGCCCGAGTTGCACCGGAACCAGCCCGTGACGGTGAAAGCAGATGTTTATAGCTTTGAGATCGTACTGTTGGAAGTCATTTGTCGCCAGAGAAGTGCAGATTTGAACTTTCCGGAGAGCGAAGCCACCTTGGAAGACTGGGTTTGTGAATGCTTTCTGTCGAATACTCAACAGACTGATGTACATAATGCTGGGGTCAAGAACTCTACCGGAATGTCCTCGGTTTTTAGCAATATACGTACACATATTTTTCCATTAAAATAAATACACATGATCTTCATTTTTGTGTATAGCCTTAATTTAGCTACGAACGAAGGTCACTTTCCCATGCTATACGAAGAATCTATGCAACATTCCTGCTATAATTAATAGACAGAGTTAAACCGACAACAGTGGTGAACTAGAACTATAGTCTCAAAGTGCATGCTTCATTCAACTATCGTTTCATTCTCTTCGGTCTTCACAATATATATATCTGGACTTCAGAACACATGTTTGCTTCTGCCATGATTTCTTCTTGGCCGAGGCTCGTGAGATCCAGATAGGCCGATTGTCTCTGTACTGATTGTACTAATTATGTCATCAAAGCTTGTTTAGAAACCAACATGACAAACTCCAAACGGGTGTTTAAATATGGTCCATTTGTTCAAACATCAAAACTTATTATTTACTCGATAGTAAAACATGTTAGCTAACTTCTTTCCTAAAATGACTAATAAAATCTTATTCTTTATGAAGTGTTAGAAGATGTTAACACGAGTAGAAGGGCACACACATGAGTGCATGCGCAAAAAGGAAAAAAGGAAACTAGGTGTATGGTTGAAAAATATCCCAAGTTCCTTTGTGGACTATGTCAAAAAGTTAGAGACAGCACATCGGGATGCTCATATTGGGACGAGACATATCTTTGTTGTAATGGAACTACAGTAAATACAATCGATTTTTATTATTTTGTCTCCTGCCAATGAAGAAAAATCTTTGTATCTACCAATGGATGAGTGACATAGTATTTATAGTTAAATTTCTAATCAAATTCTTCCACATGTCAATCATTCAATAGTGTATGTCTAACTTAGCTTTCACACCAACGACAGACTCAATAAAAATCCATACAACTACTAACAAGTGATGAGAAACATGAAAGTATTTTGAATAAGTCTTTGGAGAAAATTGTGTTACCTCGATTATTTATTGACATTAGAGTAATATAAACCCCGTAGAATAATATTTTGGAAATATGGACTTTTCTCATAACTGAGAAACATGACTTTATTGTCATATCTATTGACAATTATAATACACGGCTCACATTTCGTCTAAGCTTAACCTACTTGGTGATAGTAGTCAAGACATGGTGGTTAAAAGAAGCTTTCTAGTCTCAATTTGCTTTGGAAAATGAGAAGTCATGGAAACTTGTCATGCGGTTTGGAAATTTTATGAACTTACTGTTGAGAAAATTTTAATTGTTGATAAAAATACACACAGTAGTTTATTGATTTTTGATGTTCTGATGCATGATAACAATCATTGTTCTTACGGTATTTGTCTCTATTATTGTTATTGTCGGGTTCAAAGTAAATATACCTTCAGAATATACATAAAAATCATAGAAAAACAAGTTTAAGCAAATACTCAATTTTCCATCTAAAATTTCACCTTAAATGTGTTGTCAAGCATGTATGAGAAAGGAGAAGAAGAGAGAATCACAGAAAAAAGAATGTTATGAAGAGGAGAAAGTTGTTGAACAATATGTGATTTGGTCCTATTTATAGATAACCAAACAATACATCCATTAGGAATAGGCACCTTATGGAAAGCATCACTTCTCTTCATATCAATAATAACTTATTCTCTTGTCCAATTCAATCTTTTCTCTTAATTATATATAACAAACTATCTCAGTATTTACATGATTATGTTTTTCTCCATCCCTGAAAATTCCCTTAAACTATTTTGTTAATTGGTGGATTACAACTTGTGGTTACCAACCGCAAACAAACTTAATTAGATATAAATGTGAGCGTTATTCACCAATTAAAAGACGGATTATAATTTTTTAACTCCTCAAGGTTGGGCAAGAATGGAAATACCAGGGATTTGAGTTTGCCATTGAGCTTAATGCATCAATCTAATGGGCCAAGCTACATAAAACCTTGTGTGCACTTTTGTTTTTATATTGTCCCTTTCTTTTAGTATTTATTGTTTATTGCGTTTTTTTTTGTTGGTCCTACTCCATTTCTACTATAATACTCAATCTCAAATTTTTGTCCTACCTTCTTATAGAGCATGAGAGTTGAAACCCACACTTGAAGCTAAATCGTCCCCACCCCAATCCCCCCGAAAATGTGAGGATTCAAACCTCCCACCTCCCCCTTCCCATGTGGAAAGGGTGACCACTTTGAGTAAATCCCGGTAATTTTATTTATTGCTTGTTGAATTGGACCCCTTTGGTCGGTATTTATAAACACGTCCCATTCTAATGACAAATATAAGTCCGTTTGAAGCAATCAAATGTCAAGACCTTGAAGTGCCCTATTGATGTCATCAAAATTTTATTTGAACATCCTCCATTTGTTCGAACAAGAAATCTTACTATTATCGCAATTTACCTGTGACATCCTGAATTTCGATCATGTCTCGATTAAATGAAATGGGCTTTTCATCGACGTGCCTATGGTCTTTTTCTCGGAGTTAATCACTCTCGAGTTAACGATCTATCGGGTGAAGCCGTTAAGAGATATAAACGCGACAGATTTGAGAATTCGATCGAAATCGTTGCTCAACCGTGATAATCGGCAAGGGTCAATACGACACCGTTATAATTGATTAGTGATCGGAGATAGGTCGATTAGATAGAAGCACGTAATTAAATTATGGACGATTCCACCTGATTGCAAAATTCGAGTCGAACGGCACTAACCCAATTTTCTGTCAATTCTGTACCCGGCATTCGTAATTGAAACCTTGAGATTTTTACGACAACCGAGAGTCGCCAACGAGTTGAAGATGCACAAACGTGGATTGAAAATTATCAACCACGAATCAAACGCGATAAAATCCTTAAAAGCTACCCAGTAGGTTAGGTCGCGTTAAAATTGCGTCCGGTCGATTTTAACCACGAAATTGAACTCGGTTTCGGGAATTGAACGTTCGAGCGTGTCACGATTTATTTTTAGGACATCTTCTCATCTTTTGGAGAAATTCCGTTGAGCTCGGAATTTTGGCAGAAAAATCAAAATTGGCAAATTAAAAATTAAGAATACGTATGGGCTACTTTGGTGTGAATTTTGGCCACCAAATTGGTTTGTTTGTGAGGAGATGGGAGCTAAATTGCCATTGGAGGGTCCCTAGACTTTGTGGGAAAAATTAAGGGACCTCTTAGCCTTTTAAATTGGATTAATTGGTGAGGAATGGGATGGATATTGAAGAGGAAATTCGTATGGCTGCTGCATGGGCATTTTTTTGGCTGCCCATTTGGCTTGTTGGTGAAGTTTTGGAAGGGAAATTTGCTAGTGGATGATGCTTGGACTTTGGGGGCTTGTTCATCATCACCTTGATATTTTGCAAGCCATGGGATTGGCTCAAACCTTGACTTTCTTTCCCCTTGTCCCCCTCCAATGCGTGAACCCCTTGGCCGAACACCCCTCGGCAGCAACTTCTTCTTCTTCCTCAAATCTTCCTCTTCTTCCATTGTGTTGCTGCCACCCCCTACACCGAACCACTTTGCCAACCATAGCCCTCACGCCT
Source organism: Eucalyptus tenuipes (assembly GCA_014182365.1). Taxonomy (NCBI): domain Eukaryota; kingdom Viridiplantae; phylum Streptophyta; class Magnoliopsida; order Myrtales; family Myrtaceae; genus Eucalyptus; species Eucalyptus tenuipes. The sequence continues at coordinate 2,451,121 of CM024545.1, forward strand.
CCTCCTTCGTGACTGCAATGCCCTGTTCGTCCGACTCCAGCCCGTGTCCACCGAAGACCGGATCGTCCGCCCGATCTCAAGTCGTCCCTGCGCTCGACCAGCTCCGCCGTTGCTGCCTCCGGCCCGGCCTGCTCGTCCGGCCCGGACCTCACCGCCTTAGCCGGCAGTCAGCTCGGTCCAGCCCACCAAGCCAAGCTCGACCAGCCCCTCGTTCCAGCCCGTCCAGCCCAACTCAGCCCCTCCAGAGCAGAATCGAGCAACCCAACCATGAGCCTTGTGGGCTTTTTCAGCCTCGTCGGCCCTCCGTTGGAGACGCCGTAGGCTCGAGTCTTGGCCACCGTCGCGTGGACCCGTTATCTCGGTAATTCGGTGAGTTAACATCCTAATCTTTGATTATGGGGGTTAATTACACTTAGTTGGATTAGTTTAAGGTTAATTAGGATTAGGGGATTTAGTTAGTGTAACTAGATTAGTTATGATTAGTTAGTTAGGCCAACTAGTAGTTAGGTGGTTAGTTAGGTTATTTAGTTAGCCTAATTAGATTAATTAGTTAGTCTAGTTAGGGTAGTTTAATTAGTTTAATTAGATTAGACTGGTTAGGTTATTTAATTTAATTAAGTGTTTTAGTTTAAATAATTTCCAATTTATTTAATTAATTGTAATTTATTTAATTAATTATAATTAGCATAAATTGTACCGGGATAGCCGGTTAGTAGAATTTTATGCTGATTGTCGTGGTTGAATTAATTTGTGAAATTGATTGCTAAATTATGCAATTGGATGCTTGGTGATTATTTTTTATTATTATTGCAAAAATTGATTTTATGGGTATTTAATTAGAAAAATACCGGGTGTCGGGTTTTGACATGAAAATAGTTTATGTACTATATAAAATCGTGGAATTTTAAATGGGAGAGTACTGTCTTTATGGACCGATTTAAATGTGTAACCACGCACAATTATTTTACCGGGTATTTTTAATATGAAGAAAATTGGCCAAGTCCATTATTTGAAATGGAAGTATTTGAGTGCAAAGCACGATATTCTTGATTGAGCATGGATGTGTGTGTGGTCATTATCAGAACCCGTCCTAATGCGTTCACGCGGGACAATGCCTAATTAAGTTCAGATGCTCTTGACAACGGATGTCGGTCGTAGTGGAGGCTGGGCCGATGCTCCTTCAGGAATGCCGTCTAGATGTAGACTTTGCCATGCCCGACGAAGCGGGACGATGCCCGGTTATGTCGGATGACCACCGACTATTGAGTTGGCCGTGGCCATTGAGTCATAAATAATTGGGACACACTTGAGTGATTGAGATAGCCGCGCCTGATTATGGAACGAAATTGTGTGGCACGGAATGGGACTTGTCATAACGATTTGACCTTATAATCGGGACCCCTGTAATTGATTGATATAAGAAAGTGAGGTGTTTCAGTTATTGAATACATGTACTGTATGCATATGAGATATGAGATGTACTAATGTGCAGGGAGGTGCTGAGGCAAGGTAAGTCCTATATGATGCATGTTTAGGCTGCCTCTAGGTGAATCCGCGTCCTAATCGGGGTTTAGGGTATAGACTTGCTGAGACTTTGTCTCACCCTGTCATGGTTTAAAATTTTATAGGTCCTTAGATGGAGGTTCGACACGTCCGTTTTGGGTGGCCATGAGAGGTGGAGACCAAGTGTACCCTTCTCTCCATCCACGGGACCCCTTGGACTTGTGAAATCGTAGTGACCACCATTTGGGTCGATGAGGGCCTACCTTAATTGGTACCTCATCGCTTCAAAGCATGGTTCTCAGAACGGGCCTAACGGGGTTCGGGAGGGCCCCTTGGAGGGTTTTGATAGACGTGCAGTTGATACCGAGTATGAGGAGGTACTCGACCTCATCGTGGATTTTGATATTTTGGAAGATTTTGCGGCGAACCCAGGGTCCGAGGTTGAAGGGCCCGGTGTAGAGGTAGCGGATCCTTTGGACATCGACATCCCAGACGGTGTCGTAGTAGACCCGGATCCCGAGTAGGTAGGGTCCGGGGTAGGGTTAGCTTGGTAGCTTCTTTTGGATCTAGACTCCTGTATATAAATCTGATATGTGTATAAGGTATGTTTTATGAAAAATGTGTTAGCATGTTTTACTATCCCATGTGTTTGGTTGTTGTCTGGGGTTTATTAGTTCGCTTCCGCATGTGCATAAAATGAATGGGTCGGCAACGCGTCCTGGGAATGTCGCAATTCTATCGACCATCGAGGGATGCGCGCGCGCTAGAGGTTCGGGGTGTGACATTACCCATCTCTTTTATATCATCCCCGATTGAATGAATTTCTTCTTTTTGAAGAAAAAAGTTTTAAGTACAAAATTGTTAAAGGAACAAAAGTTCAAACACTTGCCGTGTCATTATCTCCTTCATATAATGTGCAGGCCAGCTGGTCGAAGTAATAATTGAATTATTTAGTCCAATCTTCAAAGATTGTTCTTCTTTGTTAGTTAGAAGAACGGGTTTATCGAGTACTTTAGAAAGTAGTCCAAGTCAGTTAAGATTGATAGAAGAATGGCACCGGAAGAGTGATTTTGACAAGGTAAATAGACTGAAATTGACTTGTGTGGGTGCTATTACTTGGCATATCTCGCTGCTACTAAGTTCCATTCACGTTTTGCATCTCTGTTCACTTGCCTTGGTAGGCTGGTTGCTGAATGAGTCCTCTTGACCAACAGGAACAAATTTGAATTTTCTGCAGCGAATACTCATATATACAGGTTTTAAGATTTCCGTGGTTTACAAACCAATACTTCAGAAAGAGGAGTGATATACGTTGAATCGCCGTGAATTCTTCAGGAGGTTATTTCATGTAATGGATAAGCGACACTATCCAATGGTTGCGTGGACTTTCAGGAGATAAGAGTTTGCATAGGAGATGGATGGTTTTGCAAGTGACTTTTGTTTCAGTTTTTTCAGTGCGCTTTCTTCCGTTCCAATTGAATCGCTTATCCCATACTGCGATTCTACTCACTCACCATCGTCAACATCAGCACCATCTGAGTGTTTGCAAATGCCCGTCATAATGCAATGAATGCTTCGATAGCGAACACCCGATCACATAAAGCTCAGTTGCATGTGACATACTGTGATCGACAACGAGCCTAGGGACATCACATCCAGGATTGACTCACCACTTGCGTTGGAGTTTGCTTCAATCTCTGTCACAACTCGTCCGATGCCATGTTCAGAGTGTTATAGATGAAGCCAAATATTTGTTTTTAGGGGCTTTTTTTTAATCTTTTCTATTAGATTTACTTTTAGGTTAAAAGTGATACCTTTATATTAGGGATGGCAAGACGCTGGCTGTCAAGACGCTGAAAAAGGAAATAGAGAGGTGAGAAAAAGAGAGAAGAAAAAAGTGAGTTTTTTCTTTATGAGGGTTCTCAATCTCTTTGTGCCCTGATCTTGAGAGAAGATCATCGTTGTATTCCAACTTTTTTCGAAGTCTAGTGGATTCGCAGAGTGCCTCTGTGCGGAGACGTAGCCCAGGTTTGGGTGAACTTCGATAACAAATTTGCTAGCGTGTTCTTCTAATTCAGTTCTTTTATTATTATATTCTGCTTGGTGAATTGTTTGCGAGCGTTATTTTTTTGAAATCGACATGCGATTTCGTAACAACTGGTATCAGAGCCTGGGTTGGCTAATCGAGAACATCGAGGGTTTTTTGGTGACATTCGATTGAAAGCAGACGGGATGGCAGAAGATAAAATCAAAATCGATAAGTTCGATGGGGAGGATTTCGGATGGTGGAAACTACAAATCGAGGATTATCTTTATCAAAAAGATCTCTATGCACCACTTGAGGGTTGGAAACTCGAGATGGTGGAAGTGGATCCGACAGTAGAAGCCGGATGGAAAATTCTCGATCAAAAGGCATTAGGTGCGATTCGTCTAGGGTTGACGAAAAGACAGGGGTACCATATCGCGAAAGCAAAAACTGCAAAAGAAGCCATGGATATTCTAACGAATATTTATGAGAAGCCATCCACATCAAATCAGGTATTTTTTTGAAGAAACTGGTTAATATGAAGCTATCGATAGAGGTTTTGTGGTAGAGCATATTAATAGTTTCACGCAGGTCACGGGTCAATTGGAATCCGCAAGCATAAATTTAGATATGAAGCTTCAAGCTTTATTATTTTTATGTTCTCTTCTAGAAAGCTACAGTACCGTAGTGCAGGGAATTTCGAGCACTATGAAGGATGATTTAACTCTTGATGATGCTGTGAGTAGTATCATGGATGAAGAGATGCGAAGGAAAGTCTCAGGTGGAGATAATTTTTCTGCATCTACATCTTCGACGGCACTCATAGTGGAGAACCGTGGAAGAAGTAAAAGTAGAGGAAAATTCAATGGGCATAGTAGATCACTATCAAGGGGTAAGAGACAGGTTGCAAAAGATGAGTGTTGGTTTTGTCATAAAACCGGACACCGAAGGTTTCAATGCGAAGCCTACAAAAAGAAGCAGCAGCAAGATGAGAATCAAGGAGCTAATGTGGTTAGCGATGAATTTTTGCTAGATAACTTGTGTTTGTCTACAGGGTTTGACTTGACAATAGATAAATGGTTTATTGATTCTGGTGCTTCTTTTCATTGCACATCGCAAAGAGACATATTTGATGATTATGCCAGTGGAGATTTTGGACAAGTGGTTGTGGGAAACGGCCACATGCGTCCCATTGTTGGGAAAGGAACTGTGACTGTGAACATGTCAGGTGGAGGACGTCTAGTTTTGCGTGAAACTAGTTATATTCCGAAATTAAAAAAAAAAAAAATCTGATTTCAACCAGTAAACTTGACCAAGAAGGTTTGGTAACAACCTTTGGATGCGGATAGTGGAAGATAACCTCAGGGGCAAGAGTAGTAGTAAAGGGAAAGCGTACAGGTACACTTTACCTTCTCCAAGGAGACAATATCAGTGATATGGTTGTAACTACAATGGCTACAGGTAATTTGTCTACTCTTGGGCATTATCGTTTGGGACATTTTGGTGAAAAAGGTGTAAAGCAGTTACACTCGAGGAAATTACTTCTAGGTTTGCAAAAAGTTGAGTTAGATTTTTGTGAATGGAAAACAGAAAGCTGTTAGTTTTCAATTGAATGAACGACAAAATAAAGGCCAAAAGCTATAGTTGGTCCATACCGATGTATGGGGACTCCGCTTTCGGGAACTCTCTTATGGTGGTAAGAGATATTTTGTCACCTTCATTGATGATGCAACAAGGAAGACTTGGGTCTATGCTATTAGAGAAAAATTAGAAGTATTCGGGATGTTCAAAATGTGGAAGATCATGGTAGAAAAAGAGACAAGTTATCAGATTAAAGCTCTGAAGTCTGATAATGGTGGTGAATACACGAGTAAGGACTTTGCAGAATATTTGAGTCGAGAAGGCATAAAGACTGTTCGTAGAACTCCTCAAGAGAATGGTGTAGCTGAAAGGATGAACAAGATTATTCTAGAACGTGCGAGATGTATGAGGCTACACGCGGGTCTCCCACTACACTTATGGGCGGCCACAGTTGATGCAGCTGTTTATCTTATCAACAGAAGTCCATCTAGTGCATTGGATGGAGAAATACCACAAGAGCGGTGGTCAGGTAAAAGATTAATTATTCACATCTAAAAGTGTTTGGTTGTATTGCATATGCTTTGATTGACAAGGAGGATAGGAAAAAGCTTGATGCTAAGTCCCAGAAGTGCGTCTTTATCGGATACGGTGGTGATGAGTATGGCTATAGGCTTTGGGATTATGAGAATAATAAAGTCATCCGCAGTCGGAATGTGGTATTCCATGAAGAAAAGATGTACAAGGATCGTCAAATAGAGCATGAGAATGCAGTACAACCAGAATATGTTGAATTAGACACAATGCCCGTGAAGATGTTTCCAGTAGATCAAAGTGCACTTTAAAGAGAGGTTCAAGATGAGCCTATTATCAGTGAAGAGGTAGTTCAAGAGGAACGCAGTGATTCGGAGCAAACTAACGACCCTGAAGTATCTGTATTGAGGAGGTCTACACGTGTGAGAAAGCCAAAGGTAATTTTTGATCCATCAGCTAATACTATTCTGAGTCATGTCTTATATACAGGTTTGGGGGAACCGGAGACTTACAATGAGGCAAAGGCAGACACGTCTCACTTGCAGTGGGAGTGTGCTATGAAAGACGAGATGAGCTCGTTACTTCAGAACAAAACTTGGGAGTTGACCAAGTTGCCCACAGGTAAAAAAGCTTTATTAAATAAATGGGTGTACAGGATTAAGAATGAAGCATATGGTAGTATTAGATACAAGGCCAGGCTTGTAGTCAAGGGCTTTTCTCAAAAAGAAGGGAATGACTACTCCAAGATATTTTCATTTGTAGTGAAAATGACATCAATTAGAGTTCTGCTGAGTATAGTTACAGTGGAGGATTTTCATGTTGAGCAATTAGACGTAAAAACATCGTTTTTACACGGTGACTTAGATGAAGAATTATACATGGCACAACCTAAGGGTTTTGAAGTCAAAGGCAAGGAACACATGGTATGTCGCTTGAAGAAAAGCTTGTATAGCTTGAAACAAGCTCCGTGGCAACGGTACCTAAAATTTGATGGTTTCATGAAAGAAAAAGGTTTTGCACACTGTGAGTCTGATCACTGTGTTTATTTTCGCAAATATGATGATGGTGACATTGTGTATCTCTCTTTATATGTGGATGACATGCTGGTTGCTAGTTCCAATATGAAGAGAATCGTAGAAGTGAAGAAGATGTTATCATCACAGTTTGCTATGAAAGACTTGGGAGAGGCCAAGAATATTTTAGGCATGAAAATCATCAGGGACAGGAAAAATAAGAAATTATGGTTGTCGCAGGAAGACTATGTGAAAAAGGTGTTAAAGAGATTTAACATGGACAAGGCAAAACCGGTTGTAACTCCTTTAGCGAGTCACTTCAAACTTTCCAAGGATATGTGTCCAAGCACTTAGGCTTTGAAAGATGAGATGACGGTAGTTCCATATGCATCAGCTTGATGTATGCCATGGTGAGCACGAGACCAGACATTGCACAGGCAGTGGGAGTTGTGAGTCGATATATGCAGAACCCGGGCAGAGAGCATTGGAATACAGTGAAATGGATATTGAGATATCTAGCAGGTACTTCCAATTACTCACTTTGTTATGGTGGTGCATCTCTAGAGTTGCAGGGTTATGTAGATGCAGATCATTCGGGTGATCGAGATAGTGGTAAAAGTACCACTGGATATGTCTTTACAGTTATAGGTACAGTAGTGAGTTGGGTGTCTCAACTAGAAAAAGTAGTGGCTTTATCGACGACAGAGGCAGAATACGTGGCGATCACAGAAGCCTCCAAGGAAATCATGTGGTTACAAGATTATATGGAGGAACTACATCGAAAATAGCCAGTCAGTACATTGTGGAGTGATAGTCAAAGTGCTGTGCACTTAGCAAAGAATGCTGCTTATCACTCAAGGACTAGACATATCAAGAAGCGTTATCACTTTATCAGAGCAGCTTTAAAAGATAATGAGTTAAAGCTATAAAAGATTGATGGCTCGAAGAATCTAGCTGACATGTTGACCAAGGTAGTAGACAAAGAGAAGCATATTTTCTATACTACTACTATTAGTATTACTCCATGTTGATTGATGAGGAGTATCACAGAGGCACAAGTTTTTCAACTACTAGTTTTTTGAAGAAGATGGATGCAAAGTTGCTTGGTGCTTGGGTATATTTGTTTTCAAGCGGGAGAGTGTTATAGATGAAGCCAAATATTTGTTTTTAGGGGCTTTTTTGTCTTTTCTATTAGATTTACTTTTAGGTTAAAAGTGATACCTTTATATTAGGGATGGCAAGACGCTGACCGTTAAGACGCTGAAAAAGGAAATAGAGAGGCAAGAAAAAGAGAGAAGAAAAAAGTGAGTTTTTTCTTTATGAGGGTTCTTAATCTCTTTGTGCCCTGATCTTAAGAGAAGATCATCGTTGTATTCCAACTTTTTTCGAAGTCTAGTGGATTTGCAGAGTGCCTCTGCGCGGAGACATAGCCCAGGTTTGGGTGAACTTCAATAACAAATTTGCTGGCGTGTTCTTCTGATTCGATTATTTTATTATTATATTCTACTTGGTGAATTGTTTGCGAGCGTGACTTTTTTGAAATCGACGTGCGATTTCGTAACACAAAGGCACCCCAATCTGCAGGGCAGGGAACTAGCAATGAGTCTGGCTGTTTTCTTTTTTCCTTCCTAACACATTTTATTCTAAAGGAATCCAACGAAGCGGAAACTTCCCCAAATCAGAATTTGAGAAAATGAGAGTCAATTCCTAGATTGAAGATGCTCTACTATTTGAACAACGTAATATCTATAGACCCAAGAGAACTCCCAATGTGTTTTATGTCGGAAAAATTAGGGAATGTGTAACTTAGCTTGAACACATTCGTGGACTTGCAACAGTGAATGCGCAAATGATAAGAAATATGAAATTATTTCGGATTTTGGACTTGCGAAGCTACTAAACGCAGAACAAACCAGAACTTTTACCGGCATTTGTGGGATGAGAGGTTATGTGGCGCCCGAGTGGCACCGGAACCACCCCGTGACAGTGAAAGCAGACGTTTACAGCTTTGGGATCATGCTGTTGGAAATCATCTGTCGCCAGAGATGTGTGGATTTGAACTTTCCGGAGAGCGAAGCCATCTTGGAAGACTGGGTTTGTGAATGCTTTCTGCTGAATACTCAACAACTGATGTACATAATGCAGGGGAATCAAGAACACCTACTGGAAAGTCCTCGAGTTCGAGCAATATATGTACACATATGTTTCCATTAAAATAAATACACATGATCTTTATTTTTGTGTATAGCCTTGATTTAGCTACAAACGAAGGTCACTTTCCCATGCTATACGAAGAATCTATGCAACATTCCTGCTATAATTAATAGACAAAATTAAACTGACAACAGTGGTGATGAACTAGGATTATCGTCTCAAAGTGCATGCTTCATTCAACTATCGTTTCATTCTCTTCGGTCTTCACAATATGGGTGCATTTGGTTCAGCATTTTAAAAGCCCATTGGGAAAATGCAAAGTATTTTAGTCTAAAAAACTTTGGGTAAATGCAAAGGCCATTTGGTAAATTATGTTTTAATAAATAACTTTGAGAGAAATGCTGGTTGATAAAAAATACATTTGAAAAACCCTTTAGGTGAGTAATATTAGTTTTTTTTTTTTTAATTTTTGTTTAAAATTGAAAAAAAATATGCAACTTTTTAAATATAAATTTTGACAAAAAAGCTTAAAAAAAAATCAAATATATATAAATGCTAAAAAATCAAATATATATAATTAAAAAACAAAAGACCAAGGCGGCGGTGGGTGTTCAATATAAAAAAAATAATTAAGCTCCATGATTTTTGCTTACACAAGCGTTGGGTGTTCTTGGCTTATGAGTACATGATGGAAGGGGGAGTGCAATTTGTGTTTTGAGAATTGATGCCACTAGGGTCACTATCGTTTGGGATGCGTGGGCCGCTTTACACGTCGTTTGATTAGAATTATAAGAATCTTTCTCTTTATAAGTTGAAGGCTTGTCATTTCCAAGAAAAAAAGAAGTTGAAGGCTTGTTAGTCAAAAGAAGAAAATGCTGAAAAATTGGTCCATGACCTTTCCCTTACAATGGGTTAGAAATTTTTAGAGCCAAACATCACCAAGTAAAGTGTCATAAAGACCATGACTTCCAACGAACCATTGATCACGTACTGATCCAAAAGTCAACAAACATGAAACCCCAAACGATCTTGACCTCTTGATGGATTTGCGCAAGATCCATCCTTACATGGTTTAAATCCTTTTCTTTTGGTCGGTGTGCTTGTTTAAATTCTAATAAAACTGCGAAATTTAGAGATTACCATGTTTGCTCCAAAATTGGTGGCATAACTTCTAAAAAACAAATTCTTAAAATTACATTGATGATATTCCTTACTCAAAAATCCATTGTGGCATTAATTTGATATTAAATCACCATTGTGATTTGCTAGGAATCAATGTCACATAGGAATTCTCAATAATAATAATAAAAATTATGTAACTTAAGTGATTTAATTTTTTAAAAATATGATATTTAAATGTTTTCTTTAAAAAGTTTTGACATATTCGTGTCCTTATAATGTCCAATTTTATCAAGCAAGTGATGGTGGCGACGGCTGCCGTCGCGCAACCCTCGTGGGAACCAAGCAAGGGCTGCTTGAGGTCGCGAGACCCGGGCGACGATCGCTTGGGTCGCATGTTGCCTGTGTCCGGCGCGAGAGGGCCACTACCTTGAGCGACCTAACCAATGGCCGCAGGTGCCAAATCTGGCTCATCGGTGGTCGTAGCCTTTATTTGAACAAGCGAAGGGTTGGTCCTTTTATAAAAAAAAATTATATAAATTTGATTTTTTTAGCATTTATATGTATTTGCTTTTTTAGAATTTTTTTAGCATTTAGAAAAATAATAACAAGGGCAAAATCAAAAATTTGAAACATGGGTGAGGGTAGTTTCGTAAAAAAAAAATGAGTTTTAGTATTTGGCCAAATGCTGAAAGCTCAGCTAACATTGGACTTGCAGTTTTTTCAATGCTGGCTTTTTCAATATTGACTTTCACTTAAAACCTACTTCAAAATGGTTGTCAAATGGTCCAATATTTTTCCAAAAAGCTTTAAAGGCCAAAAGCTCGTTGAGAATGCTAAACCAAACGAACTCTATATATATTTGGACTTTAGAACACATGTTTGCTTCTGCCATGATTTCTTCTTGGCCGAGGCTAATGAGATCTAGATAGGCCGATTGTCTCTGTACTGACTGTACTAATTATGTCATCAAAGCTTCTTTAGAAACCAATATGACAAACTCCGAACGGGTGTTTAAACATGGTCCATTTATTCAAACATCAAAACTTATTATTTACTCGATAGTAAAACATGTTAGCTAACTTCTTTCCTAAAATGAATAATAGAATCTTATTCTTTATGAAGTATTAGAAGATGTTAATGCAAGTAGAAGGGCACACACATGAGTGCACACACAAAAAGGAAAAGAGGAAACTAGGTGTATGGTTGAAGAATATCTTAAGTTCCTTTGTGGACTATGTCAAAAAGTTAGAGACCGCACCTCGGGATGCTCATTTTGGGACGAGACATATCTTTGTTGTAATGGAACTACAATAAATACAATCAATTTTTATTATTTTGTCTCCTGCCAATGAAGAAAAATCTTTATGTATTTACCAACGGATGAGTGACATAGTAGTTGGAAAATAAATTTTAAATAATTTATTTTATGTGAAACAAATGGAGCTTAAGAGAAGAATTATGTAAGAACTCTAATGTTGTATTTACCTCTTATGTTCCATGATGAATGAGAAACAAATGCTTGTGTGTTGAAGCAACATTGCATGAACTCCTGCTTTCACCTTCCTGTAGGTTGTTGCTATTTCTTGTTTTAGTAAAAGTAAAAGCTTAACCCGTCATCATGATTGCCCTTCCTAGAAGAGCGCAAAAATTTTCTGACACCTTTTAAATCACAGTATCACCCGCTTATGTTAACCTTGGGACGACGCCCATCATCATGCCAATGGAGCCTCATGTAGACGGGGCAGTTTACGTGTATCCTTAGAAATTAATCGGCTCGTAAAGATCCGAATACCCCATGTTACAAGAATTAATAATAATAACATACCTGGCAGCCGATCCAATTAATTAAATGTGAAATGTTTCTCGGAAGAATGGTTTGCGAGACATCTATAGGATCCTGCAATAATAAAAACTCAGGAACCTACTTGGAATAAATTATCTTTAAGGAGGATAAAGTAATTCAAGATAGTGGGTGTTACATGTCCAGCACTCGTATCTTTCTACTGTCGCCCAGAATAGTAACGAGATTTTGTAAGGAGACTGCTTTTCTAGGACCCGTACATTTCTATAGTCGCCCAATATGGCAGTACTTGGTTGTCTAGGACCCGAACCTTTCTTCGGTCGTCTTGATGAAAAAAAAAATGCTTTCCCAGGACCCGTACCTTTCTACGGTCGCTTGTTGGAGCACTAAGTGTAATGTCTAGGACCCATACAATTCTACAGTTGCCTAAACGGGGATTCGCTTTCCAGAACCCATACCTTTCTACAGTCGCCTAAACGAGAAAACACTTTCCAGGGCTCGTACCTTTCTGATCGCCTGAATGGAGAAATTGTTTTTCCAGGATCCGTACCTTTCTACGGTCGCCTATTATAGCAATAAATGTTGTCTAGGACCCGTACCATTCTACAGTCACCTAAACGAAAAATCACTTTTCAGGACCTATATCTTTCTAGAGTCGCCTGAATGGGAAACAGCTTTTCAGGACCCGTACCTTTCTATGGTCACCTGTTAAAGCAACAAATACTGTCTAGGACTCATACCATTCTACGGTCGCCTAAACTGAGGTTTTGCTTGGCTAGGACCCGAACCTTTCTTCAGTTGCCTAGTGTTGCAACATAGACCACCTGACTAGGATCCGAACCTTTCTTCGATCGCCTTAATCAGACTGAATCTGGGAAAAATCTTTTGGGGGTAACTCAATCAAGTGCCAGTATACTCAAGAGGGAATACCTATGCAATGACAAGTATTTAAGGTATGGATAGAGATATACTTACCTGGTAACATATCTGTTCCTTGGGGATATGTCTCCTGCAAAACACAGTTGTAGGAGAGGCAATATGCATTCACAGACATACATTAATTCAAGTGAGGTTCATGCGTGATGATTTCTATCAATCTTGCATCACCTAATTTCCATTGGGAAAATCTTGATATTTTTCTCATTTAAAAAAAAAAAAAGGAAATCTTGGCTGCCGGTTTGGAGCTCCAGCAAGGGGAATCACCGGTGAGGAGCTCCGGCGAAGGGATCAATGGCGAGCAGCACGTCCGACGCGGGCAGCAAGGGTAGCTTCTGGTGAAGTAGGCACCGGCGAAGGGCGTCGCAGGGGAAGGAGCAGCTCGGCGGCAACAACGACTTCATGGACGGAGCGAGAGGCGGAGGCGGATCGCTGGCGTCGAAGCGAGATCTGCTAGGCGTCGGGCGAGAGGAGGGTTGCGGTGGCAAGGATCGGCACGACGAGGTAGCGAAGTGTTAGGTCGTCGATGGTCGACGCGGCTGCGAGCGGCGGAGGGCGCAGGCGCGGATCTAGAAGTTGCGGTCGACGGGGCATTGCAAGGTCGACGGGCGGCGGGCGAGACCAGCGGAATGGCGGTGGAGTAGAGAGGGCTCGTGGGTCGCCGACACAAGTGGTCTTTGGCGTGGTCGAGGGCGACGTCGCGGTGGTTGGCAGCTCACGTCTTTGGCGCGGGGGCCGGGTGGGCGGCCTCGCGAGAAGATGAACGAGTAGCTAGGGTTTTCCTTAGAGAAGATGAACAGTAGCTAGGGTTTTCCTTTTTTTTTTTTTTTTGAGAAAGTGATTTTCTCTTTGGACCAAGGTGGACGAAGATTTTCTCGCACGAATTTTCTCTCAATTCTTTCAATTTTTTTGTCCGTCCTGTCTCCATACACGCACAAGACCTTTTATAGGGGACAAATTTAAATCCTTGTGGCATATTTTGTTTCCAATTTCGCTTGTGCATAATACCCCTGAATATATCATCAAAATATATGCATCTCAAGTGATATTCTATTTTGTATTTTTTCAAATATTCCATCCGAAAGTTTCCTTTCTTAAAAAAATATGTACCCTGGTGTATATTACTTGAATATGTGAAAAATTTCTCCTAAATCAACACCCGCCGTCAGTCCAATGCAAAAACGGAATAAAATAGGATAAAATAAAGTAAATGTTTCTAAACTAAATGTTATGCAATTTTATTTTTATTTTTTTGGGGTAAAAATTAACCCATTTTTTATGCAAAAAAATTTAGGTGTCAACATATCTTTATCATTATATATTCAAATATTTCGAGTTTATTATATCCATAAATTAGCATAAACCATTTCGTTTATGTGCATCGACTGGAATTTCATTCATAAACTGGTCTCTAAATAGTGATGGAGCGGCGATCCTATTGAAGATGGAACGAAAATCTATATATTCTCGTTAAATGTTTGATTAACATTTGTTTTTGTTACATGTAGAAAAGAATGTCACAAAATAGATTGATACAAAAGTGAGATTATAAAATATTTTTATCATTTTTATGGAGATAAAAAATAGTGAAGAATACCGTTGAGGAAATTATAAGGTGAGTATTTGAAGTTCAATCTGTGAAGTTTCATCTTTTTCAAAGACTCCAAAACTTATAACATAAATATTTCTGTAGGTTAAAAGTCGACATTCCTCAGATATCGTGAGTCTTTACCTGTGTAAATTGAAAATTATTATGTTTAAGAAGAAAATGTTTCCTTGTCTATCATTAATCACAAAAAGTAAATAAGGAACTTAAATTGCCATAGGAAAATGATAAAAATAGTAAAAACTTAAAAATGTAAAATAAAAAAATGGTCACACCTTAACATAAAATTTAAGAAATTGGTCCAAAGATAATTCCTAGTACTTAAGAAATTTATAGAATTAGTCTTTTGGTTTTGTTTATTATAAGTTGTGGGGCTCAAGGGAGGCAAGAGTCCCCGCTTGCCCCACTCTAGCTTTTGGTTTATTTGTTATAAGTTACTTCGAATGCGAGAAATTGTAATATAAATACAGATACTCTCTACTATACTTAAACTATACATTTAACCATCAAATTAACCTCATAAGTACGAATCTCCCTTGTAGCATCAGCATTAATCCATATAACCGATCAACTTGAACAAAGTGGTATTATTTTCATTGAAATGCGTTCGGTCTAAAGCATTTTTGGAGACGTGGACATTGTGATCTTCACTCGCGCCAATTGACATATAGTCATTTTTCATCTCGCTATCAAGGAGCTTGAAGGAGGATAATGTGAGAACCCACCTGTGCTTAGACACATGTCAACTACTTCAAAATCACAAGCATCTGCACTATCTCTAACATTTAACCTACGTCCGACAGGTTTAGTCGCCTCACACGTTTTTTTTTTTTCTTTTTCTCGGAATCGACAAATTATAGATTTCTTTTTTTGGTCGAAGACAAATTATGGATTATCACAGGAAAAAGTACCAAAAAAGTTCTAAACCTATTGCATTGGTACTAGTTCAGTCCTAAAATTTTCAATTGGATCAATTCAGTCCTAAACATTTTCACATTGATATCAATTTAGTCCATTTAGCCAAATTTGGCCGGCCGGAGCTAACGTGGATGCCAGCTAGTGGTCGGACATTGACATAGATGTCGGCCGGTGGCCGAACACTAACGTGGGAATTTTTTTATTTATTTTTTATTTTTTATTAATTTTTTTCTTTTCTTTTCTCCCTTCTTCCTCTTTGGACTGTCCCTACGATGGCCGGTGAGCCTTTGGTGAGGCTTGTCGACCATTGCACGAGGGTTTCGGCCCTCACCTAGGGCCGCGGGCGAGGCGGCCTCGCCTACGGCTGGCGAGGCCATGGCAACTTTCTCTAGGCCGGAGGCTTGCGGCAACTAGGCGATGGCCGCCATGGCCTTGCCAGCCGTGGGCGAGGCCGCCTTCGCCGCGGCCCTGGGCGAGGTAGGGCGAGGGCCGCGTGTCATGCCCCAACCCTCCGAGCACGCACCCATCCCTTTCCTGGTTGATATAATAGCGATGTCCCAGGACGCATCGCCGACCCTATTCATTTTAATAGATGCATGCGGAAGCATATAAAATTCCCAGACAATAAAGCAATGGGATAGGAAAGTAGGATTTCAAATTTCAACTTTGGGAACAACCACACTTATATACGTTGCAAATCATAGTGCAACTATATACAAGTCGATTTGTTAAGTCAAGTTCTAAACCACAAGTTCCTAAAACAAAGTCTGCAGAAAGGAATCAACTTCCATCAAAAGAGGCTCGTCCTATGACTAGCTAGTCAGACAGGACTGTCGTTTCTTCAGGCTTCACCTTCTACTCCTCGAGCCTCTGGTCCTTTACCAATGCCAACTAAGGACCTGAAATGGTTATACAATAACCAATGAGACAATGTCTCAGCAAGTTCTACTTTCTAAGACTCGATTAGGAGGGAAATATTCCTTAGGCTGCCTAAGCACAACACAGATTGGATGACATACCTTGGCCTCAGTTCCATCCTGCAATTCAACATTATTCACAAATGCCTCAAATCACCACAATCAATCAATTCACCACGACAGATCAAGTCATTGATCAATCGACCTAGTCGATTACATGTCATCACGACCCATGCTTGGTTAGCACATTCAATACTATCTATAAATCCGACCATAGTCCATGACTGCTCACTCTAAGTTGATATATAGATAGTATAGCTCGCACTAAGCTAATAAGGTTAAGGTATACTGCTCTCGCTAAGCTGACATATCGCTTGCAGGCTGATATAGTATACCGGTATCTTCTCCCTAAGATGACATATCGGCCGCAGTGATATAGTATACCAAAGATATCTCTTTGCTCGTTAAGGCGACATATCGCCTGTAGGCTGATATAGTATACCATCCCGACCATTCAATCAATTCCATCTTTTTATCATTCTCGATAAAATAGCCGTGTGTGAGGACACGATCGGCCTTAGCCAAAATATCATAATTTCACCTTTTTGAACATCGCACTAGTTTCAACAGCCCATTACATAATTTTGGCGCTGTAAACCGACGCCCAGTAATTATCCAATAAATTACCGAAATTAAATAATTTAGGAATAAATTCCTACAATCGTCATTAATTCAATTCAGCACAAAATAAAGCTCATTTAAATAAACGGGCTGCACCACGATAATAAGTATAAACTTTCGGTCGTCGACCATCCTGGTCTAATTTTCTAGAAAATAAATAATTAAAAAAATAATTTCGAAAATATTAATTATTTATTACTAATAAATCCAATTTAGGCCCGTAATGCCTAATTGGAAGCCGAGACGAGCCCGAAAAATTTCCGAGACTCGTTCAATAAATAATAGAGCATGTCTACTTGCTAAGTACACTAACCATTTGCCTAACATGCATAGATAAATTCCTAATTTAATTATTCTAATCTAATCTATCCACCTAATTGCATTTAATTAAATATAATCAACCCCTAAGAATCATTAGCATACTAATAAGGGATTAGTGAGCAAAACTCACTTGATTTGCGAAAACTGGAACATCGCGACGACGGCGCAACGGCGGCCGAACTTGGGCTCGCGACGACAACCACGAGCTTGGAACCGAGCCTTAAATCGAAGATGGGCTGCTCCTTGGGCTGAACTAAACTGAACTGAGCTGAAATGAAATGGGTTTGCTGAACCGGGCTGAAAATGCGGGCATGCTGGGCTTAAGTTGAGCCGCGGTTTGGGCCTGCTTTGCTGGCTTTATTGCACTGAGATGGGTTGAAATTGCTGGCTTCGCTGGGCTGCACAAGAAAGCCCGAAGATGGGCTTTGCTGGGCTTGAAGTTCGCTGGCCGAACATCACGTGCATTGCTAAAGATGGGCCGAGCACTCCAAACTGAAGCAGATCGGAGGAGCTACGGTCTTTGTTGCTGGCGGAAGAGAACGGGCAGAAGCGGAGATGTGCTGGCCGCTGCTTCGTGGATGTTTGGGGTCAACACCGGCTGCTTTGTGCTGCTGAGTGTTGACTGGTTTGCTGCAGAGAAAACGCATGCTGGTGGATCGGTGGAGACGCGTGGTTGAAGATGGCTGCACCCGGTGGAGCTTCGGTCAAAGGTGGCTTCTGTGATTGTAGCTGTTGACCGAATTTTCGGTGGTGGGGGTGCAGGGATTAATGGAGCGGCCGCAGGAGATGTCGTGGACGATGGCCTCGGTGGAAGGAGCAGGGGCGTACGGATTCGTGGCCAAACTGGGACGTTGCTGAGGACAATCCGCGAGAGAGAGAAACGAAGTTGCGGGCGGTGGAATTTTGGGGCGTGCGAATGAGCTGAGGCTTCAAAGGAATAAAGGAAGTGACGCACGGCAGCTGGCAAGTCTTGCCGAAGAAGCTACGTTGAAGGAAGAAAATTCAGTCATCCTCAGCCATCCAACTAAATGCATTGTCTCCTTAATACTTTCCAACCAAAATAGCCCATAATAATTAAATTTTGATGCAAATAATACACCCCCAACCAAGCTCCGAATTTTCTTAAATTTTGGCTCCAATTTTTTCATGAAATCTCCCAAATTGAGGTCCAATTCCGCTGAAGAAAAATCCTGAACAATTTTCTATAAATCCCGACACCGAAAGGCTAGGCTTGGAAGTCCAAATTCCTTTAATTTGGCCCATCTGAATTTCCGCTAATTTTCCGCGACGTCCAAAATGGTTTTTTTGTAAAAATCTCGGAATTTCTGAAAAATCTTCTAAGACTGAGTCGACGTTCCTAAAATAGATCGTGACCGACGTAACTTTCAATTTCTGAAATCGGACTCGAATTCACGGTTAATTTCCATTCGATGCGTTTTTAGCGTGACCTAGGCTACCAGATAACTTTTAGAATTATTTAGTGCAAATGACCCGTGGTCAATTTTCGTTGAGCCACAATGAACCCACTTGACACATTGGCGACTCTTGGTTGTCGTGAAAATCTCAAGGATTCAAATACGGACACAGGGTACCAAAATGATAGAAAAATCAGTCTAGTGCCAGCCAACGAGAATTTTCCAATTTAGTGGTGTCACCCACGATTAGGCACACATCTCAGTCGAACAAACCTATCTATGATCTCGAATCGATTTATATCTATGCCGTAATGATCTGAGCAGATGAGCGCGATCGAACAGCCGATTCCTGGTCAAATTCTCAAGTCTATTTGCCTTAAAATGCTTAATGGCTTCCCAAATAGTCTAGTTATCTCGAGAGTGATCAGCTCTAAGAACAGCCCTATAGGTGCGTCAATGAAATGCTCGATTTATTCAGTAGAAAACAGGATTGAAAATCTGGGATATCACAACTCTTCCCCTCTTATAAAAATTTCGTTCTCGAAATTTAAACCTTTACCAATCCTTAAACAAAAAGTGGGGGTATCGTCGTCTCATCTAGTCTCACTTTCCCCGGTTGCTTCTTCAGTCCCGTGGCGTTGTCAGACCACTTTGACCAAGGGGACTATCTTGGTTCACCGAATCTGTTCTGAAACACAAACTAAACCAGGCTTTCCACGTACGACACTCTGTCGTCCACGTTTAATTCTCCAAGATTTAGCACGTGGGTCGAGTTAGCTCATACATCCTCAACCTCGACACGTGAAAGACGTCATGCATTTGTGCCTACCTCGGCGACAACGCAAGACAATACGTTAGAATCCTGATTCTTTTCAGAATCTCAAAGGAAACTACGTACCTCGATTCCAGATTTCCCTCCTTGCTGAAACGCAAGGTATCCCTCATTAGTGACACCTTCAGAAAGATGTAATCACCAATTTGGAACTCTAAGGGCCTTCAAAGTTCAACGATACAACTTTTTTGGCGTCTCTAAGCGGTCTATGATCTGATTATGATCACGACAACTGCAATCACTGACTTTGGGCCTGTGATCTTTATTTCTCTGATCTCATCTCAACAAACTAAAGTTCTGCACACTCTACTCTGTTCTGCCTCAAAAGGAACTATCTGACTGTTCTGCTGAAATTGGGAATCTCGGTTATAGATTTGATGTAAGTTCGTCACTAGTACTCCACGCAGACGAACTGTCTGACACACATACACTTCTGCATGCCCATTCCAATCAAGATCCTTCCACACAGCGATAAAGTGGGCCGACTTCATGAGTCTGTTGACCACTACCCCAACTAGAGTCATTATTCCTCTGACTCCTTGGTAAACCTATCACAACATTCCATTGTGATATACTTCCATTCCCACTCAAGACTCTTGAGTGATTATAAAATTCTTCCCGGTTTGCTTTACTGAATTCCCACATACTAGCACATCCGACACTTACAACATGTCCGGCGATGTCTATCTTTATGTTTGTCTACCAATAGAACTAACGTCGATTCAGACCTACTTTGTACTGTCTGGTCAAATACTGCAATACTACAGTGAGTTTCCTAACAAGGTCTTCTCCTCAAGTTCCGTACTGTCTGATACCTATCATCACCCACAATACTTTGACGTTCCATCTTTCGAAATCTGAAAGTCAACTTTTCCCTTACCGGTATCCTCTTGCAAGATTTTTTTGAACATCCCAGGCTATCAACTGAAACGTCTTAATTCTAAATTGGACTTCTACTTCAGTTCTGAGGGTGGCCGTAAAATTCGAAAGATGGCCTACCTCAAACTTGAAAACCGAATCTCGAGTTCTCTCAAGTAAGTTCCACTATAGTTGTCAAATAAATTTGACAACCTACGTCCAGAACCCGGTTGTCTTAATTGACGAAATAAAAGGGATCGAGGTTCCTCCTCGACTTCCGATAAATTCCAAACTTTCATCTATTAACGGTTCAAACTGTATTACCTTACGCCAACAATTCATTACCACAAGATGCTCCCTGAGCCAACTCTTTTCATATATGACGTCAAAGTTATACATAAGCAACTAGTCAAGTACAACTATAGCCAGTGATTCTTCTTTCTACTTTATTACAACAACAGAAATTCTACAACCTTAACCAAAATTCCATTGCGCCACTTTGATAAAATCACCCCAAAAACGTTCTTCCTCTAATCGGTGTGTGGTCGGTTCGTTCATGTTCCTTTTGTCATCCTAGTGGTGTCCTATCTGCAATGCTTTCCCTCTGTCTTGTCCACTGGTAATGGCGTATGTCCGTCCTTGAGCTGGAGGCCTAAGTAGCCCACCCTACTGTGCAATCGGTGGCGGGAGTCCTCAGTTCTGACCCATTTGTGGCGGCGACGGCACCGTGGTTGTCCTCTTGGCCTGCTAGGACAATCTCTTGCTCGATGGCCCTGCTAGCCACACTCAAAACAGGCGCTCGTTCTTTGAGGGCATTGATTCATAGCATGTCGCCTTCCACAAAGGGGACACATCTCGATCCGAACTAGTCCGAGACTTGCCAACTCCCCGTCCTTGTTGGGCGGGATCGGGAATCTATTTCCAAGCATGGGCCACTTCCCTTGCTAGATTCCTTCTCTGTGAGAGCTGAACCTCGATCCAAACGAGGCAGTTTGCTCATTCAATCCTCTTTTTATCATCTGAGCTCTACGATAGATTTCCCGATAATTGGTCAGATCCAACAGTAGTAGAGGTTGTTTCAGTTCAGAACGAAGGCCGTTCCTGAACCTTCGGGCTTTTTCTTCGGGGTCCTCTACTAACCTCGGAGCATATTGTGACAGCTCCGCGAACTTGACCCCATATTGGTCAACGGTCATACTCCCTTGGCGAAGATGTTGGAATTCTTCTATCTTTTGTTCTCGAGCAGTACCCGAGAAGTACTGATCATTAAAAGCTCTGAGGAAGGTGTCCCACACCTGGACCACGCCTTCTGGGAATACGGTATCCTTGGCGGCTTTCCACCAGATGTTTGCATTGCCTTGAAGTTGGTACATAGCCAGTACCACCTTCTCCTCTTCGTTGCACATCAGAAGTTCAAATGCTTTCTCCAGATCTTGAATCCAAAGTGATGCAGCTTCAGGGTCTCCTTCACCAATGAACCTCGACGGGTTCAGTCTCAAGAACTGTTCCACTAACTTATGAATCGGCCTTCCAGCGGCCACATTCCTAAGTGGAACTTCAGCGGGAGCAATGCCAGTGCAACGACATGTCTTTGCAGCGGCGGCAACAACAACGGCGAAGTAGCGGCGGGCGTAATGTGGCGGTAGTGAATGCAGCAGCTTGGTCCCGGGCCTGTTGCCCCATCAATTTTCTCATGGCATCCAATGCCTGATCAATCCTGATAGATCCCTGATCACCTGGGGCTGCAACCCCAGCACCAACAGGAGGTGATGCTTCACCACTAGCGCTAGCCTGTGCTAGCGCTTTACCGCGACCCCTCGTGTATCGACCCTAGTCGGCGACCTAACCAGGAGCCATAGGCCTAATGGTTCTCTTACTCGGAGTTCTCTACTCCGGCTTGCTCATGATTTAGTCTTTTCTACTGAAATCAGTCTTCCAAGTCCACATTGGATTACAAGATGAGCGACACACAACTACCATCGACATACAACAGCATGAATTTTAAATGTCTTTCCTACCACTATCCCATGAACTATCACACCTTATTACCCCAATACCTAACCATTGCTCTGATACCACAAAAGGGGGATGTCACGCCCGACCCTCCGAGCACGCGCCCATCCCTTACCTGGTCGATATAATAGCGACGTCCCAGGACGCATCGTCGACCCTATTCATTTTAATATACGCATGCGGAAGCACAAAAAATCCCCAGACAATAAAGCAATGGGATAGGAAAGTAAGATTTC
Source organism: Eucalyptus tenuipes (assembly GCA_014182365.1). Classification (NCBI taxonomy): domain Eukaryota; kingdom Viridiplantae; phylum Streptophyta; class Magnoliopsida; order Myrtales; family Myrtaceae; genus Eucalyptus; species Eucalyptus tenuipes. Next base: position 2,473,585 of record CM024545.1, read on the forward strand.
AAATTTCAACTTTGGGAACAACCACACTTATATACATTGCAAATCATAGTGCAACTATATACAAGTTGATTTGTTAAGTTCGGTTCTAAACCACAAGTTCCTAAAACAAAGTCTGCAGAAAGGAATCAACTTCCATCAAAAGAGGCTCGTCCTATGACTAGCTAGTCAGACAGGACTGTCGTTTATTCAGGCTTCACCTTCTACTCCTCGGGCCTCTGGTCCTTTACCAACGCCATCTAAGGACTTGAAATGGTTATACAATAACCAATGAAACAATGTCTCAGCAAGTTCTACTCTCTAAGACCCGATTATGAGGGAAATATGCCTTAGGCTGCCTAAGCACAACACAGATTGGATGACATACCTTAGCCTCAGTTCCATCTTGCAATTCAACATTATTCACAGATGCCTTAAATCACCACAATCAATCAATTCACCACGCCAGATCAAGTCATTGATCAATCAACCTAGTCGATTACATGTCATCACGACCCATGCTTGGTTGGCACATTCAATACTATCTATAAATCCAACCATAGTCCAGGACTGCTCACTCTAAGCTAATAAATAGATAGTATAGCTTGCACTAAGCAAATAAGGTTAAGGTATACTGCTCTCGCTAAGTTGACATATCGCCCGCGGTGATATAGTATCGGGTATCTTGCTCTCGCTGACGACATATCGCCCGCAAGCTGATATAGTATACTCATATACTGCTCTCGCTAAGCTGACAAATCGCATGTAGGCTGATATAGTATACCATCCCGACCATTCAATCAATTCCATCTTTTTGTTATTCTCGATAAAATAGCCGTGTGTGGGGACACGGTCGGCCTTAGCCAAAATATCATAATTTCACCTTTTTGAACATCCCACTAGTTTCAACAGGCCATTACATATTTTTGGCGCCGTAAACCGACGCCCGGTAATTATCCAATCAATTACTAAAATTAAATAATTTAGGAATAAATTCCTACAATCATCATTAATTCAATTCATCACAAAATAAAGCTCAATTAAATAAACGAGCTGCACCACGATAATCAGTGTAAACTTCCGGTCGTTGACCATCCTGGTCTAATTTTCCGAAAAATAAATAAATAATTAACTAATTTCGAAAATTAATTATTTAATATTAATAAATCCAATTTAGGCCCGTAATGCCTAATTGGTGGGCCGAGACGTCTTGGAAAATTTTCGAGACTCGTTGATAAATAATAGAGCATGTCTACTTGCTAAGTACACTAACCATTTGCCTAACATGCATAGGTAAATTCATAATTTAATTATTATAATCTAATCTATCCACCTAATTGCATTTAATTAAATCTAATCAACCTCTAAGCATCATTAGCATACTAATAAGGGATTAGTGAGCAAAACTCACTTGATTTGCGAAAACTGGAACACCGCGACGACGGCGCGACGGCGGCCGAACTTGGGCTCGCGACGACAACCACGGGCTTGGAACCGGGCCTTAAACTAAAGTTAGGCTGCTCCTTGGGCTGAACTGAACTGAACTGAACTGAAATGAAATGGGCTTGCTGAACCGGGCTGAAAATGCGGGCCTGCTGGGCTTAAGTTGAGCCGCGGTTTTGGGCCTGGTTTGCTGGCTTTACTGCACTGAGATGGGTTGAAATTGTTGGCTTCACTGGTCTAAACAAGAAAGCCTGAAGATGGGCTTTGCTAGGCTTGAAGTTCCCTGGCCGAACTTCACGTGCATTACTAAAGATGGGCCGAGCACTGCAAACCGAAGCAGAAATGGAGGAGCTGCGGTCTTTGTTGCTGGCAGAAGAGAACGGGCAGAAACGGAGATGTGCTGGCCGTTGCTTCGTGGATGCTTGGGGTCAACACTGGCTGCTTTGTGCTACTGAGTGTTGACCGGTTTGCTGCAGAGAAAACACACGCTGGTGGATCGGTGGAGACGCGTGGCAGAAGACGGCGGCACTCGGTGGAGCTTCGATCAAAGGTGGCTTCTATGATTGTGGGTATTGACCGAATTTTCGGTGGTGGGGGTACAGGGATTAATGGAGTGGCAGCAGGAGATGTCGTGGACGATGGCCTCGGTGGAAGGAGCAGGGGCGTGTGGATTCGTGGCCGAACTGGGACGTTGCTGAGGACAATCCGCGAGAGAGAGAAACGAAGTTGCGGGTGGTGGAATTTCGGGGTGTGCGGATGAGCTGAGGCTTCAAAGGAATAAAGAAAGTGACGCACGGCAGCTGGCAAGTCTTGCCAAAGAAGTTGTGGTGAAGTAAGAAAATTCAGCCATCCTTAGCCATCCAATTAAATGCATTGTCTCCTTAATACTTTCCAACCAAAATAGCCCATAATAATTAAATTTTGATGCAAATAATGCACCCCCAACCAAGCTCCGAATTTCCTTAAATTTTGGCTCCAATTTCTTCATGAAATCTCCCAAATTGAGGTCCAATTCCGCAGAAGAAAAATCCCAAACAATTTTCTATAAATCCCTGACACCGAAAGGCTCGGCTTGGAAGTCCAAATTTCATTTAATTTGGCCCGTCTGAATTTCCGCTAATTTTCCGCGACATTCGAAATGGTTTTCCGTAAAAATCTCAGATTCTCTGAAAAATCTTCTGAGATTGAGTCGACGTTCCTAAAATAGATCGTGACATGACAAAACTTTCAATTTCTAAAATCGGACTCGAATTCACGGTTAATTTCCATTCGACGCGTTTTTAGCGTGACCTAGGCTACCGAATAACTTTCAGAAATTTTTAGTGCAAATGACCCGTGGTCAATTTTCTTCGAGCCACAATGAACCCACTCAACACATTGGCGACTCTCGGTTGTCGTGAAAATCTCGAGGATTCAAATACGGACACTGGGTACCAAAACGATAGAAAAATCAGTCTAGTGCCGGCCGACGAGAATTTTCCAATTTAGTGGTGTCACCCACGATTAGCCACACATCTCGGTCGAACCAACCTATCTCGATCTCGAATCGATTTATATACGTGCCGTAATGATCTCGGCGAGATGAGCGTGTTCGAACGGGCGATTACGGTCGGGTCTCAAGTCTATTTGCCTTAAAATTCTTAATGGCTTCCCCAAATAGTCTAGTTATCTCGAGAGTGATCAGCTCTGAGAACAGCCCTATAGACGTGTCAATGAAATGCCCGATTTATTCAGTAGAAAGTAGGAATAAAAATCTGGGATGTCACACCGCGACGCTCGCCGGCCACTGCAAGGACAATCCATGGAGGAAGAAGGGAGAAAAGAAAAGGAAAAAGAAAAGAAAAAGGAAAAAGAAAAGAAAAGATTAATAAAATTTCAAAAAAAATCATTAAAAATTGCCACATCAGCGTCTACCCTTTGCTCGGCATCCATCTCGGTCTTGGCGAGGTCAAAATTGACCGGATGGACTGAATTGATACAAATGTGAAAAGGTTTAGGACTGGATTGGTACAAATACAATAGGTTTATGACTTTTTTGGTTCTTTTCTCGATTATCGCAAGAGGATATTCAATTTTAGGCGTGGATTTTGTCCATGTGCCATCTGCACTGAGTAAATATGTCATCCTTGTCCTAGCACTAACGCAAGTGTCCTAAGATTAGCGTTGCACCTAAATTCAATCCCATCTCTAAAAGACTAACCAAAGTTTCGTGGTACAAGAATAGATTGGGAATTGAAACTTGTGATTATCAAGAGAAAAATTACTAAAAATGTTCTAAATCTATTGTACTTGTGTTAATGCAGCCCAAAATCTTTTTTTGGTAATTTTCTTTGTTAATCAAGTTATGACTGCTTGATCAATCAAAGCGATAACATTACGATTTCAAATGATGCACGCGGTCTTTGTCAACCAGTTGTTGCGTGTGAATAAGACACCATGACATCAAAATTATGCGTGTCCAAGAGTTTCCTAAAAAAAAAACAAACGATCACACTCTAGAAGATAAGAATTGCAAGGCTGGAATTCGAATTGATGCAAAGTGATCATGATATGGTGTAAAATTTGTCAGGGGAATATGATATATCTGGAGTTCATAAAATAAGTTTGAATGAGGATCTCGAGCTCAAATTTTTATTTTTACTGAAATTTCATTCAAGCTGTTAAGGTAAATTTTTATTGTTAATATTAAAGAATGAGTAAGATGTTATTTTCCATCAAACAAACGAAATCTTATTATTATTATTTTTTTTTTGGTGAAGGGAGTCGAGGCAAGAGTCCAATATGTCCTAAGCCCAAACCTACGAGCAACAATTATGATCCATTCACATTTAGACTGGATTCAACAGCCCAGCTCGAGTCCCCATTACAAGAAATACAAAAATATATATATGAAAAATTCAAAAAAAAAAATTTGGAAAATGTTTAGGAAAATAGGCATCTACTAGGTCGTTAGATTTTAATATTAGATTTAGCTTAGTTTCATTTCGCAAGTACTCACATAGTTTAGCGATTTTAATGAATACCTTTTAGTTCATTCTAGGTTTATGTACATTAATCTTTTGGAAAAAAAAATTGGATTTCATTTGAATTTAGCTCAAACTAAATCCAACTCATGGGAGTTGCTGTCCTGGAACTTAATAACAAGGCCATGCCAAATTTTTTGACCAACAACTCATATTAGTTTACTTTAGCGTACTCTATCTTTTAATTGTTCTTTTATTACTATTTTGATAAATTGGATGTGATTCTTTCATATGACTTTTGTGTCGTGATTTATTTGTTCTAACAAAATGGTTAGGTTTCATTTTAAGATCATAATAAACACCAAAAGCATTGCATGGACATTTAGCGAATGAGAATTTTAGGATTCATGATTTGGTAAAAAGACTGTGTGAACACTTTATTGAACAAATAATAAAATTGAAGTGCTGGAATGACATTAATTGAATAAAGGTCCGATAGTCCATGAAAATTTGTAATTATTCTAAAAGTTTAAGTTATTAAATGAAAGCATGGCTAATTATTCAAATGTTAAGTTGCTCATCCATTATCTAAGTTGCTTTTGGACGGTATGTTGTCACTCCGTGGATGCAGGGAGAATTGTGAAAGAAGAGCAAAGCACTTTCAGAGCGAAAAACTACGTACTCAAATGAAGCACTTGTACATGCCAAGTTAGATACTGGTTGCCCTAAACGTAGGCAACTCACAAACTCATCAGGACTCAGCAAACAGCTCTTTTATTTCACGTCCCGGTCTGAGGACAACTCGCATAGCAACTTTATTGCGAACATGGACCAGCAGAGAGATGCATAGGTTCCCTAATGGGCGCCATGGCAACACTCAAACTTGACAATGTTCTTCATCATGCGGGGACAATCTGGACACTTCAGGTCCTCCGGGATGTAGCCCACCATGTTCGGGATGTAGAAGTGGTGACACCTCGGAAGGACGAAGACCCGCTCGCGGTGCTCCTTGAAGACCGCATCGAACGTCTTCTCATTCCCTTTGACCTGTTTCTTCCAATTGGTCTCGTACTGGGACAAGACCTTGGTGACGTCAACATCGAGTCGTTGATCACGACCCGCGACCCCCTTGTGAGGACCGCGAACCCACCGTCCTTCTTGAAGTTGGTGTAGAGGCTGAGGATGTCCTGCATGAGGGGATCGTGCACATCCGCTTTGGTTTGCAGTTTCGACAGCATAAGGCTTTCGAGGCGGCTCCAGAAGAGCTGATTTTTGGTGACATTGTGGACGGCGATGGGAACACCATCTTCGATGATCTTCTTCACTGGCTCCTCAATTTCCTGGATTGCCTTGTTGTCTTCAGCTCCAAAAAGGAGGATGTACTTTTGAGACTTGATCTGATCAGTGATAATCAATCGGATGAGTAATCAATGAAATAAGTTCTTAAGGATCAGTCCTCATATCTCTACAATACAAAGCAAACGATCATGCCCTAGTCTCAAGTTTTCCACAAAATTTCAGCAAAGCCTACCTCCAACTTAAGATGGGTCGTATATGTTAGCAGAAATAAGACCCTCATTTTTTATCTAATAAATCTTCCAATTGATTCTAAATTTAAATGAAAATCTTTCTAACCCTCTATCAATTAATTAAGATCGCTTTATTATTTAACTCACAGCACAGTTTTTCTTCGTTAAGCAAAAGGGTAAAAGGAAAGTGAAAAAGAATAAGAAAACATAGAACTACTTACAGCTTCATTTATCTTAGGAATGACCATGTCAGTCAACAAGAGCTCAAACCAGCTGATGCCAGGCTTGCTTCAGTGAAAGGGAAAGCATTCCATCCACAAAGCCTCATCATGTTCATGGCATTTTTGTTCGAGACTCTTCCTTGGGGATCCAACACAGTCACGATGGTCTCTTGCCTATAGTGCCACTTTTCCTTGATGATCTTGATGGCCACCTTGTTGATAAGTGTTGGGTAGCGCACTGAGTACCACGGCATTTGCGACTGTAGATTCTTGAACTGGTTGTTCACATCCTCGCCTTCTTGCTTGATGATCGGGACACACACGATCTCATAGCGCTCCTCATGGAACTTGCGCTCGCTGTAGATCTTAATGAAGATGGAAAGGTCGTTAGAGGTCAACTTTAGGTCGGAAATCAGCAGCATCACATTCTTCTTCCGCAGGGACTCGACCTTATCCTGTATGTAGGGGAACGATGAACAAGGATCGACATTTCACTCCTTTGGTCGCTACCACTAAAGTCAATCAGACAAATTTATGCAAGGGCCAAAACTAGGTATATAAGTGCCACTTAGGTGAGAACAAATGTTATGTCTTGATTTCAGCAAATCAGTTGAAAAAGAAATCTTTGACAAGGACGAGTTTACGACCATAGCATCATTGCGGTACTCAACTAGGAACATAAACTTTGACAAAAAAAAAAAAAAAAAAAAACATAAAGTGTTGTGGAATTAGAGAGTTAGAAGATTGAGCCGTGGTCTTCTTTGAGCCAATGTAAAGTGGCTGAGGATCGTCCTTGATGTAAACCAAGGCCTTGATGAGCTCCACATTATCAGTAGGGGCATTGAATAGTCGCTGCAGCCGCTGATACTCTCTAATTTCCTCTGCATTCAAATTGAAACTGATGAGAACGTTAGTCTAATATTCGAAGTATAAATATCACAAATCGAAGAAATTAACTTTTACCCTTTTTTTGCTTGTAATCTTCATAACGTATCTCGATAGTGTGGTGGATCATGTTCACTTTCCGAGCAAAGGTCGGGAGAGCTTTTCCTTTCTAGCTGAAAATAACATGAAGCCCTCTTTAAGAAAAAGAAAAAAAATAACGCTCTCCTTTAAAATTCGAGTATGTTGAAATGCTTTTAGATGATTCATTATATGTTTTCATAAAGAAATAAAATAAAGGCTGTAAAATATGTTTCTTTTTTCCCAAAAGAGACGCAAAAAAAGGGATCGTTAGTGACTCGTACTCATCGACGAGGCTGATGAGGCTGGTGAACTGAATCGAGCAAGCGAGGACACTGATAATGATCTGATAAACGCTGCTTGGGATGTCGATTGCTGTGGACAACTCAGGAACATCTTTGCTGTTGTGCTCGAATTCCACGATGCACTCGGTCATGCTCAATGTGGTCTTGATCATTTCATTCAGAACTCCATACACTTGGATCTTTTGCACGTCCGAGGGCTTGGTGATTGTAGGTAACCCCTTCAGTATGGCCAGCGATTCAGCGAGCTTGTCCGATGGTTGGATCTGAGCGAGTCGCCAAAAGTCGCCATAGAATAGAGCGAGCGACGAAAGGGTAATCACAGCCTTGTTGACCCAGGAGTAGCTCGACAGCTCGTGAAAGATCGAGATCATCGTTTCGCGCACATTTTTGGTGTCTAATGCCTTGCATGTGATCTGATAACATGATGATGATGATGATGTCAATACGTGGGATTAGCTATTACCAAGCTCTAAACTGTAAAAATAGCCAAAACAAAAGCCATTCTTCACTTAAAGGAAAATAAAATATTGGAAGGGACATAATAACATACCTCACAAGCTACTTCATTGATTGCTGCTAGGGGTGGATTGAAGCCTTCTTTTGGTAGCTTGAATGCAGGGCTTCCAGATCCTTGAGTGCCCTACAGTGTATGCATATGTAAGACTAATTGCTAGAGAGAGAGGGAGGCACTAATTAAACGAAATGATGAGAAAAAATTCTTGGTTTTTAACTGTTAAAACTAAGGAAATCCACAGTTATCCTATAGAAATTATGTATAGATATATGATCAGAATTTATATCTAAAAAATTGTCAGTTTTTATTTAAAACTTCACTAATAATGAAGGTATATGTTAAGATGCAGTTGTTTCGTGAAAAAAAAAATCCAAATATTTTAAGAATGAAATCATTTTCGTTGATAAGGAAAATATTTTTATTTGATTTATTTTTTTAAGTGTTATAAATTCATTAATTTTCGAAAAATGCTTATTAAATCACACTAAACAAAAGCGTTCTAAAAGTAAATCTAAAAGAATGATTGTCCTAACCCTGCAGAACGAGAGAATAAACGAACATCCTTAATAAAATACAGGTATAATCAATTAAATGAGGAATAACTTATCATGAGTTCGATTTAATCGACTGTCATATTGAGTATTGTGTCGTTGACTTGAGGATGACTAGATTATCTCGTGATTAGATACATCAATACAAGCCCCACAAAAATTGACTGCCGGTGGATTGCTCCGTGATTAGGAAAAGCAAACTTTATGGCGTATATTATTTAATTTTGACCTGTTGAAGATTCTCCAGCAATTCGTCCTTTTGCAACATGGTGCACAGAAATGGAAGAGCGCATGCGAAACATGAAAATTCTATATATTTCTTGGGGGATGATAATTGGTAGCTGTCATTTTCATTTGACCCATCAACAGTTCTCCTTATCAAAAAAGGACTCGTTATAGTTAATAATCCATTAATTAATTCCGTTTGATGCAATTTTCAGATCAATTGCTTTATCTTTCTCTTTTGTCCTTGGCCATGCAAAAAGAAAAAAAAGCAAGTAGTAAAGGGTCAAGCGGGGTGGACAACCAATGTGCTTTTGTCCAATAGCTCAATAACGCAGGTCGTTGCCGGGCGTGGATGATGCTGTTATCAGATCGATTGCTTTATCTCTCTCTTTTCATCTTGGCCATGTCACAACAGAAGCAAGTAAAAAAAGTAAGCATGATCGAGAGGGAGAGATGTCATGTCAGTTCTTTCTGTGTTTCACAAAATGCATAGTTTTCGTCATAGGCCCCGTTTGGTTCGGCATTTGAAATGGGCTTTGGAACTCTAAAATCCCTTGACCAAATGCAAACGCGTTTAATTCGTGTTTTTGCTCAACTTTGGGAAAATACAATTGCATCTCCAAAGGACTCTAAAGGCCCTTAGTCCAAAACAAGTCCCGAGGTACTTTGGGAACTTGCATTTTCATAATGCAAGTCGATTCTTGTTTGTCTTTTCCAAAACCACCACATGAAAAAGCCGATCGAAGGCCGATGATCGTCGGCCAAGGGGTCGCGTGCGCCGGCAGCGGCGTCTAAGGGTCGCCCAACCCAGCGGCGACGTCATTTGGACCTCGGGTGACGCTTGGGTCGCACGATCCGGGCGGCGATGGCTTGAATTGCGCGACCCGGGGAGCTGCCTAAGGTCGCGTGACCTCGGGCGACGGTCGCCGGGGTTGGGCTACCCTAGGCGACGGCCGCCGAGGTCTTGTGACCCCGGGCGACGGCCGCTCGAGGTTGCGCAACCCCGGGCGACGGTCGAACCACCCGGGCGTCGCCCGCCCGGGTTCGGCCGTCGCTTGGGGTCGCCCAACCCAAGTGATGACCGAACCACCCGGGCGTCGCCCGCCTGGGTTCGGCCGTCGCTTGGGGTCGCTCGACCTAGGCAATCGATCACCCGAGGTCACACAACGGTCGCCTAGGTCGGGCGACCTCAGGCGGCCTCGCCTGAGGTTGGCAACCTCAAGCGACAACATCCGGGGCCAGATTCGGCCGGCCGACGGCCAGATCCGGCGGTTCGGCCACCAGATCTAGCGGTCTGACAGCCAAATCTGGCCGGTCGGTGGCCGGACTTCAAAAAAAACATATATATGTTTTTTTTTAATTTAATAAAAGTCCTTTACAAATGCAAATTTTACTAAACTGTATTTTGGCCAAAATTGTTTCTCAATACACTTTAGAATTACAATTCACCAAACGCTATTTGCATTTCGGAAAACCCCCTTCACCCAAAGGTATTTGCATTTTTGCAAAGATATTCCCCAAAGCTGAATCAAATGGGCCCATAATTGTACGTGGCGGTAACCGTATTGGTTAAATATTTGGGTCCCCCAACCACTAAAGTTGTAGGTCCATTATTGTTGTGGAATTTGAGCTAATCGTTTGGCCTTTTTGAATAGAATAAAGGAGAAATGGATAAAGATGTAATAATATTTCTAATATCTAATAAAGTCGGTGGCAAGTGTCGGATATTGATATATGTTATCCACTATGCTAGCAGCCTACAGGCCACGGCAACGACGGTCCCAAGCACCACAAACGGCTGGGAGCGCCGGGTCTCTCCCTTCCCTATCATCGCCGTCGTTGAGGGGAAGGAGCTGTAGCCACACACAAGCTTGACCCGAGATTGAACGTGATTGCGGGATCTTTGGCACGGCAGCGCTCGACCCAAGCCCTAGATCTCAGATACAGGGCTTGGTCAACCTCAGATTCAAGATCTAAGACTTGAAAGTGTGGGCTGAATTCAGGCTAGAAGACGATGACAAAAACCGCAGCCTACCAAGTGAAAATCAAAGGTGACGAGCTGCCAGGCAAAAGCTGAGGCACGGGTGGTTACTGGGTGTGGAATGCGAAGGTCGCGATGGTGGTTGAGGGCGGAGGCGCAACAACTGTCGGCTGTTATGGTGGTAGTCCTTGCACGGTGGTCCAGAATTCTGTACGGAGGTTGTAACGGGTGGCAGGCGGCCTAACCTTGGTCATGCAATTTCCAACATATCGGCATTATGCTCACCTCCTAAGTGGGATTTTTTTTTTTAATAGCTGGATTTTATGTTACCTCAAGCATCAGAATGGACAAAAATCATCCGATCAAGGGTTGTATGCAGCCCATAAAAAACAATGTTGTGGTTTATTTGCGAAAGCTGGTCAAATTCACTACGGTTTACACCATAGATGCACCCTTTTGAAAGATTGATAAACTTACTTAGTAAAACCATTTTAGACTGAATCTCTCTCACATGCGCCCGCACGTGCACAAACACATGACATTATTTCAATTTTTTCCTTAGGGTTGACGACAGAGTCGGCAATCGCGGCAGTTCCACGGAGAGCGTTGTCGACCAGAAGGAAGAGAGACTGGACATCAACGTCTCCTTCGTCAGGAGCGTGAGTGTCGACCATCTCCTTCATGAACTTCTCGTCATCGAAAATGGCAAGCAGGCTGCTCAACATGCTCTGGTCAACCTTGCTTCTCTCCCTCCGGAGAATCTGGCCGAGGGTCTTGCTCGCCATTATCTCGAATCTCAACGAAATAGAGCAAGAGGAGAGAGGCTAGGCTTTTGAGTGTTTAGAGAGAGCAAAACTAGAGGAGGAAGAGAGTGCGTAGGCGGTGTGGTGTGGTGAGGGCAGGCTTGCTCTATTTATAGCCGTGGATGCAAGGAAAGAGAGTGGAGATACAAAAGATTATGGTTGAAAAAATGTCTATAGGCGAACGAAAAACTATCCAGAAGAGAGTGACCAATATCAACATATATCCAAGCATTACTACGAAAGTGGCATGCTCGTTACAGAATATTATTTTAACAATAAAGTCTTAGTGGACGAGCTCGTTACTGCAATCCTAACAAGGTGTAAGTATGTATATAAAGTCAAGCGTTGAACTCAGCACCGCCTTAGATGAACCAATGACTTTTGAGATTGAGATGGGTTTCATATTCGAAATTGATACCATTTCTTCATGTATGTTGGAATCAATTTCGTATGACTTGACCAATCACATTACCATCGAAGTTTCAATTTGTGAACAGAAGTTTCAATTTGTGAAGTAATTCTTTTATAGGTTAATACCATGAAAAATTCCAAATTGGTGTATATGTGAAAAATTTACCGAAACTAATTTTTTTTAATATCAAAAACTCTAAACTAGTACATTAATAACAAAATTACTCTCCCTTAGTGATGAATTTACACTCCTCTTTGCCAAATTTACTCGTTTTAAAGTTCTTAATCACCCAATTTATGAAATCCTCATTCATTACCTAAATATTGTCATTGTTATGTGAATAAATGAGTTTACAACTATAACTTTGGGTGTGTTTGTTTTGCGGAATACATTTTCAAGGTAAACATTTTTCTCATTTTTCGGCGTATGGTTTGCCTAGGAAAATGAGTCAATGAAAAACGTTTTCCTAGTCAATAGAAAAAGTTTTCCTATCAAAACTTAAATTTAGGAAAATGATTTCCCCTTTAAAAGAACCGGAAAACATTTTCTGAATCCACCAAAGCTTAGATTTGGTGCTTGGTTTGCAAACAATTGTTTCTATAAAATTATATTTTAAAAAATTCGAATTTTACATTTTTCATTTTTAAAAAAATTTAGAAATTTTTAATTTTTCTTTTCTTCATTTTTCTGGTTCTTTTTCTTTACCCATCGCCAGTCACGGGAACAACCGGCGAACTTTGGCCTCGCTAAATTAGGCGAGCTCACGGCCTCCGGTGGCAAGCTCGGCCGGTGAGCCTCAAGCCTCGCTAGATCGGGCGAGTTTGTGGCCTTTGGGGCAATCCTCAAGCCAAGCCAAATCGGGCCAGCTCGTAGCCTCTAGCAACAAGTTGATGAGGCTCGAGCTTCACCACCAAAGGCCGACGAGCGTAGACCCTCGCCGAGATCGGGTGAGCTTGCGGCCTCGAGGCAACAAGGCTTGACCTTACCGAGCCAGCGAGCTCACGACGAGCTTGTGGTGAGGCTCAAGCGACAAGTGGCAAGGCTCGCCAGATCAGACGAGCTTGTGACCTCCGGTGACAACTCAAGCTCACCCCTCGTAAACCAGCTAGGGACGAAGCACCAAAGGAAGCAGAAGATGTCACGCCTCGATCCTCGGGCACGCACCCATCCCTTACCCGGTCGATATAATAGCAACGTCCCAGGACAACTTGCCGACCCTTTCATTTTAATACGCATGCGGAAGTATATAGAAAATCCCAGACAATAAAACAATGGGATAGAAAAGTAGGGCCATATTTTTCAACATGAAAAACCACAACCACACTTTTATACTAAGCAAACCTCATAGTATATATTACAATACTATTCACAATAGTCTAATCTATCACACATCAGTTTACATCTCGGGGTTTGCAAAATTGGATGGGGCCTCAGTTCTCATCCAAGTCATACTCTGGATTGTCCTCGGGATCCTCCTCTAGATCATCTTCTGAATCTTCTTCAGGCTCCTCCTCTTCAGGTTCCTCCTCGGGATCATCCTCCTCTTCGACGTTCACTCCTTCTTCGACACTCTAGCTGGAACTCACGTCAGAGTATACCGGATATTTAGAATCACCGAGCTTGGGATCCTTCACGTCTACTACCGATCCATCCTTAGGATTTGCGGTTCCTTTCCCGAACGCTTCTTCCAAAACGTACAAAGGCACATCACCTTCCGGTATGGGGCCCTCTCTTCGCCCATCATGGTACTCACGATACCACGACCGGTACTTATGGGGCACCCTATCAGGTTCGTTCACATCAACCCAGACAGTGGATTTTACCAGTACATATTCCATACCTTCCGGGTGAGGGTGAATCAGAAAGTGATATCCTATCTCCGCAATCTCTTCGGGTATACCAAAATGCATGGGAGGATGAGGAGGTGGAGGTGCTGCCATCTAGGGCCCTCAAATGTTATCCCACAATGGGGTGAGACGACGTCTCAGCGAGTTCTACCCCCTAAGACTCTATTAGAAGGCCAATATGCCATAAGGGCTATCTATGCACAACACGGGTCATAGGACTTACCCTGGCCTCAGATTCTACCTGCAATGCAACACGGTTCGAATAGGCACCCAATCAATCACCACAAATCGAAACATCAATCAATCGACCTAGTCAATTACATGTCAATCAAACCATTCTCCGGTCATTCCATTCAATACCGTCCATTCTCTAAGATAACATATCAAGTTACCGAGCCAGTATGTTATAACATTCGTTCTCCGAGATGACACACTAAGTCACCAAGCCACTATAATATACCATTCATTCTCCAAGACAACCTATCGAGTTATCGAGCTAGTATATTATAATATTCATTCTCTGAGATGACATATGGAGTCACCAAATATATTCATCATAATGTCCATTCTCCAAGATGACATGTTGAGTCATTGAGCCATTATGGCATGTCGTCCTTTCTCCAAGATGACCTATAGAGTCACCGAGCCGACATTTCATACCGTCCATTCTCTAAGACGACCTAAAGAGTCGTCGAGCCGGTATAATATAACATTCGGATTGTACATCAATATACCATTTTTATGAATATATCGTCCTTTCTCCAAGATGACATGTAGAGTCATCAAGCCGGTATAATATGCTATTCCAATCGTACAATCAATTTGCCATTTTTATCATTCCCGATAAAAATACACGAGTGTGGGTATACGGCCGGCCTTAACCAAAATACAAAGTTTTCACTTTTGAACCTCCCACTATTTTTAGCGAGTCCCAAAATAGATTTTTGGTGTTATAGACTGACGCCCGGTAATTCTCCAATTAATTATCAAAATTATTCAATTTTTGGAATAAAATACCCACCAACACAATTTCACTCAATTTGCACAATCAGGTACTCAGATAAATAAATAGAGAGCACCACTGCAATCAGCACGAAATTCCGGTCGCCGACTATCCCTGGTCTAATTTCTGGAAAGTAAATAAATAATTAAATAAATACAAAAATTAATTATTAAATAGCAATAAATCCAACTTAGGCCCGTAATGCCTAATTAGACGCCGAAACGGACCGGAAAAATTCCGAGGTTCGTTTAATAAATAATAGAACCTGTCTACTTGCTAATTACACTAACCATTTGCCTAACATGCATAGGTAAATCCCTAATTTAATTATTCTAATCTAATCTATCCACCTAATTGCACTTAATTAAATCTAATCAACCCTAAGCATCATTAACCTACTAAGTAAGGATTAGTGAGTTAAACTCACTTGTTTGATGAACGGTTCGGTGCAAAACGATGCGAACGTCGCGGGGCTCGACTTTCTCCAAGGTGGGCCTAGCAACCAGAGGCTCGGAACCACCTCAAAAACGGGCCTTGAAGGTGGCTGGATACCCACAAACTCAACCTCTATTTTGAGCTGCAAAACGAAGAGATGAAGCTAGTTCGGTGAGGCAAGGATCGGGAAGGCGGCGGGGGCCGGTTCTTGGGTCCGAACGGGACTCGATGGCCTCCGACGGCTGCTCACGGCAGCTCAATGCTTGCTGGCCGTCGGACGGGAGGCTGGGATGGCGAGGACGACACGACGACAAGCGTGCACGCGAGGAGGGTGAATAGCGGAGGTGGTGGCGTCGTGCGGCTTCGGTGGTTGTTGGCTGGCTTCAGTCTTCTTCTTTAGCTACTTTGCGGGGTTCAAACGGCAAGGAGGGGGATGGAGGAAGGAGCGGTCACCGGCTAAGGGAGAGAGAAGGAAGAGATGAGGTTGGAAGGGCCACTTTGCCTTCTTTTTCCACAAGCTTGTCCCTTTTTGACTCATCCTCAACCAAGCTGTCTTCCTTGGTTGTCCATGAGCCACCGATGCTCTCTTTGCAACATTGAATTGGTCCATTTTGGCCAGGAGAAGGGGGAGCCACGAATTTCCTTTGGTTTCCTCTCAATTTGACTTGATTTCATTCTTGAATCAACACATACCAGCCTCAATAAATTGAATTGACATCTCAGTTATCAAATTGGTATTTTTCCTCACCAATTGATCCATCTTGCATCCCAATTGCGTAATTAAAAACGGTCCTGGCCTTTTTCTGGACAAAAAACAGTCCTAGGACGACTTTTTCCCAAAAAGTCTCGGGTTGCAGAAAAATCTTTTGAGACTGAGTCGACGCTCCTAGAATTTATAGTGACATGACAGAATCTTCAATTTCTGAAATCGGACTCGAATTCGAGGTTAATTTCCATTCGGTGCGTTTTTAGCGTGACCTAGGCTACCGGATAACTTTCAGAAAATTTTTAGTGCAAATGACCTGTGGTCAATTTTCTTTGAGCCACAATGAACCCACTCGACTCATTGGCGACTCTCGGTTATCATGAAAATCTCAAGGATTCAAACACAGACACAGAGTACCAAAACAATAGAGAAATCAGTCTAGTGTCGGTCAACAAGAATTTTCCAATTTAGTGGTGTTACCCACAATTAGCCACACATCTCGGTCGAACCGACCTATCTCGATCTCAAATCGATTTTTAAGCGTGCCGTAATGGCCTCTAAAGATGAGCACGGTCAAGAAGCCGATTCCTAGTCGAATTCTCAAGTCTATTTGCCTTAAAATCCTTAATGACTTCCCCAGATAGTCTAGTTATCTCGAGAGTAATCAGTTCTGAGAACAGCCCTATAGGCGCGTTAATGAAATGCCCGATTTATTCAGTAGAAAATAGGATTGAAAATCTTGGATGTCACGAGAAGAGATGGCACGAGAAAGCAAAGGAGCAAAGGAGAAGAAGAAGGAAAAAGAAAAAAGAATAAAGAATAAAAGTAAATATAAAATAAAAATGATTAAAAATTCGATTTTTTTAAAATAAAAAATTTATAAAATAAAAAATTCAAATTTTTATATGGCTTAGATAAAGTGGGAAATCATTTTCTAATAGAATTCAAACAGCATAAAACATTTTCGATTATATATCACTAAATAAAGGAAAACAAACCTTACTCATGGAAAATGCTTTCTAGAAAAGCATGTTTATTTATTATTGAGTTTTCCGCGAAACAAATGGAGCATTTGTTTATGTGTATGCTTATCTTTAGATGTATTAGCCTATGTTTGCACATTATATTTTATATTATTTATTAGCATTTCTTCAGTGACGGAAAAAAAGTTTTCAGTAATGTGAGATATTTTGATAGATTAATAATTTCTAGTAATCATTGGGAACCCTTACCAGCTTTTATATGTTATAAAACGGGAGCGAAAATAAAAGAGAAATTGGTCGAGAAAATGGAGGATGCGATTCACGTGTTAGATAGGACAAGGTGCTTTGATTTTGCATCGTCCCTTTTCGGTGGTAGGGCAAAGGTGCCTTAACTCTCACCTGTCCCTCTCTCTCTCTCCCCTCTCTCTCTCTCTCTCTCTTCAAGAATTCATTAGCACTCCTTTAACCAGGGACTTTCTTGGATGCTCGACTTGGTAAAAGGGCTCCTCACCAAAAATAAAAGGGGCTTTCACTCCTACAAAGACTTCTGCGGCCCATCCTTTTGCGAATTGTATGGACGGTGAGCTACACAAATATATTCTTTATTTTAATATACTCATGCTCGCATGTCTCATAACCCTAATTCTCCCTGTATCCTTTTCATCCCTAGAAAGAGGAAGTACCCTCTAGTTACTTTACATTCTAGAGATCCCGAGATTTGGAAGAAGACCGAGATGAAACTTTTTAGGGACTTGCTTAACACTGTATATCTCTCTCCCCAAGATTTCATTGGCACTCCAATTAGGTCTTAAATGAATTTAAGTTGCAACATTAACTAATTAGGGTTACGCACTTAGATAATTTTTAAACTCTAAAGATTAAGCTAATTAGAACCCCTTTTTCTACTAACCATTTTAAGACTCCTTTCTTGCTTTGATTATTACATCTTAGTTTTTTGAAAATTTCTTGATCATGAAGATTTCGTTATCCTGATTTCATGATGTCTCATGTATAAGAAAATATATGATTGGCTGGCAAATTACAGTTTTAAGTAGAGTCGATGGGCTAAAAGATATTCTGCCAAAATTTCATTGATAAATTCAAATGTAGTTAATAATATTATCAAATATCTACATATATATAATTCCAACAATATCGAAAGATTTAACTGGTAATAGTAAAGTCAAGTTTGACTTGATAACTATTGAATCAAACCGCACACTAGTAAATTCAATTTAATTTTGTAGTTTTGTATTCCTCCAAGTAAAGAATTTAAAATAAGTTGGTGGACACCCCCAAATTTGAATACTTTATGGTATATATTTAACCCTAACCAGCTAAATAGTTTGTCATCTACCAAATACATTCACTTATAGAATGTACAACTTGCGATTATGTACCCAGTTTCACTAATCTAGCATTCAATCAGCAAATTCACCGTAGATCACTAGTATCATGTATTCGCTTTCTCTTGTGCCCTTATTTTCGGAAACGGATGGGTTTCAATCTCATTTTTTTGTTTATTAAGAATGGGGTGTTTGGAAGTCTTTGGTCATCTTTTTAAATGTCACTTAATGTCTTATGCATGTCAAATAGATAAAGAGCAAGAAATCAACCAACGAAGTGACCCTCCAAAAGAATATGCAAGTCAGATGATTCATAATCAATTTTTAAACGTGGAAAGATCAAGAAAGAGGTCGCTCAATCGGCTGGACCTGCCTTGCATTGACACCTTTCAAGAATCAAATCAAATCTTGTCCGTAACTTTATATCAACTCAGTTTCAGTGGTACAATGGCTCCATCATCATGTGTTTTCTTAGTCACCTGCCAAAGGCAAGAATGCGAATGCTTTTGTAAGTTTGCTATTAACCGATGAAAGAAACAAAGCATTAATCTCGCACTGGTGTCATACGACGGATGAAATGGTCAAAATTGTAAAAATAAAATGTAAAAGCAATGGGCATACCTACAATCATGAATAGAGGCAATAAATGGACCTTTACGTTACTTTTTTTTTCCATAATACAACTTATGTAAATCTTTTCATTTGATTAATCTTTTATAAAAACACACAAATGGTTCGGTCCTATGATTTCATTAGCCGAACGAGAGACATAGTCTCCAAAATTATTCTTAGTTAATGAAGTTGCAATTGAGCAAAATATCCATCAATCCAAATCGAATACTACACCCCTTTTCCTTTGGTTCTGATAAGGCTAGACCTTCAATTGGTGTCAAGTATATTGAGGGACGTCATTAATCACTCAAGCCATTACGTCAGCACAAAATGGACAGAAAATGTAGTAAATTCTTAGAATTACTTTATGTCATCGTGTTTCATTATGTTGTTTCTCTTTCGACATGGGGGGAAGGGTGGGGAAGAAGGAGGGGGAGGGACTAGTTTTTGATGTTAATAAAGAGAGGGTGGAAGGACCAACAAGAAATCTAAGGCTTTTCATTTAATTGCCTCAATAGGTAGGTACAACTGGCCCCAATAGGACGTATTCAGATTCAGACCAACAACCACCCATTAAAATCTCTTAGATCCGAGACAATATCTCTCTACTTTATTAGAAAAATACATTATTGGTGACAAGAATCGTTAGACCAATCGTTACAAGCAAATCCAATGGTAATGAGTATTGTTGACACCTAAATTTCGCCTAAAGTAGTTAATTAAACATAGCATTAAAGGTTAGGAATTAGTCACAAAAAAATTAATTAATTAAAAAATTATTAAAATTATAAATAATAATAATAATAATAATAATAATAATAATAATAATAATAATAATAACAACAATAATAAAAATGATAAAAAATGGTTGGGTCGGGCCGGATCCGGCTTTGGCCCGACCCGCCCCTTTCTTTTCTCTTCCTCCCCGCGCTGGGCTGGCCCAAGCCTCCTTTCTCCTTCGGCCCGGCCTACGCTCATTTTTCCTCCCTCCAGCCGGTCTTCGCTGCAAGACCTGCAAGGAAGAACAGAAAACAGATCAACAGCAGAGAGCAGAAGGAGCAGCAATGGAGGAGCAGGGAGATCGGGATGGCAGCGTGATCCGCGGGTCGGGAATGCCTGGCCGGCAACTGGCACGACCGTGGTCTTCGCGCGAGGTCCTGCAAAAGAAAAGGAGAGCAAAAAAAAGGGAAAGAAACGGGAAGGAAAGGGAGGGTTCGAGAGAAAGCAACAAAAATGGAGAGGAGACCCAGCATAGAGAGGGGTGACCGACAGAGGGAGAAACACGAGAGAGCGACACGGGGGCACGGTGAGAGAAGGAGAGAGAACGCACAAAGAGAGAAGAAGTTCGAGCGAGGAAGCTACTAAGGGAGAGCAAGGGAGCTTCGGCCGTCGCGAGCTGCGCGCGAGCCCCGCGGGCGACCCCTCGGCCAACGTCCTCAAGTCGAATCCGTAGGTCCTTCTCGCGCCCTGTTTTCACCCCGTTCGTGCATCCCGGGCCGGAGTTTACGATCGATTGGTTTGCGTGAACTCCGGCCCCGTCCACTCCCTCTCTGGTTGTTATATGTCTTATTGTTTGTGTGACATCCAGATTTTTTGGTTCTGATTTCGATTAGATAATTTGGGCATTTCATTGACGTGACTATAGTGTTGTTCTCTGAGTTGGCCACTCATGAGATAACTAGACTAGCTGGGTACGCTATTAAGGACTTTAAAGCAAATAGACTTGAGAATTCGACCATGAATCGACTTCGATTTGTGCTCATCTTTAGAGATCATTACCGCACGTTAAAAATCGAATTAAGATCGAGAGATAGGTCGGTTCGAGGCGAGATGAATGACCGATTGTGGGTGACTCCACTAAATTGGAAAATTCTCATCGACCGGCACTAATTTGATTTTACTATCGTTTTGGTACCCCGTGTCCGTATTTGAATCCTCAAGATTTTCACGACAACCGAGAATTGCCAATTGGTCGAGTGGGTTCTTCGTGGCTCGAAGAAAATCGACCACGGGTCATTTGTCCTAAAAGTTGAAAACTACCCGTAGCCTAGGTCACGCTAAAAACGCATCGGAGTGAAATTAACCGTCAATCCGAGTCGATTCCAAAAATTGAAGATTCTGTCATGTCACAATAAATTCTAGGAGTGTTGACTCGGTCTCGGAAGATTTTTCGACAACCGACACTTTTGGGAAAAGTCGTCGGCGGACCGTTTATGCGATTGAAGCCGGGAAATTATTTTGATGACAACATTGAGGAGCATGAGGGATTCTTGGATAAGGAAAATTGTCAATTTGATAATTGAGACATCAATTGATTTTTATTAAAGCCATTTGAGGTGGAATCAAGAGAGGATTGAATCCATTTGAGGAAGATTGAGCCAAAATTCGTAACCCCCCTCATGCCTAGCCAAAGTGGACTACTTCAAAGGTTATGAGGAGTGTGTGTGTGGTTAAATGTGAGCCAAGGGATTCCACTTGGTTGAGGTTGCTTGAAGAGGATATTTTTGTGGAAAAATTGGTCAAGTGGAGCCCTCCATCTCTCACTTCTCTTATCTCTTCTTCCTCTCTCCATTTGATGAACCCAATCTCCCTCTCCCCTCACCATTCTCGACCAGCACAGCAGAGGAAGAAGCTGCCCGCCGTTTAGCCATCGCACGTCGAGCGGCCACCGTCCCTGCCGTCGCCGGTCGCCCTTCCCCGTGCAAGCGTGCCGCCGTGCTTGGCCGCGCCCTCTCCGCCTTCAGCCGTGCCATCCAGCTGCTGTCCTTGATCTGTGGGAGCCTTGCCGTGGCTGGTTTTGAGTGTTTCCTTGCCGGTAAAGACCCGCCATGGCCCGGTTTGGCCTATTTCCTCCTCACCGGTCAATTCCCGTGCTTAACCGGGTTGTTTGCTTCAATTTCCAGCAAGATCAGAACAGAAACAGAGAGGGTTTGCAGTGGCTTCTAGGTCCGTTTTGAGGTGGTGTCGGACCTCGGAAGTTGGCCCGCCTTTGGAGTTTATTGTTCCCCGCGCCGTTCCGTCGTTTTGGTCCGATCGGCTCGTTAATCAAGTGAGTTTTGCTCACTAATGCCTTCTTAGTTTTCTAATTATACTTAAAGGTTGATTAGTGTTATTTAAGTGTAATTAGGTGGTTAGATTAGAATGGATTAGGGATTATTAGTGAATTGCATTGCATATTAGTGAAATAGCTAGTGTACTTAGATAGAGAATTGCCTATAATATTTATTGGATGCTTCTTGGGATTTTTCCAGACCCTTATCGGGTGTTAATTAGGCAATTCGAGCCAAAATGGAATTTTTAGGAATTAAATATTAATTTTCGAAATTAATTATTTAATTATTTATTTCTTGGAAATTCAATTTGGGATGGGAGGACTAGGGATTTTATGCTGATGATTGTGGCACAGTCCGTTTATTTAATTGAGCTTTATATTGTGCTAAATTGAAATTATTGCATTTATTTATTTATTTATTTTTCGAAATTAATTATTTAATTATTTATTTTCTGGAAATTCAACGGGATGACCGGTGACCGAATTTCGTGCTGATTGCCGTGGTGCAGTCCGTTTCTTTATTTGAGCTCTACATAGTGCTTAATTAAATTGATTGTGCAATTTAAGGAATTATTCCTTAATTGATTGAAATTGAGTGGAATTGAATGACTGATTGGTAGGTGGCCGAGTATGGCTATTTAGCATTTATAATGCCTGGTTGAGCTGTAAAGTGGAGAGAGTCGTGAGAGTGAACTGAGAATTTTATTGGCTGAGACCGATCGGTACGAAGTATAGACAGGCGTGGTTCGGTGATGAAGGGACATCGTGCGAAAAACGGCGCCTTAAAGAACGCACGTAGATTGTCTATGACTTGTGGCGAGGCATGGTTCGGTGATGAAGGCTATCACGTGCGAAAACGATGCCTTAAAGAACGCATGTAGACTGCCTATGATTGGTGACAGGCGTGGTTTCGGTGATGAAGAACATCACTGTGCGAAAACGGCACCTTAAAGAACGCACGTAGACTGTCTGTGATCTATGACCGGCGTGGTTCGGTGATGAGGAATATCACTGTGCGAAAACGGCGCCTTAAAGAACGCACGTAGACCGTCTGTTACTTATGTCACCTTGGCGAAAACGACGCCCAAGAGCATTGATGGAGCTCTGTGACTAAGTGTACTATTGGAGGTTATGTGGGATGGAGTGAATGACCTAGAAATGATCCGACTGACTTGTAATCGACTAGGTCGATTGATCGATGATTCGATCTAAGTGTGATTTAATGTGATCAATCTTTGCTTTGATTTGATGTTGTGGATTGATTAATTGAATGGAAATGACCGTGAGTGGTCTTGTTGGTGTGTAATCGGCTAGGTCGATTTGATCGATGCTTCGATCAGTGATGTGATTGCTTGGGTGCCTATTTGATATGTGCTAATAAGCAGGAGGAATCTGAGGCCAAGGTAAGTTCCCTGACTCATGTTGTGCATAGGCAACTCTAAGGTGTATTAGTTTACTAATCGGGTCTTAGGGGGTAGAACTTGCCGAGACGTAGTCTCATCCCGGTTGTGGGACAACATTTCGGGACACGATGAAGAACCCGAGGAGAAAGAACTCGAAGAGGAGTATCTCGGGAGGAGAACCTCGAGGATGATCCAGTAGGACCCCGATGAGAATTGAGTCGCCATTCCTATCGATGATTTTGGCTGTAGAGTTTATTTGAGTAGAAACCAACCGTTTAGTATGGCTTGTATATGTACATGTACGAATGAGTCGTTATAGATGTACATAAGGGTGTTGGTTTTCAAGTTCAAGTTTCTAGTCCTACTTGTATATCCTATTCTTTGTGTCTGGGGATTTTTATAAGCGCTTCCTTGCTATAAAAAAGGAAAAGGGTCGGCGATATGTAGTCCAGGATATCGCATTTTAAAATCGAAAGTTGAAGGATGGTCACGTGACCGAGGGTCGGGGGCGTGACAGTTTGTTGGTGAGAGTCTCGGTTTGGGTCCGGGTCCTGGTTGAGCTAGAAACCGTGCGATTCGGCAGCGCACTCCACCTGTTCGGTAAAATGTCTTAATGAGATCTAGTTTTGTTTCGTCGTTTTGAACCGGAGTCGAGTTGTTTAGGCACTGTCCCACCCAGCCGAGGTTTTCATGTGATTTTTTAGCGTCTCAGACATAGCCACACCACTTGACCCGCGGCCGCTCTTGTTGCGACGCACAAAGGCCGTGGATCTCTTTTGTTCCGGGGCACAAGCGACGGCTCTCGTGGACATCGAGTCGCCTCCGGCCGGACGAGAGCTGAGCATTAGGCTCGGCCTAGTCAAGGCGGTGCCGTCACGCCTCAGTTGGACTCAGAAACGCAGCATCTTGTTACAGCACCACCTCCGTCGCGACTGGTCCATTGCAAAGCAGCAGGTCGCGAGATGGGTCAGCGGCCAAACCTGATGTTGTCGCTGGACTTTCGTCGTCGATGCCCTGTGTAGAATATCAGTCGGCGGCCAAAGAAATGTTGGTGTTAAGAGTTTTAGTTTTCTAGAAATGAATTGCAGACGGAGGGAGACGTTCGGTGAAGAAGACGTAGAGGAGTAGAACGCACGAAGGGAAAGAAGACCAGGGAAGAAGACGACTAAAAAGAAGAGCTTAAAAAAAATAATAAATAAAAAAAATAAAAAGGGTAGTGAAAAGAAATTAAAAAAAAAAACAAAAACAAAAAAATAGAAAGGTGGAAAAGGCTTGGGGGCAGACGTTCAGTGAAGGTGGCGTGTATGAGAAGATGGTGCAGGAAAAAGACAAAACAAAGAAAAAAAAAAAACTAAAAACTAAAAAATTATTTAAAAATCTTTTTTTTCAATCCCATAGGGTCAAATCTGAGTTTGGGTCGGGTCAATGGCCGGATCGGATTTACCCGGCCCGAACCCATTTTCTCGAATATAATAATATTAAATATTAAAAATATATTAAATTTCAAAAAAATTTCAAAAAAATCAAAAAATCAAAAAATAATAAAAATAATAAAAATTCAAAAAAGATTTCCGAAAATTCAAAAACTCAGAAAGCATTAAAAAATTCGACCTTTTTCTTAATTTTAAAAATTTTAAAAAAATTAATTTTTATTTTTATTTTTATTTTATTAAAAAAATTGAATTTAAAAAAATTAATTAAAAAATTTCGAAAATCTAAAAATTGTAGGATTTGGTTGGCAATTGTCATGTCTTGCTTTCTTAGTGTAATTAATATTACAGTGGGGCCCGGGTCGTTACACAAACCAATCATCTCAATGCTTAAAGATATACGAGTTATGGTCATGACTCGCCTGCACAAACAAAGAGATGGGGCAACAAAGTAGATTAGGCAATGTGGTCTTAGGAGTGCCAAGATAATGGATGAAAACTTAAGTGCAAGTATGTACTATCATCCTATCTGAAATGGGGATGATGGATATGAGATAATGAAGGATTTCGATAAATATGTTATCCATCTAGGTACGAGAAAGTGTCCATGTAGAGCATGGAAACTAAGTAGAATTCCTTGTGCATGTGACATATGTGACATCTAGTTGAAGGGTCACAATCTAGAAGATTACCTTAATGATTGGTACAAGAAAAGGAAATATCTTGCTTTGTATCAATTCATGATGCAGCCAATCAGAAGTAGTAAGTTCTTAGAGCCAGCCGATTGTGAAGCACCTCAACCTTTGCAATTGAAAAGGAAAATGGGAGGGCCAAAATGAAGATAAAAAATGGTGGAAAAAAAGAGGTCACAGGTCAGCAAAGGATGAGTAGGACAGGTGTAAAGATGATGTGCTCTTATTGCCACGTAACATGACACAATACTAAAGATTGTCGATTGAGGAAACAGCAAGAACAATTAGGTGAGGGGCCTGTCGAAGGACCTAGTGAAGGGATAATTGGGGGGCCAGTTATATACCAAACAGAAGGGCCAAGTTCATCGATTGTTTTTCAGTCAAGGACAAGAAACACAATAAGTCATGACATTTGTGTTTATGTTGCTTTTTGGTTTATTACATATTTGAATAGAGCCTCAATTGCCTTGTATTTAATGTATTTGTTAGGTGACAAGAATGACACTTGAAGGATTGGTGGAAGCCCCTGCTGTGCCTGAAACTAAAGGGCATGTTCAAAGAAGGCAAAGTAAAAGATGGCCAATTGAAGGATTGGGTGAAGCAACTAAAAGGCCAGTTCAATCGATTGTTCTTCAGTAGAGAAAAATATATATGGTAATTTCAACAATTTATATTTAGTTTTCCTTTATGTTATTATATGACCCGATGTTATATTTATGATGTCTTTTGTCTCTTTCTCGGGTTCAAAGAAGGCAAGCTGGAGCTCAACTACCAGGCGAAGGGCCACCACGAAGGTGAACAGAATGTGTCATTGAAACGAAGGTCGAAAGGCTAGATAGAAGAAAGACAACTAGAAGAAGACCAACTAAAGGGCCATTACAAGAAGGCCATTTAGAAGACATTCAAGCGAAGAATTGGCCGAAGAAGCTGGGCGAACAGCCAAATGTAGCTGAAGTTGAACAACCAAGTGAAAGGCCAAAAGAATAGCCTAAGAAATCACAAGCGAGAAAAAAAAGGTCAATAAATCACAGGTTACTGAAAGTGACACTCCCATTCGAACAAGAAGAGCTATTGGGAAGAGACTAAGACAATATGGTTATGGTCTTCATATAGATGAGCATATTGGAACAGTCATTATTAATATGAGTTTTGTTGACTACATTTAATTTAATTTATGGAACAAACTTTTTTTGACAATTTAATTGTCTTTTTGTAGCCTAGGAGAAGCTTAGAAGTTCTTATCTCTCAAGGCTCAAATTAAGAATCAACGGCTGCACCAAGAAAGAAAAAGACATCTGTCATGCCAACAAGAAAGAAAAAGAACCCCATAGCAACTCCATCTAGATCAGTTCTGCCTAGGATAGTTGTAACTCCATCTAAATCAGTTCAGCCTGGAACAGTTGCAACTTCATCCGAATATGTTCAGTCTGGGACAATTACAGCTCAATATGAATTAGTGTATCCTGAGACAATTGAAGAAGAAGTTGTATGTCCATTTAGAAAGAGTGCAAGAATTATAAATCAAGTGAAAAGTTCATCAAAAGAAGTAGAAACTGGAGGGTTGTGCATATTGATTGATGACCTTCTTTCGAAAAATTCTCTTTTTTTGAGTTATAAGAGATCAACAGGTTTCCCCATAAAGAAGTGATATAGAAAAGTAATGGCATGCTGAAAGTTTGGTGAGAGTAAAAAATGAAGCTGATCTTGTTCTTCCAAAGATTGCCACCAAAGTTTAAGGCTGCCTGTGAACCTTGTGACAAAATTGAAAAGAACATAATACTTGTCCTGATTG
Source organism: Eucalyptus tenuipes (assembly GCA_014182365.1). NCBI lineage: Eukaryota > Viridiplantae > Streptophyta > Magnoliopsida > Myrtales > Myrtaceae > Eucalyptus > Eucalyptus tenuipes. The sequence goes on from CM024545.1 coordinate 2,500,772, forward strand.
GTAATGGCTTGGGTATTTAGCCAAGTATGAAATTCTTCAAGTCTTTCTGGCCATTTATGGCAAGGAATATCATCAATGTTGAAAAATTGTTTTGATGAAGTGGACACGTTCTGGAAAGAGTTGTTTGGTTGGACAACTTACGGTTCATAAGGGTTTGATTCCATGTCATGGTCTGGGGGATCGGCCATGAATATTGATGAAGTTACTGGTACCATAAGTAAAAGATCAATGGAAGGGAGTGAGAAAGATGATGAATATGAGAAGGAAACCGAATCGATTTAGTATCAAAGATGTTTGGAAAGTTTGATCTTTGTTGGAAACAAAACGTAGTGCGTCGAAGTGACAGGATCAATCTGTGGTAGAGGTTGTGGAGTAACAGGATCAGGCTGTGGTTCCTGATTACCCAAGTCTCTAAGAAAAGATTCTAATGGGTTTGACAGCATCATTTGATCTGGCTCTCTTATGACAAGAGATGATTCTTTGGGAATCTTCTCTTTTCCCTTTCTTTCCTCATTCGGTCCGAGTTCTCGAGACGATTTCGCATCTCAGCTACATCTGTCTTATCTTGTCTAACAGGAATATCTGTGAAGATAGACGTCTGAGGTGGTGGAGGAGGAGGGAGTGCTTATGTCTGCAAAGTGGTTGGAAATGGATTGAGTCTTCCTTCCTCAAGGATCTGGATCTGCCTTTAAGCTTTTCTATTTCCGCTTTGGGACTTTCAAGATAATGATACCCCAAATGTTGTCCAAATTCCAAGGCATGAAGCCTCTTCTGGAAATCTGAAAGCATCTTCTTGGTGGTTTCATCATATCTTCGCAGATCTTGTTGCACATTTCCAATCTTGGAATCAATTGCTTTAAAGGCATTGTTATGTGCTCAAAGAGTTTCTGATTGCCAATTTAGAACGGCTTCAGCAACAGTTCTTTTTTGTCTTCCATGCTCATCCACATCAGTAAGGGCAGGTATCTTAGGAACATGCCTATATCTACCTTGTGGATCAATAAACTCTTCTGGAGCAGGAAACGAGAGTTTAGAGTTTTCCCGAACAAGTGGAGGAAATTCTGTTTCTTGAAACATGGCGATGGAAGAGCTGGGTGGTGTTTTTACAAGAACTTCAAGTGGGTAGGAATGTTTCTTGGCCCACTTTACAATTGGCTTATAAAGCGTCAAATGATCCAGACTTATGTTCATGACAACAGAGAACTTGATAGAACCTGCTCTCGCCAGAACTTGAAGATCAAATGCTCCAAGAAAGATTGTTATGGTTCTTGTGGAAAATCTTCTAGAAAGAAGAAACACTTCAAAAAGCTCTGGATTAACAAATCCAAGTATGGCTCTAAGCACTTCCGAAGAAAAAAGAAATGGCGATACCTACGCAAAAGGAAAGATCGTTCAGGCCATAAAAAGTCAAACCGATGCTTCATCTGCAATCAAAATGGACATTTTGCCAAAAGCGTCCCAGGCAAAAAAAAAAAGGTCAAAACCATTTGATACATCATATAGAGAATGGCGGTATTTCTCTTGAAAATGATGATATCGAATCTTTATTCTCTGCGGATGAAGAATCACGTGAACAAACTCTTTGTGTCATTTCTTGTTACCTGTTGACACCTAAATTTTTTTTTGAAAATAAAAATAAAAAATAAAATAAAAAATTAGATTTTGAAAATCTTTTGGTTGAAAATATATCCTCATTTTAAAATTCAAAATTCAGTTTTTATTTGATTTTGGAGCCTTTTATTGTTGGATGGTTGAGTGAATATTTGCAAATCTTCAACAACTTTGGTTGAGCTTTTCACTATAAAATGCGAGGCTTCATAACCGAGCAAAAGTGGGGGCTGAAGAAATTAGCAAAAAGTGTTCGTGTGTTTTCTGGTGAGAGAATTTGGCAAACTATGGTGAGGTTTAATGGGGGGCTTTTGGGATGAGTTTTGAAGCATTCACAAAAGGGTATAGAGTTTTTGTGAGAGAAAAGTCAAAAAAAAGGTGAGAGTGGGGGAGGGTTCGACGAGAGAGTGAGAGAGACAGGTGAGAGAGAGTGTCGGGTGAGAGAAAAATTTTAAAAAGGGAGGAAAGAAGAAAACTGTTCTTCTTCCTCGCCGGTTCCGTTCTTTGCCTGGACCGAGCTCTGCGCTACCGGTCTCTCCGCGCTACCTCCGCTGCAATCTGCGAGCCTACCGCCGCCGCTCGCACCAGCCCTCCTCGCCGATCAAGCCACCGGACTCCACACCGCCACGAAGACCCGAGTGACGCTGGCTGCGGCGCCGGACCTCTGCGCTACTCGCCTCCGACGTGCCCTTCGCCGGCGACACCCCACGGCCCGACGCCGATCCCGGCGATTCCCCCTTCAAGCGCTGCAACCAAGCAACACCGCTCGATCGACTGCAGCAACACCGACGCCCTGTCTCCACTCGGCCGACGCCCCGCACCGGAATCCTCCGCCCGCAACGCCCTCGCGAAGCCACCACCGATTCACTCCACCGCGACGTCCCTGTTCCGCCGGTTGTCCCGCGCCTGCCAGTGTCGCCCCGTTCCCCGACCCGCCACGGAGTTCCCTTTGCTAGACTAACGATCGGTCCCCTCGGTGACCGGCCGCACGAGCGCCGAGCTTTTCTTTTGGAAGCAAAGGAAAAAGGAAAAAAAAAAAAAAAGGAAAAAAGAAAAAAGAAAAGCAAATTAGGTAGTTTATTTTTCCTTATTTTATTGTCATTTATTTATTCGTTTTAAATTTGTTATTATTGTTTAAGTTAGAATATGGTTTGTCAATGTTAATATTTGTGCATTTGTAGGCATTATCCATAAGGATTTTGTCCGAAATTATTGTAATTATTAATTTGATCCGAGAGACATCGGATCATTTTTTTAATTATATTAATTTTTGGGATTTTTGGTAGAATTTTAATTGTTAAATCACAATAATTATTTAATTTGGTCCGTAAGACTTCGGATCAGATTTTTAATTATTTTGTTTTCCTTGTTGTGATAATTAGGGTTAGAATAATCGTTAATTTGACTGTGAGACAACAGGTTATTTTTCCGATTATTTTAATCCTTTGTTGGTTGATTATGTTGATTATTTAGATTTAATATTGCATAATTCCGCATCTTTTTAAAAAAAATTAAAAAGAAACAATTTTTTTAATAAAAAAAAATCAAAATCTTGCATGAGCATATAGGATATGTAGGTTTAATAGATTAGACACGTAGGTTTATTAAATTAATTTTTAGGCTTAGTAAATTAGGATTGCATCATGTTGTTATGTTTTAGTAATCCCATCATGTAGTTTTTTTAATACATCATTATGTTGTTTTTTTTTAAGAATTATTAAGTAATTTAAAAAAAAAAAAAAAAAAAGAAAGAGAAAAAAAACACAAAAAGGTCATTTATTTGGTTAGCTAATAGGTTGGCTCATAATTAATCCCATCCCATGTCATCATTGTTTAGTGTAGGTTGCATACATTAAAAAGAATCATTATAAAAAAAATCATAAAAAAAAACATGCATATAGAATTATTATGTCATTCATCCCATATCATGAAACGCATGCATATTTAGGATTATAAAAATTAGATTGCATACATATAGTGATAGTTCAAGTTATGTCATATGAATTGCATCTCACATATCATTAAAGCAAAATTCATGCATATTAAATTTAGATTAAGATTGCATAATTATAAAAATTAGGTGTCATGTCGTTTAGAAAATCATGTTTAGGGCATGCATTTTTATTAGCATTTTTTGTAAATGTTTTTTTTTAGAGGATAGACCTTAATAAAGTTGTAGTTAATAATTTCATACCAATCTAGCATTTCGGTTTATTGAATATTATTTTATTGATTGTGCACCCGCATAACCACCATTTGCATGTTAGTAGCTTAGGTTAAAATTAATCAATACTGCCTGCAAAATATTTTTGAAATTAAAATGGTACCGAAAGGGCATTAGAAAATTCTAGTGTAACAAAGTCCCCGTACCTTTAGTCTCTGGTTCGTAGGAGTAAAATAATCCTCCCATTATTTTACTTAGGTGTCTAATCTACCTACCATAAACCGATTAGTGGCGACTCCTAGTTAAATAATCATTTGTATATTTGAATCTTAAGTCGCGAATTGGTATAGGCTTGGGAGAGCCAGAGCTAAGCTTAAAGACTTAGTAGTCCATTAACCTAGTTTTAGGTGGTGCACCCAAAAATTAGGTCGCGACATTACCAAACTCCCGGTGAAACTAATTGAGAATCGATCCTAAAGATATTTTTCATATATCTCTGACTCCTTCAAAAGAAAGAACTGACATATTCTCAAGCCAAACTCATTGTCCTAATTTTCCTATAAAAATATTCACTTCAAAGTTTGCCAAGCCAATCACTGTCATTGCTCTCATAGATACTGGAGCAGCTTCTTCAATCTTAGACACTAAAGTTCTTCCGGAAGAATACTAGACTTCTTATGTTCGGTATTTCAACTCTGCTTCAGGAGATATTTTCTCTACAAATGTGAGAACTACTCCAATAACTGTTCAGTTTTTCCAACAGTGTTCCATAACCACAAAAATCTTTGGTTATAGTCTTCCCAACAAAGATTTGATCATTGGTTGGGATATCATACTCAAATTTCGAAACTTCGCATTATTCTTGGAAAAGGTCTTAAGTATAAAGACCAATTCTCTGAATTTGTCAATATTCAAAGACTTTTTCCATTCAGATGAGTCTGTTAGATCCGATCATGCAAAAGTTGCTGGAATCATGTTCGGAATCCCATTCTAAGTTTGCTCAAAAATGTTCTCATCCTTTATGGAAGAACCCAAAATTCTTTGTTCGCCTTCCTTTCAAAAAGAATGAAGATATCAATCCAACCAAGGCGAGTCATATGGGAATGAATCTAGAACATCTGGTTTTGGCTCAAAAGGAATACTCAGAACTATTGCAACAAGGCCTTATTGAGGTCTCACATTCTCAATGGGCTTGTGAAGCATTTCATGTCAACAAGCGTGCTGAGCAAAACCGAGGAAAAATGAGATTGGTAATTAATTACCAACCCCTTAACATTTTTCTCCAGGATAACAAATTCCATTTACCCTCCAGAAACTCTCTTTTTGCTAGATTATCCAAGGCTCAAATCTATTTCAAATTTGATTTCAAAGCAGGATTTTGGCAATTGGGCATCCATCCTGAAGACAGACCCAATACAAGGTTCTGTATCCCAAATTAGCATTTCCAATGGAAAGTTCTTCCTTTTGGCCTAAAAGTTGCACCATCCATTTTTCAAAAGGCAATGTGCCGAATTTTCCAACCAATCCTGTCAAGTGCAGCAGTATATATTGATGATATCAGCAATTTCTTGGGATAATCAATTATCTCAGAGACTTTGTCCCAGATCTTGCAAAGCTACTGATTCCGTTACAGATGATGCTAAAGAAACATCTCCCACCTTGGGGAAAATCACAAACGAATGCAGTTGCTGAACTCAAGGAGATTATGCAAACTCTTCCTCCATTACAAATTCCATCAACAGGGAAGAGAATTCTCTAAACTGACGCCAGTGATGAATACTGGGCAGCCGTCCTATTTGAAGAAATTGATGGTAAGAGGCATCTATGTGCCTACAAAAGTGAAAAATTTTCACAAGCTGAAATGCATTATCACTCCACTTTCAAGGAAATCTTGGCAGTCAATAATGGAATAAAAAAGTTCGAATTCCATCTCATTGACCATCACTTCCTGGTAGAATTGGATATGGCATCTCTCAAATGACCAAATTCAAACAAAAGCAAGTTCCAAATTCCCAACTGCTTCGATGGGCTGAATGGTTTTCAAAATACTCTTTTGAGACTAAACACATTGCTGGGAAGAAGAATGTACTTGCTGACTTCTTATCAAGGCTAAAAGCACCAGCAGAAATCAACATGTACATCATGAGACATGCTTTTCATACTTTTTATCACAATGAAAAGTACAAAATTGAGAAGATAAAAAGCTGGCCAAGCTGGCGATATCCCTAGGAAATCATTGAACAGATCCAGAATGATAGTCTCACTGAAAATTTGGATAAACTCATGTGGCAATGCCACACAGATTTATTCAGGTTCAATGGAGGTTCGATTCTTTATCCTTTTGGATTAAATGCAGATTATCCGTTCATACATCCTTTAATTTGGAAGGAAAATGATTTCCCTGATCAACTCAAATGGTTATTATGGTACTTAACCAATAAGTACTTAATAGCTATTGATGTTCCAACCAGAAGATTCATAGCCAACCTCACCAGGTTATTTGGACTCAGCAGAGGAAACATTGAAAATGAGAGTAAAAAAATCTCTTAGATTTCCTTAATTGGTTTTATCCTCCAACTCACTGGAAATGGCTCTTGCAAAAAGAACTAAGAACAACACAGCCAAACCCTGAAGTCCATACTATTTTGGTCTTTCGACATCCATGGGCTTTTCTCACAAATAATGGCAACATCATCAATGCCCCCTGAGTATAGGTACATCATCCTATTAACCTATTCCACACAGTGCAAAAGCTCGAATTCATAAGTCCTATCCAGGACCTGTTGGTTGCTGTAAGCACCAATACCGAGAACTCCAAAGGGTTTTGTGTTAAGAAAATAAAACCATTCCTGAAAATGCATGGAATTATAATGTACCCACTGCATGGGATCTATGACCTAGCATCAGAAGCCAATGAAGCACTCGAGCAGTTCAGACAAGCCGCATCATCACAAGAGCACGAAATGGCAGACACAAATAACTTTGCTCAGTCCTCTCAGGATGCACAGTCCTCTCAAGACCCCTATGCTAAATGGGGAGGTCCTCTTTCCCAAGACCCTTATGATCTAGGACCTTTGTCCTTATCCCAAAGCATGGACACATCCTACTATGCTCAGCCATCTAATTGGCCTTAGCCAAGCATTCCTGCCGACACTACGGATGACAATACAAATTGGGCACAAGAAGAAGCATCTACATCCTCATCACATCAGCTTAACCACATCCTCTCACCAGAAGACCTCGAAGCACTTGAACAAAAATATGATGAACACCTTCTAGCAACAAGTGCACAACTCAGATGATTCGAACTATAACTACAATGCTCGTGACGGACGAGACCGCTGAACAAGACCACTATCCGTACATTTTCACTATAACAAGTTACTGTTCACTTTTACTGTAGCACTAGGCTAGGGAAATCACTATTCATTGTCACTATTCATACCGTGCGAATAATTCTCTACCGAGATTTTCGGATGCCTTTGTTTGTTTTCGGACCTGTGAGCTTGGTCCTTGTTTGTGTGTGACCTCTTATTGCCTATATAAGGCGAGGAGGATGTAATGTGTTGGGCAGAGTCCCTTGAAGTAAAGTGAGTGTTTTGTGAAAATTCTCTCATGACTTTCTAAACTCCTCTTCTTCTCCAACCTGGTAGGATCCTCTGAGAAATGCAGCTCGAATAGTTAGAAATGTTACCTTCCTGGTTCTATTTGGGTGTCTCTAGACTCTGAACTAAAAGATCAGAGTGGTTTTCTGCTAAAAGGCTGTCCCTGATGGGATGGGGTTTGTGGAGCTTATAAGTTAGTTTTGTTTATAACTTACTATAGATGGTGTTTTTTTTTTTAGTTTGTCATTGAGTTTGTGGTATTTAATTTCAATATCAACAATGGAACGATTTTGTTGCTTGTCAACTTTTTTTGCCATTTTCATTTTTTTGGATTTTGCTTTCATTTCTTGCTTTTATTAGTTGGTGGTTGATGGTGGTTTTGGTTATTCGTCTTTGTGATGGTGACCGGTGGTTATGTTGGTGGCTGATGGCTACCGGTGGTGATTGGGGGCTAGTGCACACTTGATGCAAGTGTGCACTATGCACATCTTGTACCATGTAGTGCTAGTGCAAGCTGGTGTAATACTCAGCCTGCACCAATACCTTCTGCAGCAAACCCACCACCAACATGGTAATTGTTGGTGGTGGTCCGTGGTGGTAGTTAGGGTGCTTGGTGGTGGCTGGTGGTAGTTGGGAGCTCTTGTAGCACCTAATGCAAGTGTGCAATGTGCACATCTTGCACTAGAACCTTCGGTAGTAGCACACCACCACCACAGTGGTGGCTGGTGGTGGTGACTGGGGTGCCTGGTGTGGCTAGTGGTAGTGGGTGGCAGCCGGTAGTAGTTGGTAGTGGTTGGTGGCTGGTGCAATTTTTAGAGGAAATCTACAAAAATTAGCACTTAATTGATCACATTCTAAAAAACTTGGTACTTAAGTGTTCACTTTTAATCATCAATGGCACTTACGTGACAACTTTTAATAATTACCTAACACTTAAGTGATCATTTTTCATCACGATCGGCACTTAAGTAATCAATAAATATAACTTATGGCACTCGAGTAATTACTCATGTCTGTCTTATGTATATGCTAGTTTGCAGCAAACTAGAGAAGCAACTCATTCAATTCAATGTTTGCTAGTTTACATTTAGTTCAAGTAAAGTAGTCACCACAACACATTGACTCAATACGCATCCTTGCCGATTTATATTAAAAAACAAGCAAATGCAACATCTCATTCACTCATTCCCTTTCCTAGACCTCCTCATAAGTACAAGAAGTAAGCCACAATACATATGATGATACAAACAATAACAAAGTTACAACGATCTTGTGGACAACACAAACTTATTCTCATCTTAAAAAAAAAAATAGCCTACATTTAATCCAATACAATTACCTTTGTCCATTCATTTTTAACTATGGCAGCCGGAGAAATTTCTTCTTATCTTCAAGTGTTTTATATTTCATCGTAAAGTAGGATAGACAATAAAACAACACCACAAATAAACACTTGGTAATACTTCCGTTCAATTTTCATCATTGAAACTTCATTCTTCAAATGGTTAACCGAAAATGCTTCAGCTTGCATTGAGTCAAGATCGTCCAAGTTTTCCATGAACGTAGATGGAGGTTGATGTCTTCCATTAAGTAGGTCCAATATCACCTCTGTCACTTAGTGAAAGAACTTTGCATCAACCCATTTGAAATATTTGCACTTCAATTCTTCTCTATATCGAGCACATCCATAGAATCTTCTCCTGGGATTTATTCAAGTCCATGATGTTCTTTCTGGACTCGATAACTCACAAAAATAGAAATGCTTGCCTTCTCCTTCACTTCGGTTAAAGGAATTTGAGCCGTTGCTGAAAGTCCTACTCTCCATTTCCAATTTCGACTGTGAAGTTTGGGGTAAATCGAAATTAGGGTTCGAGATTAGGGTTTGAGAGCTTCAATATGAGAGCTTCGATAGGGATTTTGGCCGATTTAGGGTTTTAGGTTTGGGGCAATTGGGGAGACGACGCTATATTAGTCGACTTAGGGCTTTTAGTTTGGCCAACCATGGAGACAGCGTCGTTTTGGGTGAGTTAGAGCTGAGTCAGCTCTCCAACGAGCTACGTAAGCGAGTAATATTAATAAAAAATTGCCACGTAGGATTTTTGACAGGGTTCGCCAAACTTGACACTAAATGCCATTTTTTTAAAAACAGTGACACTTAAGTGTACCTTTCGTAACTTTTGGCACTTAAGTGTCCCTCCATACCAAGTTTTGGCACTAATGATATACTTTTGTCATCTTTATTGTGATGAAATTGCAATAATTACAATTGATATTATTGGGTCTCGTGCCAATGTAGAAAAATCTTTATATATTTACCATTAGATGAGTGACATAGTATTTATAGTTAAATTTCTAATCAAATTCCTGCATATAGCAACCATCCAATAGTGTATGTAGCAATTAGCTTTTACACTAATGACAAGCTCAATAAAAATCCACACAACTACTAACAAGTGATGTGAAACATGAAAGTATTTTAAACAAGTCTATGGAGAAAATTATGTTACCTAGATTATTTATTGACATTAGAGCAGTATTAACCCGTAGAATAATATTTTGGAAATCTAGACTTTTCTCATAATTGAGAAACGTGACTTTATAGTCATGTCTATTGACAATTATAATACACGGATCACATTTCCTCTAAGCTTAACCTCCTTGGTGATAGTAGTCAAGACATGGTGGTTAAAAGGAACTTTCAAGTCTCGATTTGCTTTGGAAAATAAGAAGTTATTGAAACCTATTATGTGGTTTAGAAATTTTATGAACTTGTTGAGAAAAATTTGATTGTTGATGAAAATACGAGCATTAGTTTATTGACTTTTGATGCTTTGATGCATGATGACAATTACTATCTTTATGATATGATTTATCCCTATTATTGTTATTGTTGAGTTAATGTAAAGATACCTTTAGAATATACACAAAAATCACAGAAAAGTGAGTTCCAACAAATACTCAATTTCCCTTCTAAAATTTCACCTTAAATGCATTGTCAAGCATATTTGAGAAAGGAGAAGAAAAGAGAATCATGAAAAAGAGAATATTATGAAGAAAAGAAAGTTGTTGAATAATGTGTGATTTGGTCCTATTTATGAACAATCAAACAACATCTTAGGAATAGGTATCTTATCAAAACCATCACTTCTCTTCATGTCAATAATCACTTCTTCTTTTGTCCAATTCAATCTATTCTTTTAGTTATATATATAACAAACCATTTCGGCATTTACATGGTTATGTTTTTCTCCATTAATGAAAATTACCCTCAATCATCTTTTGATTGGTGGGTTATGAGTTATGAATAAAGATAACTAGTAGCTATTGTAATATTTGAGATTTTGGACTGAGTCAAAAAGAAGTGGTGAGACCCACCCAAAAAACAAAGGAAGAAAAACTCAAGTGTTGAAAAGTCAAAGAGAAAAAAAGGAAGACATGGGGATGCTAGCTCTTCTTAACATGAGAACTTTTGGGGAGAGAATGAGGAAGAGAGGAAAGGAAACAAGAAGAATAAGAAGAATGGAAAAGAAGAAAAGAGGGGTTTTGCGTGGGCTCACCATGAGGACCTCACCAAACCAAATCAACTACATATCATAACACTTGATAAATACTCACATCCCTCATTCGTTTAATCGGGGTAGTTTTCGGAATAAAAGCTTAAATTCGAAGTTACATGAAAATCGATTCGTGAAGTCCTATATTTTAGTTGAGGAGCTTTGGGATTTCATGAAAATGGTGGATTATGTTGTTGTAGAGTCGTGGGGTTCGATGAAAGTTGATCTGACGTAACGGTTTGGCCCGAGCAAAATTTTAGGGTTTGACAAGCGAGTTTTGTATTGAGTTTAAATTTGAATAATTGCTTCGGATAAAAGATTTGTTGGCACATGGAAATTATTTTGTTAGCGTTTATGTGTAATATAGCCATTTCGTAGATAAGGTAGATTTCTATTTGATTTTAGCGTTATTCCTCTTTTATCTGTTAGGATCGTGAGTTCGACGACACGAGTACGTTTATTGTTAAGTGGTAGGTGATGAGGTGAGTGATGCTATTTATTCTATGAATTTGTAAACTTATGTAAGTGATATAAATTTGAGTATCATATGAGTATGAAAGACATGGCACAACATCTTATTTATAAATATGGAAGAAGTGATGTCTAGAGCATAATTTCTTCATAAATCCGGATCGGCATTTACTGCCCTATTGATTTTGAAATGACAAAGTAAAGCATTTCTGGAAATGGCTTGAGTCAATGAATGATGGAAATTATTTACGAAAAGAATTCTTTTGTTACATGCTATATGTTTTGCTTAATGAGGAATTGAAAAAGCCATTATTTGAAATAACGTGAGATGATTATTGGTAAACGCCTCGATCAAATGCTTTGTGAAGAAATTACCAAAAGTTATGAGTATTGAAATATGAAATGCTTTATTAAACACATTCTATTTGATAAATTTAGTCACAAAAGTTGATTCAATTCGATTTGCGAAACTAGATTATGAGATGAATTATGGTTTTGATTGTGAATTTGTTTTATGAAATGATAAGAGAAATGCTTCACAAAAAAGTATTTCTATCAAATGGACCAAGTCACGAAAGGTTCTATGATTGGTTTGTAAAATGTATTATGAATTATAAGATTAATTATGGATTAAATTTTAAAAAATATTGGATGATATGGGTTTAGTGCTCAATATCGTTATGAGCCCAGGAAGGGGCTTATGGATATGTATACTGGGTTTAGGATATTCTATTAAGCTGAGCCACTGACTTTGTAGGTGGAAACCTTGCCAATAGAAGAATCTTGGTCGTCTTGTCACAGGGTATTGTGTCATGATCATAGTTTGATATTGAGCAAAGATTGGTTGATGGACATATCATTGACGTATGATTTGATATGAGATTGATCAATGGACTTAACTATTAATGATGATTCATAACGGGTATTTTCTAAATTGTATATAGCTTATTGTAATGAAATAGCTCACATATGATTTGATATGTATATTAAAGAGTTGGATTATGAGTTTTTCGTTGTGCTCCATACTTATACATATGCATAGTAGATGCTCAATCTGCTTAGAAGAAATATGTACTACTGACTAAACTGTGGTTACTCACTCCTCTTTTTCAATATTTTGAAGTCTTTCAGTTAGTGGTAGTTAGAGCGAGCAGTGTTATTGCGGGGGCTTGAATAGTTTGAGGCTGCATCCTTCGGATGGAAGGATGGTCGTGTCATCCCTGTCCCTATAAGATCCGGGGTGTGACAACTATCACCTAGAGGGAGTCTGAATAGGTGACTATAAAAAAATCTTGACAAATTAATGCAGAATAAAATAAGTCAATATCAAAGTATGCACAAGGTTCATAATCTATTTTGTGGTAGAGCAAACTTTAAGTGTCTAGCAAGTGTGCAATAGACCATAACAATAAACAATAAGAGTTTAGTAGTGAGAGAAATTGCATACAACGTTCTTAGTGGTTCGGATAGCAAGCTTATGTCCACTGTCCCACGTCCACTGTCCCACACTGATAGCCCATTAGTTAGAATTCACTATATGATCAACAAGAGATTATAATTTTGAGCACAGACACTTAGTGATAGATCACACTATCTCACTCAGTCACTCTTTTTGTACTTCTCTCACGATCATCAAGTTGAAACTCACGAAAGACAAGTGCATGGTCAAAGTACATTCAGACTTTAGAATTATAAATTCTACGCTTCATCTCTTACTCGCTTCTCGATCCCTTGATCTTCTTATATACTCCTCTACTTCCAAACTAATCGTTGGAAAGTCCCTAGAGAATCATCTTTCGATCTACCCATTGGATAGATATGTATCAAGAAGATTCTATAGCCATTGAATGACAAAGATAGAATCTCCACCTGATTCTGATTGCCCATACAATTAGTCTTGGTTTCCATAAGTAGAACTTCTTTGTTTAGAAAGAACTTGTCTCAAGATTGATTTGCCGATCATATAGGATTGAGTGAATAAAATCTTTCTTGGTGTAGATCCAAACCAAATTACTAGCCATTTTATGTTTTAGGCTTGTATCACATTTTATTAATTTGTCTCGTTCTAAACTTGTTTCATTTGAAACTTGGTATGTTTTTAACTTGGCGTGTTCTAGACTTGTGTCCTCTTCTGCACTTGTGTCATTCTAAACTTGTCACATTTTGTGCTTGTGTCATTTTGTATGTAAAGTCTGAGTGTGCTTCTTCTAAGGTAGACTTTATAATGTAGACTTAAGTCTGAACATATTTATTCGTAGAGTTTACATCTGAACAGATTTAATTTTAAAATCTAGACATAGTCTAAATAAATTCAACTTCAACATAAAGTCTATCTTTTGGTTCTTTCAAGTGTAATTCTTGATAATATTATTTACATGTTCTATCATATACATAGCGGCTTGTGCATCTTTCATCTAGTTACTTAATCATTAAACACGTTGATATCCTTTGATTTATTTTGTCATTTTCAAAACATTATAAGGGATTTTTCTAACAATGGATACTAACTATATACAAACTTAGATATAAATGTGAGTGATATCCAAATTTGTAACTCACTAATTAAAAGACGGATTATAATTTTTTTTTTAACTCCTCATGGTTGGGAAGAACGAATACAAGGGATTTGAGTCTGCCATTGAGCTCAATGCATCAATTTTTTCGTATAAAATTCGAAATGGGCCAAGCTACATAAAACCTTATGTGCACTTTTGTCTTTTTATTGTCCCTTTCTTTTAGTGTTTATTATTTATTGCTTGTGGAATTGGACCACTTTGGTCAGTTTTAATAAACACATCCTATTCTAATGACAAATATGAGTCCATTGGAAGCGATCAAGTCTTGAGACCTTCAAATGCCCTATTGATTATACAGACTCGAACGGCTCTAACGTGAGAGCACATGGTAAAATGAGGAACCAATCTTAAGTTGTGTATCGCATACCGTACATGTGTAGCAGAAAGGCAATGCCGTTCTTTAACCATTCAGCCAATTGTTTTGAGGCTGAGTCAGCCAAAGTTTGATTGAGGCCTGTACTGCAAAATTGTCTATTGGCGAATATGATGCCATTCTTTAATTCATTTGCAAGAACAATGTACACAAGGGAGATTAAGGTGGCCGCAAAGCCAGTGAGATCTCATGATAGAACCAAGGTTTCGTCGATGCCAGCATGGTGGCCTATGAAGCACAAACACATTTTGGAACCTTCCGTGTCGTGTCGGACACGTGTTGGGGTGTCCGACACGCTTGGACACGCGGTCAACACGTGTCGGAAAATCCGACACATGATCAACTCTTCTCAACACGCTCCGACTCACGTGTCTAGAATTGCAAGAGGCTGGGTTTCTGGAGTAGGTCCGGAAGAATGAAGGGAGAGTGAATTGTTGTAGAAGGTGATGGAGGGTGGAGACGAGGGCAAGGGAGAGGAAGCGAGGCCGCAGTGGTGAGGCGACGACGGTGAGGCTACGACTGTAAGAGAGTGCTAGAGGAAGAGAGAACGAGGCGACCGAGAGAGCCGCGACTGCGATGCCACGACAGAGGGCCGGAGACAATGCTACGACCACAAAGGTGGGAGGGCTAGAGGCAAGGCAGCGAGCGACTGCAATGAGGCGACCAAGAGAGAATACAGATTGAGAGGAAGAGGATCGTGCAATGAGGAGGAGGGAGTGGCCAGCATTTTCCGGGGGTTTCCAAGGTTGCTCTTTTTGCTTTAGGAAGAAGAGTAGAAAAAAGATAAAGAATGGGGATGCCATGCAAGGAGGAGGAGGAGGCGGCTAGGGTTTAGGTTTCCAAGGAAGGGCGGAAAAAATAAATAAATAATGGGGGGTGCCATGGAGGAGGAGCCTAAGAGGAGGAGGCGGCAAGGGTTTGGGTTTCCAAAGAAGGGCAGAAAAAAAAATTAAAAATGGGGTGGCGTGCAAGGATGAGGAACCTAGGATGAAGAGTAGGCGGCTAGGGTTTGGATTTTGAAGGAAGAGCAGGAAAAATAAAATAAAAATGATGATGCCGTGAAGAGTAAAAAAAAATTAAAATGGGGATGCCCGTCCAATTTGGCGAAATTTGTCTTTTTTTTTTCTTTTCCTTTTTGGAGGGGAGGGTGGAGGGTGATTTCAAGAAAAAAGATTAATAATGTTGAATAATGATAAATTCTAATCATCATAAAAGATCATAAATTTATTTAAATAAATTGACTCTACTCTTTATTTTTGAAATAATCATATAACGTGTTTCAACTTGTCGGAATTTTCTATTTTTTTTTTAAATGACGTGTCGTGTCATGTGTTTGTGTCCGTGCTACATATATGGTGGCAGGAGGTCAATGCTCTCCCTTGGTCAATTTTCTAATCATGAGTCGCTTAAAAAGTTGACTGCAATTCGGTGTTGTGCAATGATAATTAAGTTCTCGGTTTAAGAATTGATCTTATGTCGGGAAAGCATTTAATGAAACTTTCAAACCAGTCAGATCATATGGACTTTGATAACCACTGGGAAAAAAGGCCGGTTGCTAACCAATGCTCGAATAGTTCCTAGATGATCTTATCTTCGCATTTTCACTGAATTAATCTAGCGATTTGCAGCGATCAAACATAAGCATAACATGAAATTCCCATTTGCAATTGCACAACATTTGAATTGGACATTAAGGTTTCGATGAAGGCCACGCTCTCACCAAATTAATCTTTCCATTAAGAGAAGCTTAAAGGAAATTCAACCACATAACTAAGTTTGATGCCATGTGGCGGTGTGGGAGTTTTTACAAGCCTATGGCCCATAATTAGGCATCGGATCTCCCAAGCTCACACCTCACTCGATATTGAAGGGTTCATAAGAATTTTGTAATAAATAATCGCCACTAACCTATTGGGGTCGACTAGAAACTAAGTGAGATATGGAAGGGTACCTCACTTCCTACGCAACTAGAGAATTTAAGTTCGGAGACTTGATTACACTAATTAATCAATTAGTGTTATTTTGGTACCTAATCTTGTTCATTTAAAAATGAATATTTTTGTTAGGCGGTCTGGATTGATTTTATACCTATCCACTAACATATGAGGTGAGCATATGGGTACACAATCATTAACGTAACAATTAACAACCAAGGGAAGCATTAAATACGTTTCACAAAATAAATTTTTTTTAACTCTAAGGAAAAGATAAATGTTGATCCCAATTAAACTAAAAGGGAACCAAAATCAACGTACCAATATTGTGCAATCAAGGGTATTCATCTTTAAGGACAATTAAAACCTTAAGGTAGAGCCGTAATGGCTTGGTCAACCTTGAGTAGGATTATAAATTGAAAGACTCCTATTTTTAGGAGAAAATAACTCAAAAGATTAATTTTAACATTTTTGAAGATTTAAAAAAAAAAAATTAAGAATTTTTTTGGATTTTTTTGGAAAAATCTAATTTTCGAATTTTCCAAAACGATTTGGTTTTTTTTAATATTTTTAAATTTTTGTAATTTTTCTAATTACTACTGAAATGTTTAGACTTTTCCGAATTTTGCAATTTTTTGAGAATTTTTGAATTTTTTAATAATTTTTGAAATTTTTTTGAATTTTTTAATATTCTTTGAAAGTTCTTGAATTTTCGGAAATTTTTTTTGAATTTTTATTATCTTTCGAATTTTTAAATTTTTTGATTTTTGAAATTTTGTTAATATATTTTTAATAGTTAATATTATAATATACGAGGAAGCAAGTTTGGACAGGATAAACCCGATCCGACTTTGACCCGACCCAAACCAGATCCTACCCAATCGAATAAAAAAACAAAATTTTTTAGTTTTTTTAAAAATTTCTATTTTTCTTTCTATTTGTCCTATTCCCCTACACTCTTCTCAGCGACTCCTCCTTCCCAAAGCCAACTTTTATTTTCTTTTTCTCTATTTTTCACTTTTTCTGCGCTTATTTCTTTTTTCTTTTTCTTTTATTTCTTCTTTCTGCCCATCTTCTTCTTCGCAACAGCTCCTCTGCGTCCTCTTCCCCGAACTTTTCTTCCGTGGATTTCAACCGAACCCACACCATCCGAAATAATAACATCCTCCGAAGGCATTGTCGTGGGCACCCACAACGGGCGTCCATTTCGACCACCACTCGCCAGCCAACCTCTCCGCCGATTTCCTTTTGTCATCGGACGGCCATTGTAGGCCACAAAGCAAGAAACGCAAAACGACGTAGAAGATGACAGCGGCGGGGATAGCAAAATGACCGAACAACCAACGCCGGGGCATGTTAATAAAAAAAACGACACCTCAACAAAACGAATCAACATGAAGACGCTCGGTTTTGGCCAAAATGGCACAGCGAGACTAGATCTTTGTGAAGCTGTTCATCGAGCGGGTTGTGTGCGCCATTGAACAAGTGGTCTCTAGCTCAACCGTGACTCGAGCCCGAGCTACTAAACCTTAGCAAACAATCGCCAACACGCAGCGACCTGGGTCACGACCTACGGGGGGGCCGGAGTTCACGTGAGCCGAACGGCTATGTGATTCGGCCTGGCGTGCCAAAAAAAGGGCAGTAAATAGAAGGGGAAAAAAGGCTTACCGGTTCGAGTTTTTAAGGACGTCTACCGAGATGGGTCATCCGACGGGGCTTGCGCGCGGCTGAGGCTCCCTCTTCCTCTCCGTTCAATCCCAGCTATGACTCTCTTCCGACCCTTCACTCGCTCGGATCTCTCTCTCTCTCTCTCTCTCTCTCTCTCTCTCTCTCTCTCTAAATGGAGCTTTCTCTTCCTCTCTCCTTGTGTATACCCTCAAGCCCTCCGGTTCGCACCCTCTATAGAATGCTGCTCTCCTTGGCACCAATGTAGGCCGTCTGAATGGCTTCCCAAGATTGACATAACTAGAAACTCAAACATCCTAAAGGAGAAGACGAAGATTTGCGTACCTGATTTTGAATTCATGATTCTTGGAGCAAAACGACAACAATCCGAGCCTTTAATGCTGAAGATCTTCTCCTCTATGACCCTCGGTTCCTAGTTCGATGAGACCGCCACTCACGGATTGCCTTATGTGAGTTGAGAGAGTTTTTCGGAAGAATTGAGGGAGGTGAGGAGGGGCATAGCGCTATTTATAGAGTTTTGGACAGGCCTCTCATCACGGGCGGGTCAACTCGGCCCACACAATGGCCAGGGCCCATATTCGACTGTTAAGAAACTTTATATCCTGCTTTATTAGATCAACTCCGTAAAAATGGTTAATTACAATCTCAATTAATGTAGCCCACATCAGGAAAATTCTTACATTCTCCCACTTGGGCTATATTAATTGAGACCGTACTGTATGTGCGCACCTTTATGTTGATCTATAGATAATTCTCAACAGTCAATCCGATCCCATAAAGTCTCCAACACCGGATTATGGCGGTAACTGCGTATACATACACAGAGCCTTCCATGGTCACAAGTGTTATTAACTTTACTGATATGGATTTAATATGGTTGTGTGGCAAATCGATAACACCTCATAAAGAGTTTTACCTTATGTGTTATCTCCTTTGTCGGTCACTATTCTCTTACCTTAAGTGTCACAGAAAACCGGATGTGACACTAGAGAATATCTTTATGGTTCTAATGAACCCACATATGTCTTATCTTTATGGTTAACCTTTCTTTATGTGTAATCAAGACATATGTTCAAGGCTGATAACCAGATGTCCCCAGCCTTCACTCAAGGCTTACACAATATCTTGAGATTTTCCTTAGATATATGTACACAACTCAATAACAACTTATACAAAAGGAGTTGACATATATCGAAACGTTACAAAAAGTAACAAAATACAGATGTAAACTTTATTAGAGCAAACCTGAAATAGCTCCCATTAAACGACAGTATCCAAAGATTCTCCCAAGCCCATGTTCATGACATGTCGCTCAAATACACAAGGGCGTAGGCCTTTGGTCAGTGGATCTGCCAACATATCGTCTATGGGAATATGCTCTACTATAATGTCACCATTCTGTACCATTTCCTTTATGGTCAAAAAATTGACCTCCATATACTTAGACCCTTTGAGACTTCTGTTGTTATTGACAAATAACACAGCAGAATTGTTATCACAATATAACCGTATTGGTCTATCCACAAAATCAAATATGGTCAATTCCTTAATGAGGGTCCGGAGCCAAAACGGCTTGAGTAGCAGCTGAAAAACATGCTATAAACTCCGCTTGCATGGTAGAGGAAGATATAGATTTCTGTTTCTCACTTTTCCATGATACTGCACCTCCTACTAACATGAAGATATATCCTGTTGTCGACTTCCTATCATCCTCACAACCAGCAAAATCTGCATCTGAATATGCCAACAATCGCAAATCATGGACATATCTATAAATCAGCATATAATCTTTTGTTCTTTTTAAGTATCTCAAGACCTTTTTGGCAGCAACCCAATG
Source organism: Eucalyptus tenuipes (assembly GCA_014182365.1). Taxonomy (NCBI): domain Eukaryota; kingdom Viridiplantae; phylum Streptophyta; class Magnoliopsida; order Myrtales; family Myrtaceae; genus Eucalyptus; species Eucalyptus tenuipes. The sequence continues at coordinate 2,520,580 of CM024545.1, forward strand.
ATCATGTCCTGGATTCGACTGATATCTACCCAAAAGCCCTATTACAAAGGCGATGTCTGGTCTGGTGCACACTTGAGCATACATGATACTTCCAAGTGCATTAGCATAAGGCACATCCTTCATTTGGTTTTTCTCAAAATTTGATTGAGGACATTGTGATAGACTTAACTTGTCACCCTTAACAATAGGAACAGTTCCTGGTTTGCAGTCCTGCATGTTGAATCTCTCCAAAATACGATCAACATATGCCTTTTGAGATAAACCTAACATACGACGAGAATGATCCCTATGGATTTCAATACCAAGAACGAAAGATGCCTCACCCAGGTCTTTCATGTCAAAATTTTTTGACAACATTTGTTTTGTTTCATGCAGCAATCCAATATCGCTACTTGCAAGCAAAATGTCATCCACATAAAGTATAAGAAAAATAAATTTCCTCCCACTGACCTTGCAGTATATGCATTGATCCACTTTGTTCTCAACAAAACCAAAAGAAGTAACAACATTGCGAAACTTTAAGTACCATTGTCTGGAAGCTTGTTTGAGACCATAAATAGCCTTTTTCAATTTACATACAAACTTATCTGAATCATTTGCTGCAAAACCTTCAGGTTGCATCATATAAACTTCCTCATCAAGGTCTCCATTTAAAAAAGCAGTCTTAACGTCCATCTGGTGTAATTCCATGTCAAAATGAGCTACTAACGCCATGATTACTCTAAAGGAGTCTTTAGAAGAAACTGGAGAAAATGTTGCTTCATAGTCTATCCCTTCTCTTTGAGTGAAGCCCTTGGCCACAAGTCTGGCTTTAAATTTCTCAATCTTTCCTTTTGAATCTCTTTTAGTCTTATAAACCCACTTGCAACCTATGGGCTTACAACCTACCGGTAATTCAACAAGCTCCCAAACGCCATTATATTTCATAGACTGCATCTCATCTCTTATTGCATCCAACCACAAATTTGATTGGGGACAGGAAATAGCATCCATATAAGTCATTGGATCTATAATACAACCTATATCATAATCATGTTTTCCTAAATAGACTATATAGTCCGGAGGTATAGCTGAACGCCTTTCCCTAGTAGACCTCCTAAGTGGAGCCACTGTGAGCTCATTTTGAGTCTGAGGAACTTGAAGGACTTCATTTGTGGCCGTTTCAACAATAGGATTCTCAGTGTTAACAGGTTCATTTTGCGGCCCAGCAGGTTCCATAATCGTCTGCATAGGTAAGGAGAAAGACATAGCAGGTCTCATCATGTTGTCATGTTCACTAATTGGTGAGCAATCATGCTCTTATGCTACATCAAATTCCAGAAACTTGGCCGTTTGTGATTCCACAATCCTTGTTCCTCCACTTGGATTATAAAACCGATATCCCTTCGAATATTCTGAGTAAGATACAAAGTAGCATCGAGTGGTTTTAGCCTCCAACTTACCTAATGTTGGATTATTCAATCTTACTTCTGCAAGACATCCCCAGACCTTGAAATGATTCAAACTTGGTTTGCTTCCAGTCCATAACTCAAAAGGAGTCGATGTAACAGCTTTGGTAGGAACACGATTCAATATATAAAGGGCTGTTTTTAAAGCCTCACCCCATAAAAAATCAGGCAAATTAGTCCTACTCATCATACACCTTACCATATCCATGAGAGTACGATTGCGCCTTTTAGCCACACCATTCTGTTCAGGACTTCCAGGCATTCTGAACTGAGCCACTATCCCAGAATCGTCTAAGTATTTAGCAAATGGTCCTTTAATTTGCCCAACATTGCCATGTCTACCATAATATTCTCCACCTCGATCAGATCTAACCACCTTTATTACCTTTCCTAACTATTTCTCAACTTCAGTCTGAAAAATTTTGAATTTGTCAAGAGATTCAGACTTTTCCTTAATCAGGATTAGGTAACCATACCGAGAATAATCATCGATAAACGTGATGAAATAAAAATTTCTACACAAAGTTGCGGTATAAGGCCCACTGATATCGGTGTGAATGACTTCTAGTAAGTCTGAACTTCGAACTGCGGTTTTCTTCTTTATCTTAGTCATCTTTCCCCTACAATAGTCTATGCAAGTCTCTAGGTCACCTTTAAGAGTAGGCAGGATGTGTGTCTTTATCGGCCTTTCTACTCTTTCTTTAGATATATGACCTAGTCATTTATGCCATAACGCATAAGACTGTTCCTTAGGTAGAGGTCTTTTGGGAACGACATTTTGAACTGTATTAGCGACGTATATATTATTGGGAGATAAACACAATCTGTACAATCCATTGAACATGTGGCAGCACCCAACCTTATTTGAACTAAAGAACATAGATATAGTACTCTTCTTTATTTCAAAAGAGTAACCACACATATCCAAACATGATACGGAAACTAAGTTCCGTCTAAAGGAAGGTACATAAAAAGTGTTTCTTAATATCATATCAAAACCAGTATCTAAAATCAAAATGACATCTCCCATGAACTCAACGTCGATCTTGTCGTTGTTTCCCACAGTGAGCTTTGATTCATCCTGATTTGGCGTCCTTATGTTTGTGAATCCCTATATGGTAAATGCAACATGATTAGTCGCACCACTATCTAGCCACCAAGAACTGGATGGGGCTTTAGATAGGTTGGATTCACAGACAAGTGCCAAAGAATCATTACCTTTATGCTCATTTTTAGACAACCAAGCTTTATAGTTATCACAGTGTTTCTTTATGTGTCCCCTCTTCCTACAAAAGTAGCAAAGGACACTTTCCCTTTTAAAAGGTGCCTTTCTAGGAGCCATAGTGGTGGAGGGGCCAGCGGCTTCAAGATTTCCTCTTTAGAAGCTATATTGCTAAAGGTGCCTATGGCTTTAGGATTTCCTCTATGATGTGCAATCCATTTACCCTTTCTACTGGCAGAACTAGAGGCATACATGGCAAGATGTCCTCTTTCTTTCTTCAGTTTCTCTTCCTCTGCCACCACTCTAACTATAAGGTCATTGATTGACCAAGACTCATTTTGCGAACTATAGTTCGTCTTGATAATTCCAAAGTCAGGAGGAAGAGTATTTAGTGCTTGATGCACAATGCAAGTATCAGGGATATCAACCTAAAGAATTCGGAGTTTTGTCTGAAGATCTACCATCCTAAGCACATAATCTCTAACTCCAGTTGAACCATCATACCTCATATTAAAGAGTGATTGCATAAGTGTACCTATCTCAGCATTGGAAGAGACATGATACCTAGCCTCCAAAGCTTCCATCATTTCCTTAATAGTACAATCAGTTGGCAAGCCACTCAACAAATGTTCCTAAATTGACCGTTTCATAATGAGCAAGCAAATTCTATTGCTCTTTTCCCAAGCAGCAAAACGTACTTTCGTGTTTTACGTGCGACGTCGCAAGGTCTGCCGGCCTATCCTCAATAAGAGCAATATGAACATCTGCTAAGTCCATTCCAAACAGAAAATCCTCCTTCCATTTTTTAAAGTTTGATCCAATAAGAACCTCAATCACAATGGAGTTGCCATTTACAGAGAAGGTGCCTGTTTATACAAGCAATACATATAATTAGCATCATGTGAGTACTTAAACATACATCTCAAGAGCTACATACATCATCATATAAACACCTTTAGGCAGAATATATGACATGCAATTGTATACTCTTCACATGACAGCGGTCCATGAAAATATATTCTAACCTTTCGCGAATTCACCACCTTTGGGTGTATGAACCACTAGGGATAGTCACTTTTCAACCATATGCTGTACATGCATCCCTCCATAAACTAATGCCGAATCACCTCCTTTGGGAGTATAATCACGCATCAGATCAGGAGACATCCCTTTACGATATGCGAACGATGTTTCTCAAATCCAATCAAGTGTGCCACTTTGGCGGTCACAACCCAACTGAATTATCGAAATTCTCTCATATCAAGGATATAACTTTATGACTCACATTTACCTTTCACATGTGATTTTAGACTTGATGACAGGGGCTATTTGTCACTAAAATCACAAGTTATGCTAATTGCATTGCTCCATCCACTGATACATACTACTAATAAATCAACACTACACATATTCCTCAATCATAAGCACACAATTGTATTTCCAAAACCATAGAGAAATACATGAAAATACGCCAAAATTACCCCCAAAATCACGTACCTTAGGGTTTCACATGCATTTTCACATCCATAGAGGCATCAAAAAATGCAAATAAGCACACCACAAGATAGGAAATTCACATACGAGCACGCCGACATCAACCACACGCCCAACCGAGGTCACACGTGCCCTCACGCGCCGCTAGAGTGTGCAACGCGTGAGCGGCACGCGCTGGCGTACTGATCCAGTCCGAAAGCCGGTTTACCGATCTGACCGATCAATGGTCAACCGGTCCGCCCGATCAACGGGTCAAAACGGTCAACGGTCAACTGGGTCGGGTCAACCCGGTCAACGGTCCACCGGGTCGGGTCAACCCTATCAACTGTCAACCGGGTCGGGTCAACCGGGTCAACCGGGTCATCCCGGGTCGGGTCAACCCGGTCCACCCGGGTCGGGTCAACCCGGTCAACAACCTGCAGTCTGTGGTGACATCATCGGTGACGTCACATGCCACGTGGCGGTCGCACGTAAGGCGGCTTATGTGACGTCATCACCGACACGTGCTGGCGGTGGCGAAATCACTGAGGCGGTCCGCGCGCGCGAAGCGCGTGTCGATCCACGCGTCGGCGCGCATGCGTGCGCGTGTGGGCGCTTGAGCCACGCGTCGTCTCATGCGCGCACGCGTGAGGTGGCGCGGCGGCACGTGGGACCCTCCGAGCTCCGTCTCGGCTCGTGGAGGCGCGTGCGGCCATTTCCGGCATCTTCTAGAGGCGTTCTACCCACCAAAATGCTCGTATTGACGAGGAGAAGCCATATATGCAATAAAAAATCACTTTCATCCAACCAAAAATCATGAAAAACAAGCAAAAGGATCCGAGCTTGAGTCAAGTCCGAAACGGGTATAGGCGGTTGATTTTGCCTCTGTTAGAGGCATGCTACGCACGAAAATAGTCGGCTCAACACACGAAAACACTCAGCTCAACAAAATGAATCCGAATATACAATCAAAATCAAATTTCAACGGATAAATTCTTCGAGTTCTAGTTTATGCCCGCTCTGATACCAAATGTAGGCCGTCTGAATGGCTTCCCAAGATCGACATAACTAGAAACTCGAACATCCTAAAGGAGAAGACGAAGATTTGCGTACCTGATTTTGATTTCATGATTCTTGGAGCAAAACGACAGCAATCCAAGCCTTTAATGCTGAAGATCTTCTCCTCTATGACCCTCGGTTCCTGGCTCGATGAGACCGCCACTCACGGATTGCCTTATGTGAGTTGAGAGAGTTTTTCTGGAAGAATTGAGGGCTAGAGGAGGGACCTTAGCGCTATTTATAGAGTTTTGGACAGGCCCTCTCATCACGGGCTGGGCCCAACTCGGCCCACACAAGCCAGGCCCATATTCGACTGTTAAGAAACTTTATATCCTACTTTATTAGATCAACTCCGTAAAAACAGTTAATTACAATCTCAATTAATGTAACCCACATCGGGAAAATTCTTACAACCAAAACTAGAAAAAGCTTCAACCAAAAAAAAACTCGTTTCCTCCCCCTCCCTTTCTCTCGTTGCTCTCTCTTGACCAAAAACCCAACCAAAAAAAAAAGAATCCCCGTGAAATGAGCCCTCCTCTCTCCTTCTTAAAGGCGATCGGCAAGCGTGCATGGCTTACGCATTGCCCGCTGCCGGTCGGCACGATCCCGACCCCCGGTATCACCGTTGTTTTTGCTTTCTACTCGTACGTCTCGTAATCGAGAAAATATTAGGTACCCTAAAGGGACCACGTCATCGGTGCTCGAACGATTCATCGTTCGACACCTATCCGCCGGCAGTCCACATCGGCTCTCTCTTCTCTCCCACGTCGTTCCAAATTAAACGAACGCGCGGGCATTTAAAAAAGTGGAAAGTGCATTCTCTCTCCTCTGTCTTCTCTCTCCTCTTTGCTCTCTCTTCCTCCTCCAACGCTCCTTCCGGTCTAGCGATTCCTCCGACGACCGTCGCTCCCTCCCGACGACGGCCTTTCTCTCTCCACTCGACGGCCTCATCTCAGGGCTCCATTCTCTCGGCGCACTTCTTCCTAAATCGCGCTCTCTCCCGACGGCCGATTTCGCTCGCCTCTCCCACGACCTCCACGCTTTTGGCGGTTCTTGCCCTCGCGGTTCTGTGAGGTCTCGGGTATGCCCTCGTGCTGCGTCTCTTCTTCCTTGCTTAGCAACACCTCTGCGTGTGTCTCTCTGTGCATTCTTTCATCCATGAGGCAAGCATTTCGACTAGGGTTCAGGGGTTTCGCCACCCCTTCTTTGAGGTTCTTCCAGGTACCTCTCATTTTTGCGTGAACCCAACGTGAATTTTATAGTCTTTCTTTCCGAGATGACTACCCTTTTCACTTCGATCGGTCCTTCGGCAAAAGCGCGCTAAGCGACAATGCGACGCAGTTTCGAATCTGGGTTTCGTTCTATGATGCTAAGCCTTACTTTGGTTCCTTAAAAAGTTGCTGACTTTTCGCACGTTGTAGTCTCCCGCGGCTGCTCCGAGATTCTGGGTTTGGTCGTTCTATTGTCTTGCTCGGAGCGAGCGAAATGGTGTCCAAAAGGGGCGTGTCGAACTCGTCGACACCTGAGTGGGCGGCGACTTCTGAGGACAAGAAAAGGAAGAAATCAAAAGGATCGGTGGCTTCGGTTCCTAGTTCTACCAAAAGTCATGTCAAGGTATTGTCTTTTAATCGAACTTATCGTTCCACCCCTGTTTTTGGGACTTGACCATTTAGCATTCATTTTTCTGCAGAAAAATTCTGGTGCAAGCATTGGTGAAGTCGTGTTGCCTAATAATGACCCGGCCAAAATTTAGGCAATGACATTTCACGAATTGAGAGCTACATTGAGGTGGGGATGAATTTTTTTAGTTGCAAGCGTGTGATAGTCGTTATAGTGTTTCCTGCGTAACCTTTACAGTAAGCAAAAATCAAGTTTTTCTATTTGATGCTTGCAAGGGAGATTATTGAGCAGGGAAGTCAATATTACTGAGGTCTTGAGAATTTGCCTTCAACAAAGAGCAATTTGTTTATGAAAATGAAATTTTTTGCATCACGCTTTTTCTCAAAATGATAATGAAACCTGTAAGTCCTTTTTTGTCTTTCTATGGTTGTTTCTGAGGCTTGTAAATTGTTCTTGTAAAGCATGTGGGAAGAGTACATGGAACGACCGGGTTGAAGGACTAGCTCCCTACCTACTGTTGCAGTTCAAAGGCATTCTGATTTGTTACAGTGAGTGCATTTGACCCCAATGAATTGCCATATTTTGACCGAGAATGTCGGAGTCTGTATAGACATTCTGATGTTTTAATCTAGTTAGTTGATATAGTAATATGCTTGTAGTAGGGTTAGTCCATTTGCTTTGTGTCTAGTCGAATGAAATGCTTCTCATCTTAAATAAAGATCACAGCCAATGATTAGTTAAGTTGCTTATGAGATATAATTAGCATCTCAAGTGATGTTGGATGAATAATAAAATTGACATGAGTTGCACTTTGTATGCTGTGAGTTCCACCTGAATCTCGGCAGAAGCATAGTCACAAAAAACAGGAGAGAATTAAGTCTTGATCTCTATTCAATAGATAAATAGCTGCTCCAAGCAAAGAGAGAAATTATGTTACTTAGTTGAATATATTTAAGATAGCATGGTCCATAGACTCTGTGCTTTGAAATGGCCTAGCTAAAATGTAACGAAAGATGATCAAATTGTGATATACTTTAAGCCCAAGTATAATAGTATATATTATTGGGCAATTAGAGTTTTTTTTCATTATTGCGAGTGCTTTTTCTCACATCTATCTTCTTGGTACTTAGGACCTTGCAGGGGAAGTCGCTCAGAATCTGCACGAGTATTTTAGAGCTGTATACAAGGTTGATCATATTCTACCTGGAATGACATCTCTCTGATGTGAATGACATTCTCTTGCATGAATATCTCTAGGTTTGAAGTTATCTGACATGGCTTCATCGAGGTGGTTACTGAAGCAGACATCGAAGATTTGAGGCAAACTATAGAGGTTCGATTCTGAAAAGAATGATCTGATTGATCTATATGAGAAATTCAAGGGTAACATGAACAGGTGGGGTTGATATGTCCTTTTTCCTCTTTTTTTCCTTTCTTATAGATGCCTATCTCGACATAAAAGTATTTGAAATCTTTTGTACCTTTTCCTTCACAGGCTTTTCTATTCGATGCTCGCTCGAGATCCCAAGCTTGATTCCCACCGCTTTAAGGATATCATTGATGATGCAATAGCAGCAGGTTGGTTTTTTGACAATTTGATCTCTTCTTGACCGTCAGATTTACTCTTAAACCTCAGTCAGAATTTGAGACTTCAAGCAGGGCTGGGCTTCATCGTGTTTTATAGAGTTTAATAACAGTGAGGTCAATATGTAAAAAATAATTTTCTTTCACAATGATAAAATTTAGCACAGGTTGCTCATTTACTTTTAAGGAGAGCATCCTTTTTTGTCTTTTTATGTTTCTATATAATGCTGGTATGAGGATACTGGTGTTTAGTAGCCTAGATCTTATGCGTGCTTGATAATGTAGCGTACGCAATCCTGTTATAGTGCTTAATGCATGCTCTGTTTCTCTGTGTCCTACAGGAACGTTGAAGACAACCAAGGCATACGAGAAGTGGGCAAAGCAAATTTCCAAAAGTGAACCACCTACAGATCCTCTTAGAAAGAGGGAAGTGAGTGACACGGCTGCCTTTGGGCTTTCTATTCTACATAATTTTTGCTTCGATTTCTTGACTGTACTGTTAGTAGTATGTTCTTCTTTTGAATTGGAATGCTAACCTTTGTTTCCCATTTCTTATAGAGTGAAGAAGAAGTCAGACGATCTTCTTGCAATTATATCTCAGCGCCATAGCAAGCGAAAGGAGCATTTTGATTCCATGCTTTCATCTCTGGTGAATAAATATGGTGGTGGAATGCAGAGTTCGGAACCCAGTGAAAAAGAGTTAGAGGCTGCAAGAAAGAAACTTGAGAGCCGAAAAAGTCCAAGCAGAAATAACAGGAACATGTGATGTAGCTTTTGATTGGATTAACTGTGTATAGCTTTGGTTGCTCCTAATTTCGGTAGCCAAAATTGGTGTGTTTGATTTCCCTTTTGTTTGGATGATATTTTGGGATGACAGATGCTCAATGCACTCTTGGTTTGTTTCCTTATCTTCTGGCAGCGCAAGAACTACATTTGTTGTAATACTGGAAATTGCTGCCTATAGTTTCGTGCATGCTTAAGTTACAGGAACTTTACTTTCCCAAATGGGATTGGACTACTTTTCTACCAAATGGCTGATCATTCTCCAGGGGTTCATTTGAACATTAAAAAGACTACCAATGAATGTTCAGCAGCTTCTAGATGAAGAAAAGCTAGAGAAGCTCAAGTTTTGGATTATGAATATGGTTTTATTCATTCTGCTTTCTGGATTTCATCAACACCACCTGTTTAATTTCGGTCTATCGCATAAGGTGATGGCATGAACGAATTGTAGTAAATATTATTTTAACATGAACTCAAGACATCGTTGATTATCCTTGAGAGATTAGTTTGAGTTGATTCCATATTTTTGCTATCCTTGAATAGAGGGGGGATGTACATATGATCTTTTGAGTAGAAGACTTGCTCATTATACTTCATCTCAATTGTCATAAAACAGTGGAGCCAGATTTTAAGTATATAAGACTGACTTGTTCTCAAATCTCTTTGTTAGTTCGGGAAAAAAAAACTTGTTAATGGTTCCCGCAAAACAAGTAGGCATCAAGCAATTTTAGGTTGCACTAAACTCTCAATTCTGAGATGAATAAGGTGAAAGCTTATGCGATTCAGTCAAAATTCTCAATTGCAACTTCAGAGCAATGTCTTTGTCTAATCAGATTAGAACCAATCAAGATTTTAGTATAATGCCATGGCCGCATCTTGGGGTTAGGAGCAATGTGTCCTACTTGACTTAGCTGGAAACAGTTGAAAGGAGAACTAGAATTTAACTGGGTGTCCAGCTCAAGGACGATCAGCAAGTTGGGAATTGGATATCCATTTTGTGCAGATTTTGTTTGCAGAGCCTAGGCCAGTTCACATGCTAAAATGCACAAGAGACGTTCTGCATGCTTACGATTTGCCAAATCTTAACTAGTAATACTTCAAATCACAAATTTTTACAACCAGAATGACACCATCCATCCGAGATTCCAAGTGGCACGTCGTTAGAGACACAAATTCCGTACCCAACAACAAATAAATTGTGCTATCATGAGCTGTGTTGCAAATGCTGTTTACATGAGAAATGTCCTCAATGCTAAAGCTTCAAGACATGAGCTAGGCGGCATCTTTGCGCTCACGGGAAGTCAAACTAGCATCGACTAGAGTCCGAGACCCTTCAACGCAGCTACCGCATTCTAAGATATTATCAAATTCTTATTGCCTTGATGACGGATGGGGTTTCCTTTAGCAATAGCATCCGGGGCAGCGGTCCACCGATCGAGGGGCAGCCATGCATATCAGAATAGTGATGCGATGCACCATCTTGAAGAGCAACCGGAGGTCATCCGTCTAATCTCATCTATTTAGTGCAAACCTTGCTTTGGATTAGGGCCACTGCATAGGCCAAAGGTCTAGATTTAATCAGTTCATGAGAATTGTCTTTATTGCATGGCCTTTAAGTAGCTGGATCTTCTCACCCATGCTGAATTATAGGAAGTTGCTGCACCTGCAGTTGAACCCGATCAAATCCACCTGCTTTCATCAGGCAGTGCATCCAGTAGGTCCAAAACTTTTGAATAACATTATAGCTGAATTACCAGTTGCATTGGATTTTGGTGAACTCCGATTGAGGAGACTTTGATATCCAAGTGCAACCTCGCACAGCCCTTGCACCAAAGAATCGTGTGCTTCCCACTCTTGCCGAGCTTCCCGTGACAATTTGCTACCAGGACAAGCTGCAAGCTTAGCTTGTTCTTGCTTCGGCAGCATGTCCATGTGGCACTTGGAAGTTGGGAAATATATTGGCTGTGGTGGCACTTCCAAAAAAGCCTCAGTTATTGATGGAAAGGATGGGACTTTTGGAGTCCGGCATCTTCACTTGCCATAAAGATTCCTATAGAGTGAGAGAGAGAGAGAGAGATAGTAAACGGGGGCTTCGCATTCTTAAACCTGGATAATTCACTCGAACACAAAGATCATTGATCACTCAATTCCCCTTGACTAGATTATATGATAGTTTCTTTTATATGTACGATTTCGAGCGCTCCATCTCAAATCATGGTGAATTCTTTCATTGGTCTAATCATTAAAAAAGGCCCCACCCTTTCGCACAGATCATTGATTGGAAGAAGACAAGAAGTAAAATGAGTTTTTAACTGCTCCCAAGCACGAGAGCACAACAGCTTTGAAATGACAACTAAAAATTCACAAGAAAGCATCAACACAGGTATTGCTACTCCCTAACAGAATATACCTAGAGCGTGCAAGCTGATAAACAGAAAGACTGTAGATCCAACATAATAAGTTGATAGCAAAGGCAAACAAATATTTCGCAATGCCTTACTTCTTAATCATTCTTGCAAATATGATTTGTAACAGCACAGAAAATACTCTCCCAACACTTGGATGAGACAGTTGCCTTCTCAGTTTGAATTTTATGAGCTTAGAAAAAAAAAATCCTTGCTTATTGTCATTCTATAGACTTTCTTTCATTCTAAAAACATCAATATAATTCTTAGGAGTATCTTTTTGTTGTGGGTGCAACTTCAGACAGTCTTGAGAATATTTTTGCTAATAGTTTGTTTAACCAGAAACAGCCTCTTTTTTTTTTTTTCCTCTTTTCATATTCCGTGATTGAAACTATCATTTTTTTTAGTCCCAAATTTTAACTCTACCAGAAAAGGAACAACAGATACGGCAACAACTCACTGTACATTATCAGCATGGCCTGCCCATGAATGGCCCTAAACTCTAGAAAGCACATCTATTGTTGAAAACATGAGGTAAGCAACTTCAATTCGTGTTTCCCCTAAACTTTATGTAGCAGGAGCGACTCCAGTCTCTTCCTCCCTACAGGCATCCTCGACACAATATCACACAATTTATTCCAAAGAGTCCAATGCCCTAGATTTAGGGATGGCAATTGCAACCCGTTCACGTGGCGTCACCTTTCCTCCCACTTGTAAGCAGACGTTCTATTGCCAACACCCCAAAAAGCAATTAATCATGCTACTCATCATCAAACAAGTCGGGCACACGACATCTTCATCTTGTGCATTTGCAAATGAACCGAGCACTCCATCTAAATCTGACCAAAAGAAGAACTACCCACATGAAAGCATTCGAGAAAGACCAACATAATGGAATTAGGCGAGGGAGCCGGACCGAGTTCTCTGTAGACCATGCTTCTGCCGTCGATGGAGCTACAAGCCCGGACCATATAGCGCGAGGCTGCGGACTTGTGCAGCTGCGAGCCCACCATCTTGACCCGAACCAAGCAGATTCTCAAGACCTTGCTCTTTGTTGAAGGCAAATTCTCAAGACCTCATGGTTTTCCATCAGTAATATTCACTTCCCTGCTCAATAATCTCCCTTGCAAGCATCAAATAGAAAAACTTGATTTTTGCTTACTGTAAAGGTTACGCAGGAAACACTATAACGACTATCACACGCTTGCAACTAAAAAAATTCATCCCCACCTCAATGTAGCTCTCAATTCGTGAAATGTCATTGCCTAAATTTTGGCCGGGTCATTATTAGGCAACACGACTTCACCAATGCTTGCACCAGAATTTTTTCTGCAGAAAAAATGAATGCTAAATGGTCAAGTCCCAAAAACAGGGGTGGAACGATAGGTTCGATTAAAAGACAATACCTTGACATGACTTTTGGTAGAACTAGGAACTGAAGCCACCGATCCTTTTGATTTCTTCCCTTTCTTGTCCTCAGAAGTCGCCGCCCACTCAGGTGTCGACGAGTTCGACACGCCCCTTTTGGACACCATTTCACTCGCTCCGAGCAAGACGATAGAACGACCAAACCCAGAATCTCGGAGCAGCCGTGAAGCTACAACATGCGAAAAAGTCAGCAACTTTTTAAGGAACCAAAGCAAGGCTTAGCATCACAAAGCAAAACCCAGGATTCGAAATTGCCGTCGCATTGTCGCAAGCGGTCGCTTTTTCTTGAAGGACCGATCGAAGTGAAAAGGGTAGTCATCGGAAAGAAAGACTATAAAATTCACGCTGGGTTCACGCAAAAATGAGAGGTACCCGAAAGAACCTCAAAGAAGGGGTGGCGAAACCCCTGAACCCTAGTCGAAATGCTTGCCTCATGGATGAAAGAATGCACAGAGACACACTCAAAGGTGTTGCTGAGCAAGGAAGAAGAGACGCAGCACGAGGGCATACCCGAGACCTCACCGAACCGCGAGGGCAAGAACCGCCAAAAGCGTGGAGGTCGTGGGAGAGGCGAGCAAAATCGGCCATCGGGAGAGAGCGCGATTTAGGAAGAAGTGCGCCAAGAGAATGGAGCCCTGAGATGAGGCCGTCGAGTGGAGAGAGAAAGGCCGTCGTCTTGAGGGAGCGACGGTCGTCGGAGGAATCACTAGATCGGAAGGAGCGTCGGAGGAGGAAGAGAGATCAAAGAGGAGAGAGAAGACGAGAGGAGAGAATGCACTTTCCACTTTTTTAAATGCCCGCGCATTCATTTAATTTGGAACGGCGTGGGAGAGAAGAGAGAGCCGACGTGGACCTGCCAGCAGACAGGTGTCGAACGATGAATCGTTCAGAGCACCGATGACGTGGTCCCTTTAGGGTACCTAATATTTTCTCAATAATCACAGAGGAGCGAGCGTCACGTGAGGGAGGAAGGAGGAAGAAGATGGCGCGTGGGCCAGGCCAGGAAAAGAACAAAGGAAAAGGGTTTGGCCCAAGCTAAGAAAAAAAGGTAGGAGGGAAGAAGAAGGGAAAAGAGAGAAGGCCGGGCCGACCTAGCCCCCACCCCAGCCCGATCTCGCTTTTTTTTTTTTTAATAATAACTGTTTTAAAAAATAGTTCTTCTAATTAATTTTCTTTTTTTTTTTAATAAAAGGCTCTATTTCTATTAATGTAAATGCTTCTAATGTCTATATGCCATGCAATTTAATGAAAACACAATACATTTTAATGAAGATTATTTACTTTACTTTTTTACTTCTTGTTTTTTTAAAATCTTTTGTTTAGAGACTAATCCCTAATTATTTATGCAATTAAGTTCTAATAAAAGTGGAAAAATTTAGGTGTTAACATTGTGGAATTGGACCACTTTGGTTGAACACATCCTATTCTAATGACAAATATGAGTCCATTTGAAGCGATCAAATCTCGAGACCTTCAAATGCCTTATTGATTATCCAGAATAGAGATCTAGATGGATGGCTCAAATATGAGAGCACATGATAAAATAAGGAGAAAATATTGGCTGGAGCTAGGATTCCAACGTGTCAAACTACAAGTCCACTCACCGAGCGACACGTGTCGCCCGATGCCCCATCGCCTCTGAATCTCTCACACCTATGCCTCCCCCCCTTGTCACCTCTCTCGCTTCCCTCTCTTCTTTTTCCCTTTATTTCTTTTTCTTCCCTCCGGTCTTCCCTTTCACTCCGCTGTGGAATGCGCAGGCCCTAGACTCAGCCCCGGCGAGGTCCGAGGGCACTGAGACCTTCCCGAATAGCCTCCCAAAGCTCACCTCGCAGGTCGTCCCATGCCGGCCCGTGTAGACGGAGACTTTTAGGCAAACCTTGCCGAAGAAGATGGGCTTCCCGACTAGCCTATCGAGGTCAGTCTTGCTAAGGTGGAAGGTGGCATCGCCGATGGGGATCTTGAGGGCAAGGCTCTCCATCGTGAGTAGAGGGAAGAAGAAGAAATAAAGGACAAAAGAAGAGAGGTGAGGGGGGGGAGGTACGGGTGTCAGAGATTCTGACGTGGTGAGGCTCGGGCAACATGGACTCGTAGTCTGACATGTTGGAATCCCAACTCCAGCCAATATTTTCTCGTTAAATAAGGAACCAGACTTAAGCTGTGCATCGCATATCATACACGTGTAGCAGAAAGGCAATGCCATTCCCTAATCGTTAAGCCAATCGTTTTGAGGCTGGGTCGGCCAAAGTTTGATTGAGGCCTGTACGGCAAAATTCTCTTAGGCGAATATGATGCCAATGTTTAGTTCATTTGCAAGAACAACATGTTCAAGGGAGATTAAGGCAGACGCAGTGCCGGTGAGATCTCGTGCTGGAACCAAGGTTTCGTCGAAGCCGGTAGGGCAGCAGGAGGTCAATGGTATCCCCTGGTCAATTTTCTAATCACAAGTTGCTAAAAAAGTCAAACGTAATTGGGTGTCGTGCCATGATAATTAAGTTCTGGGTTTAAGAATTGCTGTACCATTCAAGTAAATATAATATCTAGTGCACCTAGAGAACCCTTGACAGGTCTTATGTCGGAAAAGCATTTAATGAAACTTTCGAACTAGGCTGATCATATGGACTTTGATAACTACTGGGAAAAAATGCGGTTGCTAACCAACGCTTGAATCGTTCCAAGATGATCTTAGCTTAGCATTTTCACTGAATTAATCTAGCGATTCGCAGCGATCAAACTTAAGCAGAACATGAAATTCCCATTTGCAATTGCACAACATTTGAATTGGAGATTAAGGTTTCGATGAAGGCCATGCTCTCACCAAATTAATCTTTCCATTAAGAGGAACTTAAAGGAAATTCAACCACATAACTAGGTTTGATGCCACGTGGCGGTGTGGGAGTTTTTACTAAGCAACCGATCGTGAAAACGACAGTCACACCTCAGAATGAAGGATTAGAATATTCAAACAACCTAGAGAGAACCCTAAACGAATTATTTTAACCAATCAAAATCATGATAACTTTGACTTACTGGTTCCAACCGTAAGTTGCTGAGAAAGGGCCTGGTTGCTATCCAACCTTGACTGATTCCAAGAAGATCAAACGCTATAAGTTCTGTGATCTGGTTGGGCAATTCAGAGTCTCCATCTTCTCAGCATGGCATCTATCACATGTTTTCTGTTTCTTTTAGCTTCTGCTTCTCTTGCAAAAGCTCAAGAAACAAGATCAAACATAACACTAGGTTCTTCCCTGGTCCGACTGCCAACTCGTCTTCTTGGTTCTCACCTTCAGGACTCTACGCCTTCGGGTTCTCCCCTCAAGGCCAGGGCTACATGGTCGGAGTTTTCCTCACCGGGATCCCACCCAGAACTGTAATCTGGACTGCGAACCGGGACGATCCGCCTGTTTCTGCTGGCGCCACCTTGCTTTTCACCAAGGATGGGCGCCTTATACTGCAATCCTCGGAAGGTCAAGAAACTTCCATTACTTCAGCTGCTGAGTCAGCCTACTCCGCTTCTATGCTCGATTCAGGCAATTTTGTGCTATACCGTCCTGACGGAAGCGTACTATGGGAGAGCTTTGACTACCCAACAGATACCCTTCTGCCGACCCAGCGCCTCTTGGCAGGCCAACAGATAATCTCTAGCATCTCGGCAACGAACCACTCGTCCGGACTTTTCCGTCTCAAGATGCAACACGATGGGAATCTGATTCAGTATCCAGTGAACACTCCGGATACTTATCAATATTCTTATTTTACATCTTGGACGGGCAACGCGGGAGAAAATGTCTCGCTCAACTTTGATGTTGATGGTCATTTGTTCTTGCTCAACACCACAGGCTATGTCATAAAGAATATAACATCTGGAGGGTTGCCGACGAATGGCATGATTTATATCTGTAGGATTGACTCTGATGGCTTGATGAGATTATATTCATATGATTTGAATCAAAGGGGGAATTGGTCGGTCATATGGTGGTCTACGAATGATGAATGTGATCCGAAGGGTTTATGCGGCCTAAACGGTTTTGTGTAAATAACGACCAACAAGCTAATTGCCAATGTCTTCCCGGATTCGATTTTGTTGAGCCTGGAAATTGGGCAGCAGGCTGTGAGAGGAATTTCTCCGCCGAGAGTTGCAAGGCAGGAGATGCAAGTGCGAGTTACATCATCCAAGCTGTTGATTATACCCAGTGGGAAGATGATTCATACTCAGTCGTTTCGTCGACAGATAAAGATGGGTGCAAACGGGCCTGTTTGGAGGACTGTAACTGTGAGGCCGCACTCTACAACGTTGGGAATTGCAGTAAACAAAGGCTTCCATTGAGATATGGAAGAACATTGACAACTGATCCGACCAGCGCGCTGATCAAGGTAGGCATCGTGAAACCCATTAACAGTAATCAAAACAAGAAGGAGATGACCCGAATGGATATACTATTTCTTAGCCTTTCGCTCCTCGCTTTTGGATTCATTATGATGGCTATTTCTCTAGTTCTAATATGCAAGAACAAAGTGTGGACATACCAAAGGATCCGTAATAAGATAGAGGTTGGTTTGGCGAAAGATCAAGCACCTCGACTGTTTACTTATGCAGAACTCGAATTAGTCACCGACAGTTTCAAGGAACAAATAGGTAGAGGAGCATTTGGAACAGTTTATAAAGGGGTGATTGGCGAGAAAATGGTTGCCGTCAAAAGACTAGATAAGTTCTTGGCTGAAGGGGAAAGAGAGTTTCAAACTGAGGTTGAAGTCATCGGTCGAACCCACCACCGAAATCTAGTCCGCCTCCTTGGGTATTGTATGGAAGGATCGAATAGGCTTTTGGTGTACGAGTACATGAGCAATGGATCACTCGCAAACGTACTCTTCAATAGTCTCGAAAGCCGGCCGTTTTGGGAGGAAAGAATGGAGATAGCACGGGATATAGCCCGAGGAGTGCTATATCTGCATGAAGAGTGCGAGACACAAATTATCCACTGCGACATAAAACCACAGAACATACTCATGGATGAGAACCGTGCCAAGATTTCGGATTTTGGACTTGCAAAGCTGCTAAACGAAGACCAAACTAGAACTTTTACCGGAATTCGTGGGACGAGAGGTTATGTGGCGCCCGAGTGGCACCGGAACCAGCCGATCACGGTAAAAGCAGACGTTTACAGCTTTGGGATCATGCTGCTGGAGATCATCTGTTGCCGGAAGAGCTTGGAATTGGAATTTCCGGAGAGGGAAGCCATCTTGGAAGAATGGGTTTGTGAATGCTTTTGGAATGGTGAGATCGAGATATTGACCGGTGACGAGAAGGTTGATGAGGATGAACTGAAGGCCGCTATCAAGGTTGCGCTCTGGTGCATCTCCGATGACCCGTTGCTCCGTCCTACGATGAAGAGAGTTCTATTGATGTTGGAAGGAAGTGCCCAAATCCCGATGCCTCCTATTCCTTCATCTTCCATTTTTACAGACAAAAGTTTTGTTGTGAATGCTTAACAGATTGATGTATATAATGCTGGAGAATCGACTCCTCTATAGTAGTCCTTTTGGGGTTGGACCAATATATGTATACATTATACTTGTTCACTAAATAAAGTACGGATGATATTTCATTTATGTGTGTACTAAGATTGGTAACTTTCCCATGATATACGGCGAATTGAATCAATGCCACATGTCCGATTTATAGAAAGAATGAAGCCGACTACAATGGTGGGGAGCAAGGGTTATCATCTCAGAGTGCATGCTTCATTCAACTATTGTTTCATTCTCTTCTTTCTTCACTGTATATAACTTCAGATTTCAGAATTCATGTTGCTTCAGCCATGAATGCTTTGTTTCAAACTTACAGATGAGTTGGGATGGTAATGTTTTCCAAATTCTTTTTAAGTATTTTACATGTCTATTTTCTATTGTTCCAGGATATTTTTAAGATACTTGATTGTAAAAGGGGCAAAGTTCGGACACTTACGGTGTCATTACCCCTTAATATAATCTGCAGCACAGCTGGTGATGAAGGAGAAAGATTGAAAATAACTTATTTAGGCCAATCGTCAAAGGTTGTTGCGCTTTGTTAGTTGGAAGAACTGGCTTGTCGAATACTTTACAAAATAGCCCATCTTAAGAGGGAAAGATTATTAAAAGGCGTCAAAATTGAACAGAGAAGATTGAAAATAACTTATTTGGCTGGTCTCGCTACGGCTAAGTTCCATTCACAATCTGCATATCTAATTCACTTGCCGTGACTTGCTGGTTGCTGGACGAATCCTCTTGACCAGCAGAAACGAATTTGAAACATTTGCAACGAATACTCAGACACACTGGGTTCAAGATGTCCATAGTCTACAAACCAATACATCAGAAAAAAAGGAGTGATGTTCGTTGAATCACCGTGAATTCTTCAAGGGGTTATTTCATGGAACGGAGAAGCGACAGGCCGTCGCATTGGATAGAACGACGGTAGTGCCTACTTTTGGGAGATAAGAGTTTGCACGGGAGATGGGTAGTTTTGCAAGTGACCTTTTGTGTCAGTTTTGTCAGCGTGCTTCCGTCTTGTTCCAATTGAACCGCCTATTCCTTACTGCGGTTCTACTCGGACACCGTCAGTCAACATCAGCACCCTCAAGTGTTTGCAAATGCCCGTCATACTGCAATAAATACTTTGATTAGCGAACACCCGATCAACTTGACAACAAGTCTGGCGACAGGTTGTCCATCGACTCGCCAACAGCCTCAGAGCTTGCTCCAATCTCCATCACAACTCGCCCGATGCCATGTTTTTTTTTTTTTATTTTTTTGAACTACGAAGCAGAATATCATTATTCGGATAAGTTCCGAGCAAATACAGCATGAGCATCAGTACATAATAAATCCGAAAGAGCAAACGGGGGATTAGACACCCAGTTCCTAGGAAGACAGCCCGGCTTTAGCTAACCAATTGGCTACTTTGTTGGTATCACGACTACAATGGGCAAGTGTGAGCCCCGGAATATGTTCCATTTTATTCTTGGCCCGGTCCACTAGAGGCTGCACTGCCCAACTGAGTGTATCTGAAGAGAGAACACTCTCCACCAGCGGACTACAATCAGAATGAACCGGTATTTCTTTTCCTATTATGTTTGGGGCGAGCTTTGAGGAAATGAAGTCTAGGGTTTCAACCAGCCCGATGCCATGTTCAAAAGCACCAAATGTTTTCAAACTGAAATCAGATCGAACTCCCAATCGGCAGGGCAGGGAAAAAGCAACGAGTCCAACTGTTTTCGTTTTTCCTAACACACTTCCTTCTATATCGGTCAAAACCACATTTGAACCAGTTTAACCTATGCCAACAAGTAGGTGACAAGTCAGGTGGTCATTCAAAGAATTGAAGAGGGTCGAACTCCCTATCGACCTCAAGGATCTTAGCTTATTCCGAGTATGTGCCGTCCGAGAAATTTTTTTCTATTTTTGGGCCAGTACGCTGTTTGTGTGGTTCAGTGATGAACACATTCTGATGTGATGTTGTACTGAAGCGGAACACACTGCTTCCATATGCTTTGGGGATATGGCCAGAGAGAGATGCAAGAATCCTCAGAGACGCCAGTTCTCCTCCAAGCCGAGCCCTTGTCGAAAAGGTTATGCTAGAGAGACTGATCTTGCTGACTGTTCTGAAGTAAAATGGAAGGAACAAGCAAACGCAAGTTAGATAGCTAAACACCGACGGGATTCGTCAGACACCAAGAAGGGAGCAATTGGTCGAGGCTGTTAGCTCGGCGTCAAGGATTTCGAAGAGATATTGCGAAATCAGATTCCCGAGCTGTAATGTTTCTTTGTTTCAAGCTACCGGGCTGCCTGGTTTCGTCCTTTCGAGCCTATGGTTCAGGGCATCGTAGACATCTATTGTGAGGCAGTGAAGTTCCCTTTGAACCTTATCCTCAAGCCACAGATTGGCAATAAGATCTTCCCAACCTCCCCTGCATAAACCAAATCGACATGAAAAGTTAATGGGAATATTGTAATAAACGAATTCCATTTTTTTTTTTTTTTTTTATAAATCTATCTGGCATTATTATAGTATTATGGGGCTCCAGGGGACCTTACGGAGAATTGATATGTTGGCCCACTACATGGTAATTGCCTTTTTATTACTCTTTTTCATCTTAAAATAATATTAAATGGATGCCATTCCACCTCACACAACTTTTTTTAATTCTTTAACCCTTTATCATTATTGAGTTTATAAAAATATGATGTATTGTCAATTTAAATATATTGAGTAAAATTAAAAATATAAAAGACATCCATTAATATTGGAATGACCTACATTCATGGAAAGTTTGAAATAATATGAACATATTGTTCATTTGTCCTTTCTATCATTTTACTTTGATTATAAAATTTACAATCCAATAATCTGGCGATATGGGCATATTTTCTTTTTCATCGTTATCCAGTAGTTCCATCTTATTTGGATAGAATTGCATAGGACGAGATACAAGACACGGAAGACTACAAATAATCTTAAATAAATCTAAATGACTACAAATAATCTTATATAAATGTAGAAATTTTTATTTCAAGTCAACCTAGCTAAATTGGCTTCATGGAGTGATAGGACGGACTAACATATTCTATAGAGCTTCCCTAATTTATCTATCTCCAAAATAATATGATTTAATTTCTCGATGTAATATGATTTCAAAATTTGATGATTAAGCTTAGATGAAATCAGATGACCTTTTTCAAGGAAATCTGTTATGCAGTTCAATGGAAAAATGTTGTTTCTCTCCCGTGCATAACGCAGGCCTTATGGCTAGTTCTATAACAATTATAAACATTCATATAGACATTCAATTACCTTTACAACATGTAATGAAACAACAGATTTGGCTACAAAAGATTCCAATTTTCCAAACCCTCTGTACAACGGTGATGGTACAGGAGCCATTGCATGCTGAGGATCTACTAATTCTGAAATTGGAGATCACACCAGATGTATGAGGGATACAGTTGATGGAGCTATAACAAAAGAAAATATGGCAGATATAGAAAAAAAGTCATTAAGATAGCCTGTGCTTAAGGGCTAATTCCAAATAAAAGAAACAACTTTAATTCGAGTGACAATTCTGACCCCAACTTTTTTTCTTTTTTTCTTTTTTTTTTTTTTTGTCTTGTAAAATATCACAAATTTTCACCCTTATCCCAAATCTGGTCCTCACTGTTAACCCTTTGTTTGAAGTCAACCTTGTTTCAGTAAAAAAGGTCCTAGTTGTGAGCTTGGCGGATCTCGTCCATGGTGTCTCTCAATGGGCAGTGACCTACAGCTTTAGGATACCACAAAACGACAGTCTGACCAGAGAAATTCAATCTGGAGATCTGTTTAACTTGCTGGTGAAGTGTAGAAGACCACAAACAGCTTCACCGTTATTCTCCAAACTGAGGCTCAGAGAAGAAGACAATGAATAGTGCTTTAAATCCAGCCAACAAGTGCACATGGATTTATTGCTTAGGCCAATCAATGGTATGTTAAGGGGGCACCAAATTTCGGATTTAAGTGAAAGTTGGTGATTTTTTTTTTTTTAGGGAAAAAAAAAATTGGGACTAGAATTGTCACTTGACCTAAACTTAGTACTTTTTACGAGACAAAAAAAGTTGGGGTTAAAATTGTCACTTGACCTAAAATTAGCACTTTCTTTTGGAATTAGGCGGCCTGACTAATGTACCCCTCTAAGGCTGGAACTGGAAACAGCCACCAACAAATTATGATGATGATGATGATGATATACGAGATTGCTTAGTCCTCTAACTGAAGCATATTGATGGAAAGCTGAATTACTGGAAGAGGGTGTTTTCTTGCACTTGATTTAGATTCAAGGTACTAACCTCCAACAGTAAAATCACCATGAGTGAAAATTGGTAGTACTTCCACTGAAACACAGCTTTTAGTTTTTAGATAATCAACCTTTTTCTCCTCAAAAATCTGTGCCAGTAAAACTCTTCAAAGGACAGACGATTCACTGCAATGATGCATGTTGAACAATTAATTCTACAGGTCTTTTCAAATGAAGCTGAGGCAAGGCAGGTATTAAACCTGGATTAACAGAGAGTAGCCTGGAACAGATGTCAATGCAGTCAGCATGCAATTCAGGAAGCACAAGGTGAGAAAATGGAAGACTTTTGGATGAATTGATGCTCCGCAGAAGCTGCAGAGAAGAGAAACAAACAAATTAAGGGAACTCGTATTACTGGGTTCAATAAATTTAAAAAAGCTGTTGCTTGAGGAGATAATCCTACCTGAACGTTAGTCTGCCCACAAAATGGTGGACGACCATTGAGAAGCTCAAAAGAATGGCACCGATACTCCACATATCCACCTGCAGCAAATCATTCAACCTAAATTCTTTCTTCTTGTCTGTTTCCTTTTCTTTTTCTGGTATTTTGTGCACATCCCAATGGTCTAGATGGAGACCACCATTGCCGCCCCAACAAAGGCCAGGCAATTGATCCTTGGCCAGGACCTCTGGAGAATGCAAATCTCACTCCAGATTTGATTATGCATTGACGCAGGAGTGTCGTACCTTTTCATCATACTTCTGGAATAGAAGAACTTCTGGGGCCATGTATAATGGAGAACCACATACAGTATCAGCAGTGCAACCGGGTTGTAGAGTCCTGTTCCACGGATACCAAAAAAAATCCCAGAATTTCACCTCAAATATGAAAGCAATTGCCAAATTGAATTCTATAAAATGTCCAGTACATTTGCATATACCTTGAGAGACCAAAATCAGCTACCTTGAGCACTTTATCCTCTTCAGAACCAGATAACAAGATGTTCTGCTCAGACAGTGGCAAAAAAGGAAGAGCGGAGATAAGCTCATTTGAAGATTAAACAAAGACATGTCTACAACTTAAACTCTCAAAAACTAGCATATAGAGAAAAAACATAGTTGTGTCTGAAGTTATTGATTAGAAGCAGAGTGCTAGATACACTGCTTCACATGCTAACTAATTGAAAAGGGGAAAAAGAATACACAACAAGCAAAATAAACAGAAATCAGTCATATGTATCACTTGATCACTGAATTCTCCCCTGAGCAGCAGTCTTCACATAACAAGCTTATCTATATGCATAAAAGCAACAATCAAAGTAAACACAATCAACAACAAGGCTTTCAGCTTCATGCTGATTACTTGCTTAATTATTCCATCGATCACTCAGATGTCGAAATGTTTAGAAGGTAAGTGCAACCAAAGTTAACCAGTCTAGGAAAGTACCCATGGAAGGGATCATCGTTGAGTTGATCTCATTGGCAAGCCTAATAATTCTCTTCAGTTAAGCAGTCTCGACAGCTATTAGATAGGATGTCTTACGCAGTAGAAATTTGTTGAGACTCAAGGCAACCTTGATGATAAAATAGGCCTCAACAATGTAAACCTTTAATGCGAGGCACATATGCAGAAAGCTCATGACCCACCAATTTGCAAAGGAAAATAATCTCATACCTGTGGTTTTAAGTCCCTATGAACCATATGGTAGGAGTGCAGTATTTCCAAGGCAGCTCCTACATGTTTGCCATGTAAGCAAAGTCAGTAATCAAATCAAAGAAAGCAACACTCGGCCGACATACGAACGAAGCAGAGGAAATACCCAGCTGCTGCATGAATCTTCTCGCGGTTTCTTCCCCAACCGGCCCGTGCAGTCGGACATAAGACGCTAAATCTCCGCCGGCACAGAACTCCAGGACCATGTATATGCAACCATTGGCCTGATGATGAAAACCAAATCAATTTCAATCCCGCGAGAAACCATCCCCAGAAATGACTCCACACACAAATTTCATCCACCACGCCGACCCAAGATACATCAGGAAGCCCCGCCCTCAATCACAACGTAAAGCATGTACAGCTGCAGTTCAGAATGCAAAAACTACATCTTTGATCCGTATTAATCACCCGACCGTCCATAAGACAACGACCCACGAGTTGAAAAGAGGTAAGCATCAACGTCGAGACCGAAGCAGTCGACCTGAAGCACGCGAAGGAGGCGAATGATGTTTGGGTGATCGACGGAGGACAGGAAATCAAGCTCGCAGTCCAGGCAGCTCCTGAGGTGCCGGTTCAGCCTCGAGAGGTGGACTTGCTTCACCGCCACCACCTCGCCGCTGGCCCTGTGCGCCGCCCTCCACACCGTCGAGGAAGACCCTTCGCCAAGCTTCGACGACAGGAGGTAGTCGCCGACCGCCGTCGCTTCGGAGAGATTCACGGTCACCGCTTCGGGTTCCATCGATGTCCGAGGGAAGTGCTCGATCGTTTCGATAAAGATGACATTTTTTTTTTCCATTTCAGAGAAAATAGTCAATTAGGTACATGCTTACTTACTAATTTTTTTACTAAATTTAATTATCTTATAAATATATCATTTGAACCTTTCCTTAAATTTTTTACCCAAAAAAAAAATTTCTTAAATTCAAAATATCTGCAATTTTTATAATATTGAAATGTTAACTTTATATATATATATATATATATATATATATAAAGTTTATCAGGAAAAGAAAAAAATGTGATTAACTTTTGCTCAATCTTTATTTATTGCTTGAGATTGTCTATTTTTTTGTGAAATCAATGACCAAGCAGGTAAATCTTTTTTTTGTTCAGGGGTTAGATCACATAGTACCAATTTGACAGGAGTGATCGATTCTCAGATAAGTGGGCTCTTGGCTTAGATCCAAAAACAGATCCTATGACCTATAATCCTATATTTTGGAATCAAACCAATCAATTTTCAGTTTTATTCGGGGAATTAGCACAACATTGACTATATGTAAAAAACTTGAATTCTTATAATAAAATGTAAAAGTCACATCATTGACTAAAATAACATATATCCATTAAGTGATTGTGACATTGCTTATTTATGATAAGACATTGTTCGATTCTGATTGGTGTAAAGGCAATTACTCCACCAAAAAAAAAACAAAAAAAGAGGCTTCAAATTAGATTCCAAATAGAATCAATGGTATCGGCCTTGGACTAGTTGGTGAAGGCCAGCTGGACTCGATACTCGTCCCATTGGAGTCATCGATGGTTGGTCTGAGATGAAGATGAACTTGCATCTTTTTTAAATCCCTAGAGATGTGAAATTCTATTTATGTGAAGAAGGAAGAACCCAAGATTAAATCATTCAACCTACCAACAAGAACATCACAATGTACAAGTTCATAACAAGTAGCCCAAACAAAACATGCAAATGAATATAGATAAGCTCTCGAGTCTCTCAAACAGCTCTTGAAATTGGAGCCCAAATGGAAGCTGTTGTCAATGGCCTAGATTTCCAGCACAGAGCCAACCTATACTTCTCATATTGCACCCGGTACTCCCCGCTGAAGACGCTCACCAAGTACTTGGCTTGAGCCACATTGCTTGAGCTCAAAGGCACAGGCCTGAACCCCTTCAAGCAAAGCCCATCTCTCCACACCTTCCTCTCCCACTCCTCGCAAGGAAACTGCCTCACACTGTCCAGAATCCTCTTCCCCAACACCTCTTGCTCAATCACTTTGAGGCACATCTCGTACCCACCTGTGAAGCTGCTCACATTCACAAGTGAGTCAGAGAGGGCCATGTAGTAATGGAGTGCCTCACAGAAGAACTCCACAAAGGACAAGGAAGATGAGGCCTTGGCAAAATTCAGTAGCTATTCTTCCACTAGGACAACAATCTTTGGTGACAATGCTGTCATGCCTCCCAAGAATGTCCTCACCATTGAGAGGCTCTTGCTAGGCATGTGCAGTTGGTTAATCATGCAATTCGCTATCACCGTGTGACCTGCTTGGTGGATTGTCCTGAAGTCCTCTTCTTCCTGGATTAGGAGCTGATCGAATGTGAACCTCAGGTCGATCGAGTCCGCAAACTCCTTGAGCCTCCTTCCGGTCTGTTGAATTGAAGCCTCGGTTTCCAGGTCGGTGACAATCGCAGTGATCCGCAGCAAGGCGTCATCGTGTCTTGCAAGGTCGACCATCAAGGGCGGCCATTGGATCCCCTCCATGATGTCAAAGTCCACGACATGGACATCCCGGTCTGCCAGGGTCGCCTCAAGGATCGCTTGGTTGGCTGTGAAGTGCGCGAACTTGATGTACGGGGAGAGCTCTTGAATCATCTGAATGGCGGAGATGGTCTTTGGCCCCCTTGAGAAAGACCGAGGCGGCATTTCAAGAGGACTGATGATGCTCTTCCAGTGAAGGCCTTGAGCGAAAAACAAGGCCAATCTGTTAAATGGATTGTTCCCATTTTCTTGATTGAATAGATTATCATTCAGTTTGGAGATGATTGCAGAAACCACAGGCCAGTTCTTCGATTCAACAGCTTCAGCTCCCATCAGTAAAAGATCAATCGGGCTGCTTTCTTCCATCAACTCTTCTCGGATTACCCTCAAAAGGGAATGCTCTTCACCCACAGAATCTTCCTCATTCGCTTCTTCTTGACCTTGAAAAACAATGTCCGAAAGTGGGTCAACTTCCATGACGCCAGTTTCTAGAACTTCCACGATGCTGGTTTCAAGAACTTCCATGGAGTCCTGTGCCTCCGGCGGTGGTGCAGTAGCGATGTCAAAGTCCAACAGTTGGATGATTTCCGACTCAATCTGGAGCAGTCTTTCTGGGTTGAAGTGGGCGGGAGAGTCTGGCAGAGGGAATGAGTTTGCTAAGTAGGATTCTAGAAGTCGTCGATAGAGACAAGTTCATCGATGGGGAGGTCGATTGGCTCATGTTCCATGATAAGATAAAGAAACAAGCATAGACAACAAACGGAGCAAGCTCTTTGGAGAAACTGACCTACTCTTGGCCTGATTGAGTTCAGACATTCCTATTATATATATATACCAGCTTTGAGAGACCATTGGTGATTAACCTGTCTAAGATGAGTACTACAAGTGAAGTACATAATGTTCTAACGAGCACTCATGCATCTAGAAACAAACCCACGCATATCCGCCAAGACAAATATATAAATGATCCACAACTTGATCATTGTTTTAGTGGGCCTGAGAAGTCCTAGATTAGTGACCTTTTCAATATGTTAATTGTTCAGTAGCCAGTCACATGGACAGGGAAGCTCTCCTGTCCACCACTCATTCCGAAATGTAGGGGGACTCGATTCCGGAATCCTTGGCACGATCTGCCTATCCGAGAACCAAGTGTAATAAAATTGGTATCTAAATTGTTCTTTTACCAATGAAGCATCTTCCCATAGCTTACATTCTATCATTCACGCAAAGATGCCATTCTAAGTTGAAATATTCCATCTCAAGCATGAGAATACATGTTTCCTAGATACCCAATATGATGATTAATAGCTGGAACAAGTACCCAACAACCGAGTAAGCCTAACTTGGTTGAGACCCACATGATCTAAAGACCTCTGTATCACGGGTCAATTGAGAATGAATCTTGGCAAGTTTTTCACGAGGCATGACTGGAATTGATTGGTGTGAAGATGACTATGCTCCCGTGTACAAACTTGTGAAGACTAGGTGAAAGAAAAGCTGTTTTGTGCAGCACATTTTATCATTTTGTTGCTCTGAAGAGTGAAAAATTGGTCATATACTTGCATGCATTTGCATTGATTAGGTGCTCAACATAGACTCAACCCCTTACACAATCAAGTGCAAATATTCCATATCTATAAGCACCCTGGTTCTAACTTGTCTTACCCGATTGATGTGGTTATTGAGTTTATTTCATGGACTTGGGGTTTATCTACGTAAAGTGTACTTCCCAAGTTCCACATCATATAAAAAAGCCGAATGGTCGAGTTCAACCTACCTCCTCTGCAATAGCTGATCCTGGCTCTCATACTAAGGGATGAGTTGGGAATTTGCAAAAAGTAAACTAAAGAGAAATGTAGAAAAAAAGATGCCGCAAGTGCCATGCCTTTCATATGAAGCTCACTTAAGGGACAAAATTTTGGAAAATGTTCATTTTAATGTCATAACTTTTTAATTAATAACTTGTGGCAAACATTCTGTTAAGGTTATCTCACATCAGTTGTAGAGCAAGCTAGTAGTCAATTTATAAGTATAAGAGAAAACATCACTCTTTGAACTAGTTTTTGGAGTGAAAGAGGCCTAAGACCACCTAATACTGGTATTAGAGCCCATTGCTAACAAGTCTAAACCCGGTAGTCATAGGGAAAAGCTACAGGTTGTTTCTACTCCAACCTAGGCTCGATGTGTGAGAAAGAGATTGTTGAGATTGTCCCACATTGATTGCCAAAAAGGCTAGTGGCCGCTTTATAAGTGTAAAGGAAAGGCTCACCCCTTTGAGATGCCATTTGGGGTGAGAGAAGCCAAACGCCATATATTTAAATAATCAATTGAAATGTTATGGGACTCGAGTAAACTATGAAACTTGTGGCATTCAAAGTAATCAATCGAAAAGACTCAAATGAGTGTTGAAAGAAAGTAATGATACTTGCCATCCTTATCCCAAAAAGAAATGATAGTCCGAGCACAAAAATCTCTTCTCATGAATTTCAAAACATCCTTGGAGAATCTGCTCACTATTCGAGCCCCAACTTTGATTCTTGTGAATCTAAATTCAAGTGATTCCAGTAAGGCCGTGTTGTAGGGTTCTTGAAGGTGGACCCCCCATTGGTTAGTCGGCGGTTGCTTCCCATTAAAACATCAACTTTCCAAAAGACGACGTTTGATTGGCTTTTGTGATTAAACCAAGATAAATAATCCAGACACATGGCAATATCCAAAGCGCCTTAACACGTGGATGTCTTCGCTCAGGGCGGACAAAGTCCAATTATTCGAGTTTTAGGGTTTTCAAAAGTCAGACATTATAGTTTTCGAAACGACAGTGTAGCTAAAACTTCTTGAGTATGTTCTTTATTCCCAGGAACTTCTCTAGCTTATATTATGGTAATGAGGAATAATAATGCTTTAGCTAGCTCTAATTTCTTTTTTTTTTTTTATTTTTTTGTTCTCTGCTTTTATAACCCTTGGTCTTCATGAAGAGATTTGTGGCATCTTCTATAAGGAAATGAAAACAAAAAAAAAAAAACAAAAAAACAAAAATTTCGATGAACCGAATTAAACGGGGCTGTGTTGTCATTGCACCAAATTTTCACCATAAGGTTCACATCATATATTATATAGATGCGCCCTTTAAATGACGAAGCCTTTCGTCGTCAGCAAGCGATGGCTGCCAAGGCCCTTTTCTCTAAAAATCTTGGGCACCACCTAGAATTGTCTCTTCGCGTCACGTTGCTGCACCTTCTTTGATTGGAGACAAAAACAATAAGATGCCAAAAGCTACACCAGCCTAGTTGAATTATTCGTGGGTCCGCATTCTTGCATAATTTGGAGTTTGAATCGAGACCGGAAAGTGAGATAGGTTCGAGACATGTTTGAGCGTGTTCAGGGTGAAGAGGAACAGGGGAATGAGAACTCGGGCTAAAGGCCTGGTCGTCCGGTCAGCGCTGGCCGCATACCTAGAAAGGCAAAGACGTGGTGCACGTGTTCTAGGTGCCCGAGTGACAAATTGACTCAGGCAAACAGGGGATGTAAAGCTTACTTCTTACCTGTTTTGTTATGTTACTCATTCGACTAACGAAGAAAAGTGTTAGGTTTTTCTCTTTTCTCTCTATTAGTTTTCTGTGTGAGTCTCTTAAGAAAACACTTTAAGGTGACAATTTTCTGAGTGAATTATCACTAACAAGCGGGCGCACAGCCAAGGAGTGGCAGGGCTGCTTGCTAGGTTCAGGTGTCCTGACAAAGCTTGCCAGGTTCTCGAACAATGCCGATAGCTAATGTGTTTTTCAATGCAGTAGCCAGGCGCCCAGTATAATTTTGGTAGGTGTCTGGCCCCAATGTGACCCCCATCAAGACTTGTTAAAATCATATCTTCATAGCTTATTTTAGAAGAGAATCATACAGAGTTTTGACAACCGTCATACAATCGTACAGACTTGTATCTGGAACTGGTAAATGCTTAAGTTTGAGCTTTTAGAATGATAGTAATCTCTCTTTGCCGATTATGGTGGAACTGTCTTATCAATCTCTCCTCATAGAGTAGGCAAATATTGAACCACCTAAATTCACTAGGTTCAAGTTTTATATCAGTGACTTGTTTCTTTCATGAATCATTTTAATTTTTCATGCTTCCACGCTAATCATAAAAAAAACTGATGTTTAGAGCATGAGGTTTTTATTTAAAATAGGAAAAGATCACCAAAAACATTAAATTTTGCCCAAAGTGATAAATTTATCCCAAACTTTTTTGTGACATGAAAAAACCCCAAACTTTATCAACCGTGACACATTTATCCCAAACTTTTTTTCGTGACACAAAAAATCCAAACTTGTATTCGTGTGACACATTTACCCTAAACTATAGGGTATTTTCATCTTTTGCTTTTTAAAATTGTTTTCTTTTTCCTTTTTTCTTTTTTTCTTCTTCTTCTCTCTTCCCTCCACCGACCATGGCAGAGGGAAGCCAGACTTAGGTGAGGGCGGCCGGTGGAGGGAAGAGAGAAGAAGCAAAAAAAAAAAAAAAAAAAAGGAAAAACAGAAAAAATAAGACGAAAATGTCCTTGGTGGGGGTAAATGTGTCACAGTTAGCAAAGTTTTGAGTTTTTCATGTCACAAAAAAAAAGTTTGGGGTAAATTTTTTACTTTGGGCAAAGTTTGGGATTTTTGGTGGTCTTTTCCCTTTAAAATATTCCAAAAGTTTTGTTTGTCTGCAATTATCGCTGTGGCTTCTACGAAATTCAAGTAAACAGTTTCAACCTGTGGGACATTAGGATGTGCGCACTGTTGAAGAAGCAGGGTTTGGCGTTGGAGGGAGATAATAAATTTCTCAGGCTATGAAAGCGAAAGAAAAGCTGATAATTTGAAAAGACGGTAGGAGTATTGTTCTGCTGAATTTAAGAGAAAATGAAGTGGCGGATGAAACTAGTGCAGCTGCTGTTTGGACAAAACTCAAAGCGCTGTATATGTCGAAATCACTTTCAAAGAAACTTTTCCTAATTCAATTTTTCTTCACTTAAAAAAAAGAGAACGTCGGTCCAGGATAATCTAAATGAGTTTAATGAAAGTTAATGTCGCTGACGATTTCATCTTCCCGCGTTTGATATGGAATTGCAAGATCCGTTAGCTTATGCGTTATTTGCAATAGTAAAACTATTCTCGATTTATTTTGGTCAGATGTGTGGAATCACCAAGCAAATTATATGGCAAAAGATCAATTGCGTGGTGCAATTTTGCCTGGTGCCGTCAGTCTAATAATGTCGGAGAAGGGATTGATTATTGAAAACGTCAAAGATAAATGTTAGAGATATTAAAATTGATCCACAAAACTATTACTTAACATCAATGTCATCGGCGACTTATTTCATCTAGAACATCAATGCCGAGATCATCTGATGATTTAAAATGTCAAAGTCCTAAACCTAATTTTCTTGGCCGCAACTGGTAAGTATATGCAACTTCATATACTAATACTTTTAAGTTTTTTGGAATAAACGGTAATGCATATACTTCTGGTGGGTATCAAAGCCAACTATTTCGAGTTCATACCACCTTCACCCATTTATCAGTTTTCTTTCGTTATCTGCGCCCGATTAATATCAGCGATTCATCTCCCCGCAAAAATCAAGTTTACATGCTTGATGCTCTTGTAATTTTAATCAAATTAGCCTTCGAGTGGGGAGGAGTGCTTAGATATACAATATATTTTCTATCATACGTAAACATGACTTAGTGCAGTGACGGATAAGTGGCCAAGCACCATAAGATGAGAAATCTTTTTCTAATTCTAAAATGAAAAATGACTTGGATTCCTCTTCATATATCAGATAAACCAATATGACATATTGTTCCCCTTTGGACGCTTTCCCTTGTCTAATACGTTTAACTTGCTCCTGGGAAATTTGCCATCTATCTTACCTCCGTTATTCTCTGCATTATGGCATCGAATAAGAACTATATGTAAAGATATGATATTAGGTTAAGATAAAGATAAATTTCAAAAGTTTGGGAAAACATAAGGAGGCTAAATTAATTCATAAATGGACCTCACGTTTCGATATAATACAAGCTTTATAATCAATAGCTTAGGGAGCTAAGCATGATGATGGCATGACTGTATTTCTTTTGATAAACTTTCAAGTTTGTCTTATTGAATGCTGATATCCCATCATTGGTCTAAGTTTAGATGTCTGCATCCATTTGTAAAATATGAGTTCCTTTGCAATTACGAGTAGAATATCTCTTACTTAACGCCTAAACTCCAATTCTCAACTACTTAAGAACCGCGAGGAATCATATATTTCTAGGATGAATGCTGTCTCATTCATTGTACTTGACCATCAACAAATTGAACTAGCATCCAACCGAGGTTCATATCTTTTATCTTAGAAACATCCAAAGACCAAGTTCTTTGTTTTTCCTTTTAGTGTCCCTTAAAGCCAATCATAATTTCTGTCCATTTTAATAATAGGAGTGAATATAGTATGCGGTGTCAGTGTGAAAAAAAAAAACTTCTCGCAAGCAGACTTATATATACCATTGATTTGGTGGTTAGCAAGAGAGTATGTAGTTATAACCCTCAAATTGTGGGTCGACAAGGCCACCTATTGAGAAAAAAAGGAAAAGGTCACCCCAACAATGCAAGCCCAAATCTTCCTTACTATAACTATCGAGGTTAGCTATGTTAAATTGACTTGGAAACCTAGTCAATATAGTGTTCTGTCGAATTCTTATTAGAGTACTATCAACTTGTTGTTTGCAACAGGTGGTCCACTTAGAGATTTTTTTTATTACATTTTTTGGTATGTGAAATATATGGACATCACTTACATTTAATTTCAACTAAATATGCAAAAGACTATTAGGAGGAATTTTCCTCCATATATTTTTACAACCCATCAATCAAAAGACTATTAGGAGGAATTTTCCTCCATCTAGAAATGGAGTTAAAAACATTTTTCGTTATTTTGTTTATTTGATGCTAGCAAAGTTCACTGTATTACCATTTGGTTCCATATAAATGGTTGAGTTGCTTATGAATCTTGTTAAAGTGCATGTGTGGAAGCATTAGGCCAAAAAGAAAAAATTTTCATTTTCAACGCACCGGCTACGTATAACATGGGAGAAACAGTAGATTTGAAAATGACAAGCTAACTTTATTTATATATTGAAGAAGGGTATTTGGAGCCCTCGTTAATCAAAACGAATATGTTCATCGTCGATTGGTGGTCAGCTCCTTGTGCTTGACAAGGAGGGGGGATTTAAATGGATGACGTCCTTCCAGGGAAGAAAGATTGACTCCCTCAAGAATTAACATTTCTATGGAAACAACACCGTCATTACCTGCCATGAATATCAAATTCGCGTCCTCCTCGTCCAATCCTAACCCGTTTCAAGACTTTCCCATCAAACCACCAGTTAACGCTTGCGACATCCGAGGCAGCAACAGTTCTGGTTTTACATCAGCAACCAAACCTGATGGAATCGCTCGCCAATAGCAATCTTCCCTGGAGGATTAGAGGAGAGGGAGACGAGCAGATACCTGTTGCTGCTGATCACTAAATAAAGGGGTCTGGTATTTAATATCAAAGACTGCCGTTGAGAATTACTATAAAAGAGCCTTTCATTGACAAAAGTAGTCGAAGTTTCCAGCTGTCGGCTTCACGGGGGTGAATAGATTCCTTTGAAAACCTGCCTTCAGGAAAAAACAAAGCGAATAAGGATTCCTCAGATTCCACCTGACTTGCCAAACTCAGCACTTACGTTAATCCTGCGAAGAATTGGAGAAGATATTCTTTACTTTTATTTCATGCATTTATAGAACGAGGTAGCTAATGACTTATAAAAAAGACATTAGCTAGAATAAATGTAATAGAATAACTTTTTCCACTTACGGCCTTTATATATGAAAAGATAAAAAATAAAAATAAAATAAAATAAACCTCTATATAAAAAAAAAAAAAAAAAAATAGAATGAGTTTGTCAACTTTGAAAACTTTCGATGCACTTGCCAAAAGTACAAGAATTGCTTGAGTGGACTTGATCTGATTGAGAGTAATTTATGGAATTACTTTGCTGTAGAGAGACATTTCCTCTAGTACCCTGCAAGAGAGGTGCTCTTTTGTAAATTCCGACCTTGGACCGTAAATGAATAAATCGTTGTTGTGCAAGAGGTTTTGTTTGTGCACCTATAAGTTGATCATGAATGGACAAATGACAAACTTGTAACAAATATTTGTTTACCATGTCACGAACAATGATAATTAATGGCAATGTGTTTCATCTTGGAGTAAAAAATAGGATTAGCGCACATGCGTAGCATCAATGTTATGTTAGTGCACATATGTAGCATCAATGTTATCGCAATAAAAGCAAGGTGTGATTGAAGAAGATACTCTAAGTTCATGTAGGAGAGATTGAATCCATGTGAGTTCATAATCTATCACAGCATCACGATACGCCGCTTTGGTTGATGAACAAGCAACAAATCGTTGAGCACCACAATATAGAATTATGACCAATATAAACTATGTAAACAGTTGTAGACTTATGGTCATCCATATTGCTTGC
This sequence comes from Eucalyptus tenuipes, assembly GCA_014182365.1. NCBI lineage: Eukaryota > Viridiplantae > Streptophyta > Magnoliopsida > Myrtales > Myrtaceae > Eucalyptus > Eucalyptus tenuipes. The sequence continues at coordinate 2,556,178 of CM024545.1, forward strand.
CAATCAACATTAAAGGATGCATGAAGTAATGGAGAGAGACTACTTTGTAGGTGCAGGCCAAAATTGATAATCCATTTTAGATAACTTAAAACGCGTTTAATAGCACTTCAATGTAATTGTGTTGGTAGATGCATAAATTGAGAGACTTTGTTGATGACAAAAGCAATATCAGGCCTTGTGAATGCAATATGTTGAAGAGTACCAACAATCTTCCTAAATTTAGTTGCATGTGTATGAGGTGAGCCACCAGCATGAGTGATAGAGCTGCCGATAGCCATTGGGGTGGCAATCTCCTTGGATTGTTGTTTGATCAAAAATGCTCCTTTTATTCTTGCATTGCGTGAGACAAAAACTAGACTTTGTGCATATCACCTCAACTCTCAAGAAGTATTGTACATCCCTGAGTTCTTTAAGTGAAAATTATCTTGCAAGAGCTCTCACAAATGTTGGCAAAAAAATTGTCATTTCCTATCAAGATCAAATCATCTACATAAATCAAGAAATAAACAATGATGCTGCCATGTATGTATATAAAGAGAAAGAATCTGATTTGAATTGGATGAATCCAAATGAGATGGCAAAGGATTTGAGTACTTGATACCACGTGCGAGGGGCTTGCTTAAGACAATAAATAGCCTTCTTTAATTGGTATTCTAGTTTGGTACTCTTCTTTGTTGAAATGCATGTGTGAGTTGTGCTAAAATAAGTCTTACATTGGACAATTGGTGAGATGTTGAGTAGTTAATATTTTTTCTCATACTTATTGTTTTAAGCTTTTAATTGAATGTAGGTTCAACTGAATGTATTAGCGGGCTCGTACTTGGGTTCCCTCTTGGCTCTCCCAAATGAAGGTCTCAGGCTTGTAATGCGCTCTCCCAACAAATAATAACAGAGCTGATAGTTGATTAGTAGCCTACTCTTAATGTGTATCGATGCTTGGTAAATATCTTAAGGAAAGAATCTCATGACCAACGCATTTTTTGAGCAACCTTCATCATTCAATCTTGTAAAAAAGACTTGGAATTAAGGTGGGCATTGTTTTGTAACAACATGACCCCGATAACAGTGTTGATAATTCAGTTTGGAGAAAGAGACTATGATGAAGGTGGCATTATTGTTGTTGTGATTCTCATAAGGCAATAAGGTGGAAAGTCAAAGTTGTGATATATTGGTGCAAAAGGATATCAAAATTAAGGGAGGAGCAAAACTAATACTGAACTCACACGTGAGGGGAAGATTGTTGAGATACACGTGAGTTGTGTTAGAAAATAGTCTCAAATCAAAGAACGGGTGTAGTGTAGAATAATCAATAAATCATAGTTGGCTTATAACTTATTGGCTTAAGCTTTTAAGTAAAGATGGGTCACTAGATATGTTGATAGACTTGGACTTAAAACTCCCTCCGAATGATCTCTCAAGGTGAAGATTTTGACATTTTGCTTGGTGCTCCCAACATTCTCATCGTGGCACACTTAGTCTTCATTCTTTGCTTTTGGGTCACGGTCAAACCTAAATTGCACTTAAAGGGATTGATCCACTCCTTGGACCTAGCCAAAAAAACAATTTTCTCACAGGCAGATCAGGACGTATCTAAATTATCCTGGATGGAATTCTTATTCATAATTAGCTCGTTTGTTTCTTGAAAAATAAATTATTTGGACAATATTTTTCTAAAAACAATTGCTTGTATCTTTTACATATACAAATGAATGAAAAGTATTTTTATCATTCACGAAAATATTTAGATATAAATTGTTGTTGATAATAAAACTTTTTCTATTAATTAATTATTTTAAGCAATACAAGTGATCAATTTTAAGAAAATATTCTTCAAATCATTCATTTTCCATAAAAGATATGGAGTATGCCTTCATCATTACTGCGTACAGTACCTTGTGGGACTGGATTTGGATAATAACTCCTCGAAAGGACACTCTTTGAAGGCCCTCTATAGTTATTCGTATTTGGGAACTGCAACTCCTTCTCCCAGTGGCCGAGGAAACATGGAGCGACACCAATCCCTCCTAGCCTTGTCACGTGGGTGCGCATGCCAACCTCCATTTTGGGCACAACCTCCAACTTTGAATTGCTCATGCATTATCTTTTGAGTCCGACACAATCGCTAGACTCCAAGAATGGTGGCACTTGCAATACATTTTGTTCTTCATTATGGTTGGGATCTCATGATCGTCAGATAATTGTATGACCGAGCCTTTGAGTGAAGTATGTGTTTCCTCTCTCTCCCTCTCTGAAAAAGCTTGCACCATCCAAAGAGAGTTCCGTCACCACAAACTTACAAAAGTACACGTGTTGCTACCACAAGAGAGTTTAAACTCGTGATCTCGCATTCCGAATATGCTGGTAACACTGGACCAACTCCGATTGACGGTATCTATTGGTTGTTTGTTTGTAAAAGAAACACATTAGTGCTTTTTTTCTATCCCACATAAGAAAGTTGGGAAGAAGTGAGCTACTTATAAGTTTGAGTTTCTTTGATTTGTTCAAAAGAAGATAATGGGTTGTGGGTTAGACCTCACAATACTTACGAATAATTGCGCAATCATTAAGCTTATTTAGCACTAATCCATTTTTTTTTTTTTTTTTATTTCGTATGGTTATCTTCATAATCTTTATTAGTCAAAAGGTTGTATTTGCTCAATCGGTATTTTTAGAAGTTATGAAATTCATAATTATTAAAAATATATATTTTTATTATTATTTTATTCTGAATTTTTTATGTTTTTTTCAAGGTAACCTTTGAAAGCATATCTTTTCACTTTGCAACCTTTCCCGAAGGTTTGTCTCTATTCATTAAGAATAAGATATGTATGTCAGTTTTGCAATGAACGATTGTCAAGTCTTTTCAAGTTTTCTTTCCAAAAAATACAGCCATCATTTCAATTGTTTGTCTTGAAAGATCTAGAGAAATACTAGATAACAATTTTAGTATTCTCAATTGAGACTTTATTGTTTCCTAGAGAAAATTCGGTAATAACTATCACCAACATTGTAGAACAAATAATTTTTAAAGAAAGTGATATCACACTTCAAAGTCTAATTTCATTATTTTTCTCAATCGTTTGTCATATTTTTCCCAATTATATCTTGGTCTCTTTCTTTGCTAACAAAGAAACATTTTTGGGTCAAAACAAGAATCGGAAGATATTACGTCAAGTATCTTAGCTTTTTTGTCAAGAGGTCCATGATTCAAGTTCAATTGAAGGCTTTGGTTATTGCACCTCATTACTCTGTTTTGGCCAAGAATTCATTTGTTTCGTAAAAAATAAATTATTTAGAAAATATTGTCCTATAAATAGTCACTTGTATCACTTGAAATAATTAGTCGAAAAAAAATAATTTTATTATTACTAAAAATTTATGTTCAAATATTTTTGTACATTATAAAAATATTTTTTGTTCATTCATTTGGTAGAGCGACATAATCGATTAGATTGAAAACATTATTTTTCAAGTTATTTATTTTTTACAAAATAAATGCTCTCTCGTGAAAAGGACATCATATTGAAAAAAAAAAGGGAATTGGAAAGAGAAGAGGACTGTCTTGGAAATCTTGAGATATTTGAATTTTGAGATGCTTGACATCGGTAGCTGGGCCTTTGCTCTGGGCCATCGAGATATAGAAAATTACAGATTGCCTTCCGTGTATCTTCAAGAATAACTAGAGCATTCAACCGACATCCATCGAATCCAATGCTATATTTTAGATTAGTACATGCGATCTCGTTTTAATTATTGTTTGAAAAAAAAAAAGTCCAAAAATTCATAAACTTATGCATGGCGGTCAATTCATTCTTAAACCTTTCAATTGTGTAAATTTAATTTGAAATTTTTTTGACAATTTAATATTTCATACCAATTTTGACCAAAAATCACCGATGTGTATGCAAATTGTTTTACATAGCATGACTAATACTGATATGAACAACTTTTTACGTTTTTTTGAAATTTATAATTTTTTTTCTTTTTTCTTTTTTTTTTCTTTTTCTTTTCCTTCTCCTTCAATCGTCGGGCTTGGCTCAGAGACTAGCTACAAGCAAGTGCCCGTGAGGCTCGGCCCTTAACAAATCTGGCATGCATGAACCTCACTAGCGATTAGCCATGGCTAGACATCGCTAGTGGCTAGATGAGGCCAACCTAGCTGAATCTAGTGAGGTTGAGATTCACCAGCTGCCAACAAGGCTCCACACCCTGACCTTCACTTGTGGCGATGGCCAACAACCAATAGGGGAAGAAGAAAAAAAAAAAGTAAAATTCAAAAAAAAATAGTAAAATTCAAAAAAAAATTATCCACATCAGCACCTACTAGACCATGTAATATAGTTGGTACTAACTAGACCACAACGTTTGCGATTTCTCATCAAAATTGGCCAGAATAACTAATTTAGTAAATCGTTACAAGATTTAGGATTAAATTGACAAATCATCTAAATATTTAGGACTAAATTGATATATTTGAAAAGTTTCGAATTAAAATAGCCCAACTAAAAAGTTTATAATTAAATTGACTACCATGCAATAATTTTTTAAATTTTCCCAAAACAAAATTTATCCCAATTTAAATCAAAATCACACCAATTAGCATTCTCACATTTTTCATAAATCATAATGCCTACATCATAAATAAAAATAAGGATCCTCTTACGAAATTAGGGAAGTGCAATAGGAGCTTTGATCATCAATCCTAAGCATCTTACTTAGTCCATGAAATCCTAAATCATTTGAAAGGTCCATAATCGAGTCATGATTTAATCGATCTTGGCAATTGGTCGCCGGACAGACATACCGTTTCGATTTTCCATGTGCATGATCTCGCGTCTCTCTATTGTTGAACGGAGAACTTCATTTTGGGTCCATGGAACAATCCTTTACTCCAAAACCAAACACTTTACGGGATCACGCAGATGTGTTGGGTCTCCTTTTCAAATATGTAAAAGAATTCGTGATTCCTGGCCCAGTTGACAGCTAGTGTTCATATTTTTTCCCTTTTTTTAACTTTAAGTGTTGATTACAATTAAGCACTCACTTTTTTCTCCTTTTTTCCCCTTTTTATTAAAGTATGCAAAAGTCTATTGGCCAACGAAATGAAGAAAGAGCACGCACAGTCGGCTGCGCAAAATTTTCACACTGGGTTAGGGTCCTTCAAGTTTGAGGAGATGTCTAATAATTGCATGCTTTCCAAGAATATGTGAATGAGTAAATGGGAAAGGCAACTAAACCACCCAAAAAAGAAGGAAAAAAAAGAGAAAAAAAAAGTTGTCGCTGAAGATGCTTAACGCCCATGAGATTAGTGAGGTATTTCTTAACTCAAGATTTTCCTATCTAGTCAAATATCTGCTTGACTAACGGCCTTCTTTTAAAATAAGCTTAAGTACGTTGACAAGAGGGTTGTCAACGATGTGCCTAGGTAGAATAAGTATAAGGGTGGCATATAATCAATGTACTGATCCTAATGATATAAAATATAATCGGCGAGGTATGTTTGATATCTTATCAATAAATATATGAGAATGAGCATCATGTGCTTCGTCAACAGGTTGATTAATCACAGGATGGCGGGCATTACCTGTGAGATTGCTTTGAGCTGGAAATACTTTCGACTTGAACATATACAATCTACTGCATCCAAATTAAACATTTATCCACTCATTCAACTCTTCAAATGAAATTACTCTTATATCCTCATAGGTAGTTATAGCAGTGATGGAGGGTGAGTGTATATATATCGAGATAGCTGGGCTATTTAATCTTATATATAGTGCAAGCATAAGCCTAGAGGGACCTTTGTGCCGTAAGGGTGTGCTAAGGATGTGCTTCAGAAGCAAGCATCACCCGCACGTACTTACTAAAGTAATGCTAATTTTTGCTTGCCAACTCTGCAATTGTTGCCTCAAGCTTAATAGGAGATCAAGTTTAAAGAGAAATGACCAAATTTTGAATATGTATGGTGGTGGCCATATTTGATGTATCAAGGTCTAGACCCATTGAAGCACGCGTCTAAACTTAGGAAATAACCAGCCAAATAAATAATTTGAAGGGTATTGACTTTATTTTCGACGGGGTTTTGAAAATCATTGAATTTCTTAGAAGCGTACGCAATTCGCCCATTTGGACACCTAAGAGGGAAAAACAGTGTTCTAAGCCAAATCAGTGTCTCCTGTTTCTACTAGTTTTTTGAAGCAGAATGCATTAGGCCTAGCAGAGAAACCCCAGCTCAAGAGCGTCACCGAAAACTTCCCAAGGCTCGCTCAACTTTCATTCCCTTTCTTTACCTGAGTCTCGCCCTTTTAGAGGGTCACTTTAACAGATCAAAATGCCGTCGAATCAGGATCTTGATCTTCCTCGTGACTAATCGACAAGTGCACAAAAAGCTGACCCAGTTAGGCAACAACACGTGCTTCACATTAGATTTTAACAAAATCTCCAAGCCAATGGATCAATCTCTGTCCTTTTCTGTGGTCCCCTTGTTAGCAACAAGATGGATTTTTCCTTAGTGAATTCCAGCCCACAACCAGGGATGCATCCAGGTAGTGCTGCTTCTGTAGCAGATACCAAATTAACAATTTCTTTTTCTTAAATTAGCAAAAACAGCACGTCTTTAAAGCTTAGCCTATCTTTGATTTCCTTAACTTCAAAAAAAAGTTCATTATTTTTGTCAAACGCGTATCCCCCACTTGGTGTACTGACTGTACTCAGCAACTATTTCTCATATTCAATATTATCCATTTCCGCCACTTTAATTCTTGTTTCAATTAACTATTTTGTGTTTATATGGAAACGCGGCAAGTAAGTACAAGTCTACTCAAATCAACCCTTTAATAACTACAACTCGACTTTGATTATTACTATCCAAGATTTCTCTTTTTCTCTCATAGTAATCCAAGAGATTTTGTGACTGTAAAGTGTGATTGAGCGCCGCGCAAAGATCCAAAAGGGGCTATCTTTAACGAATCTCAGATTGCAAATCAACCAAGTTGTGTTGGGATTGGATTAATAGATCATGGCTGGTCAAGCTCTTCCTAACAAAACAAAGAGACAGAGGGGGACCATTGGATTATCGGATCTGATCACGATCGATTTGGTTGGTTCGAATGCCGGATCCTACATCGTATGAACAACTCAAATGAATTGGAGCTTGGATAAAGATTAGATGTAAGTTAATGGGACCACTACGAGCATGATGGAAGAAGCGATGTAGGCAGCCTATAGGCTTATAATTACAGACTTGGAACTTCATGTAAAGTGAAACAGCTCGTGGCTTCCAGTTGAGCGCCCGATGAAGACATTGAGTAGAGCGACTTCTTAATTAGAATTAGTCATCTTCAGACCAATTTTAAGAGTCATTTGCTTTCGTGAGTTTCTGTTTCAGCGTGGTCCGAAAAAAAGAAAAAGAAAAAATCGAACTACGACGTTGGACCGACCTAGGTTGCTTGATTATTGGGTCCAAATGGTTTAACAATCAAAGTAAGAGAACGTATGCAGAGAAACAAGGATTCTACATTACATGTAAACTATACTTGCGGATCAGTTAACCTCGGCTCAATTGTTTTTCTTTTTTTTTTTGGTAAGAACCTCGGCTCAATTGTTTGTATTTAGTTCAAGGGGAAAAGTACCCAAAAGTTTTAAACATATGATATTTGTACCAATTCAATCTAAAATTTTCAATTAGACCAATTTAGTCTTTAACATTTGTTACATTAGTACCAATTTAGTCCATCTGACCAATTTAGGCCAAAAATTACTCATGTTAATGCCAGTCATCTTACATGACACGGCTAGCACTAATATTAATGTTTTTATATTTTTTTAGTATCTTTTTCCCTTTTCCTTTTGTCAATCGCGACCACTACCACAGGCTATAGCTAGCAAAGGTCGGCCTCACTAAGCCACGCCTGGGCAAGAGCAAGCGTCGACAAGGCCCCTCACCAAATCTAGGTGAGCCCCCTCTCACCAAGCGAAGTCACCTTGGCCTAGCCAAGGGTTGCCAAGGGTTGCCAAGGGTCAACCTAGCTAGATCTAGTGAGAGGGATCTCACAAGCAATAGCTCTCACTGACCACGGCCTATGGGCATGGCCGATGACCAACCACTAGCAAAAAGAAAAGGGAAAAAAAGAAAAAATGTATTAAAAAAATTTTAAAAAAAAATCACGTCAAAACCAAGTGTGCCATATAGGACAGCCACATGTGCAATTTATAGCCTAAATTGATCGGATGGAATAAGTTGATAATAATGTAAAAAGATTTAGGACTAAATTGACCCAATGAAAATATTTATGATTAAATTAATATCAATATAATAGGTTTATGATTTTTTTCCCTTAGTTCATTTTTTTTTTTTTTTTTTGGTTGAAAGTTCAACTCTAGTTTGAGTAGTCCAAGTAACGTAGGAGTTCCCTCAACGCATTTCATTTATAGACGCTTTGGTAACTGATTTTAAAAGTCTAAGCTTGACATAGAGCTTAGGTGGAAGAAGATCACGTGTATATAAAGAACATGCAAACCCTATTGTAATCGAATGTTGGATATTTTAATGACCCCTCTCACATGTAAGCCGGATTATGAGTGGTACAGGAAATTTGACTAATGGTGGTGGACGCTCATGCGAAAAAAGCAGAAGCTGCCTTAATACCATATTAGAAAAAAATAATAACCTAAAAATTTAAGTTAATAAATGGAGGAAGATAATATGTTTATAAAAAGCATATAAACCTTATTGTGAAGCGACGTGAATTTTTAGTTAAGTATGCCAATGGACTATTATCACATACCATTGGTAAGTGGAGAGGATTTCGAGTTGGGTTTCCAAATATTTGGGAATAGTGACTTGCTTAATTAATCACAAAAAAAAAAGACCCCAAAATTATCAAGAGAACTAATGCAAACTAGGAGAAAAATTCTACGTAACGCTTATAGTATCTAGCTATATCGACCAATCCATATAGTATTAGCTAGCATTTGCTAAAGCTTCGGAACAAGCGATGTCGATAAATGATACAATAATTGCGAAAATCATAACTAAGATAGGGTCAATGACATAATATTAGCATGTCATGCGCCATGTTTAGTTTCACGTAAAGAGATCTCTCTCTTACGAAAGTAGATATGGATATAAATGTCCGACTCAGCTTGACGTAGAAAGGAGTATTCTAGTTGGGTACATAAAAATTAATCAACTTGCTAGTCCTACATTGATTCCCTAGGCAATATGCATCTTCATTCAACTCAACAACAATCTCGGAATTGTCTGAATCCACAATCTCTAACCAACTTGTGAATTTATTATGACTACTTTATATAAGGCAAAGAAAAGAGAAACACAATCTCTTTGCATTAGACTATGTGCGTTAGATTTCAAGGTTTGGCGCCAATTATTCACTCGTAAGCTAGATTTTATCCTAAAACTAAAGTATAGGAAGACATGATAGGAGAGACAAAAAGGAATATGGAAAAATTTGAACCTTTATGTGAGATTTGATCTCTAATTATGTGAAAAATAAATAAGGTTTTGATATTTACTAAATACGCTTAATCATTTATTGTTTTCACTCTCTTGATTCTTATTAAAACTTAGGGTATACAAACTACTAAAGGAGAGTACTAATTCCTCCCGTTTAGGTGGCATGAGCCGCTTATCTGAAAAAACTCTTAAAGAAAAAAGAAAAGAGAAAGAAAGAAAGTTAAGAATGATATGATATTTTAAAGGGTTCTCTCTCCTGATGTGAAGACAGTAGAGCATAAGTACATTACGCACAACCTGATCAAAAGTTCACTTACAACATGACCCCAACTTTATGTAAGAAAGTATCACTAGGGTACTAGCTCGAAGACTAAAATATCCCTATTTTATGATGTTGAAGGTGGGCAGGTTTCAGTGCAATTCTAAGGGAGGCCGGATATTTGCCCCACCTTGCGGGCACTAGATCTATATCGCAAGAACTCTTCTTTTTTAAATAGGTTCTTGAGATTAACTTGAAACATGTCGATTACAGATTAGTCAATACATTTTGAAGATATGCTAACGGAGGCTCAACCCTTGGAGTATTCTCAAAAAATATATCGTTGTCAGAAATTAAATAATTGTCCCAACACATCACGGCTTTTAGAAAGCAAATTCCAAATCCCCTTGACACTTTTCCCTATATATACTCCATTCTTGCACCCAAATTCCAATTTCTCTCTCAATCCACACGCTCTCTTTTCTCCTAATTCTTCACAAAAAGAAATGACTCCTTCTTCCTCATCCTCCGACCCTCTCTTTCAAGACTTGTACTTCGCAAGAAGACTGCTCCTACATGGCCCTCTTCACCAGACACCAAACATGGCAACCGCGCCATCATATGGTAGAAGCACCCATGAAGAACCTTACTCTCCTGGCTACAACAGCTTTGACTCCAACGTTGTGATGGTCCTCTCTGTCCTATTGTGTGCCGTAATTTGCTCTTTAGGGTTAAATTCCATCATTCGGTGTGCACTAAGGTGCTCCAGTTTTGTGTACTCCGACACGAATGGCCATAATTCCTCAGCTAGGCTAGCCAACACCGGGGTGAAGAGGAAGGCCTTGAAGACCTTCCCGATTGTGAACTACTCGGCGGAATTGAAGTTGCCTGGGTTGGATTCCGAGTGCATAATCTGCCTCTCCGAATTCGCCATCAACGACCAGGTCCGGATACTGCCGAAGTGCCACCATGGGTTTCACGTCCGGTGCATCGACAAGTGGCTCAACTCGCACTCCTCATGCCCGACCTGCAGGCACTGCCTGATCGAGACATGCCAAAAGATCATGGGTTGCGGTGGTGCTCAGGCTAGCACTTCAGGACCGTCACCGTCATCTCCTGCTCAGGCTATCCAAATTACCCTCGCGCCACTAGAGCCAGAAGGGCCGGCGCGCAATTATCACGGAGTTAGCTAGGTAGGTGAGCTCAGAGTAGTTGACATAACTAGTTAGGAAGATGTTATTGGAGTTGCACATTGCGGTGCAGAGGTTGTTAGCCAAAATGGTGGGTCATAAAACCCAACAGGGGAAATAGCCAAAAGATAAGTGTGTGTTCATCAAAGCGCTACCTTTTGATTACCCCGCATAGAAGGAAAAAACAAAGGAGATTTGATACTTTTACCAAATCCGGGCACGTGCAATAGGAAACCTAGATGTTTTGGTCATCAGTCCTAAGCATTTTGTTTAGACAATCGAATCATAAACCATTTCCAATTACTGATAGTTGATCGCTAGATAATAGTACCGTTTTGATTTTTCATATACACAATCCGGCGTTCTCTATCTTTGGATGGAGAACTTAATTTGGGGTCACAAGAAGAGCCCTTCAATCCAAGATCAAACGCTTAATGCGAGGGAACATGCTCATGTAGATGCAGTCGGTCTTCTTTCCAAATACGGATGAAAAAGAATTCGTGATTTCCTGTCCAGTTGACAGCTAGGGTTCATATTTTCCTTTTCTCAACTTTAAGTTTTGATAACAAGTAAGAACTCACTTTTTTCTCTTTTTCTTCCTTTTATTAAAGTATGCAAAGGTCTATTGGCCCAAAAAATTAGAAATATAAAGAGCATGCAAATTCTGCTACGAAAAATCTTCACACTGGAATAGTATCCTTTAAGTTGAAGAGATGTCTAATAATTTGCATGCTTTAAAGAACATGTGAATGAATGAATGGGGAAGGCAGTAAAACCAAAAACAAAACAAAAAAAAAGTGCTGCTGAAAATGCTTAGCACCTGCGAGATTAGTTCTTTCAGCTCTTTGATTGATTGGGGTTTCCTTCATCATAAGTGCACTTGGGGTATTTATAGACCTTCACATACGGTTACATACAATGATTATTAAAATTGAATAAAGAAATAAGTTCTTGATCCTATTGGCAATTATAAGAAATTACACGATCTCATTGTCTACTAACACTTATCTACAAGAAGTTATAAAAATCCGAAAATAGCAGTAATAAAGAAAACCACCCAAACCCACCGGTAGGCAGTTGTGATGGTTCAAGGCTTGCTCCTCATCGTCGAGGTCGCAAGTTCGAATCTCCAGGTGCTAGCGTCTTAAGTGGGGGGCCATGGTGGTGGGGTCTCCCCCGAGGTATAGAGGCCCAGTCCTTCGATGCCGTCCGGACACGAGGGGCGCGTGGTGGAGTCCTCGGTTACCAAAAAAAAAAAAAAAAAAAAAAAAAGATAACCACCCAACAATTACACCTTTATGTCGATTACTCGATATCGATAACTTTATCAATTGATTTCCTAAGTCTTGATGAAGACTCTCATCAATAACTTTCACGTTGTGTGTTGATGATTGTTCTATTCATTGATGACTTTCTATTTTTAATGAACTCTACCCTCATCAAGTAAGTCTATCAATTGTGTCAATAATAACCAAAAGTTAGTCATTTTTGGGTGTCAACTTATGCTCCCTTTTAAAGAAATGAATGATTCATCAATCATTCAATGCTTTTAAATTAATTATCAAGAGCAATCAATCATTCGGCAAATTTAATTTTTCCTTGTCGAATGGTCTCCTAAATTTTTTTCTTCAAAATAAGACAATTAACACGATTATGGCCCCATAAATGGTACCACTTGCAATATTTGTTTGTTTATTAAATCTTCTATACTTGGAATTGCCTGGCTTTTAGTTGATTTGATTAAGCCATCTTTCAAAAGTAAGTCAAAGATCACATCTGATTTGTTAATATCGAAAAAGTAAACCCGAGTATCTTTAACTTAGCCATTGTTATTTCTTTTATTTTGGCAAGCTTCAAAAATCGACAAACGTAAGACTTGTCAAGCATTATATTTGCAAATAGTTATCTCAATCTTTTTATTCAGGTCAGATTCATACTCTAACTCATAATTTTCCATTAAAACCATGTTTAATGTGAAGTATTCATGTGGCCTTTTCTCTCTTTTTTAAGCAGCTGCTCATATTTTGACAATATCGTTGCCAATTAAAAGAATCCACAAAGTCTTGGCTTTCAAATTTTTTTTCTATAATTGAATTTCAATCCACTGAAAGCCAAATTCGTGAATTCTTATTCTGAGAGTGAAGGCATTTATTTCTGCCCCAACGAGTGCCCCACATTGGACTATAAATCGACTAATGAGTTCAATGATCATTTGCTCATCTTCGCATTTAAAAATGGCAAAGCTAGGGATTTTAAAGCCTCTTAGAAAAGGTTGATTATAGACCCTTCAGGATGTGTTTTCCTATGAACGGGTATGCTATCACCCCTGTTTTTTTACTCTAATTGTCATTGAGCTTTTTCAGCAAGCTGCAATGGGTTCAATTTAGTTTGTCATCTTGCCCCCAAAGCGATGACGCTGGTCTTACTAGATTATCTATGTTAGCTTTATCAGCACAGGTACAACAATTAGCCATATATTTTCAACATTTGGCAATGGTCCATTTTGTCGATCCTTTTGATTTGCCAGATTGTTAATTCCATTTTGGTTATTTTGACCAACCTTAATTTGTTTATCTCTATTATTCTGGATCGGAAGACTCATGCCTTTGCATATTTCTTTTAGGGGGTTGACTATTTCAACCAAAATAATTAACATCAATAAATGGAAAGAGACTAGAAGCGTACTCTATTGCCACTGGATTTGCTTGATTTGGTTGTGGTTGATTGGACAATCCTAGCCTTCACAAGGCATCAATCACAGCATTGATGATCATTGGTTTGATCTTAACAAACGTTTAACTTACAATGGAGTTGACCATATCATTCTGCTGTTCTTCAAGCAATCTTCTCGTGATTGGCAGCATATTGGAATTTGGACCAACTTTCCTTTATTGCTCTTCATTAAAATACCTTGAAAGATCAACTTTTTCCCATCGATTTCCTTCTACGCTCTCACACAGCTGAAAATACGGAATGCGCAACAACTTCATTACCAATTTGTAGCATTGGAGATATGCTGTTGTCGACAGCATTATCGATCTTTGTTGATTTCTGATGGGAAAGTAAATGATAAAGAATTTTACAGTAGACACTAGGAACAATTGTTGCCAATGATGCAAAATTCAAAAAAGTAAAGATGAAAGATAAATTTGCAGAAAGTCATTGAGTTCTTTGATTAATTGCATGATTTATTACATTGAATACACTTATACCTTCTACATATGATGATTATTAAATTTGAATAAACAAATAACTTCTTAAGCCTACGGACAGTAACAAGTAGTTACACGATCTCATAATATCTAGTAACACTTATCTAGAATAAGTTATAAAAATCCAAAAATAACGGCAATAATAGTTATGTTTTTGTGTTGATTTTTTGCTATTAATGACTTTGTCAATCAATTTCCTAAATCGTGATGAAGGCTCTCGTTGATAACTTTCACACTATCTATCGTCGATTGTTTAGTTCATTAATGAAGTTTTTTTTTTTTTTAAATCAAACTTTCCTCTTATCGATTAAGTTTGTCACTTGCCATTAATAATTAAAAGCTGGTCATTTTTAGGTGTCAATAAATCCTTAATTGGAATATGCTAACTTTTTCAACGGTTTCCTAGAGAGGATTGAATTGTCAAGATGTGGACGTAATTTTGCCCATTTAAAAACCCAACGAGAAAAATGTGTTTTGAGCCAAATCAGTGGTCTCCTATGCCTACAAGTCTTTTGAAGCAGAATGTATAGGCCTAGGAGAGAAACCCTAGCCCAGGAGTGTCATTGAAAACCTGCCCAGGCTCTCATCTTTCATTCTCCTCCTTTGGCTGAATTTCTCCTTATTGGCTGGTGTCACTTTCCCAGATGAAAATGCGATGGAGTCGGATCACAAATACTCCAAGTGTCTATTTAATGAGTACACAAAAAGCTGACCCAGATAAGCAATGGCACGTGTGCTTCAAATTAGATTTAACAAAATTCCCAAATAAATGGACCAATCTCTCTTCCTTTTGTGGTCCCCCCGCTAGCAACAACATGATGTTTCCTAGTGAATTCCAGCCCACAACTAGATATGCATCCAAGTAGTGCTACTTCTGCAGGAGTTAACAAATTAATCATTTCTTAATTTTTTTATTAATAAAAAAAGATGCCTTTAAGGTTAACCTATCTTTGATTTCCTTAATTTAAAAAAAAAGTTTATTATAATTGTTAAACAGTTATCCCGCACATGCTGTACTGACTGTACTCAGCAACTTTTTCTCATAATCAATCATATCCATTTCTGCCACTTTAATTTTTTGTGTTAATTAACTATTTTGCGTTTGCATGGAGGACTCTAAGTGCATGATTTAGCCGCCAGAAAAGCATGAATCAACTCAAATCAACCCTTTAATAACTACAATTTGACTTTAAAAATTACTAGGCAAGATCCCTCTTTTTCTCTGAAAATAATCAAGAGATTTTGTGGCTATGACCGAGTGCCGCACAAAGACACAAGAGGTGCTATCATTATAATCTCAAATTGCAAATCGAGCAAGTTGTGCATGGGTTGGATTTGGGACCATTTAATAATTAGATCTACTCGCAATCTATTTGTTTTTTTCGAGTGCTGGATCCTACATCGTACAAACCAATCAAAGAAATTGGAGTTTGAATAAAGATAGGATGTAAATTAATGGGACAACTACAAGCATGATGGAAGAAGAGATACAGGAAGCTACAGCTAGAGACTTGCAACCTTATGGCTTACAGTTAAGCGCCAAATGAGGAAATTGAAGAGATTGACTTTATAGAATTAGTTATCTTCAAACAACCTTTTATAGGCATTTGGTTTCGTGAGTTTCTCATTCAGCATGGTCCAGAAAGGGCAAATGTCGGATGAAAAGGAAAAAAAAAAA
Organism: Eucalyptus tenuipes; assembly: GCA_014182365.1. Classification (NCBI taxonomy): domain Eukaryota; kingdom Viridiplantae; phylum Streptophyta; class Magnoliopsida; order Myrtales; family Myrtaceae; genus Eucalyptus; species Eucalyptus tenuipes. The sequence continues at coordinate 2,571,992 of CM024545.1, forward strand.
AAAATCGAACTACAACGATGTGATACCAAAGGTTTTTGATTTTGGGTCCAAATGATTTAATAATCAAAGTAAGAGAACTTATGAAAAGGAGACCACGTTGTTGAGATACGCATGCATTTTGCATTAGAAAAATCGAATCCTAGACCCTTGGAGTGCCAAAACTTGGCACGAAAAGACACTTAAGTACCAAAAGTTAGGATAGTGATACTTAAGTGTCAAAATCCGAGCAAAATAGATCAGTTAAGTGCAACAGCGAGAAAATCTGACCAAACACTAACGTGGTGATTTTTTGGCGAGTAACATGGCTAGACAAGTGCCAAAACGACGTTGTTTTACTGCGACATGGGTAAATAATTAATATAAAATTAATTAGATTAAATTTCAAATCAAATTTTTTTAAAAAAAAAAAAGGAAGAAGGAAGATGAACAGAGCCGGCAGCGGCGAGGGCTCGGCCCCCCCGCCGCCACCTCCCCACCGTCGCCGGGAAGGTGGAAGGAGGGTTGGTCGAGGTTGCCAAGCCCGGCCAAGGGTTGGCAACCCCAACGACCGGTGGCGAGGGCCTACGGCGACGACGAGGGCTGAGCCCTTAGCCACCGGCTGAACTTCCTTTTTTAAAAAAATTTGGTTTTAAATTTAATTTAATTAATTTTTATATTAAAATTGGAATCGTGACAAAACGACATCGTTTTTGTATTTCTTTGCTGAGTCAACCTTCTGGGGAGCCACGTAAACGAGCAAAATTAATAAAAAAAAATTGCCACGTGGGATTTTCGTCAAGATTCGCCGGATGTAGTACTCAAATGTCCCCTTTTTTTGAAAAAATGACACTTAAGTATCACTTTCTTAATTTTTGGTATTTAAGTGTCCCCTTGTGTCAAATTTTGGCACTTGGGGTGTTCTTTTACCTAGAAAAATCTCATATCGGAAAATTGAGGTGTCTTGGAATAGTTAGTACGTCTTTCGTGGGACTTAAGTTTTTAAGTGAAGATAAGTCTAATTGAATATGTTGATAAACTCACACTTAGCCTCTCCCTAGGCAATCTCTTTAAGTGAGGGTATTAGGCTTTTGTTGCATGCTCTCAATATATGTAACATGACCTCAGCTCTTTTCTTTTTTTTTTTTTTTTTTTATGTTCAAGTCTAGTTTGAACAGTTCAAGTAGTGAATGAAGTTAACTTAGGAGTTCGCTAAAATCATTTCATTTATAGCTACTTTGGTAATCAAGTTAAAAATCCAATTTTGATATAGAGCTTGGATGGAGAGAGACCAAATGTATATGAAGAGCATATAAACCCTATTATCAGTTGATGTGAATTTTTCATTGAAGTATGAAAATGGACTATTATCACATGCAATTGATAAGAGGAAAAGACTTCGAATTGGGTCTCCAAATATTTGGGGATAGTCATTAGCTTAATTAATCAGAAAAAAAAGACCCCAAGATTATCAAGAAGACTAATGCAAACTAACAGAAAAAATCTATGAAGCGCCTATAGCATCTAGGTACATCTGGTACAACCGACCAATCCATTGAGTATTAAGCTAGCATTTGCTAAAGCTTCAGAACAAGTGGTGGTTTTAAATGATACAATATTAATTAGAATTAGACCTAAGATTGGTTCGATGACATGATATTAGCGTGTCACTTGCCGTGTCTAACTTCACATAAAGAGATCTCCCTTTTTCGAAAGTAGATATGCATACGAGCTTTGCACTTTTTGTTATGAATCTCTGGCTCTGCTTGATGTAGAAAGGAGTATCTTGGTTGAGATATAAGAACTAATCTAACTTTTTAGTTCTACATTGATTTCCTTGGCGATATGCATCTTCATCCAACTCCAACCTCGGATGCGTCTGAATCCACTACTTCCCATCAACGTGTAAAATGTTTGTCAAATTCTCTTATAAGGAAAAAAAGGAAAAAAAAAAAAAGTGATCTCTTTGCATTAGCATTTGTGTACCCTCGCCCTGAGTGCAAGACAACTTGTTATTTACTGATTATTGCAAGATTATGGTTAACTATTAAATATTTAAGAGGGGTTTCATCCTCTCTCAAAATCTTAATTTGTACCCATATGTAACCAAATCACCTCATTTATAATGATATTCCCTATTATAATATAGCAGTAAGGCAATTTACACCTATGCTATGTTAGGTTTGTGAATGAGCTTAGCGAGGATTAATTTATCGATGCCTAAGTATATGATATATGCTAAGATGGCCATCACAGGGTAAAAACTCGATCGTCGATGCCAATATGTCGTGCATAGATTAACTTGCTAGGATAATCTTAGGAGTACAAGAATTCATTTAGCGGATGATGTAAAAATCTCTTATTGGATGTTCAAATATGTCCAGTTTATTCAAATACCATGTTTAAAATAGATCACATCATTTGGTAAAGGTCATTGCTATGCGGCCGTAAATCACGTTGTTCCTGTTATATGTAAATTACCGGCTTAATGTAGGAGTTGCAATTCATCAAAGTACATATTGACATTATAGTGTAAATATTAGTTTTTGATAGATAAATGTAATTTTCTTCTTAAGGAAATTTTATAGACATGTATGAATATGTTGTTAATTATTTATAGGGCTAATACCACACAAAAAATCCAAATTAATCCAATTGTGGCACAAATATCCCGAATTCATTGTGACACATATGCTCCATTTTTTTTTTGTGACATAAAAATCTCTAAACGTTTATCAATGTAACAAATATACATTAAACAAAACTAAAATAGATGACATATATGTCACACATGTATACGTTTGGATTTTTTGTGACACAAAAAGAAAAGTCGAGGGTATCTATGTCACGATTGACAAATTTAGAGTTTTTAGTGACGCAAACAAAAGTTTATGATATTTATATCACAATGACATAGTTTAAGAGTTTTTGTGGTATTTGCCCTATAAATATTAATACTTAACCTTTTCAATACATAATTTCTACCTTTTATTTGGGAAAATTATTCAAAAAATCTTAAACCTATTGCACTTTTGTCAATTCAATCATAAACCTTTCAATTTTGTCAATTGAATTCTAAACATTTTTCATTTTTTTTCCAATTAAGTCCATTCATCCAATTTCGGCCGGAACACATCAGTCATCCTACATGGGTTCACGTGGACAAAATTATTATTTAAAAAAATCAATTTTTTTAATATTTTGTCTTTTCTTTTCTTTTCTTTTTTCCCTCTCTCTTCTTCTTCTACCGATCGCCCAACCTTTGGCAACCTATGGAGGGACAACCTCGCGGGCCTTGGGCAAGCCTCACGCATGGCCAACGAAGCCAACCCTTGCCCTTACTCAAAGCAGGTGAGGGGCAACCTCGCCCAAGGTTTGCGAGGTCGTCCCTCACCAAATCCTAGCAAGCGCAAGCTCACATGAGGCTAGCAAGGCCAACCCTCACTGGCCTCTGGTAAGGGCGAGCGGTTGGGTGACCAACAAAGGAAGAAGAGAGAAGAGGGGAAAAAAAAAAGAAAGAAAATTTAAAAAAAAAAATGTATTTAAAAATAATCAATTTTATCCACGTAATTGCTGGTCATGCCATGTAGGATGGTTGGCATCCATGTCACCGAATTCCAATCAAATTGGTCAAATGGACTTAATTGGTAAAAAGTGAAAAAGTTTAGAATTCAATTGATAAAATTGAAATATTTATCACTGAATTGGCAAAAATGTAATAAAGTTTATAACTTTTTGGATAATTTTTCCCTTTTTATTCTTTTGCTTGGTAAAAAAGGGATGGGAAGGTTGATCAACACAATTATCCTCCTTGGACGTCACCCTAAAAGTTTCTACGCGCTACAAAATGTTGGACATCAGTGTTAGATATATAATCCACCTGAAACCTACTGTTCCATGGTTGACGAGTTGCTACCATAGCACTACCAGCGTGCCAAAAGCCCAAAAGAATAAAAATCTATCCCTTTAACGTTGTAGATAACCAAAGCATAATTAAGTCAAAAGCTCGCCAACAACATAGCTCAAACACATAACCTCGTGTAAAATAATATGACTCATTTATTACTAGATTACTAGCTCGATAATTAGAGAAATCGCTAGTTATTAATATCAAAGGGTGGTGTGTAAGTTTTCGGTGCAGTTCGAAGGGGGCAAGATATTTGCCCTACCTTGTGGATACTAGATCTAAATTGTGAGAACCCGTGATCTTTCTCATATATGGGGTAACCCAGCGTGCATTAACAGAGATAAATTGGAAACTACAGGCAACAACTATGACATCTTTGGATTAAATCACTCAAGATATTATCTGCCTTAGCCTATCCCACACCCAGCCTCACTACTTTGGTTTTTGGTGTACAGGCAGGCACTTTCTTAGGACATCACCCATCCTGGTAGTGCCTTTACTTGAGCACACTTAACTTTGAAGTTCCAAACAAGCATTGCCATTATGTTAGAAAGCGCTTTCGTGAGTTATTTCAGTTTTCACGTATATATCACAAAATCGCTCTCTTTGTTCAATGCATAGTATGGTTCATCCCTCCCCCCTTCACTATTTCCCAGAAGCCCGCAAGAGCCACTCATTATCTAGGCCCTCTTGCCTCGATGACCGCTCCCTACCCTCATCAAACTAGTTCATTATAGGCCCACTAGCTTCCACATTATTACACCTACCGAAGGAGTTTCCGCTTTGATATCATATTGTGATATCCCCAAATTAATTCACTCAAGTTATTATCCGCTTTAGCATATCTCATTTGAGCCTGATGGTTTTGTTCTTTAACATACAAGTGGATACTTTCCTTGGAGGTCACTCAATTTGGTAGTATTTTTACTTGAGTGTGCTTAATTTGGAGTTCTAAAGCTAAGCATTACCACTATGTCAAAAGACGCCTTCTTGAATTAACCAATTTTCACATATATATCTCAAGATTGCTCTTCAATTCATTTTTACCCCATTCTCCATCTTAGAAGCCTGCTATGAGTCGTTTCTTGTCCAATCTATTTGACCCTGACGACCACTCCCTCCCTTGTCAAACCAGGTAATTACAACAACTTAGCAACCAATATTATCACTCTTCCTGAAGATGGCTGGTCTGTTTGCATGCACCCCGATTCGTGATAACATCGTGTGGGACCATGGGACTTACATGTAATGCATGACTTAAACAACATGCAAATAAAAATTATGATAATGGTATTTTTATTAAGGGTTGAGTCAATCCCTAATTTTCTCATGCGATGAAAAATTTTAATATAGTATCTAAAATTTAGATTTCTAACTTCCCCCCTTTCCTGGCAGTTCTAAACTTCTTCCGGTGAGCTGCTTTTAGTGCACTATCTTTTGAGTATTGACAGAATGTACGAGGGCCTGAATATGTGGCTGAATCTCAGCGTGTGTCGTTCGATTTTTTTTAGAATCGAGAGTCCCTCATTCTGTCGTATTCCCTCCCCTAATAGCACATTGCAGCACGAACAACGATAGCTGATCCGTCCTAGAAAAACACATGATCTATTAACGAATATAATTCACATGACATGGAAACATTTCGTCTCCCAATGTATTTGAATCGCTCTAATGGGGATCGGTTGTGGATTACCCCGTGACGTCTTCCTCAGTATGTCGTCTTCACAGCCACATCAAATTATGATGGTAATCCTCAGCTCGATAACGATGATGACCTATGAGATTTCCTTGTGGAGATATTTTCGTAGGAGATATTTTCATAAAATATCAAAAAATATCTTCCGTCTGTTCAGTTGGCCATCAACTTTGGAATTGTTTATTAGGATTTTTAGGTATCGAATCAATAGTATGGGAAAATGTAAATATGAAGTGGAAGGAAACATGAAGGATATAACTTTTCTCATTACGATGGATCCCCGATCATTTCACTAACTCAATATCCACGGAGCACAAAAACCGATTTACAAAATATTTACAAAGTAATGTGACAAATCATTAGTGATATTTGTTTTTTTTTTTTTTTTAAATAAATCGATATTCAAATATCTCATTGAGAAGAGTAACGTTATTTCATAAATATGTTTTACAAACCATTCGTCATATTCTTAGCATTTGAAATGTCAATTGTGTTAGGATTAGTAGCACAAACACAGCAAAATAGAGAGCATAGGCAAGAAAAAGAAATCGTGGCACAAAGTTTATCTTGATTAACCCTTAAATTAGGATTAAATCCAATAAAGGATCACATTTTAATTAGCACATATATAAAGAGAGAGAAATTATATATAAGCGTACAAAAAAACCCTACGAGTCAAGAAAGTCTTAGAGACCTATGCCTTTTTATCCATATTTAATAGGGAGTATGAATTTCACGTCCAATAAATTGTTAGTTAAGCAAAGAGATGCATCCTTAGGAAGTAGTGTACAGAAGGGAAGAAATTCTTGGCCAAACAACAATGTGAGAATTGGCACAAGCAGACTCTTGCTTTTCCTTTTATTATTTCTCAAAACCGCCAAAATAAAAATAATAATAATAATAATAAAACGGTGTCTTTTAAGCTAGAGTGAGAAGGTTCCCGGCCCCTTCTTCAGGCAGTGGGTCCCTGTTGGCACTTGAACCCGGTTTGATTTGAGAGCGCCATTACAACGCCTCAAAAGATGCAAAGTGGAGGATCCAAATACATGGAGATTGATCCAAGATCAAAAGGATTAAAAAGCAAAAAACATAGTGCGGGTTAAACCCTTGGAATATTCTCAAAATATAATTCATTGTCAAAAATTAAATAATTGTCCCAACACATCATGGCTCCCAAACAGCAAATCTCAAACCCCCTTTCACACTTTCCCTATATATACTCCATTCTTGTACCCCATACCAAGGAATCAATTCCAATCCCCCTCTCAAGCGGAAGCTCAAATCAATCCACATTCTCTTTTTTTCCTCTTTTATCTTTCAAAACAAGAGATGACTCCTTCTACTTCCTCTTCCCATGAGTCTCTCTTTCAAGACTTGTACTTCTCAAGAAGATTGCTCCTGCATGGCCCTCTTCACCAAACACCAAACATGGCAACTCCACCATCTAGTGGAATCCATGAAGAATCTCCGAACGACAATAGCTTTGACTCCAATGTCGTGATGGTCCTCTCAGTCCTATTGTGTGCCCTAATTTGCTCTCTAGGGTTGAATTCCATCATTAGGTGTGCACTAAGGTGCTCCAGTTTGGTGTCCTCGGAGACCAATGGCCATAATGCGTCGGCTAGGCTAGCCAACACCGGAGTGAAGAAGAAGGCCTTGAAGACCTTCCCGGTCGTGAACTACTCGTCGGAATTGAAGCTGCCCGGGCTGGACGCTGAGTGCATAATCTGCCTCTCGGAATTCGCCACCAACGACCGGGTCGGATCCTGCCCAAGTGCCAGCACGGGTTCCACGTCCGATGCATTGACAAGTGGCTCAATTCGCACTCCTCGTGCCCAACCTGCAGGCACTGCCTGATCGAGACGTGCCAGAAGATCGTGGGCTGCGGCAGCGCTCAAGCAAGCACTTCAGCACCATCGCCATCTCCGCCCACTCCAGCTATCCAGATTACCCTCGCGCCACTAGAGCCGGAAGGGCCAGTGCGCAATTATCGCGGGGTTAGCTAGCTAGGTAAGCTCATGATAGTTGATTTCTCTTGTTAGGAAAATAGTAGTTGGAGTTGGACATTGTCGCGTAGAGGTTGTTAGCCAAAAATGGTGGGTCACAAAACCCAACAAGGGAAATAGCAGACAAGATAAGTGCGTGTTCATCAAAGTGCTACTTTTAGATTCCCATGTACAGGAGTTTGAGATGATGGCTTCTTTTGTTTGTTGTTCCTTGATGTTTTAAGAGCATATAAGAGATTTAGCTTGAATCAACCGAGCTCCACTTTTCTCTCCGCAATCTTGGCTTTTATTCAAGTTACATTTTTTCGTCCTGAAACTATAATTATCTGAGGGAGGCAAGGCATGGAAAAAGCAAGTCAAAGTGGCTACTAAAGGAGTCTGAGAAGGAAGTCACTTGAAGACTTGCCAGGCCAATTGAACCAGGCAACTGCTGGTGCTTTTGAATTCGCAACCTACAATAAAGGTAAGAGCAAAAATAATTAGTATCAATTATTTATAATTAAGAGGGGTATGTGTAAGTATAGATGTGAAGGGGCGCATTCCCACTTCCATAATTGAAGGCCCCATGCCCCATTTCCCAAAAGTTCACCGCCAACATAATAATAATAATAATAATAATAATAATAATAATAATAATAATAATAATAATAATAATAATAAATCCACAATTATTAAAGAGGGAGTTTATAATAGAAAATATAACTTATCCGCATATCAATTTCAAATGTTGAGCAGTCATGGTTATGGTAATCTGATATGTAATTTCTCTCTCCATTTTATTTAAATAAGACCAAGATAAGAGCGATTCATGTGAGAAATCCTAATGTTCTTGTATTTTTGAAGAAAAAATTATCCTCACTCAGCTATCAAATGCTGGAAATGCAGCAGCAAAAGTCCAATACCTTCGCTTGAGGAGATCGCCAAAAGAGAGCTTTAGTCCGAGCTTGTTAATATATACACTTAAACCTACCTTTACTCAAAAGTTTAAACAAATGAGTTATAGGCCAACTATGATATATTAACTGCTCAACACAACACTAATTTTATGATCTGGGACTTCTCTTAACATCAAAGAGGGGAAAAAACATAAGTTGCTTTTGATGGTTCATTTGTTTGAAGGAAAAATATTTCCAGGAAATGGTTTTTTGACTTTTCGGTATTTAGATGAAGAAAAATTAATTGATTTACGGAAAACGTTTTCCATGGACTAAAAATAACATGTTTAGAATGAAGGAAAATGATTGTCCCTTCTAATAAGAATGATATCACTTTTCATAAACCACAAAACAAACGAAAATTAATCGTTTTCCTTAAAATTATTTCCATTGTATATAATTTTCCTTTGTCATAATGTTTTTAGTGAAACAAACGTACTTTAGAAAAAGATTTTCATAGATCAAATAGTTTTCCGTCATCTAAACACTGAAAAATTTAGAAAATAAACCCTAAATTTTTAAGATATAGAAAAGTAGTCCACTAACTAAATGTTTATTGCGTAAAAGTCAACGTGCGAGTACCATGAAAATTATAAGGAGTCAAAAATAAACCAAAGAATGTGAAAGTCACTACAAAACGAACACACTTAAAGATAGACCCCAACGCTAGAGGATATGCAAATCAAAGGCCAAAGAACGAAAATTAGAAAGAGAGAGGAGAGAGAGAAGCGGACGTTGATGTTCGATTCCATTATTTGCAGTGTTGGGAGGAGAAATGGAAGTCGAGGATGAAACCACTACGTGCTATCAAATCAGATGTAAAGTGCACTAAAAAGGTGAATTCGTGGAACATAGTACTCTATATAGTACCATATCATGGCGGCCTAAATTCCATGATGATCATATATTGTGTCGTCACGGCACTAGATTTGATTTGTGGGACATCGGATGACTATTTTTCTTGCTATAGTAGCGTTGTTCGATTGAATTTAGTGCTATGGTAAGGGAACGTGTGGAAACCATTGAATGTGGTGAAGTCATATCATGAGGATGAGAAGCGTTCATTGATTTAATTGCCTAGTGAGGTGTTGTCTTCGACGAGATCATAAGTTTGAGCAGCATTGTAAGTAGATCTTTGACTAGTTTAAGGCTTGGCCATTTGCTGCCTCGTGCGAGAAACTTATGATTTTGGCGCACTAGTGAGGTTATTGATGTAGTCCAAGGTCGACTACTCAAATAATAGGATCGGAAGAGTGACTTACATGCATATAAACTCAATCACAAAATCGAGCAAAAATTTTTGTTCTACATTGGCTCGGGAAAATGAGCATAACTTTTTCGGATTAAATTAAAACGACCAAATTCCTAAGACAAAAGAACATAGACTCTTTGATCTACAATTTTTATGTTTGAAGTTTTCTCAGATAAGCATTGTAGGCTTGTTGATTTTGGGAGGAAGTGGGTGAAATGGGGTAGAACAAAATGAAGAAAAGGACAAAAACTTCAATGGTTGCTCTTCTAGGCCTCCAATGAAGTTAAAATGACATCAATTCTTCAAGATTGATGACTACAACTCTTCAAGGATGCAAGTTTTAAAAGCTCTAACTCTTCAAGGATACAACGAAAACTCTTCTAGATTTTCAAGTGGTTTGAACTCTTCGAGGTTTAAAGGAATCGCACTAAGCAAATTTTCAATAATCAAATTCAGTTTGTATTTTACAGAGACCCGATGTCCTTTTATAGCACAACAAAAGAAGAGTAAAAGACTAGATGCTATTAAACCTAAAATTTAATAGTCGTTTATGTACATAGAAATTAGAAACATTTAGAAAACTAGATGCTATTAAACGTACAACATTTTCAATGCTTGTGGCATCCCAATGTATCTTGATGCAAGTTTCGATGCATGGGACATGACAAAGTCATTACAAAGTCAAAAATGAGACCTTATCAATAAAGGACTTTTCGATGAGAGCATTGTTAATTTTGAATGCACGTTGATCTTCTTGGTTGGACGAGTTGATCTTGAATTCAGGTTGCATCAATTATGGTGACAAGTTCGTCAACTTTGGACTTTTAGATAGAGGTAGAGTGAATTTAGTCATTATGACTCCAAACTGAATAATTCATGACAAGCATGAGACTTTCGTAACAACTTCCAAAAGGTATAGTTGCACTAGCCACTTCTCCTCAGTTTTTTTTTTTTTTTAACAAAAGGGAATATTATTACATCAAACACTAAAAAAAACATCTTTACATTTTTCCAATTGAATGAGTGAGATACATGTAGTTAGCTCTGTAATCCAATACTTCCACATGTTAATCATCCAATAATTAATATGTAAACTGTTATTTATCAACAGTAGACCTAGTAAAGATCCTCGGAGAAAGTCTTTATCGTTTAATAATGAGGCTATATGATAACCAAATAATTTAAAAGAGTTAGTTGAGCAATAAAGTATCCAATCTAAATAGGATAGAATTTTGTATTCAAATCACAACACATTTCTAACTTACGGGTTTCCCCATCATATGTTTTCAGATGACCCTTATCATATGGACCAAAACAATGTAGTTTGCATATATCTATAGGAACTGATCTAACTACAGGTTCCGATATTTCATATTATCTAATAATTAATATACACACATCAAATAAGCAACAAATGCTCCACTAAATATCATAGAAAGAATTCTACGTTGGATTTCTACTCAAGATAAGCTCTTTGGGTCAAGAAATAGGAACATTTCTTAAAAGTATCTCATCCGAGTGTAAAGAAAGTGTATTGACCGAATCGAGGAGATGAGCTTAACCAGATGCGTTGAAATTAAGCTAATTAATGGGCCGAATTGGACCTCCAAGCCAGCCCATGAATAAAGAAAAAATAATTTTTTCATGTGAAATTAATTGTGCCTAGACTGACCCAAGAAGAAAATTGCTTATCCAAACTTGTCTATTGGGCCTCTGCGGATTATGCCCAATGGGCCAACCAGTCTATAACCAGATTCTATGTGGAAGCTCGTGTAGTTTTTTTTTTTTTTTTTTTTAATTGCTGAACCAGAGGAAAAGACAGAGGACATTATTTATAATTTTTAGATTTTTTTTTCACCGAAATAATGTCAACACTGATTATTTTCATTTTGATTTGCCCTCATAAAGTCATCAAACTTAATAAGCAATTCTGAAATCATGAAAATGCAGTTATTATAGACAAACGAAGCCCATGTCAGTTCTATTTTTGTCTTATTTTCTAAACGTAAGAACACTAATTCATTTCTTATAAGGTTCAATGATCAAAATTTACCCCTGCTAAGAAAATTATTTAGGTCGAAAGAGCAAATTAATCAATTTTGGTGGAAAGAAAGTACAGTTTCCATACAAAATTCCCCATGATGCAATCCTTATAGCCATCGAAAATTAATATGGCATTATCCAACCCCTAATGTTCTTTGTTAAATTGGATAGATAATTCCCTGTTTTATTGTTTTTTTTTTTAATTTTGATTTGGTATTGCGATATTCTTTTCCATATTAATCTTGTTATTCCGCTCACAAGATCATTTACTTTTAAATCAGAAACAATATGCCATACAATACAAATGATATTCTTTAATTCTTTATTTATGCATATCACTATAAACTTTTACAAGAAATAGAAAATTATTCATTAATATATTGTGAATTATTGATCATTATGGACTCCTGAATTTATTAGATTTAATTTCTGAACGGTTTATTGTGAATTAGTCATTAATGAAGGACAAGCCTGAACAAAAGCCATCAAATTTGACCCCCAAAAAAAAAAAAAGCCATCGAAGAGCTCCAATATATGACCCGGATCTTCTTAATCTTTTCAAAAAAAAATATTATTACAAAGAAAGAACCAAATACATTGGAAATTTGAAATCCGAGCTCAGATATATTATGTACCTTTTTTATGCTTAGGTTAAAAGAGAAAGAGAGCTGGCTTACAAGGAATGAAGAACTTAGAGTCATATTTTAAATGGCAAAGATTAAGTAAAACCAATTTATCATAAAATATTTTAATCAAATAGTGAATACAAACTATTCGTAAAACTGCACAATCCAAAAAAAAAAAAAAAAAAAATTGTATGTGGGAAGAGTCGAAAAAAAATATTTCAGTATTTAATTTTTTTTAGGAAGTTACTATGGGATGTAAAAGATTCAAATATGAATATCGAAATATTAAATTATTAATTTACACAATTAATTTATAATATTGAATCAAATAATTTATTTGGAAAAGAAGATAAATGATCGAAATCCTAGGAGGTCGTTTTTGCTATTTAGCGGTATAGATCAGTTTCTTTAAATTATACGGGCTTCCAAGTTGATATCTAAACATTCTTAAACTTCTTCATATTTTAAATATTCTAAAAAGATTTACAAGCACAAGATATTCATATAACTTCTCATTTTTCGTGAAACTTAGGTTCATTTGTTACTTTTTCATATTTCAACAAGCACTTGATATTTATGTAGCTTCCCATTTTCATATAAAACTTTATCTTAGGGTTCGTTTCGTGAAGAATTATGTTTGGAAAAATATTTTTATAAAAATGATCAATTGTACCACTTATAAACATATATAGACAAAAAAAATTTTCATCATTAGAAAAAATATTTAAATATAAATTATTGTTCATTAATTAGTCTAAATGACATGATTAATCTGTAATTTTTTTTTTTTTTTCATTTTTTGCATAATTTTCTCACCAAATCATGGTCTTGCAACCATCATTCTCGCTTTCCGACGCCTGACCAGGAAGAGGAGGCAGGGACGACCAACGCCGTTGCGTACAAGTCCGCGTTGATTCGATTACCCTTTGACCACTTCATCGTTTTCGGATTCTTCCTCCTCGTCTCCGAATTTCAGGGTACGTTTCTCCTCTTTATCTCCCCATTTCCACAGAACTTTCTTTTGGCTCGGTTGGCATCTGGGTCCGGTCTTGTTGCTGGAGATTCTTTGCGGTTGACGTTAGATCGGGTTCGGCGAGATCGAGATTGGATCTGGGTATTGCTCGATTTCTCTGTTGGATGTCGATGCGTGGAATTTCCATTGATCTTGCCGGCTAGATCAGGGTTTATGTTCTTGGTCTTTGAGTTCTTGGGGGCGCTTCTTGTTTTGGTAATGGCATCGCGAGATTGAAACATGTGCAAATTTTCTTTGCATCGTGACCCTTTAATTGCTATCGAATGGGTAATTTGATGTGTGTACAGTAAAGAGTGATGGTCTCGTCTTTAGCCTTGACTTGAGAATGGCGATCCTGGGTTATCCCTGGTTTTTCCCTCTTCTTGTTTTTCCCGGGAAAATTTGGTATTTCCCAGCTTAGGGTGCTTTCCGTAGCTTGTAGATGGCTGTTTGTTTATAAAAGGAAGTTCTTTATCCCTTTGTGAAATTGTCTTTTGCCTTTGAGTGATGAACACAAAAAAATAGATTTGTGTCCTCAGTAGACAAAAAAGAACTGGTTGATTGCTACATAATGCTTCTTGCTAGTGTTCTAATGGAAGATGAAGTTGTCTTCACCATATTGCTTTTCATTTTGGGCCCAGAAAACCTAATTCTTGATCGACTGTGAATATATCATTTTGTAACACATTGAATTTGAGGAGAGTGTGCTTGAGTGTGAAATTCGCTGAATCTCTTTCTTGACCTAAAAGTAAGAAAGGATAATGATTCCTGAGCAGAAAATCTTTTGCATGAAAATCTGCTTGACTAGTAGCCTCCTTGCATAATGATTTGGGTGAAGAAGTGTGGTGTTCTCACCCTAATATTTCCCTGATTCAAGGAACTGGATCTAACGTTTGGTGAATTGTAATTAGTCTACAGACTTACGACTTATTCCCAGATCGAGAGTGATGCCTTTATTGGCTGTTTTATGGTGTCTGATATTTGTCTTTTGCACAACGGACTTTCTCTTGCTCAGTTGATGTCTGAGCCAATATTAGTCGAGCTTTCAACATATTCAATCCTCTGAAGGGACTGTCATGTTAACTTGGGAGAACAATTGATTGTTTCCTGTGCACTCAGCCTCATTATGGAATCCAACCATGAACAGGGATGCTAAGTGCAATCCTTTACTTAAATTAGATCGGATTAAGACATGCCAATACTTCTATTAAAGCTTTATGATATAGTTGACTAGTTGAATGTCTTGGGTACAATCTGTTACTTTGTCATCTGGAATCTTACCTAAGCCATTCCAGGTATCCTGAAATATGGGTATAATCTATTTTCGTTGTGCTAACATGCTGCCATCATGGTGCTGGCAGATGTTACTGTTCTGATTTACTAGAAAATGAACAAGCGGAATTATTAAAATAAACAGCTGTTTTCAACAGATTTTAAGATGAACGGGAGGATGAACAGGCGGGGCTATAAAGAGCCAACGTTCACGCGGATGGTGATTTCTGTGTTCAGGTTTGCGCGGGTTGCGGAGTTTGAGATACTGTTCTTCCTTTTCTTCTTCATTGCCTTCATCATCTTCAAGGACCTGGTGAGTCTTCCTGTCTTCCTTACTGTCTCGTTTCCCCCATGAACTTGCAGTAATCTTGAAGTTGCGAAACCATATGATTCATAGAGACAATTTATGTCCTGGACTCAATCTGTGACTACTATTCAACTTTGGAGACCTAGATATAGGAAAAAGGATGCATCTATTTGAATCAGTTTTAGCTCCATATGAAATTATTTGGCAGGCAGTTTAGCGGTTAATATTACCCTTTTCGCTATGTTGGTACGAAACTTGTTGTCCTCTGAAAGCATGTCATCTGATATTGGAGAGCGCTGCTACACAGTACACACTGATCATCAGGACTAAAGATTAAGCTTTGTACTGATCATGTTTGGCTTCATTCATTTGCAGACATCTCGGCCCGAATACAACCAAATCCTCGTAAAGAAGCCGGGTGGGATCGATTTGTGGCCTTACTAGCTCAAACCAAATGTATGCTGTCTTTCATTTTCCTTTTTGGTCTTTTTTCCCCACTCGCGGTAAAAAATCTTGCTACACATAATGAACTGAGATTGGGATGATTGGGAAGATGTAGATTTTCGAAATTATCACCAGAAACTAACCTCTAACTGGGATCTCACCCTTGTATGCTGGGATTACAGAGTATTTCTCTGTTTTATGTTGATATTTGGTTTATGGAGCTCCATCATCTCAGAAGTTCCTGAGAAGCAACGCCAGACAATAGATGTGCACTGGGACTTGCTTTCACTGTTTCAATAATTTGAACTCTGAGCTACTTCACTTCTCCTTCACATCATTTCAATTTGTACAGTTAGCTCAATGATTCACTCTTCTCTCTCTCTCTCTCTCTCTCCCCCCATTTCTATTTGTACACTTAGCTAAAACAGCAAATTTTTCAAATACTTGTATATTAAGACTGATTTGTGAAATCTATATACTATGCAATGTGGTGGAGTAAGTATTTAAACAAGTGGGTCATACTTAAACATTCAATAAGAGTGATACATGCCTTCATACATCAATTTTGAAAAATTAGCATCAGGACATGGTTGATAAGTTGATAAACCCATTAAGTTCCGAATTGAAGATTGAGCACTTCATGAGATTAAACTGTTCACTTACCCCTACTCACATTCGAGAAGACTAGCCTTTTGAGTACTTCCCTTTCAGATTATTTGGTACTTTTAAAAGTCCAGCAAAAAGGAGGAATTAAGCAATAGGGTGTTGTTTCGTCAAAATTTGTGCATGGCAGTTTATATTGCTCGATATGTAGGACAACTGATGATAACTAGACTGTCATGACCGAAATTCCAAGCAAGACTTAATCAGGAGGATTCTATGGCATTTTCACTTAAATATTTAGAGTTTTATTAATTAAAGGGTTTATAACTGAATTCAAATATTGTACAGTATGATCATCGTTATTCTGGATCCAGTCTTTCGCATTAGGGTCCACGGCTATCTTACAATAATGCCCTCACAAATTATGAAATCCTCATTCTTTTCCCCTCCTTTTTTTTTTTTAAATTTGCGAGGCTCAAAGCTAAACCAACCAAAAATCTTCGGATAATTGAAACGTTCACGTTCATATGTATTTTCTTTTTTTCCTAACAGACAAAAGCGGATGCAAAATTCTGGATTGAGCAAAACAAAATTGACAGCATGAACTAATTTATTTCCACTGTCAGAAATTAAATCTAGGAAAGCTCAGTCTATGACTTACTCATTTCAATGACAAAATAATTTTTTGGAAATATCCATGGTGGTGAAGGACTTGACTCTTTTCGTCCTACCCCCCGTGCCCCACCTTGTACCACAAATTCAGCTTTTGCCTTTGCTTGATTTTCGATTCTAATCCCTTTTGAGAATGGCGTAGTTGGTATCCAATCCAGCACCAATATTTATTTTCCTTTTTTGAACATTAGTAACGGAAATTTTCAATTACATATTTTGAAATGATTATATTCGTGTTACGATTTTCAATTTTTTAGGTTGGACTTCTAAGAATTCGAATTTCAAATTATCTAAAAACAAGATGAGATTCATCACCCTTTATTTTACACTTTTTCTCTCCCGAGAGTGTTAACGAGTAGACTATGCTCCTGGTAATCAAATTAACTTTTGAGTTCATATATAAGCTTGCGAAACAACTATTTGTCCATCTAATTCAACAAGTTTGAAAATTTTCTAGTCTACCATTATTGTTTTCAAGACCCTCTTTGGGAGAAAATACCAAAAAACTCCAAAAAGTTATTGCACTTCCTAAACCTTTTAATTATGTTGCTCATGAACATTTGCTTACATTTTGCCAATTGTTGAAGTAGACATCGGTCGTCTTATATAGCACAATTAGTATTGACACAATTTTTTTAAAATTTGTTAAAATAAATAAATTTTTTATCAATTTTCTTTTTTTATTTTTCCTTTCTTTTTTTCTTTCTCATTTCTTTTTTCTCAAGGCCGATCGTCGACCACAAGCCATGCTCGACGAGGGTTGGCCTTACCGGCCATAAAGGAGGGTTGACCTCGTCGGGCTACACCTAGGCGAGTGCCACCCTCATTAGATGTAGCGAGGCTAGATCTGGTAAGGGGTTTTCGCCAGTTGTCGGCAACTGACAGAAAGAGAAGGAAAAAAAAAATAATTTATATTAAAAATTATAAATAAAAGTCGTTGACATCCAAGTCGGATTGATTGGATAAACTTGATTGACAAAATATGAAAATGTCTAAGATTAAATTAACTTAATTCAAATGTTTATGATTAAATCAGTACAAATGCATTAGCTTTATAAGTTTTTTGGCACCTCACCTTTGGACCTAAGTTAGTTTTTGAAGCACTAATCTTCTGTACGTAGAGTACTTATTCTTATCATATACTAATATAGATAATCAGTGTACATCAATTTATCGTCATTATAAAGTTCATGGTATAATCGCTGGACGCGGCCGGGGCTGTTCCATGTGATGACAAAATTTGCCGTCCACAATAATTGAAACCCTAGCTTAGCTTGGAATCTACTTTTTCCCTTTACTGTTTTTCATTTCATATTACTTTATTTTTACTTTATCACTGCTATTTAGTTATTAAATGTATTATTACAAAATT
Organism: Eucalyptus tenuipes; assembly: GCA_014182365.1. Lineage (NCBI taxonomy): Eukaryota > Viridiplantae > Streptophyta > Magnoliopsida > Myrtales > Myrtaceae > Eucalyptus > Eucalyptus tenuipes. The sequence goes on from CM024545.1 coordinate 2,590,115, forward strand.
CATGCGCGTAGTGTAGAAATTGACTCGATGGCAAACATGTGATTTACATGAAGACTAGTCAGCATTTTCCTATTAACATAATCCTAGAAAATCTCGAAATTATCGATCAATTATATTAAATGGAAGATTATCCGCCGTATATGTCATTTTCTATTTGTCGATGAGATATCCTTTTGACCATGGTTTTTCATACCAAAGGGCGCACGGAACTTTATATTAAATTATTAATTGTATTTTTCAGTTCTAAAATTAGTGTTGATTTTGTATATATCTCCACATCGACGTGCACGCAACGAATATTGATTGTTGTCGCTTCAAGAGTGTATTTGACGCACGTTTAGATGTAAGCAAAAAAAAACCATTTGTTTGAAAATTTCTCTCGAACAAAAATGTTATAAGTATAAAAAATTATGAAATAATTAGTGTTAATACCATTAAAATCTCAACCCAGTACTCTCAACCTATTTACTTCAAGCTAATTTTCCTCTCATAAAAAATCTCAAATCAAAATCCACATGACGCGTTTATTTGGAACTAATTTTCAGCACACGGAAAATTCCAAATGGTACCCCTAATCCAAATTTCCCCTCCATCTCTGACCTCAAATTTATAAGAGAGTGTAGTTTTGAATTAGTTAAGAGTATCAATTTGAGGTTTATCATGAGATGAAAATCAGTGTTGGTTCAATGTGTCATGATGTGCCAGTTTTGAATCAGTACGAGATTTAGATGTTCTATGAAGGTAACATGTGCAAGTCACAAGATTCACGAAAATTAGATTCTACTCGCGATTTTTGAATTGTACGAGATTCGATAATTTTGGCTACTGGCTCAATTTGTCTCGCAAAGAAAACGAATGATTCGCAAAACATTTTCCGAAAAATGATCACATGTATCACTCGAACTAATTAGCCAACGAAAGATACTTTTATTATCGACAATAATTTATATCTAATCATCTTCATAGACAAGTAAAATATTTTACATTCTTTTATCGTCCCAAGCAATAGAGATGACTATTTTTCGAAAAAAACGTTTTTAAAATTATTTATGTCATGCGAAACAAAGGGAACCTTTGAATTTTTTTTACTTTTGTGATCTCCAATTTTGGTGTTGGGCTTGAATATCAAAATAATTGTCAGGACAGCCCCGATTAATTCGATTTAAGAAACTAATTGGGGGAATTTTCTTGGATAAAAAGTTGGAGAAAAGGCTATATATTGCTGAGGTGGGTGAGGGTGAGGAAAAGGCTGTCATCCAGGTCACCCTATCATTTGTCCCGGTGGTGAAAATAATTCCTGTCCTCTCAAATTCCCCCCCTCAATTTTTCTCTCTCTCTCTCCCTCTCTCTCTCTCCTTCATTTCATTTGCATTTCAGAATCATTCCGAACCCCTCTCTCCCTCTCTCTCTCTTCTTCCCTATATAAATTACACTCTCCCTTGCCATCCCTGCCTCTCTCTCTCTCTTTCCCTCCGTTCTTGAAGCAGTCCTCCTCCGTCGCGTCGAGGCCGTCGAGTCGCGAGTGCCGCCGGAGCCGCCGCGATCCCGAGGTGGGTTTTGGTTCTTCTCCGCCTTTCGGGCATCCCCGATCCGGGTAGAGCTCTGATCCGCGTTAAATTTCGCTCCTTTCGTCCCATTTGGCTGTAGATCTAGATGCCGCGACTGTGGTTTGGCCCCGCCTTTCTCCTTCTTGGTTCTCGTGGGTTGCCGGCGAGTTTTGCCGTTGCTTTCTGGGTAGATCGGATCGGGTGGGATTCGGATGTGGGAATGTTGGTGGATGTCTGTTGGGTTTTGATGCTTTTGTGGGCTGATTTCTTGGTTCTTGCGGGTGCTGGTGCTGCCGATCTATGGTCTGTAGTGATTTGTTTTGAGTGAATCGAGGATCAGCTCTGTGATTGACGATAGATCCGATCCTGCCGAGTGTTTTTGCTTCCTGTTGAATAATATGTCTGGCTAATTGTCTCGTGTATGATCGGGTGCGTTGATCTGTTCGGTATCGTTTTCGCGTTTCTTGATCCGTGTGTTGGTTTGATTGGGTGATTTGTTGATTGTAGATAGACATTCTTTCTGTTTTGAGCATTGTATTTTACTTGAAACTGTTTGAATTTCTAAAGATGAGTGACATCATCTTGAGCATGCAGGACAATGAAAAAAGAATTCTCCCTTTTGGGCTGGAAGGGAAAACGAATTCTTGATGCTTGAATTGTAAAAACGTAAATTTACAAGAGTGTCTGAAAAAAAAATCAAAAAATTATTGCTTTTGAATTCAGATCTTAGCAATCAATCAAGAAAACATGTTGGAAATGTCGAAACGCTCTTGTTCATTTAAAGTGGCAAGTAATCTTTTGTGACTTGGTTGATCTCAGTATTTGTTGCAGGTTAGTATTTCTTAAAGATGGCCGATGCTGAGGATATTCAGCCCCTCGTTTGCGATAATGGGACTGGAATGGTGAAGGTTGGTGACTGCCATTGTTTGCAGAAATGCATTAAGTTTATATTCCTGGATCTTGAAGTATGTAGAGATAATTTGAACTCGTTATTGTATCTTCACAGGCTGGGTTCGCCGGTGATGACGCACCAAGGGCAGTCTTCCCCAGTATTGTTGGTAGGCCCCGGCACACTGGTGTTATGGTTGGAATGGGTCAGAAGGATGCCTATGTTGGTGATGAAGCTCAATCTAAAAGAGGTATCCTTACCTTGAAATATCCCATTGAGCATGGTATTGTCAGCAACTGGGACGACATGGAGAAAATATGGCATCACACCTTCTACAATGAGCTCCGTGTAGCTCCGGAAGAGCATCCTGTCCTTTTGACTGAAGCGCCTCTTAATCCAAAGGCTAACAGAGAGAAGATGACCCAAATCATGTTCGAAACTTTCAATGTGCCGGCCATGTATGTTGCCATTCAGGCTGTTCTGTCTCTTTATGCCAGTGGTCGTACAACTGGTGGGTAATTTTTTCTCTTTTCCTCGATTTCGATCCAGTCAATTCTGCCACTTTTTCTTTGTTTTAATTGAAGTCAAGTTTCCCATTCTTAAATGTTCTTTTTCTATTGGAACAGGTATCGTGCTTGATTCTGGTGATGGTGTGAGTCACACTGTCCCAATCTATGAAGGTTATGCTCTTCCCCATGCCATTCTCCGTCTTGATCTTGCTGGTCGTGATCTCACTGATGCCCTGATGAAGATTCTTACCGAGAGGGGTTACATGTTCACCACTACTGCTGAACGGGAAATTGTCCGTGACATGAAAGAAAAGCTGGCTTATGTTGCCCTTGACTATGAGCAAGAGCTGGAAACTGCTAAGAGCAGCTCTTCCGTCGAGAAAAACTATGAGCTGCCTGATGGACAAGTCATCACAATCGGGGCCGAGAGGTTCCGTTGCCCAGAAGTCCTCTTCCAGCCATCATTGATTGGAATGGAAGCTGCTGGAATTCATGAAACCACCTACAACTCCATCATGAAGTGTGATGTGGATATCAGGAAGGATCTTTATGGCAATATTGTGCTTAGTGGTGGTTCCACCATGTTCCCTGGTATTGCAGACAGGATGAGCAAGGAGATTACTGCTCTCGCTCCAAGCAGCATGAAGATTAAGGTGGTAGCACCGCCAGAGAGGAAATACAGTGTCTGGATTGGAGGGTCAATCCTTGCATCTCTCAGTACCTTCCAGCAGGTAAATATTTTTATTTGTTCAAGTTCTTTTTACTTAATTCTTCTGTAGTTAGTCATGGTATTTATAATCATGTTGGCTTTTGGCTTGGCAATGAGTAATGACCCTGTGCTTTATGTTTAAATTACCAGATGTGGATTTCCAAGGGCGAGTACGATGAATCCGGTCCTTCAATCGTCCACAGGAAGTGCTTCTAAATCCAATAAAGTCAAAGTCTTGGTGAGTCATTATGTCGGAATTTCCTGTCGTTTCATGCGAACTCAAGCTTCATTACATAGAAGATGGAATTGGTGGAGAGCATGTTGGGGTTTTTATGTACCATAGCTTTTCGAGAAGTATGATTCAGATTGTTATCGCCATGTCTGAGAAGCAAGGTTGTTGTAGTCATCTCTGTATGTGGTGAGCAGAACATCGGTTTTGAAGTTGTTGCTAGTCAGCCAGTCTCTTACTAGGATGTTTTAAAAGGAGCTGGGAGTGTTGTTTTTCTCTTACTTCGTTTGCTCATTTTGGTGATATATAAGTTTTTTTCCCTGGAACAGTAATGTCAATATTGTGTGAGGAATATTGTATGCCGTTTGAGGTTGGGTACTCATTAAAGTTTCTTGGTAGAGATCTGTTTCTGTCTGTTATAATCTCGACTCTTGTTCCGAACATGCTGTCGCAGGGATGTAGTTGCTAGCATTTTGGTTGAGACTTGGATCGAATGTGTACTTGATATCTGCGTGAAGGTTCTTGATGTGATTCTTGCTCGAACTTGCTTTGTCTATATTATCCATAGGAACCGAGAATTCAAAGGGTGCGTCGCCAGTCTGGAAAACGGAAGGAAATTCGATCAATTTGAGTATATACTGTTATGCCTATGTTCATGTGGGTTAGAAGTTTCATCAGGAGATTGGGAAAGCATGAAAGCATACGAGGACCGTCGTATGCTTTGTCAGTGTCACAAGCGGTTTGTGATATGATGAATCAATGCTCTCTTAACATAAACTAGTCAAAGTGGTGGAGCGGGTGGGGTTGTACAATGCAGGGTTAGTGCCTTATGCTCGACTCGATCCGATTCATATTGTCAAAATACTTTCATATTTAACTAAATCTAATAAAAAATTATGCTCAAATTGAGTTGAGAGAGCGGAATGAGCCAACACAAGATTAAGGGTTTGTTTTTGTTTGGCAACTTGCTGAACAGTGCTTATTTATATTCTTATGTTCCTGAGAATAGATTTGGAACAGAAATCCATTTGGTAAAATTATTGTTCTCGGGAACAAATTTTAATTTTTTGTTTTCGGAAGTAAATTTGGAACAAAATCGAGAAGTAAAAAATAGTTGATTTTTTATTCTTGGGAACAATTCTAGTTGATTCTTTATTCCCGGGAACAATTATAAGGCCTTTATTTTCTTTTCTTTTTTTCTTTTTTTTTTTTCTTTTCTTTATTTGTTCTTCAGGCCTTTTTTTCTTTTTTTTTTTTTTTTGTTCTTTTCATCTTTGCCATCCGTTGCCGTCCGTTGTCCACCGTCGCCGGCAATCAGTCCGGCGAGCTCGTTGGTGACCAGGTGGGCCTCGCCTGCCTCCTCGCCAGGCGAGGCTCGCCTAGCCCCACCAAGGCTAGGTGAGGCTTAACCTTCCCCCAAATCTAGGGAGGCCGAGCTCACCCAATCATGGCTTGGCCGAGCTTTGCCTAGCTACTAGCGAGGCTTGGCCAACGAGGCATGGCCTTGTCGAGGGTTGGTGACGTTCCGATGTCGTCGGCCCTCGTCGATCGCCCGCCGATCATCTCAAGGCCACCAGTGGACCGGTAAGAAGAAGAAGAAGAAGAAGAAGAAGAAGAGAAAGAAATGAAAAAAAAAAACAAAAAAAGTAATAAAATTATTTAAAAATTAAAAAAAATAATTTGATTAGAAATTTTGAGACAATGCTAAACGCAATTTTATTTCGATAATTGAAATTTTGAACAGTTATCAAACGACTTAAAATGCTTATAAATTATTCTCGATAATAGAACCGTTACCAAACGCGCCCTAAATAAACATGAGATTGAGCTGACTGCAAGAGAGAATCATAAAAATGGATTGATGTAAAGCTTGATTTATAAGAGAGAATCATGGAAGTAGATTAGATGTAAGTAAGTTCCAAATCATATAATAAATATATTATTTTTTATTTTGTTATTCTAAATCAATTTATGATTCATTTAATAAATATAATTAATTTATATTATAATTCAGCCTATTAAATATGGGTTAAAAAATAATAACTTAACCCATTAAATATGGGTAAGGTCTAGGTCTATAATCCATTTCAATTAGTTTACTTTTAACTTAAGTCTTGCTAATTTCTTGCGTCCCTTTCTTCTATATTCTACAGAGATGAGGGTCATGGCAGGTTTTGTCCTTCATTAATGTGCATTAGAGATGTTACCATACAAAGAAAGCTTGTTTGAACACGGACCTCGGCAGTTTAAGCAAAAGCAAAAAAAAAAAAAAAGATAATAAAATTAGGTGCACGAATCAACGGGCAAAGATTTAGCTTACCGGTGATGTTATAATATTATTTGAGACTGGATCAATCACTTCAGAATATTATTTGAAGAAAAAATCAACTTCGAAGACTATTATGAGAAATCCCACCTACTTGAGGTTTTTATTGGAAATTTTTCCATTTTGATGCCCGCTAAAACTAATATGGAGTTGATTTTAGTGGGGTATTTATACATAATCATGCCAAAGAGGTAAATGCCTGGCAATAGAACAAACTGATGCTGCTCCATGTGATAGAAAGACAAACATGCCGCCAAGAATAATTTAATCATAGCTTGGAATCAGCTTTTTCTTCTCTAATCTTTTTTTTTTTTTTTAAATTTAGTACCTCTTTGAAATTTTCAAGTTCACCCCCCCAATTGCACAAAATCCTAGACAATCTTAAGAGAATTAAATAACTGCCCCAACAGATCCACCGAATATTCAATTTCAATCCTCAAATTTGAAATCCTTGTTCTCTGGTCTTTTGAATTGAACCACGTGGCGTTGTCCCTCGTTAGTGGCGCTCCTACATGTGTTGATGTGGATGCGACTACTGCTCATTTAATTGTTTCAAGTGCATCAGACAATTCAATTTTTTTTTTCTTTTTTGTCTATATATCTTTATCTATTTTGAAGTTTTATATTTATAAGTGCAACAAAATATACCGAAAAGTTCAAGAAAATCAATCCTTATATGAGGAATTCCAAATTATTTTAATTTTTTCTATTATTGGTCAAGCTCAAAAGAAAAAGAAGAGAGCAAGTGCACATTTTTTTTATATTTTAAAATTGGAATTAAACTGGTAATTAATCGTGCGATTTTCTAAAAGTATTTTAGCGATTTCATCATTTTTCTAAAGTTTCTTTTTCTTTCCGATATTGAATGAAAAGTGTGGGAGATTCTAGCATTTTTACAAAGAAAGATATCTTTTAAATAGAATAAAATATAATCGATTCTACCATGAATCAGTTTATGATTATGAATAAACGAACTAAATCTCATTACTTTGTCTTCACTTTGTTTTATCAATCTTTAGAATTTAGAAAGTATTTAATTTCGTTAGCCCCACATACATTCCTATGAAAGGGAATGTGACTGTAAAGGAGGGCACTTTGATGGCCCTTTTCCATCTAAGTTTACATAAACTTGATAGGCTATAGCTGTCAAATTTTAAAAGGCTTCGTCTCATAAATAATCTTCTAAATACATGAAAGTGGGTATATTGATTGAGTTGTTGACCATATATACAAGGGAGGGTAGTTTTCAATGCCAATCTCACCTTCGCCTACTTCCCACTTGTAATTTCCTTTTCATTTTTTTTACTTATGTAATTTTTCCTTTAATTATATAATATGCTATTGTCTATATATATATATATATATATATATATATATATATATATTACCATGTTCTTGGCAATAATTGACATAACAAAACATATTGCAGTGCACCATATGAGATACAAGTTGATTTAATATAAAAGCAGATTTTGCATGCGCATACACTTAAATATAACTTTCATTAGGTATGTGTGAATTGTCAATTCTTGACATGATATGAAAAAAACTGTGTTTCAATGTGACATTGCTGGGTACAATTAAAATTGACAAAAAGGCAAATACCTATTTCTAGCCAAAATGGAAAAAACCATGTTGATATCGAAAAGTTGTAAAAGAGTTCGAATGATTTTAAAAGTTACTTATATATATATATATATTTTAATAGACGGATTCTAAACTTCAAATTCTAATAAGATCAAACTTAAATTCGCACGGCAATCTTCTTAAAGTTCTACTGTGAAATTAGTGAGATGTCAAATTTTCTCAATTTTTATTTTTGTAAAATCGCCGAACAATTTTAAATGTCGACGTGTACGAGTTTTCAAAGAATCAAAGCGTTCAATCTAAGAAGAAGTCAACTCGCTTAAAAAGCGATAAACACTATAGACATTCATTATATTTGACGTATTGTAATTGTTTTAGATGGACGGACGAGATATTGAGCATGTGTCATTCAAAACGTTTTCAAAACTCATGCTCAGTTAGACATTCTAGCCTTTAATCAAGTCGGAGAGGAAAGAAAATGAAGGATTAAGAAAGGAAAATAGCATGAACATCTCCATCATGCTGTCATCAATCAATAAGAAGAGTGTTCATCCATCTTTTTTGGTGATCTCTGGCCAATGGAATTAGTGCCTTATTCATCTTAACTTACCACTCTTTTCCTCTTCTCCCTTTCCTCATTTTCTAATATCAATGAGAAAAAAAAAAAGTACTATTTTTTTTTTTAAAAATCAAAAAAGTAAAAAAGGGAAAAGGGGGAAAGTGAGGGGGTGGGGAGTGTGTGGGGAGGGTGAGGGATGAGCCAGGTCACGCTATCATTTCTCGTGGTGGGAATGATTCCTTCTGCTCTTAAATTCCCAAATTTGGCCGTGCCCCCTCCCCCAACTTCATTTCATCTGCATTTCAAATCTCTCTCTCTCTCTCTCTCTTCTCTCTCTCTAGCTCACTCCGGCCGAGAAGGAAAACCAGAGCCCGCCGGTGGTCCGGGAGGCTCGGCTTCGGCTCTTCTCCGTCGTCTCCCTGCTCCCACGTAAGCAACCTCCGATCCGGCATTTGGGTTCCCCCTCCTTTCCGATCCGGGCTTCCAGATCTGGAATTTGAAATGATTCTTGGGTCCCGATTCGTGCGTGCTCGCTCTTCGGTTCTTGTTGTTTCTTGGGTAGATCGGTTCTGGGTCGATGCGATTCGGGGCGTGCGTTCGTCTGGGTGTGGGAAAGTCGCGGGCTTTTCGTCCCGGGTCTTTGGGGAATTCGCCCCGTTGGGTTTTCTTGGCTTTTGCGGGGGGTGCTTGTGTTGCCGATCTGTGGGTTGATGACGGATCCTTTGCTTGTCGTTGGAGAATGGGTCGTTGGATGTCTCATGCATGATCGCGCGCGTCGATCGGTTGGGTCTGGTTCTTGTGTTTCTCGATCTGTGTGTGTGTGGTTTGATTCTTTGATTTTCTTGGTCCGTGGTTCCGTCTTGTGGTGGTTTGCCTTGGCTGGAGTTGTGGGTAGTTTCCACTTCTTGACGGTTGGCTGTGCGATGTGTCTTGATTTCTGCTCGGGGACTCTTGACCTTTTCCTTCGTAAGACAGGGTCTACGTCAAAAGATTCTCTTTTTCGTTTGATGATATGGGATGATTACCGGAAAGTGGTGTGGATTTTACTGGAATTAATGATAGGATCTCTTTGATTACACACGTGGAAATGAAAATGCGGCAATCTAGCTTGTTCTTTCTTTTTTGCCCATGATCTCCTCCCATGTGGTGAATTGCAATGTCATGGCCATTGGCCAGGACACCAAGTCGGTCATCGTTCCAAATATTAGTTGTCAAACGAACCCAACAATGGAAACACTGGGACGTCTGATTCGTTTGCAGAAATAGAGTCTCTGCATGATTTGCAGTGATCTAGATGGGGTGAAATCCTGAGACGCTTCTTTTCAATTGTATCTTGCTGACTTTTAGGTTTAGAGGTTCTAGTATTACGTGCTGTTATTTGAGTTCCTGAAGATGAGTGGCAGTAGCTTGAAGCTTCAAGACAAGGAAAATATTTCTTGTAGCTTAAAATGTAGGACCTATGGTTGCAAAGTTTTTGAAAGGATAAAAAAGCGAAATCGATTTATAAATACGACTTCTTGCAATAATAAGAATAGTAAGGAAAGATGAAGTTCTTTTTGTGTGCATTTGAATTGGTCAGTAATCTTTTGTGCCTCGATTAAGCTCATTAATTTGTAGCTACTTGCAGGTTAATATCTTTTGAAAATGGCCGATGCAGAGGATATTCAGCCCCTTGTTTGCGACAATGGGACCGGAATGGTCAAGGTTGGTTGCTACCATTGTCCTAAAAAAATAAAATGGAGAAAGTTGATTTTCCTGGTTTCAGAAATATGACTAGCCATATGGGCTCTTTATCATATGTTTGTTTGCAGGCTGGATTCGCAGGTGATGATGCTCCAAGGGCAGTCTTTCCCAGTATTGTGGGTAGGCCACGGCATACTGGTGTCATGGTTGGAATGGGTCAGAAGGATGCCTATGTTGGTGATGAAGCCCAATCTAAAAGAGGTATTCTTACCTTGAAATATCCCATTGAACATGGTATTGTCAGCAACTGGGATGATATGGAGAAAATCTGGCATCACACCTTCTACAATGAGCTTCGTGTTGCTCCGGAAGAGCATCCAGTCCTTCTAACTGAAGCGCCTCTCAATCCGAAGGCCAACAGAGAAAGATGACTCAAATCATGTTTGAGACTTTCAATGTGCCGGCCATGTATGTTGCAATCCAGGCTGTTCTGTCTCTGTATGCCAGTGGTCGTACAACTGGTACGGAATGTTCTTCTTTCTTGTCAAATTTCATATCTGTGAATCTTGCCCTTGTTTCCAAGTCTAGTTTTATTAAATATAAATTCCTTTCTTCATCTAAATAGGTATTGTGCTTGATTCTGGTGATGGTGTGAGTCACACTGTCCCAATCTACGAGGGTTATGCTCTTCCACATGCCATTCTCCGTCTTGATCTCGCTGGTCGTGATCTTACTGATGCACTCATGAAGATTCTCACTGAGAGGGGTTACATGTTCACCACCACTGCTGAACGGGAAATTGTCCGTGACATGAAGGAAAAGCTTGCATACGTTGCCCTTGACTACGAACAAGAGCTGGAAACTGCTAAGAGCAGCTCCTCTGTCGAGAAGAACTATGAGCTTCCTGATGGACAAGTCATCACAATTGGGGCTGAGAGATTCCGCTGTCCAGAGGTCCTCTTCCAGCCATCGTTGATTGGAATGGAAGCTGCCGGCATTCACGAGACAACCTATAACTCCATAATGAAGTGCGATGTCGATATCAGGAAGGATCTTTATGGAAATATTGTGCTTAGTGGTGGTTCTACTATGTTCCCAGGTATTGCAGACAGGATGAGCAAGGAGATTACTGCTCTTGCTCCGAGCAGCATGAAGATCAAAGTGGTTGCACCCCCTGAGAGAAAGTATAGTGTCTGGATTGGTGGGTCAATCCTTGCATCTCTCAGTACCTTCCAGCAGGTAGAGATTTGTTTCTTGTGATTTGCTTTGCTTTACTTCTTTTGACTCCATACCTTTTTGGTTTTTGTGGTATTCACAAACATGTTTGCTTTTGGCTTGGTACTGACCCACTTGCTTTTTGTTCAAATTACCAGATGTGGATTTCCAAGGGTGAGTATGATGAATCTGGTCCATCCATCGTCCACAGGAAATGCTTCTAAACCCAGCAAGGTCTTTGTTGGTGAGCTATTTTGTTGGTTTTTTCTGTCATGTCTTGCGAACTCAAGTTTTATGAAGTAGCGATGGAGCTGGTGATGGAGGCGGGCACGTTGGGAGTTTCAATGTACTATAGCTTCTTCAAGTACGATGCTTCATTGTGATCACCATCTTCGAGAAGCAACTTTGTAATGGTCCTCTTGGTATGGAGTGACCCAAAAAATTGGTATTGAAGTTCTTGCCAGTCATAGTCAGGTTTTGTCTCTAGTATGTCATTTAGAGGGATTGGGATTGTGGTGCTTCTTCTTAATTGCTCATTTTGGTCGTATATTAAGTTTTTTTCCCTTGGATATTAATGTCAATATTGTATGAGGATTATATTCGGTTTGAGGTTTGTTACTCTCCTATGAAGTTTCTGATTGGAGATTCTTTATCTTTTCCTTTTCGACCTCTCTGCCATTATGATCAACTTATCTTGTGCAAAACGTGCTGTGCTATGATGCTGCAAGTACACTAGCCGTCACTCTGCAGGATGTTGTTTTAATGTTCTTTCTCCCGGAAGTACTTTGCTGAGTAATGTCTCTCGGAATTGAGAGAATCAAGAAAGTGAGAGCACGATAATGGAACGACACAGGAATCATCTCATGCAATTATCTGCCCAAATCCTGATGATTGTTTGCGATCAGTGCTCGATATCATAATTAATATTTTCGTGCTTTTAAAAAAGAAGGCGTTGAAAGAGATGCGATGGATACCTTGGCGAGTGGCTCAGCGGCAATAAAGTTCTTTCATGATTCGTGAAACCAATAATTGTCTACGAAATTGCTTATGGGAGTTGAGTAACATAAGGCCGGCACATCGTAGGGGCATTGATTCTCGGTCCAGTCCGATCCTAACCGTAGGAGCATTGGTTCTCGGTTCAGTCCGGTCCGATTCAGTCCTACCTAGAAATTGAGAACTGGAACACTTAGTCTTGAGACTGGACTCGGTTCCTTTCTTTTCGTTCTGCGAGGCTAGCATGGGCGGATTGAGCTTCAAGACAAGGGAAGTGGGGGTGGGTGGGAATGCCAAAGACGACAACTCGAAGAAGGCTTATCTCAGTCCGGTCCGGTCCTACCTAAGAATTGAGAATTGGACCACTTGATCTTGAGACTGGACTCGGTTCCCTTCTTTTCGTTCTGCGAGGCTAGCATGGGCAGATTGAGCTTCAAGACAAGGAAGTTGGGGGTGGATGGGAATGCTAAAGACGACGACTAGGCTTACCGGAAGCTGGCCATGAAGTGGCATCCCGACAAGAACCCCAACGAGCATACAGACACTGAGGCCAAATTCAAACAGATCTCCGAGGCTTATGAGGTGACACCTTCGTTCAGTCTTGCAATATTGCCCGTTCTTGTTTTGCCCACTTCTTTTGATTTTAGCAAGTTCTTTTTCTTCCCCCCTAATTGATTGGCACAAGGGGTGAGAGGAAAAGAGGAGGCATGAGAGGCAAACATTGTTTTTCTTCAAGTAATAAAAAAATAAAAAAATAAATCGGTCCAATCCACTTCCTACTTGGAATTAAATTCAATTAAAATCATTTGAAATTAAAATCAGTTCAATTTAATGAGACCATGAACCAGACCGGCACCCCAAAAAAATTTGCGTGTCGGTGAGAACCATCTTCTTGACAAGCTTGACAAGCTTTACGCAACGCGTCCGATGAGCTCGCCCGCAACCGTGCCTTGAACATTAACGTTTGGTAATTCAATGATTGCTGTTTCGCTTGGAGTGTCAAATACGAATGGCTTCAACAACAAAAGCTGAACCAACTCCCGTCCAGATTTTTGAGTACTTCCGAAGCATAAATCAACCCTGCCGTAACGAAGTTACGCCTGGCCTTAACGAGCAGTAGTGCCCTCTCTGTTTCAATTGACGATCTTTGAAGCAAAGTTACCTCTAGGAAAGAAGCAAATACAGCCCCTACAGGCTTCAACCACCCACAATGATAACCTACAAGTGCCTTAATTTTGCACTCATTACGCTTGTATTTTCCATTCACATGATCATCTACAGCATCAATTAGCGTTTATCCGAAGAAAATCTGCTCGTATCAAATCAGATTCACACACATAATGATGACCAACCAGTCGCGTGAGCGAGCCAGAGAGAGCGGCAATAGACAATTGAATGGAATAAAGAAGGAAATGGGCCCTAGCAGGGACTTTGTGTTAGTCTGGGAGGGGGTCGCCGGAGCTGATATTGACAATGATGCAAAGCTTGCCAAAAAGTAGGAAGATATGCAACATTAAAGAACAGAGCATTACATTACATTAGCCAAAGAGTAAGTACAGCAGACAACTGATTAACACCTCAGATCAGTTGCAGACACAACTGCATTACATAAAAGCTCCATCCTCATGGTCACTAATCTGATTCTCAAGGGATACGGAGTGACTCCTACGAAAGTCCTTCATTTTTGTCTAATAGCTAAGAAAAGTAAATAGCAGATGGAACCTTTCTAGTGATAATCCTGTCAAAAATTGGACAGGAACTCATTGAGAATTCCCAACCATCTTCATCATTCGGCACCGGATGCATGCCATCCAATCCAAAGTCTCATAAGGATGATGTCACTCAAGCAGCCTGTTTGGCTTGTTTCATGAGCTGTATGAATTCCTCGAAAGCTGCGGCAACAACGATAACTTCTATTAACTAGCAGTTAGAGTTCCTACTAATGACCATAGGAAAAATCCAAGAATTAGACCTCTTTGAAACCTTTTTGAAATAGTTATAGAACATGGACCATTATTTGTACGACAGTTTTTCTCTCAGTACAAAATTTATAAAACTGTTACAAATTTAATTCTGTGCTCTGGCCGAGATTTAGGTGACTAATTGACATGAAACATGAAACCAAAAGTATCACATTAAGCGAGACACTTACAGGTATCAGAATCATGTGGTCCTGGGGATGCTTCAGGGTGGTACTGAAGAGACATTAACTTTAATGCAGGAAAGGCCAGGCCGGCACAGCTCCCATCATTAAGATTTATGTGAGTCACTTCCACACCCTCTGGCAATGAAGCAGGGTCAACTGCATAGTTGTGATTCTGCAATAATACAAGAAAAGCAATTAGTAGGGGTGTGGAACCAGACCCGGTATACCCGGGAACCGGATTGGCCCACCCGGAAAACAGGGTTGGGAACCGGTTCCGTTGAAACCGGTCCAGGAATCGCTTCCCAAAATTCGGAACCGGTTTAAATCGGTCCGGAACCGAGTCCGATTGATTACCCACCCAGGAACCGGTTTTTTAAGAATAGGTTCAAAACCCTACTTTTTCCCCTTAATTCCATTCTTACTCCCGCAATCACACAGCGTTTTTCCTCTTGGCTCTCTCAAACACGCACGGCACTCCTCTTTCGTCGTTCCTCTTCCTTACTTGCTTCCCTCCCTCATTGGCTCCCTCTTGCACCGTCCGATGGACGGACGGTGTTCGTCGTCGCCAAATTCTTGTGTACCACGTGGATTGGCTCATCTAATTTCTCTTTTGAATGAGGAGTTATGCTTGCATAAATGAGTAACTTCATTCATGTAGTAGTTGTGGGAATAAGACTAATATTAGATCCATGTTTGTTGCTAATTCTTTGCCTTATAATTTTATTTATTATAATTAACCCTCTGAATCCTTAATTTTTCGTTTAGTTAAAAAGTTCATGTATTTATGTATTACAAGTGCTTAATATTTCGATATAAATTAGGAGGATTATATTATTTTCTCGTGTATTAATATAAAATTTGAAGTCGTATAAAATATCGGGAGATTGCAAAATAGGTCCTCGTGAAAACAGGGTTGACTTTGGAACCGGACCAGAAAAATAGGGTGGGACGGGTACAGGATTCAATACAAACAGGGTTGGATACAAGGTCCAAAAAAGGGAAACCGGTTATAACAAGATCGGGTACAGGATCTAGGTCTAGACCCTACCCACCTTGGACCCGATCACCCCTAGAAATCAGTACTCTTACTGCAACAGACGTGCTAGGCTCTTTTGCTCTCTAGACTTCATCTCTGTTCCTCAAATCTATGAACTAGTCTCGCCAAATCTCTCGGCCACAAATGGACCATATCAGAAGTACATGAATAAGATCACAGAGTTTGATGAGAAGAACACACCTGAGAACTAATCTCCACACGGCTATTGCGAAGGTTCCGGACTGGATGATTCCCTCCATGATGACCAAATTTCATTTTAAATGTTTTGCCACCTAGGGCTTGGCCAAGCAACTGATGACCCATGCAAATTCCAAAAACAGGGACTTTGCCAATTATTTCTTTGACAGTTTCAACAGCATAAGGAACAGCAGATGGGTCTCCTGGGCCATTGCTGAATAGAACTCCATCGGGGTTCATTTTCAGAGTTTCTGATGCTGGCCATGTCGAGGGCACTACGGTAATCTTACAGCCGTAAGATGCTAACCGCCTCAATATGTTCTGCTTAATCCCGAAGTCATATGCTACGACCTTCAATTTATCAAGAAACATGACAATACATTTCAAAATGTCAATCAAATTGTAGAAAAAATCACTGGTTTAGGAAATTGGATATGGTACTGACACGAAAATTGTCTCCACCCCTGCCACCTGAGTTGAACTCCCAGTCTGAGTTTGTTTTATTGACCCATTCATAAGGAGCATTACATGAAACCCCACTGATCAAATCAACACCTAAAGACAAGATAAAACTCAGTATTTCAAACTTATGAAATTCACAAGCCATTTTTATCCATTTAACCAAATTCTCACCGACAATGTCCCATGAACGTGACATTTCCAAAAGTTCCTCATCTGTCTTTGATTGTTCTGTGCTCAATACACCAATAAGGCTTCCATCTTGCCTTAATCGGCGGGTGATTGCACGTGTGTCAACGTCATCTGCAACAGAAACAAAGGCAAGAACATGAGTTTGATGAGTAATTAACTAGTGCAAAGTTAACGAACTATTGGTATTTTGACTTGATAACTTCAAAAAATTGATGCCAGCTATGACTCACATATTCCCATGATATTCCTTTCTGCCAAATAATCACCCAATGTTTTCGTGCATCTCCAATTTGAAGTGCTGCACAATGCAGAGAACTAAATCACATAAAATTTTAGAGTCTTATTTTCTCAAGAACACAAGAAATGGAGGAGGAACTTGCCTGATACTTAAACTTCGAATGACAAGGCCGGCAAGGAAGCATTGCCTTGATTCTTCATCATCTGACAAGGAGTCAAAGGCTCAAATTTTAAAATACCACCAAAGCAAGAATGCATGGAAAAAAGTTTCACTTACCGAAATTAACCCCAGTATTGCCAATATGTGGGTTTGTCATCAGGACAAACTGTCCAGCATAACTCGGGTCTGTAAGAATTTCTTGATACCTGAGATTCAAGTAGTTGACAGGTGTTGGACTTTGTACACAAAATGGGGGAGACGAACATCTACATCTTGTATAATAACGAACTACAGGAAAACTTTCATTTGAAGAAAACTGTCAACTCGTGCATGCTATCTCCAGCAATAAGCACACGAGAAATTACCTAAAAAACAAGTTGACTTGCCAAATAACTTAAAAAAAAGAAATTCATCAAATACTTTGAAAGAGTACAATTAAAAGGAATTCTCCAATCATTATAAAGCAATCTTTACCATTTTTATATGATGAATAACTACATTATGTCAAAAATAACAAACCAACAAAGACAACAACAAAGTGTCCTCTCATCTCGTAAAAATCACTCATTCTGCAAACAAATTGCTTAAGAAATGACAAGCATGTCAATTTGAAATTGAAACAGAACCACCTAAATCTAACCCATAGGTGACATGGCTATCCAACTTGATGGATTACATATAATTCAGTCATATTGTTTTTTGCCAAATTTTCTTTGGTTCTCCTTTATCTCGGCTTCTAAAAGCATCGCAGAAATTGTAGGATTTGATTGCATAAAATGAAAATCAGGGGATCAAATTGCATAATCCAATTAATTAGAGGACCAAATTGCACAAAAAGCTGCAAGTTAGAGGACTAAATCTGTACTTGACCATTAGCCATGGAAGCTTTCATGTATCTTGAGTAGTGTATTTGTCTAATTAAGTTATGTTATGTGATCCTCTTACAAAGAATGACGATGACGACAAGCCTAATCCCACTTATCAGCTATGCATATCTTCACACAAGTGTGCTCGATTGTAAATAAAGACTTTTGAAATATTCACAATCCCCTCCTCTTTTTCACCTATAATCCATTGCTCGACATGTCTCCTCACTAGACTGCCATAGTTCCACTCCAACGCGATTACATCATCTCAGACAAGCTTCTCTCATCTTGTCCTCAAATGAGGTGGCACCTACCTTCCCTCTAATAAGTTCCTCTTCCATCACACCTTTTCTCATGTACCCACTCATCAAAAGAATCATTCTCTTATTCGCTACGCTCAGTTTTAGCACATGTTGATGTATAGCTGCCACAAAGCATCACCACATTACTTGTACCAAGAATTACCTATAACAATATACTATCCCAAGAATTTCAAACAGAAAAGAAAAATGCATAAGATGAATACTCTCGTCTTGTACGGGCAAAAGAATCCATGCATCCGTACATTCTCTAACAACTGCGAGGAAAATCACATGAATCTTGCATATGACACTAAGGAAACAACTTATTGAAAACATCTTAGTACCCGGTCAGAGAGGTGTTGAAAACGACTTCTCCAACTTGCGTTCCCGGAGCCCCAAACGACTTGGCCCTCCAAATAGAACCGTCCGCCAGGACCAGCCTCGCATCGGCCACTTTCCAGGGCCTTTCTTGAACAGCTGCGAGCTCAACCAAGAAAACGCCATATCACATCACAGAACGCCCCCGCGCATGTCCACGCATTCAAAAAGCGCAAAGCGCGAGCATACAAACAAACACGTTGCGGGCAATGCTAACCCACCTCGGAAAACGAAACAATCGAAAGGAACAACAACAGCAGCCCGCAAGAAAACCGACCCAGATAAAGAAATCAAGAAAAGGGTCCAGAGCCGGTACCGGTCGAGGCGTCATGAGAAGGGGAGAGAGGAACCGAGCATCTGACGACGAAAGGCCGGGGCTTTGAAGGGTTCTTCGCAGAAGGGTTCGTGACGAAGCACCTCACCGCATAATTCACTGTCGCCATTGCTGTCTGTCTGTCTCTCTCCCTCTCTCTCTCTCTCTTTCTGCGCTGAGATATGGAAGCTCTGGAGTTGCTGACATAAGTAGGACAGAGAAACCCTAACAAGATAAAATAAATTTTACAGACTACCAAAGCAGTAATTTAAATTTTTTTATGGCCAACAAAATATTTTTTTACAGATAAAATCTAATTTTCTTTTTCATAAATATGGGAGAAAATTTCAAATAAGAATTTGACTTTTTAGCTAGTCAATGGTATTTTTATTATTTACCTTTTTTTTAAAAAAATTCCTTTCTTTATTTTTCCTTTTTACAATTTTTCCTTTAGTCGTGGTCGGCCGGCCATCCAATGATGCCTAAGAGGGCTAGGTGAGATCACCTTGCTTGATCTAGTGAGGCCCACCTGGTAGGTCATGAATGAGGGATGGCTGTACCTTTGGGAGTTTGATCTCACAGCCATCAGTAAGATTGACCTTCACAAAATTCGGGTGAGGTCACCTCACATAGAGGAGATCGCCCTTGCAACCATGGAAGTAGGCCCTCATTAGATTTATGTGAGGATCGCCTCGCTCGTGATTGGCCAGGGTGTGCCAACCCTTACCAATGGCTGGCGAGGGTTGCCAAGTCCTTGCTAAAAAGAAAAAGAAAAGAAAAGAATAAAGTATAATTTAAAATTAAATTTTGCTCTTTGATCGGTTGAAATAGTTAGCCGATTGGCGATTGACGAGGTTTGACCCTTATTGAAAAAATCATAGTTATTTCATGTTCTTATTTAAAATAAGTATGACAACTTAAAGTATTTATTTAATACAAGATTTTTTTGACTCTTATTTGAAAAAAATGAGGACATTTCCTACTTTTATTTAAAGTATTTCCTAAATATCATGATCTTGCTACACTAAAGATATTATGTGACCTTAAAATTAAATTGATGTTTGTCAAAAAATTATACTTAACGAGTTAAAAGTTCAGAAATGACCTTATATATTAAGTTAAAATTCAGAATTATTTATGTTACTAAATTTAAATATTGAGAACTTATTGTCGGGAAAATTTCAAAATCGATTCAACAAAGAAAGGAAAATAAAGAGCCATGTGGCAAATGTATATACTCAAGGCTAGTACCATTAAAAATTTCAAACTAGTACCTCAATGCATATTCACACCAAATTAATTTTCCCCGATAATAAATCTTTAAATCGGCAGATTTAACTCATACTTAGTCTTGGCGAGTATTCCACCCAATATTCGGATAAAATGCATATGCACTTACCAATTCGATTTTCTTTTTGTAAAATAAAAATGTAAATTGGGCATAAATATATCATGGTTTTTTTAATTAAAAAAAATTCTTCTTAGGGAAAACAAAGAAAAAAAAATCCATTTTTGCACTTTCCAAAACCCTAACCCAAGAAATGGCCACTTGAACTCCACCTTCTCACTCTCAAATTCCCCTTCCACCGATTCTTGAACTCCATGTCAGAGAAAAGAAGCAGCCAGCGACGATGATCCGCCGGCGGCTCTCCTCCCTTCTCTCCTCTTCCCTCTCCAGGCCCGCCCTCCTCTCCCTGCCGCCGCCGCCGCCGCCGCCGCCGCCGCCGCTCCGGTTCCTTCTTACCGCCCGGCATTTCCACCTCCTTCCCGGCCCCGCGCTCGCAAGCGGCGGGCAATGCGGCGGCGGCGGGGTCAGGGCTTATAGCTTGCTGAGCCTGAACGACCTGAGGGACAAGCAACCCAAGAAGCAGAAGAAGCGGAAGGGGCGCGGGATCGGCTCCGGGCTGGGGAAGACCGCGGGGAGGGGCCACAAGGGGCAGAAGGCGCGGGGGACCATGAAGTTCGGCTTCGAGGGCGGGCAGACGCCGCTCCGCCGCCGCGTGCCGAAGCGCGGCTTCAAGAACCCTTTCAGCCTCACTTTCCAGGTGCGTGCGCTTCCGCTTCGTGGGTTGATCTTTGAATGCCTTGTGCTTTGTTCTTCTTGTGAAGAAATTTGGAGATATTGTCGCTACTGTGTTGTGGGGCGGAATGGGTTGGCAGGAGTAGAGGTGTCTGAGTTCTTGCAGTGCGCTTTGGTTGTGGATTGTGGGGGATGACGTTGACATCTTGGTGGGTGGATGTCGTTGTGAGGACCGAGGAGTGTGCTGCTTCTGGTTTTGGATGTACATTTGAATGTTGCTTCCAAATGATTGGAGAGACATTAATTCCGACATTCGAGTTCTGGAATCATATGAATATCTAGCATTTTTCTGGGAGTGATAGTTTGGTCCCGGTTTACTGCGCTGGGACAGCTTACTAATAGTAAAAGTGGTCTCGGAACTAGAGAGCATTAGGTCTTAGCGTGTCCATTGGATTGTGTCGGTCTGGGACAGCAAAAACTGGGTAGATGTTGCTCATTCGCTCTCTGCTGGCGAAGAAATTTTGATTTAGTTGATCCTTCCCATGATGTTTTCCCTTAGGTTACGCTGTACAGATGTTACTGAATCGAATACTGTAGTCGTCTCTTTTACTATCGACTGTTGTGTTTGTGCTAAATGATGAGACTTATTGAGCATAATTTATCTGCGCTATTTTTGACTGATTTCGCTTCAGAGATCTATATCGATTTCTCTGCCTTTTCTTGGGAGTACTTATATTTTGTTTCCTGACTCCCTGCCCTCTTTGCTTGGTTGTTTACTCCTACCTGCGATGGCAGCCTGTTGGATTGGGAAAAATTGCAAAGCTCATAAACGCCGGGAAAATTGATTCCTCTGAGTTAATTACGATGAAAACTCTCAAGGTATTGCCTACTTGAATTTCAGCCATGTATGTTCTGGGCATTGCTTCACATTGGTAACAATTGTTCTTGTGATAGGATGTAGGAGCTATAGGAAAGCAGATTAAGGATGGGGTCAGATTGATGGGACGAGGTTCTGAGCAAATACAGTGGCCACTTCACCTGGAGGTAACTATGTTTCTAAAACTATTCCTTTCCTGCAGACCCTGGTTGATGTGCCATGCAATCAAGGAAAAGGTCCTCATTTACTTTCGGTTCCCTTTCGTTAGATGAGATGAAATGCAGTAATGGGAGTACAAACTCTTCCGAAAGTGGACTTAAGGTGTCAAACCTTGGGAAATGAGTTACTAGGGGAAAACAATGAGTCCTTGGGGAAAAAATAAATTATAAAACAAGGTCCTATGGTTTCTCCTCCTCCACATATTGAAAAAGCATAAATGTTACTAGTTTGGTCATTTGTGTTCGCATGGGGTGCCCAACTCAGACAGTTGACATACATAGCTCGATCCATTTGTTCTAAGTCAAATGAGTTAATGAGCTAATTAGGATATATTGAGTATACCATATCCCTGACGTGGCATTTCTTTCTCTCAACTCTCTTATATGTACACTTTAATTCATTTCCCCCTCATGTGTGAGCCTCTTGCGTTAGGCCTACTTCCCTTTAATCTAGGTATCCTTCCCCACCAACATTATCATCACTCAAGAATCTCCACTTTGGCCCAGCCAATTTTGGCAAGATATCGGTAAGGACAACATTTACCCTTCATACTCCACCTCAATTGCCTTGGCCTAGCCTAGCTTAGCAGCTAGCTAGGACACCATCAACCACCTCGATTAGGGAGCCATGTCCGAGATTTTCCTTCCTTGAGATATGTACCAGACACCAATATCATTTGTTGGGTCGATGTAGTAGAGGCCTGATACCTTTATAGGGGAAATCACCTAGCAGGGACCCAATTCTGAGTCTCTTAATATGTTTAATTGGACCTATTTTTTCTCAAAAGTTTAAGCTAATGAGTTAAGGGCTAATAATGATATTTTAACTACATTACATTACAACACAACCTTAATGTGGGATTTGTTTCACCTAACACCCTCACATGTGCATCTTAAAAAACAGATCCTCCGGACAACTTAAAGGGAGAATTCAGCTTGTTTACCTTTCCTTAACAATGAGGGCAACTGTCAGAGCCTCTTTAGATTTCTTTAACTTCTCTAAGGCAAGTTTTTTGGTCATTAAAATAATACCTGGGTGATAGAAGGCCTTGCAACTCATGATCTCTGATTTAGGGTAGGTAAAGGACTTCTTATTGTGGGCTTGGAAAGTTTTAGTTTTGAAAATTTGCATAAGTAAAGTCATTGTGATGTTTTGGTTATTTGAATTCCTTTTTCATAGGTAACAAATGTAACTTCTTTCTTCGTCTCACATATATTAACCTTCCTTATGAGGTTCTTGATTGACATGCCCATGCAAGTCACCTTTCTTGGACGAACTTATTTTCTTTTGATGCTTACTATGTTCATTTCCTCTTGTATATTTGTGATACTTATAGGATAAAATCCCTTTCTTGTTAAGTACTTAGTTTGGCAACATGTACTTGATTACCATGTACACTTAAGTGCATAGCTCATCTATTACGTTGCCAAAGAGTAAGCTCAAAGTTCGACTTTTCTCAAGGATTGTTCTACTGCAATTTATTTGTGGGTCCACGGGCCAAAAGGGAACATGCTAACTGACGTTTCCTTAGTATGATAATGCCCATCTTTTTGACACTTTGGATAATTAAAAGTTCATAGCGCATGCTTCATGGCTCTGAAAGCAACATGCTAACTGATCTTTCTTTAGTATGATAATCCCAATCAATTTGACCCTTTGAATAATCAAAAGCTCATAGCGCATGCTTCATGCCCAAGTGACAATTTTGATTGTGTCTCCAGGTGTCAAGGGTTACTGTTCGGGCGAAAGCAGCAGTAGAAGCTGCCGGTGGTTCCGTCAGAAGAGTGTACTACAACAAGTTGGGCTTGCAGGCATTGGTTAAACCGGAGTGGTTCGAGAAGAAAGGCAGATTGTTGCCAAAACCAGCCAGGCCTCCTCCGAAGCAGATGGACAAGGTCGATAGCATAGGACGATTGCCTGCCCCGACGAAACCCATTCCATTCTTAACTGAGGAAAATGAGGCTGTGGCTACTCCGTCATGATGGTTAAGCGAATTGTTTGCGATTAAAAGGGTCCTTAATTTTTGTTTAATAAATTTGCAGGCTAGATTATGTAAGCTTTTGGTAAATTTGCGGATGGATGAAGGAAAAATGCTGAAACTGGGGCTTTACTATAATCTTCATCTGCTTCCTCTTATGGGGACTGTAATTTTTCCTTTTATTATTTTGATTTATTTTTTAAAATGGGAAGTGAGAATTTTTCACTGATCCAGTCATCAGCAAATATGCAAGTCTGAGACTGGCTGTGGATTTATCTTCAGATGAACAAAGTTTTTAGTTCTGGTACTCGTTCGATTTGCTCGTAGTTTGCTAGGGCTGGCAACAAGTATCATTTAGGTCGTGGTCATATACTGATGATGGATCCAATGTGCAGGGGAGGAATGGCTTTGTCTTTTTAGCGAAAAAGAATGATATTGATTTTAAAAAAAAATATCGCTCGTGTCGTTTGAAAAATAACTGATTAAAATCTTTATTATTGATGATGATTTATATTTAATTATTTTCGTAGACAACAAAAGTATTTTACATTTATCAATCATTTTCAACAATATTTTTCAAGTTATTCATTTTCAGTTTTTGCAAAACAAATAGAAGCTTTTTTTTTTTATTTTTGATCGCAAAACAAACAAAGGCTTAATGATTGCTAAAATTAGAGGATAGTATTTTCACTGGTGGATATATCATGAAATATCATAAATTGATATATTTATGATAAATTAATTTCAAAATTAATTTTTTTGACTAATTAAAAATTCCAAATTAATATACTTGTAATGAATTTAGTCGTTGTTTGTTTCGTTTAAATTTTATTGTCAAATTGTTGAGATGTATGACATTTGTAATTGACGGGTGTATCGATAAGTTTTTAAGTGTACTAATTTATATTTTTTTTGTGATATTAATTCAATTTAATGGAAATTAAATAATAATAAAATTATTACAAATGTACCAGTTTTGAATATTTTATGATCAGAAAATTAATTTGGAATAAATTTATCATAAGTGTACTTATATAAAGTGTTTTGTGGTTTTAGGGTGCATTTGGGAAGTGCCTTCCCAAAGCCTCTTGGGGGTTCAAAGCCCTTATACTTGATGTTTGGCAAATTTTTTTTTGAGCTCCCTTTGCCAAATGCAAGTCTTCAAAAGGCCGAAAGCCCAATGCAGCTTAGGGGCTTTCTCAGCATGCTAGCCTTGGGGGCTAGCGAAAAAAATCTTCCGAAATTATCGTTGCTAATCTTTTGTTTTTTCGATTTTGCCTTCGATGATTGTTCATCTTCATCTTCTTCCCTTCTCTCTGTTGAATAGGACCACCATCTGCACATGGTCGTTGGCGAAGGATAGGCAATGCGACAAAGGATAGGCGGTGCGACAAAAGGCAGGCGATTCGGTCGTCGTCGTGGTGCGGCAAGGGTCACTGTGATCCGAATCGCGTGTTGCGACTAGATCACGTGGCCCCGACGACCTTTGCACAGAGTTCGCGGCATGATGGGTCACGCGACCGTCTGGTGAGGGTCGCCGTGACTCGAATCTCGTGATCTGGTCGCAATTTGGGTCGTCGTGACCTAGATCTTGCGATGCGACCTTCGCATGAAGGTTGAGGTGTGGCTGGTTGCGCAATTGTCCAGCGAGGGTTGCCACACGCCGTGACAAGGATCGCGGCGACCTAAATCTCGTGGCGACCTTGTCGGAGCGCTTAGCTTTCACCGGATTGCCTGCCCTTCACCAATGACTGTTAGCTCTTCCCTAGGTCAACTCTTCTTTTTTTTTTTTTTCTGTTTTTTTAGTAACAATTTTTTTTTTATAAATTTAATTTCTATAAACACTATTTGGCTTAGAGGTCTTTCATAATGGAATTTTACAAATATAATTTACTAAATATAATTTACATTTTGAAAAACCCCTTTAACTTAAAAATCTTTGTATTTCCCCGAAAACTTTTCCAAAAATCCTTTTCAAATGTACCCTTAACCCTACTTTCAATAGTAAAAAACATGACAATTTTTTTGCACAGAAATTCCATTGTCACTCAACATTTTTTTTTATATATATATATATATATATATATATATATTACCTTTTAAGAGAAAACAGCGAGAAAATAAATTGAAACGTGGAGAGGAGTGTAATGGGATTTTTAAAATCGAAACAGAGCAAGGTCCGAAAAACGGAGGCGGCGAGAGAGCGCCAGTTTCCACCACAAAAACAAGAACCACTATTAGCCCATGAGAAGATTACCTGGCTCTTCTCTCTCTCTCTTGAAGCGTTATAGAGAGAGAAAGATGGCTACAAATGCAGTGACTTTCGGACTGGGCGGGTTCGCCATCAAGAACTCCGCGACGAGCAGTTCAAAGTCGAGGCCTTTCGCTCTCCCAAGTTCGGTCCCTCTCTCTTGCACCCTCGTGGCTTCCGCTGGTAAAGACCCAGTTCTTTTTTTTGGCTGCTTCTTGATTTCATTTCGTGCCCATTTCATATCTTGCTCATTGATTGAAAATGGGTTCTTCTTAAATGGGTTGGTTTCATGCTGGGTAGATCTTTTTCTCTCTCTCTGTTTTTTTTTTTTTTTTGGGTGCTTCAGGAGCACAGGTTGGAGAAGGTGTTCTCAACAATCATTTGATTGGGTAACAAGAACTTACTTGTGTTATGTACTCCTTCTTTTCTTGATTTATATGCTCATCCCACTTAGTTTATCTAATGCTGGTTGTTATGATATGATATGCTAGTTCGAGGTGTGATGTCTAGTTTGCGTTTGCCCACCTTGAGTTGAAATTCTTAGAGAGCATCAGTCAAAACAAACAATCACAAAGTGTCTTCCCAAGAAGCAGGGCTACTTCCTTTCGTCATCGCTCTACGTTTTTCTACTCCTTTTCGGTTTTGATATGCATATCCATCCTAGAGTTGGATACTTGGATTGGAGCATCCGCTGGCCTTAGTTCGATCTGTGCATTTTGCATACTAGACTGGGTCAACGCCACGTTTTCTGTTAACATCACATCATTTCCTGAATGCCCACATGTCCAGCGAAGTGTTCTCATCTTCACTGCGCTCATTTTGCGCACATATTGATGTCTGACTGCCAGCATTTTGTACAATCAGGTGTCACTGCATCTATCATCTACTGAAATCTGTGCTCAAGTTTGATCCTATACGCGTCTCTCCTTCTTGTCCATGCTGCTTCTGTAGGAGATCTCTGGTGCTTTCTCTATTGTTTTACTAAATGGATCCTGATTATCATTATTCGGAATCAAGAGAAGATATAAAGACTGAAGTAAGTATTGAAAAGCACAATTCCTTGAAAGAGCACTAAAAGAAACCGATATGTTAATGAAACAGATTAGAAAGATTTTGTCCATCTTCAACAAATCTTAGTAAAAAAAAAAAAAAAAAAAAAAGTCGAGATATTACAAATATTGAGTCGTTTGGTTGTTGCGGACTGCATCATTGATGAATGTGGGTTATACTGAAATTGTCTTGATAGCAGTTTCTAGAAGGCACAAACCTGCTGGAGCACTCATACATCGTTTTAGGATGTCCTAGCAAAATTAATCTAAATATGACAAGATTTAGTATGGCTGAACAAAGTTTATGATGTGTGAATTCTGTTGGAAACTATCATCTGCTCTTTTAATTCCGCCAAAATTAATCTTTTGAGCTATTTTGCCTACTATTCTGGAGAATTTGGCTAAAAGATACTGTGGAAGAAATAGAAAGACATGGAAGCAGGTGATAATTAAGACAATAACTTCTCCTTAATTGCAATATATAATTAGTAGACATATAGAAATATTCAGCAGGTCATTTTGCAGGGTTGCATGGGCGAGTCTAGAGATTGAGTATCGCGACTTTTTTTGTTTCTTTGAAGCAGGGTGATTAGAAGTTATTTAAGGAAAATATATCATTTGGGGTCTTGTTTCTGTTTCCAGGAGTCTTTTCTTTATTTCTTTGGGAGCTTTTAGGTTGATGGGTGATGGAAATCAAAATTGTAAGTTGTTTTAAACCGAAATTTGTGGAGATGAATGCAAAATGGAAAGCACGCTTATGAGTTGGTTAACGTGGAGCAGGTTTTGGGAGAAAGGAAGTAGTTTGCAAATTATAGTTGTTGAACTAAAGGACAGTTTAATGGTTAAAAAGTTGAACCTTACTGATGAATTTTGAACTGTGCATGTGCGTGAGGATCTCAATTTTTTTAGTCAGGATCTTAACACCCACCCCCTTTGTGCTTGTGGTTTTTGTTTTTCTATATGTCCTATTCTGTTGTAATGCTTGTTAGTTCTTGGTACGATTACTAGAGATGCTTTAATGTATGGTAATGATATTTATGCTTTCTCCCAAATGTGCATTTATTTGCTGGCAAAATGTATGAGCTGGTGTCTCCATCCGAGGGCTAGTGTGTCAAGCCAGTCAGGCAGTCAGGCTCACTGAACTATTATTGGTTAAAGGGAGTCTGCAGAAGTCAAGTTCATGTCAGCAAATGCTTGCTTGTTTTATGCACTAGCCTCATGGGATAATATGTCGAAATTTGTTGTGGATGGATGTGTGATAGTATTGAACCGAGTCTGCAATTATACTGAATATGCTGAACTAGTTCTTGGAGTTTGAAGTGTTTGCTGGATTGGGACGTGATGGTAATTGACTTAAACTGAGCCAATTTTCATCATGTGTAGCACAGGAATTGGAGCAAATCCTGAACATAGACGGTTACGACCTACTTACATGGCCAAAGTTGCAAAAGGAAGTTCTGGCCTAGTTGGGGATGATGAGGGTGTAGCCAACGAATTGGTTTATGGAACAGAGTATGGTAGAGTAGACCAGATCAAAGCTTGCCTTTACCAGGCTCTTGATGGTACAAGCCCACTGGCATATTTACCGGTTTATGCTATTCCGCTTCACTTATAAAGTTTGCACTGAAAATTACTCTGTTGACCTTCGAAAATATAGGATTAAATAGAGGGATTTTTGGTGTACCATCTGCTAAGAAGTCTGAGATCGAAGGTCTTGTTAGGCAGCTTGAGTCTCAAAATCCAACTCCAAATCCAACAGCAAATTTAGACAAGGTAAAGCCTTTGGAGGTAATTTATCTAAGTTATTGCACAGCTTATTTACTCAAGTATTGACACTACTCCCTTTTTGAAATGTCAAGGTTGGTGGATGCTGGAAGCTTGTATACAGCACCATTACGATTCTCGGTCCGAAGAGGACAAAGCTAGGACTGCGAGATTTCATAAATTTGGGAGACTTTCTTCAGAATATATTTGTTGCTCAGGTAAAGAGACTATCAATTTATATGAAGCTTAAGCTATGTCCTTGTAGAAATTCTTTTTGCTTGATCAGTGAAAAATAATACCATCAATGCCACAGAGATGAACTGCATACAAGAGGAGCTCTTAAAAACTAATAAAATAAAGTTGGTCATGGCACTTCATGGAAGCAATTGCTGCTAAAAAATAACCTCTAGGGAAAAAAATTAATTCGGCTTTCTTAGATTGAATGAAATCAGAAAAATCAGCTTTTTGCACAATCCCTGTAGCTTGGATTAGTATAAAACAGAAGCAAATGGACTATACTTTGAAGAAAATAAAACATTGAGGGATGGTCTTTTGATAGAATTTCAGATAGTCTATTCTTCATTAGGGAATGTTGCTCAACGTCCACCATTTTCATTTCACTGGCAGTAAAGTACTGCCTCACAATTATGTGTTGTTCATGATGTTTTGGTGATTTTGTTTGCTTTCACTAAGTTTCAACGTTTGGTGATCCGAAATTGGAGGGCAAAGCAGTCAATGTGATCAAATTCAATGCAAGGGGCTTGAACATGTTGAATGGGCAGTTGACGATTGAGGCATCCTTCAGGGTCGCATCTGAATCAGTTAAACCTCTATCACTGTCTCTCGTGATTTGCTCCTTTGCTTCATGATTTGCTGCTAATATATCATTCTGAGATATTTAAACAATTTTTACTTTTACAGAGGGTTGACATTAGTTATGATAAATCAACTATCACTCCTGATCAGGTATGTCGGTATCTGCCCCCTTTTTCTTTTTTTTTTTCCATAGTGTTGGAAACCAGAATTATGGAATGCCTTTGAATTTAAATGACTCTTTGTTGGACATATTGCCTGATATTCTACAGTTGAAATCTGATGTTGATGCTACCTCTATTTGAATTAACAACAGTTGATGAATGTGTTTCGACAAAACTATGATCTCCTGCTAGGCATCTTCAATCCTGAGGGGTGGCTTGAGATTACGTATCCTTTGAGATAAGTTCTATGTTTGGGTATATATATGCTTGATACAGTAAACTCTGAGCTCAAGGAGGCTTTAGTTCCTTGACTGAAGCGCCACAGATATGTTGATGACACGACGAGGATTGGAAGGGATGATAAAGGCAATGTCTTCATACTGGAAAGATCAAAAGAGGAGATATGAGTATCATCAGAAGCTCAATTCCCAATTGTTCTTGTCGTTCTCTGCTCACATTTTTCGATTTTTTCCAGAATTCTTTGTAGCTGCGTTTGACCTTCACTATTCTAAAGAAAATTATATCCTTCGCGTTGGTTCTAGAAAATAAATTGAATGCCATCACTTTACCCTGGTTTTTGTTTTTCGTTCAATTCTGAAGATTTCAGCCGAAAGTACATGGAAATAATTTAGGGTGTGAAATTTCTTCAAATGAGCATCCCCGTTACTTGTTCCAGAAGAAAGTTTGAGGTACAACATTTCAACCTGTGGCTGGGTTGGACAATAAAGATTTTGACATACACGTGTAATAAGCACAAGCTTGTCTACGAAGAGGTGCTAATATCTGTTCTAAGAAGTTACCAATTAGACTTCACTCATTTGAGCTACACCATGTTTTCAATTAGAGAAAGTTAAGACTGCCTCGCCTAAGCATCAACTTTGTCTTAGATCAGTCAAGCGATGGGCTGTACGAATTTTATTCTTTAACAGTTCCATTGCTATTCTAATTTTGAAGGATTACTATAATGTTTTAACTGATTTTGCTCATATCGATTGGATTTCATTCACTTCACTCGCCGAAGTCAACAGGAAATTCTAAAAGACCTGGTCAGGAGAGTTCACCGCCATACACAGGTACCAGTTGAAGCAACCGAATGAATGCAAAGCACTTAAACCATATATTCAAGTGTAGATTGAGGACAAACCAAAACTCAAACCACTGGATAGTAACAGCCGTGACCTTCTAATTTTCGAGCCAGACACCATGGTGCTTTGATCCTCTTGTCGAATTCAATCAAAACATTGAGTATCTCTCCATTAATAAGTCGTCATGTATTAACACCATCTAAGTTCAGAGAAAGAGAGTGAGACAGAAGTCTCAATAAAATGAGGTCATGACTTTGTGGTTGCAGTCGGTTTAGTCAAGATGTGGAGCTCAAACATTCACGACCCAGAGTACCGGAGTATTTAATCACAGGTGGATAAGTGTGTCGCTGTTCAAACACATGGCGACTCGTATTCATTTCATACTACGAGTGCATCCTGGAACTATTTTGAAGCAAACTCTAAGCTTCGGACTTGGGTTCCACAGATTCCTGCTGTTGCTTCCACTGCTCCAGTGTAATGGCTTTCTTGATAGAAAGAGCATGTATCTCTTTCATCTCCTCTTCCAGTGCAGCATTCACCAGCCGGTGCCTCTCCAGCAGCCTCTTCCCTTCGAATTGCTCAGACACAATCTCTACCACAAAACTAGCACCGCACCTGATAACAGCATGAGAACCATTCAGGAGGAAAGCAAAGTAAAATTTGCAGAAGGCAAGAAACGGGATCAAAATACAAACAAATAACTTGTTGTCAA
This sequence comes from Eucalyptus tenuipes, assembly GCA_014182365.1. Taxonomy (NCBI): domain Eukaryota; kingdom Viridiplantae; phylum Streptophyta; class Magnoliopsida; order Myrtales; family Myrtaceae; genus Eucalyptus; species Eucalyptus tenuipes. Next base: position 2,621,580 of record CM024545.1, read on the forward strand.
ATGAAATGATTACCCTCCAGATGTGTCAATCACCTCCTGCAAGAAGGAGAGAATTCTGGTAAGTACTAAAGCTCTAGCATATAAAGTTACAAATTAAAAGCACCGTGAGCTAGTGAGATCAAACTACAAGATGTCAATGTTCATAAACCTCCTACGTACTGTATGATTGTTAAAATACACAGCAATTCAATTGTACAGTATGTAGAAGGTCCAATTATGCCTTTAGCTAATTGTCAGTTCTCTTCGACCATAAAAAGAAATCGTCAATTCTCAAAGCAGCACCAACTATGCCTTTAGCTAAAAGTCCTCTCCTCAAAGGCCATCAAATGCATTGAAAGGAAATAAAAAAACATTAGTCATGGTATTTTGTACTAGATAAGAGTTACATTGTGGCAACGTTCTGGTGATGAGAAACTTTTATGCACTTAGCACACAATGAGTGGCTCAGTTGATAAGAATGCCATGCTCCCAGAGCACCTCAAAGTATCTTGGTCGTGAGCTAGTCCAAGGTATGTAAATATCTTAAACCCAAAGGACCTAAGAAATCATATTGAAAACATCCCGCAATAGTTGAAAAATGAAACACTATCCACATTAAAAGAATTACATCGACCCCCCGGACAGTTGAAAAAAAGAAAAAGGGGTATGTAAATCTTGCATCTCCATTATGAGGAGGCAATTAAATAAAAGGAGGCGGTCACATTTGAAAAAACAAACAAGATGAAATATAACTAAATCTGTGAGAAGTTCGAGTGGGGAAATTTAGGAGAAATGCAGGTATTCTCAAATGCTAATCTAGAACTATGTCATGTGTTCCATACAGAAACATCTTCAATTTAGATCACTTCGATCTGTGTGAGGAAGCTTCAAAGTAAAGCTAGAATGAATAATTTCTCTGCATTCTAACAGGGACAATCTTAACCAACATAGGAAGTTCCCAGCACCTTCGTGCAACTCTCCTGTATGCATAACAAGTCAACCATGATATTTCTGTAAGAGACTAATCACTAAATCGACTAAAGTGGCAGAATTTTATCGTTACCTATTTCAAATGCCATTCAACTAACCACTGTTGAGACTCGTCAAAATCGATTGTTGACCCATTTCTTAACCAGTGTCAACCATCACCTAATAGATCCTCACCAAATTATTTATGTTGGCAGCTAGTCCGAATAGCATTCTATAATAGATCACTTATCACTCGCCAAACATCTTCATTTGGCAAATCGACATTCCACGATAAGACCATGCCATTCTGAAAAATCCATCTCCTCTTTCATTTGTTAGCCTGCAGGCCAACAAAAAGGTTTCCTTTCTACTAGAAAAAGACTTCCCTCTTGCTATCACGAAACTATATTTCGCTCAATTCAGTTTGAAGCACAGTCCTACAGGCCACATGCTCTTCGCATACCTTTGGTTCCAACACTGAAACCTGATCCTCATGGGTGCCTCCAGACCAATAGAGTCAATACTCATCGCGGCGAAACCGGGTAAAGATCGGACCTTTATGGCCTCTTTCCCTCCTACAGAAAACCCCACATAAAACCCATCTCTGACTATGAACTATAGCCACAATTTCACCCCGGACGGGGCAAAATTCCCAACGCTTACATCATCATCCAAACGAACTTGTACCTTCATCTCGGACAGGACTTGCAAGAATCAGTAAAAATTCGAACTTTATACCTGTTTCAAGACAGAAACCCCGGACTACAACATCGTATTTGCACTAATGCGTAGCGGCAGAAGCAAAAAAAGAAAAGAAAAAAAAAGAACCCCCCAGAAGAAAAGAAAGAACTGGGTAGTCTCCAGAACCAAATTCGAGGCAGATTACTGCTGAAATTCGCGCATACGAGAAACGAAAGCAACAAGAAAAGGAGACGACAACACTCACAAGATGCGAAGGCTTCAGCTTTGAAGTCAGCGATGATTCAACCTGCTCCTTCGTCACCCCCATCTCTCTCTCTCTCTCTCTCTCTCCGTGTGATTTTCTATTTTTCTTCCTCGGTTGTTCTGAGCGTGGGGGATGCGTTATATCTCTCTCTCCTCTTTGTCCCGCACGAGAGAGAGAAAAAAGAAGAAAGATGCGATTCCTCTCGGGTGGACCGCGATTAATTACACCAAAAATGCATAGAATCATAGAACAACAGTAACCGACACACAAAAAAAAAAAAATTGTGGAAAATGATCCAAACAGTCGGAGTTTGGTGCAATATGAGTTATGAACATTTAATTTAATCAATATGACTCATGAATTTTGGCCCATGTATAATGTAATCCCTAAATTTTTAATTTATTTTAATCCATAGTCTTGAATTGATGGAAGTATTATTTGATTATTTTCATGAAAATTAGGATTATATTAAAAATGTATTAAAATTTTATGAACTACATTACAAATTAAGCTAAATTTGAGCGATTATATTGAACAAATTAAAAATTCAAGGATTACATTACACGTTAGGCCAAAGTTTTAAAGACTATTTATGATGCACAAGAGAACTATGACCCCATTTAGTTCAATTTTCTCAAGAGAATTTGGGTAGGAAAAATATGAGGTGCTTGATTCAGCTTTTTAATCAAACGTTAACATAACCACTGAGATTTGCCCCAGTGGCCACCCTTTCAACATAGAAGGGGGAGGTGGGGAGTTCGAATCCCCACTTTCTCAGGGGGTTGGGGTGGAGATGATTTAGTTTTAGGTGTGGGTTTCGATTTTCATACCCTGCAAAGAGACGGGACAAAAGTTTGAGAGTGGGAGTTAGAGTAGGAATAGAGTAGACTCGACAAAAAAAAAATAAAAAATCAAATGTTAACATTTGGAATACTAAAAGTCCAAAGTAGGTTTTCAATATTTTTGAAATGTTATTATAAGGGTTTAATGACTTTTTTTTTTTTAATATTACCTTCACTAATAATCGTGTTTTTTCTTTTGCCTTAAAAGAATCACTGCTCATCGTCCTCTTCCTTAGGCTTGCTGGTTCATCATTGAGGTGAAGTGCAGGTGAAGGTTGCTGTTGTCGAGGTTGAGATTGAGGGTCTCCCTGGAATTGCTGTCTTTGCCGGAGCTTCTATGTTGATGTCAAGGTCGACGATCATGCTGCTTCCTAGATATGAGGGACTTGGGCCTCCACGATGACTCTACGCCTCCCTTTAGGGCCAACCCCCACGTCTGCCCCTTTGCCGCCTTCCCGCGTCTACCTCCTCCACCTCCCCACCACCACCAGCTCGAGCCGCCAGGCCACTTCCGCCACCACGATTTTGTTGTCTTCGACGGGTGCCCGAACCCACTCGACTCGTGCGCTGACTCTCCAGCCGGATGGAACGGCCTCAGGCCCGACTTCTTCGACGAACTGATCCAGGCCGCTGGAATTACTTGTCGAGGGGTGGCAAGCGAGGGCTTCGAGAAGATCGCCCAAGCATCTGCGTCTCTTTCATTGTTTTTCTTTTCTTTTTTTTTTTATTTTTCTTTTCACCTCAAAGTTACTTTACAAAATATGCGCCTAAATGAATATCCAAATATTCTTATTCTTATCAAATACCCATTTATTCAAAGATACTTGGAAAAATGTAAAGTTATTTCCCCAAAATTGAATCAAATGGGCCTATACATGAAAAATAGCAGTTGACTTTACCCAACCAAGGGCAAAACCGAGATGAAATTGCCATGCTTAGATCTGACGGTCGACATTAATAGGCTCTAGATTAGACATTGACAAAACACATGCACAGGCGTTGAAATTGCCATCGCCGCCTGGGGGTCGTGCGTCCCCGGTAACCACTACCTGGGGTGGCGTGACTCACAAAACAAGTGGCGTTGCTAGGTTCACACACGATAGGCAATGTCGCCGGGTCCGCGCCGCCCGGTTTGCACGGGCCCGGCGACGCTACTTGGGTCCACGCGACCTCGGGCGGTGTCCCTTGGCTTGCGCAAACCAGGCGACGCCGCCCGAGGTCGCGACCTCGGGTTGCTAGATTTGGCCTCCATGATCTCGGCCGCCAGATTTGGCGGTCCGGGAGGCCGATTTGGCCTCTACGACCTTAGACGATGGCGTCGCCTGAGGTCACGCCTCCAGGCAGCCAGATCTGGCCATCGGATTTGATTTTCAGATTAAAAAAAAAATAGTAAAAGCTCATTACAAATGTGAGTTTTGCCAAATGGTATTTATGCTGAAGTTACCTTTCAATGCTAATTGAGATTACAATTTTATAAACGGTGTAACATTTCGGAAAATCCCTTTACTTTAAAGGTATTTACATTCTCCCATAGGCATTTCCCCAAAACCGAACCAAATGGGCCCGCAGCCTATGACCCTATTTAGTTCAACTTTCCCAAGAGAATTTGGGTGGAAAAAAATAAGGTGTTTGATTCAGCTTTTTAATCAAATGTTAATATTTGGGATGCTGAAAGTCCAAAATAAGTTTTCAGTATTTTCAAAATGCTATTGTAATTCTTTTTTTCTAATATTACCTTAATTAATAATCGTGTTTTTTCTCTTTTGCCCTAAAAAATCACTTCTCATCATCTAGGCTTGCTGGTTCATCATTGAGGTGAAGTGCATGTGAAGGTTGTTGTCGTCGAGGTTGAGATTGAGGGTCTCCCCAGAATTGCTGTCTTCATCGAAAGCTCTTCCGTGTCGATGTCAAGGTCGACGGTCATGCGACCTAGATATGAGGGACTTGGGCCTCCATAGAGGTGGCAATATGGGTCATAAACCCATATTATGACCCATTTTTAGTTAAATGGGTCAAATATGGGTTAAGTGAAAGTTAAATATAGGTCAAAAGTGGGTTTGAGAAGCTAAAACACAAAAATAATAACCCATTTAGACCCACTTTCAACCCATGGGCCATAGCCTTCTTTAATTTTATAAAATTTTAATTTTTCTTTTCTTTTCTTTTTTCTTTCTTTTTCTTCATCCCTTAATCGATCGCCGGCGGGCAATGGTCGGGTGACGAGCCGGGCGAGGCTGAGCTCGCCGACGCGAGCCCTCTCGGCGGGTTGCCGATGATCGGCGAGGCCGATCGAGCGAGGTCGAGCCTCGCCTGACGCCGGGGAGCTTGAGCCTCGCCGGATCTGGCGAGATCGAGCTTGCCGGCGTTGGGCGAGGCTTGATCTCGCCGATTTGGCGAGGCCGAGGCCTCGCCCGACACCGACAAGCTCGATCTCACCCGTGGCGATCGCCGCCGAAGAAAAAGAAAAAGAAAAGAGAAAAGAGAAAAAGAAAAAATAATTATTAAAAAATTATAAAAACTATATTTAAAAAAATAAAAATTCGATTTTTTAAAAAATATTTTAAAATGAATTATAAAAATTTTTCATTAAATTTGTATTGCATAAAAATTATTAAAAAAATTTTATTGCATAAAAATGTTTTAACAATACTTTTTTTTTTTTTTTTTTACCATCCGCCGTAGTGGTGGTTTATTTGGATGGGGACCCGTTGATCCTTGTCCTCAAGGTGAGAGGTTTGAAACCCAGGTGGAGGCGCTTGGTGCCTTAATCGCTTGCACGGGGTGGGGTTCCCTCGTGCGACCCAGGGGTTTTTGCCCGCCCGCCTTGGCCTGTACGGGGTTTCCTAGGTCATAAAAAAAAATATATTTTTTTTTTTTTTTTTTTTTATGAAAAAATCATAAAAATGAGCTTTTTTTAGGTTTAGTTAAAAAATTTTCATGTTATAGTTTTTAGTTATTCAATGATATGTTCACTTCAAATAAGAGAAGCATGTGCATAGTCTAATTCTTTATAAATATTTCAATTTATAGGTTTTTTTAACTTTTTTTTTTATTTTATTTACTATTTTGAATTTAATTTGAAGTTTTAATCCAATTAGCATATAATAAAAGTGAGTTTTCCTAGAATATTAATAGGTTTTTAGCAAAATGGGTCGGGTACGGGTTGGGTCGGGTATGGATCACTATATTTACACTACTGAGAATATAGGTCAAAAACCGGGTTAAATGGGTAAAATATGGGTCGACCCATTTTCGACCCGACCCATACCCAACCCGACCCACCCATTTGCCACCTCTAGGCCGCCTCCACGATGACTCTACGCCTCCCTTTAGTCCGCCCCTTTGCCCCCTTCCCCGCCTCTGCCGCCTCCTTCGCCTCCCCACCACTACCACCACCACTACCACTACCACCATCACCAACTCAAGCCGCTGGGCCACTTCCTCCGCCACGAATTCGCCCTCTTTGATGGGTACCCGAACCCACTCAACTCCTGCACTAACTCTCCAACCGGATGGAATGGCCTCGGGCCCAACTTCTTCGACGAGCTGATCCAGGCCGTTGGAATTACTTGTCGGGGGTGGACTAAAGGGAGGCGTCTGCGTCTCCTTCACTTTTTTTTTTCTTTTCACATCAAAGTTACTTTACAAAATATACACCAAATAAATATCCAAACACTCTTATCTTTATCAAATACCAATTTATTCAAAGATACTTGAAAAAATGTCAAGCTATTTTCCCAAAATTGAATCAAACGGGCGCATACGTGGAAAATAGCAGCTGTTTACCCAACTGAGAGCAAAATCGAGGTGAAATTGCCATGCTTAGATCTGACGGTTGACATTAATAAGCTCTAGATCATACGTTGACAAAACACATGATTCAATGATTGACATCGACACGCCTGGATCTAACGGTTAATGAGGCAGTCGGGAAATTTCCCATGTGCATTTGGTTGGATAGGCTCAACCAGAATGGGGATGGTAGGTGCTGGGGCATCACGAGAAAAGGGATTTTTCATATGGAGTGTGGATTGGGAATAATTTCTTTGAACATGTTTATAAGTTCTTCGACTTTGCTTTGTATTGACAAAAGGAATTTGAGTTAAAGTGATCTAAGGGAAAGCAATTAGCCTTTGGCATTTAATATATGGAGTTCTTGTTCTAAGACAACTTTGCCAAATTATTATTTAGTAATTATCGATAATCATAAAATGGTTTACTAGGTTTTCGTAAAAAAAGAACAAAAAGATACAATGCATTCTGCTTTTGCCCTTCATGGTGGTTGGACAACCTTGCACAAGTGCACCACACCATACAAAAGTTGTGTGGCCCTTGCGAGGAGTTATCGGGGTCACATGACCCTAATTGAGGGACCATGGCTCTACCACATGTTGGCCTTCACTGCTTGTCTAGCTTCACCATAAATGGTCATTGCATTCCAACTTCCATGAGCAAGGTAGCGACAATGACGGCAAGAATGATATGTCATTCATTCTAAATGGAGAATTAGTGCATAAAGATCCTGAAAAGACAACTGCTCCTCATATATCGTCCGATACTCATAAACATGATTTAACTAGTTAGCACATTTGGGATCCTCTGAAAAATGTTTCTTGAAGGGTTGCCTTGCGATTTAGTGGATGACAAAACAAGATATCCAACCATCGATAAAAATTCTATACTATTTTCTTTTTCGGTGTATAAGAATGATGAATTACATGTAATATTATAGGTTAATATCATAAAGAACCCCAACTTGATATATTTGTGATAAATTTACCAAATATTAACTTTTTGACAATCAAATTCCTAAATTTGTACATTTATAATAAATTTACCATTCGATAGTTTTCCATTAAATTGAATTAATTTATAACAAACGGATAGTAAAATTCCAAACTGTTATACCTGTCAATTATCACGTGTCACCTAATTTAATAATTTATCGATAAAATTTAACATAAACCAATAGATGACAAATTTATCATAGGTGTGTTAGTTTAGAGTTTTTAGTAGTTAAAAAATTAGTTGAGGTAAATTTATTATAAGTGTACTACCCTAAGGTTTTTCTTAATGAGGTATGATCGCAAGATGGGGACTTAGAATGGATTAGGGATGAGCATGCTTCTAGGGTAGAATTTAGAATATGAAAATAGGACCGATGGGAGCTCATAGGTTTCAACTTTTAAGGTATGTATGATAGATTCTAAATTTTAAAAAATAAGAAACCTATCTCGATGGGTAGATTCCAGGTGTAACTTGTAATTTGGAATTTAGAACAAGTTTTAATATTTTTGTTGATTCATGTCTTCATTCGATCTTACAATATTCCACACTGTTCAATGATGAGTATATAATTTGAAACTATTAGTTTGAGCTTCCATTTTATAACTAAGACTTTTACTTAATTGATATTAATATATAAGTTATAGTTAATGGATTGTTGTAGCAAGTGATGGTCATTAAATATTTTAATTTACTGTAATTGTTTAATTAATAATATATGTGAAACTTGTAATATGTGACATGAGAGTTCTAAGGCATACCGGGTAAATTTCAGATTTTAAAAATTGAAGAATTTATTTTAAAGGATAGATTTTAGGTTTCAAATGAAACCTACACGGAACTGAAACCTTATTTTCGTGTGTACTATACTCAAGCAATGGAAATTCATCAATTTATCATCTGAGTTCTGTGTCGTCCGGTTTTCACTCAACGGTCGGTCGATCGTCCACGATGTGTCTGTACCACAACGTCATCAAGGGCGACACCTAAGATAGTCCGAACTGAACTGAGCCTTACATCGTCCTCAAAAAAGCCAGGAAAGTCCTCGTTCCGGTCGCTTCCGCCTCCCCCACTATTTTGCCGTTCCATTCCACTCCCTCTCTGCCCATCATCATCCCCTGGAGATCCGAGTCCCCCTCCCCCACCCACCCAAAAACCTCATCTCCCTCTCCATCTCTCCGACCACCACCGTCGCAGGCGGCGCCGGCAATGGCGGACTACGACGGCAGCCACCACCACCACCACCACCACCAGAACTATCAGCAGCAGCAGCAGTACCAGCAGCAGCAGCAGCAGCAGCAGCAGCAGCAGCAGGCGAAGGAGACGGCACTCCAGGCGCTGAACACCATCATCCAGCTCCACTTCGAGAAGACCCTGGAGAAGAAGCGGGCCATCGACCAGCAGAAGAAGGAGCTGCACCGCCTCTTCCTCCTCTTCTTCATCTTCCTCGCCCTCCTCTTCGGCGCCCTCTCCCAGCCCTCCTCCCGCCTCCGCTGCCGCCACTGCTGGGCCCCCGTCGCCCTCCTCTCCCTCGCCCACCTCGTCTTCTACGTCTCCGTCGCCCAGACCCTCCGCACCATCAACGGCTTCAAGTACCAGCGCCGCTGCCACAAGCTCACCCTCGGCCTCGCCACCGAGCGGCTGAGGGATCTCAAGATGAGGCTGAGCCTCGCGATGGCGGGCGGCGGCGGTGGCCACGGCCACCACCACGAGGTGGTGTTCGACGACGGGGACTTCGAGATTCAGTACCAGGAGCCGCCCGAGAGCTACCTGGGCAAGTTCAAGCGGAACTGGGCTCTGCATTTCGGGTTCTTGATCTTGGTCTACGGCTTCATGGTCTCTTTCTCTGTCGTCATCCTCTGTTTCTAGGAAAGTTCCTCTGCTTTTTTGGTGGGTATTTTGGCAGCATTCGTTCTTCTTTTTCCATTCATTTATCTTGAGGGATTGATTGATTTCCTGGATCTGATCTGGGGAAAAAATTTAAAGCTGGAATCAAGAATAGTTCGAGAAAGAAAGTGGCCCGAAAGAAAACATTGAAATGGGAAAATTTCAGGGAGCCTTCTCCATCGTTGAGGAATCTCTCTCTCTCTCTCTCTCGTGGGGCGTGCAGTGTGCAGAACTTTGGACGCATTCATTGCCAAGTACACACAATTTCAGGGGCGTGGTGTGTTATCTCCCCGAGAAAGGGGGAGCCTTCGAGGCGCAAAGCTACCCAGGGCGACATCTCTGCGTGTTCTTGGTTTTAATATAGCTCTCTGTTCAGCTCCTTTTTGACTGAGTCAATGTTGGACCGTCTACTTTGTAACGCATACTTAATAAAAAAAAATTGAATTGATTATCAGGATATCATCATTTCTCAAGTGCTTTGATTGCGCTCTGATTAACTTAATCCTAACGTAACAAAATGACTGTGCATCGCCAGCTCAATTGATTCAGAATTAAGAAAGTGATTCCACCTTTTGGTCCTGTTCAGCATTTTCTAGTGGATTGATGTCCGGGTTATGTTAATGAACCGTTATCAATGGCGTACCCTTCGCGGCCCGGTCCGGTCCGGCTGATGTTCGATGTTCGGAACGGTCCTTAAGGGGGTGTGATTGGTGGGCGAACGATGTTCCGGCAAGCAAAGTGTTTGCGTGAGAAAGGAAATTGACTGGCTAGGAGCAACAATGCCCAATTCAGTGAAACGTGCCGAGCCTGCTTGAAAAGAGTTATGCTAGAAAAGAATGCACTTTAAAGACATCTTTATGATGATTACTGATGCAAGGTTTGGCAGCTGAAGAGGGTGCTTTTCCAGCGGTCCCGAATAACCATTCCTCAGGAGACTGACAGCTGTTAGATTGAATAAGACTAAATTTCACCTCTTGATAGTAAACTTCTTCAATTTTCTTATGTCGCGACAATTTATACAATGGTTACGACTCATACATGTGGTGGCAACAGGTAATGACTGGAGGATCGATCGCTCGAACGATCATAAAAGCCCCTATCCAAAAAGTATGTGCATTCCAGGTGCAGTCAGCATGCATCTGGATACATGTTCACCATTCAATCAGACGAGGTCAACAAGATTTCGGCTATATGCCCACAAAATCGACAAATCGATTCAACTGCACGCACCTGAACCTGTAATCTTTTTCGCATTCATCGTGCCGATGTTCTAAAAGCTTGCACAAAATAAAGCGCATACTATGAACCAAGAAATGGCAAGACTGTTATTATTGGGAATTGGGGCATGGGACTGGCCATTTAGCCTTGAAATCTAACATGATGTTCTTGAAATTTGGAAAATGAAGTAGCATTCATCACTTCTAATAATTTCTCAAAAATCACAGAATGCCAACTACAGAGCAGTACTTATTATAATGACCTTTGGCCAATGAATAGCTTGATTATATTACTCGTCACAATGGAAGAAAAACCCTCAGGTTGCAAGATACAAATTTCTGATAAGGAATTTTAAAAATCAAGATAAAAATGTAGCACCAGGAAAAGTTTAGAACCGTCTGATATGAACTTTGTAAGGATGATTAGTAGAAATAAATAAATTATATCACAATATCACTGAACCTTCTCTTTGAAAGAAATGTTGCGAAGAGCTGTACCCGTCTGCAACAAAGCTTATGATTTAAGCCGCTGAAAGAGCACTGCACAGCGACTTGTATGCGTCAACACATAACTTGAACTTCTCTTCAGCCATTGACTGCAGAAACATTGAATGACGAATAGTCAGAAGAACGCAGAAAAGACATTTTTTCGTCTGTAAGTTGATCAATGAACCGGTGAACACAGCTTTGTCAGGATTGCTTCCAAGAAAGGGTATTGCAGACGAGAATTGTTGTTTTCTTTTCTGTTCTATTTCTTTGTTGGGACCTTAGAGATAGATCTACAGGTTGTAGGAGGTAGCTACATACATTTTCTCTAGATTATCTCATGGATGCTATTAAATTGTCAACATTTTGGAAGAGGTGGAAAGAGTAAGACCCCAGACAAAATATTTTGATAGACTCACCTGTGAAGGGCCTTGATGCTTATCGGGGTGCCATTTCAAGGCTGATAGTCGAAATCTGCACTTACAAGGACAAGTCAGCAATTAGGACAGGCCAATGTGACAACTTCACCTAAAGCACCGCGCCGCCCCCCAAAAAAAAAAAAAGAAAAGAAAGAGGAATAAAAAGTACATGCTTACGCATTTTTCACATCTTCTATCTTCAAAGGACCTGTTGTAGGCAAACCCAGCATTTTTCTATCGGACACTGATCCTATTCTGATGGACTCGTCATCAGACTCTGCATCACTTGCCGTTTCCCATTCTCTTGTTCTGCGGTTCCCACAATTGAAATCCTCTCTCCACTGGAAACCAGATGACCCATTTTCAAAGGAAAAGGAGTGCCTTGAATTGAAAGACCAGGTATACCACCTATTCCCGAATGTTGCTTGAAATACCGTCTCAGGATGATCATCTAGGTCCTCACAGAAGCTCTCCCTTCTTCCTGTAAAGGTAACAATTTGCATAGAATCATCTATTCAGTACTCAGAGTGGGAGACCAAAGCCTTCATTATTATTAACTGGAAATGGTATTGACAGTATTAACATCAATTACTTTATTAAAAGCTGTGCGCCCATACAAATTCAAAAGCTGAGTGTTTCCCCCCTCCTTTTAGTTAGAGGAGCCTAAACTATTACCTTACTTGACATAAGCAATAACAAATGAAATATCACTTAGATGAAGGGGAAAACAAGCTCACGCTTCAATTTCTTTTGGTGGCTCTTCCCAGCACGCCGAGAAGATGACTTTGATCTACCTCTATTACCACAATTCTCTGACTGATTTTCTGTCTCATCAATATTCCAGGCAGGGCCCTTGTCCTGTGCACGTGTATAGCAATAAATAGGGATGCTCAAAGGATCAAGACGATCAGAAAGATCTACTTAATATTCAAAGTTGTGTAGAGATAGCCGCTTGAAAGTGATTTCTTGAGAAGAGTTTGGTGTAGAAGATAGCCACATGAAGTAAAAAGGAGCACTAGCAGCGAACACGTACAATGATGTCAAAGTGTGTGATCTACAAGTAATGAGAAATCTAAATTGTTCTGCACTTCAGGAAATAGTACCAGGAGTAGTTTACCTGGAATGAAAATCTAGAGGACCCGCTGTTCAAGAGGAGATCTTTCAGAGCCCTCTTTGTATCAGCACGCTTCTGACGTGTTGCATATCTGATATAGTTCTGGTTCAAATTACAGACAAGAGACACAGTTATCAACTTGACATTTGAATCATAACTATAAATCTCAAAAATGTGCATTGCATCTAATCAATGAAATCAATTGATTAGCCCTGACATAAGTAGTCTGCCACATATTTGTATGGGCCTGAATCTCAGATATATTCTATCAAGATGTTTGCACTGTATATTCCTCAAACTAAATTGAATATGCTCAAGTACTCAAGTACTCAGAATGTAATATTAGTGGTCACAAAAACCCACAATTTAACTCTTCATTCTTATTTATCTTTTACGTATTTCAAGGGTGGGAACGGAGGGATGATACGAGAGCTTAGAGAGAAAAAACATGTCAATGACTTTGTAGAGAGCTGTTCAGGAGGCTAACCTCTTAATAAAGCAGTCCAACAATCTCCAGCATGTCTTTTAAAACTCATCTTCTTTACATGTCAATCTTAGTAACACACACGGAAGGGCTAGGGCACATAATACAGACATATGTGTAAAAACCCAACCGGGTAGAAATTAAGCGTATAAGTACACTCAGGAAAGGTTGCAAAGCACAGAGAAGTTAGGATCTAACTGACTAGAGCTAAAATCATCCTTCAGCCAATCTAGAGTCAGTAGCCATCATGTAATGCTCACTGCAAGCGCCAAGATTCTTGCTTTCTTTGGGCCATAGCAAAATCCTAATTGAAAGCAGGACAAGTGTGGTAATGAAGTACACAGGCCAACATGCAAAATTTAGGTTTGGTTGAAGCCTAATTCTCAGCCTTCATCTTAAGCATCTCAATACGACAATGCAACCAAGTATGTCATTGCTTCTTCTCACAGAAAGTAAATGCATTATCGACGAATAGCAAAAATAATTCCTCAATAAGCAAAGTTATATCGAGGTATATTAGTAAATATATCTTTGCACATGTTAGGATGTGATACAAAAAGTAGAAAGAGAAATTAGTCCCCAACTTTAAGACAATGGTCCTTACCTTAGATGGCTGTTGACCACCTCTAGCAAAATCCTGCGCAAAAAAAAAAAAAAAAAAAAAAGAGAGAGAGGCTTCGTTAAATGAATTTGCTTGATGTGGAGAGTCACATGGTTAAATGGGGAACAATATGAAAACTAAAGTCTTTCTGAGTTTTGGCCTCTCATTGAGATCATTGAAGAACAAGCTTATTTCTCCAGCCGGAGATAGCTTTTTGGTTTACAAACTTCTAATGAGGCTTTTAGAAGCACAATTTCTATTAAAGTGATGAAGACTACCGACTGACCGAACCTCTTTCACCTGTGCACTTCAGAAAGCTGCTTAATTGGGGAAAAAAGGAACAAAATGATACCTTAAATAATGCAAACGCATGGTTTGGAAGTAATTCAGATTATAACGTACATCCAAATGTTCTCCATTCCACCATGATTATGCCGCATAACCTCAACCGCAAACAAGAGCGTGCAAACTACTCTAAAATTGCTTGGTGCCACTCAAAGCATATAAAGCAGCCAAAATGACAGAAAATTCTCGATTACAATGTTCTGGGCACCCCAATTTCTAATCAAATGAATCTCTTTCAACTCCAAGTACATTCCGGCGCTCCACAACACACAATGTAATTTTGAAATTCGAAATCAGGCTCTAAAGTTCTAAACTTAATTAAACCACATTAATTTACAGGACACCGAAACACTCTCAGAAATAAGGCATCCTCTGGAAAGTCAGAGAAAGCTACATGAACACGCAAGTTTCCAGCAATTTCAAACTCTTCCTATCATCAAAAGCGAGCATTCCTGATAATTACATTCAGTTAAAGCAATAGATCAAACACTTTAGCCACGAAACTGCGCAACACCAAGCAGATACTACTCAATCAATCAATAAAACAATGTCAAGCACCACCCATTAGGAAATTCAACCCCGGATATCGCCAAGAGGGAAATCCAAAAAAAGTAAACAATTAACTTACAGAGTTCCATTTACTCTTCCATTTCTCGCAAGCGGCCGGAGTCGAGTGAAGAGCAGCAGAACGAACCGCCGCAGACGGTGAACCCATCAATGAATCCTTGATCACCAACAAGTTTCGCCATCTGGGTACTTGCATACCGATCAATTCAAACGAAAAAAATTCTTTCTTCAAAAGCTCAACGCTGCAATCTCCTCTGACTCGAGGGCCAATTGGTGGTCTGTGCTTGCGCCGATTGAATGAACGTTTTCCGAGTTCGCAACACGATTGTACGAGGTGGGTAAGAATAGGGTCCAGACCAAATGGCCGTGGCTTGCAGGTGGATGTTGCTTGTCCGCGAATTGAGCAAAGCCAAGAGAATCCTCGCGACTCTCTCTCTCTCTCTCTCGACCACGTTCGGCGAGTGCAGAAGACGAGGGAGCAGAGAGAGAACTTGGGCCTTTCAGAGCTTTATTGGGCTGAAGCCCAGTGAGGCAACCTTGGGCCTAAAAGGTTGTGGGCCAAAGCTGGTGATTGGAAAACCATTTTGATTTCGGTTGGATTGATGGAATTATAGGGAAACTTTGTCGAAAACTACGCATCTTTATATTAGGGGTGTGCATCGGTCTTGGTCCAACCCGGGAATCGGATTGGACTGAGTAGAGACTGGTTCTGGGTGTCTCCCGAGGAATTGGCCTGGTTCCTGATTCTTGGGAATGGATCAGACCAAACTGGCAGAGTCACCTCAAAGTATGTTACTCTTTTTTGTCTTTTATTTAGTAATGGCAAAAGGCACACATTATTTGTGGGAGTAATCTCTTCTTTTCCTAATGATTAGTAATTATATGCCACTATCTAGTAACTTTCAAAATATATTTAATAACTTTTCGGAAAGATAAAAATAAAAACATTTTTAAAACAACAACATCATCGGTTCCCAGATCAGCCGATCCGATCCGGTCTCATCTCAGGGTGGATATGATAGGTTCCCAATTCCACAGATTGAGAGCCGATTCTATCTAGTTCGATGAGTTATAGGATAGGGATTGACCCATTTTAAAACCTATCACCCCCAATGTATATGCCCTATAATCATACTCAAAAGGCATGCGGGCTTCTCTATCTTGTTTGTCTTTCCACGTATATTTATCATAATCCTAAATTCTAAATTAGATCTGAGGAAGACCCGTGTTTAATACAAGTAATAAGTTACTTACTAAAATTTTAAGACAAAATTAATATAAACGGTTTTAAAACAAAATTAATATAAACGGTTTTAAAACAAAATTAATATAAACGGTTTTAAAACAAAATTAATATAAACGGTGATAAATGAGAGATGGGTAGAATTTTGGGTTTAGTACTAGCAGCCCATGTTCATATGGTAATGATAGAATCGGCGTTTTCGAATCGGATGAAGTGCGCCTGAATTAAGAGATAAGAATCACTTTTGTCGTTATCCAATTGAAGTTATATGTGGTTAGCATAAAACCACTGTGCCAAATGTTTGTCATGATGGGAATTTCAAATGTCTATGATGTGATCAAGAGTATGACGATGGCATCATTATCTTACAGATTAAAGAAAAACAATAGAATGATGACATGGCTGTGTTCTATCTCATTAATGAGGTCGATAGAAGAGGGGGTAGAAGGAATGTTTGGACTTACATTCGAGTTAAGCACCTAGTCACTCAACTAATCACGTATTTCGAGGTCAGTGCTATGTTGATTACAAACAAGATTACTGTTTCCTCTCCTGGCGGTTGTTTACTTGTAATTTATGTCTTTATATTGTGTTTTAATCATCTCAATGAATGATCAATGTATGCGGTTCGTTAAGAAATTTGTGACTGAATTTATTGAAAGTCGACATAGTTGGGGCAATTGTTGAGACCCATAATGAGAAGAGAGGATCTTAGTTTCATTTGCTTAACCGAGTTTGTCGATTTGGTCCACCTAAATAAATGGTAGTCAAGGTAAACAGTTCATCATGGACCCCACATAATTTTCGAAAGGGTTTTCACGAGATTGATTAACGGTGAGAAAAATAAGTTTAGGTGATCTTAGCCTAATCGATGATATGTATACTTTGAGTTACTTAATTAGATTGCGATTAATGTCAACCATCTAATAGTGAATGTACAAACTTCTTTCTAAGCTGTAAATGAACCATACAAAATTACAACCTTAATACACGGGAGTTAGCATCACCACCACCTGTGGACATAAATGAACCTTGCACTTGTAATGTTCCCCATGAAAGGCCCACTTTCTCCCTTACAAAATCTCTCTCTACCTCCCCAAGCATTAGGAAGAGCAAAAGTCATCAATTGATAGACAGGAAGAATATGGGAGGGTGTGCAACAAAGCTGAAGGTTTTAAAGACCAGAGCTGTTGATAAGCCAGCCGACGAGCCGCCTCCAGAGGCGAAGAAAGAGGTAATGGTAGTAATGGAAGCTGTAGATTATGGTGAGAGAGTGAAAGAGATCGTCGGTGATGACAGCATCAACGACAAGGGCGATGAGCATGGCACTCATAAACGTCGTTCCCTTAGTCTCTTGTTCGAAGAGGTAAAAGAGGCGAAGACAGAGGTGGTGGAAGCTGGAGATTATAGTGGGAGAGTGAAGGAGATTGTTGGTGATGATGATGACAACGACAAGGTCGATAAGCAAGGCACTCATAAACGTCGTTCTCTCAGTCTCTTATTCGAAGAGGTAAAAGAGGCGAAGAAAGAGGTGATGGTTATGATGGAAGCTGGAGATTACCGTGAAAAAGTGAAGGAGATCACTGGTGATGAGGACGTCACCGACAAGACCGATGAGCATGGCATTCATAAACGTCGTTCCCTCAGTCTCTTGTTCGAAGAGGTAAAAACTAAGACCTTTGGTTAAAAATAGTGGATAAACATAAATTTATGTGTTTTTCAATTTACCTGGACTCATCACTCATGTGAGGATTGTGAGTCTCAATATCTTTACCAGAAAAAAAGAAAAAAAAAGCTGAAGAAAAATATCTGATTTTTCACCTACTATTATGGCTACTCCATTTCCTTTAACTTTTGATAATGTAACTTTAGACCATTTGTACTTACCAAAAAAGTAAAGAAAACTTCCAACTTGTAAACACTCAGTATTAGACAACAAATGACAAGTTATATGGTTGAAAACTGAAAAATTCCTTATTTAATTGCTTAATAAATATCCTCGGTCTGTATAATTTCTCTTGGCATGTGTGATTATGGAACGTATGCTGGTCCTGAAATTGAATGTTGGGTTGAGTTTTTCACATCTTTGACTTGAACAAATAGTTTAATTCCCTTGACTGATCTGCAATTAGTTACATTAATTATTCCAGCTGGAAGAAGCTTGTCAAAAGTACCACCGATGTAAAAGTTCACTAGCTAGTTTTTCCGTCAACGTTGTAGTCACTTCCACATAGTGACTCATGACCGCATCTCTGGCAGCCACCCATTTCCTCGAAGTAACTGCCCAATTTCTTTTTGTCAACAGAAACAAACAACTATTCACTTTCTTTTCATACATAACCATTGCACTACAGTCACGCGACTATAGTCACGTGCGTAGCACATGCGCTGCCTCTAATGTTATTTGAATGAACACTATCACAACAGATAAGTGGGTATCATGATAGAGCTACGTAGTGGAATCAAGAATTCAGTACGTATGCACAATTTTTATTTAATAGTCCAGGAACACAGGTCTTGAGATCCATTTACAATGTAAAGTGTTACTCTTTTTATTAGTATATCCAAAGATCCAATTATTGGCATTATATGATGCGATTGTTACGGTAACGAGTAACAATCAAACTTAACTCCTAAATGATGTCCGGATTAGTGCTATGTATGTAACATCAATGTGGACATACATATCCACTTTTAGCTTTGTATTACGTTTCAATCATTGACCAGATTCTACACTTGAGCTTTGGTCCCATTCATTTTGGCGTGTGGTGGTCATGTCAAGATGTTTCTGACATAAGTTTTCGGTGGAATCTTATCAATGGGAGGAATCTTGGGCACTCTTCATTCCATGACAAACTAATGGGTCATCATCTTTGGGCCCCTACCATCTATTCTGGCCTTTGTTGCTTTCTTGTTTGTCCTCCAATGCTTCCATGAATTTCTCGTAGATCCTCCTTACATCTATCATGTAACTTAGTAGCTTTCATGAAAACTAGAGAGGGAAAGAATGAAAATTTGAAGAGAAACCTTTCAAACATCTTTCTCACAAAAATTTCAAAGTCTTCTCATAATTTTCATCTAGACTTTCATTCCTTTTCCTGAGCTTGTCAAAGATGGCAGGTCGAACCAGGTTGGCCACTATATGGACCGCGCTAGGCACGACCTACCCTTGGCCTACTGATTCAGTAGATGTCACAATCCGGACTTGAGTCAACACGACTCACTAATAAAATGGACCATGCTTAATGCGACTCATATCAAGTTGAGTCTAGCCGAGCTTGCTCTATTTGCCATCTCTATTTTCACTCTCTAATCTCCCGAATTGAGTATAATAACAATGCTGCATTTCAAATCTTGTATTTTTTGTAAATGCTACTTTAAAAATTTTGTATTTTTCTTAAGGTAATTTTTATTTAATTCCAAGCACATAAAATCTTTCGACACCCAAATATTGTATTTAGAATCATATGTCCTTTCACTTATAAAGTGAAAAGTCATAAATAGAAGAAATAAGTGGTTTGTAGGGCCTATCCTTTTAGACTTTTCGAAAGTCAAAAACAATAGTTTCTTTCCAAGCCAAAATTTAATAACATTATTCAGATTTTTTAAAAAGGAAAACTCTAAATAAGGGTTTAAAGTGAATCTTATTTCAAATAAGGATCTAAAGTCGCAATGTCAGTTTCAAATAAAGAAATGACCTTATCGGTTGATCAAGGGCATTTCTGTCATTTACATATTTTTTGAATTTAATAACAAATATTTAAAGTTAGTCCAAATAATCAAACAAATCTAAGTGAAGGTAGAAGAGATAAGTAAAAAATGGCGGAAATTTAGGTTAAAGCCAATAAGTCTTGTTAAATCCACGATCAGTGTTTAAAATTTAAACAATCATACCATATCTAATATTAGGCATATATCAATATACTGTTGATTTGTCCCAAATAAAAGAAAGATTTCCTTTAAAAGATGAGATGGAAATAAACTTTTACCCCTTAAAAATCATGTCTATTGCACATGCTAACGGAAAATATTACGAAGATTTGATGGCTATGAAAAATGAAAATTCAGGGTAATGTGTAACGTTTGAAAGGGGCAAATGTATACTTCCTCAAAGTTTTGTGCTTGAGTAGAATGAAAATTTAAGAAAGTAAAACCAAAAATAATTTTATTGAGTGGAGTCATTTTTAATATTATGTTATCTATCTATAATAGACGAGAAAACATCTTAGGTGATGGATACATTATGTGATAGTAATGGTATGGTGTAACTGAACTAGCTTAGAGTGCTATAAATTAGTGTACTTGGTACCATGAATCTATGTGTCTTACTATTGACTAGTCGTTTACACCATGTGATAGGGTATCCTTTGCATATAGGTTGCATTTGGTTGGGCTTTTGGGAAAATGTAGAGAATTTAGGTTAAAGAGTTTTTTTTTTTCCAAATGTAAGTAGTATTTTGTCAAATATAAATTAAAAGTGTTTTGGAAAATAACTTTGGTCTAAATGTTGTTTATAACAAACTACACTTGAAATGATGTTTGATAATTTTTTTCTAAAAATAAATCTCATACCCTTTGTTGGACACTGGCAAAGGGCTCAAGCCACCGGCGTCCATTGTGGCTTCATCTTCTACATTAACGTCTTTCTCACTGAGCCAAATTCCCCTCTTTCTTTTGACAAAAAAAAAAAAAATTCCCCTCTTTCTATGAAGTTTTTTTAATGTCGATGATCATAAAGTTTCGCCATCTTTTAAGTAACCTCAACTAGGTGCTCATCAATTGAAAATTCAACACTCAATGAAATGAAACTTGTTCGATATGATAGTTATCTCAAAATATTCAATTAAGTCAAAAGTTCACCTAATTTGGTAACTAAGGAAGAGGTTATTTAATTCGTTCTATTGAAAAGTAACTGTGCCTAATAACAATGATTGCGATTTCATGTTTGAAAATAAATTATCATTTAGTGTCCATGTTCAATTATCATCAAATAACTTTTGGATAAGTACAATTGAAATTCTAAAATTTGTCAAGAAAATACAATTAAGTTTTATAACTATCAATTTGTGCAATTGACTTCCAAAACTTGCCCAGTTTGTGTTATTAAATACCTCCAATAGGTTAGTTCTATAAATGCTGACATGGCTTCTTTTAATAGTTTCTCTTCCCTCTGAGGCTGTTATATTAATTAAGAGGGCAAAACAACACCTCCTTCCTCGTAATTCCAATAAGAATTAGATAAAAAAGGGTTG
Source organism: Eucalyptus tenuipes (assembly GCA_014182365.1). NCBI lineage: Eukaryota > Viridiplantae > Streptophyta > Magnoliopsida > Myrtales > Myrtaceae > Eucalyptus > Eucalyptus tenuipes. The sequence goes on from CM024545.1 coordinate 2,642,716, forward strand.
AAAAATAGAAAAGAAGAAAAAAGAACAGAAAAACACACTTTTTCGAAGGGGCTCAAGGGCCACCCCCCTTACTTAGCTTGTGAGGGTTGTCTCCTCACCCAAGGACAAGCGAAGGCCAGTGACTCTCACCCAGCCTCAAGCAAGGGTTGGCCAACACTCTTGTGATGGTGGCGACTGGTGGGGCCACCACTGTGTGACATAATGGCTACGTAGCCCTAGTCGACCCTTGGCGAAGAAGGGGGTGGCTGTCGCCCCCAACCCAACCCCAATTTGCACTTTTTTTTTTTAATTTGATTTTTGGACCTTTTTATTTTAATCTTTTTTCTCTTTTCTTTTTATTCTTTATCCTTTTTATTTTTTAATTTTAATTTTAATTTTTCAAGTTTGTCTCTAATGTGGTTCGTAGTTGGCATCCATTGGGTCCACGTGTATTGCCTCTAACTAAATGGAGCAGAGTTTATAGAAAAACTTGATTGTACCAATTTGTGAAATGTTCTTGCTTATTTTGATGATCCTCGAGGATCCAGATAAATTTTTATTTCCATGTCAAGTAAGATTGCCAACACTAAATTTAGTTTAGTACTTGAATTTTCAGTTCTCATAAGTCAATTTAAGAAACAAGCCTCCCACATCTTCAGCAATGTATAATATATTTGCTTGGAAAGCCAGATGATTTGTTTGCTATGCCCAAAAATCAAAATCATGTGTGGTGCAATATCAGGAGGGCAAGGAATCGGCTATAAAGGACAACGCGTCGACTGAGCTGGCGAAACAAGCGAAACAATCATTTAAAGGAGATACTCCAAACAACAATTTAGCAAGTGAATCCAAACAAAGTGGAAAATCAGAAGTTATAGTTGAAGAGCAACTTGCTTTTGCTGCTGGAGTTGCTGCTCAAGAAGAGTCTGAAGAAACACAGAAGATAGATGTGACGACGCCGAAACTTGTCAGAAAGTCGAAGCAGATGGAAATGTGAGTGAGGGCGTTACATAGCTTATGGTTTGAGCTTATGAGGAGCAGTTTTTACATGGCAACACATGCAATGATCTCGGCATCCTTCCCCGTTTGTGATCAGAACTTATAATTTTGGCTTACTTTGATTATTCCTATTTTGAGTTGAGCATGTTAATGATATTACTGTTTTTGCTTACCTTTTGCTTGGATGTCATTAGAGCGAATTTTTTAGAGAAAGTAGCATTATGTGTTTGGTAAAATTGACTGATTTTTCCGCTTCGATCCCTCAAAACACTATAAGAGAGATTTTGCAATGTGCATTCTAACACAGAATCAATCACGATGAAAACAGTTTTGCTGCTAACAATCAGTTTCTTGCGACGGAATTTGGTTTTTGGCACACTAATGGCTGGCTCAACGACAAAATTGATATGCCTCTGTAATTGTCGACAAAATTGCATTTGTTCAAAAGTTCTCTCTCGTTGTTTTTCTTGTACTGTAATCATCAATAGAAATATTGTCAAGACCCCTCGATCTGAGGATATTCCTTCCATCACTTGGTACATTTGGACAGACAAAAACAGCAATGCCCACACGCTTCAATACACTATATAATTCAAATATACAACAATCAAGGACAAAGCCACAGAGGGGAGGGCACCCTTTCCTCACAACTCTGAATTTCAAGTATATGTTTCTATTGCAATTGATCAGACTACCTTAACTGTAATCTCTGCCTAATTGGGAACCTTTTTTCCTCAGAGAGAGGGAGAGATTCAGACAACTATGTCTGCTGATATATGAGAAACCTTCTCTTGTTTGACTTGTGAGAATTCTTGGTCAACCTCCGGTGGCTCACAACTTGCCTGATCCAGCCTTGGTTCCCTGCTTTTCTCCCACAAGCACTATACAGCGCTTCAACTAGAAAAACCCCACCAAGAAGACTGAAAAAAGGCCTAATATTTGGGATATTAATCACAATCATGAATGGATTCCACAAAAAGCCCACCAGGTAGGATTTAATTGCTTGGCAAGCCAGATTATGTATCTGCAATGTCTAAAAATCATAATTATGTGCTGTTCAAAATCAGGAGGGCGAGGAATCGGCTATAATGGACAAGGCATCTGACTAAAGCTGGCGAAACAAGTGAAACGTGAAGGAGATATTCCAAATCACAATTTAGCGGGTGAACCAAAACAAAGTGGAAAATCAAAAGTCACAGTTGAACAGCATCTTGCTTCTGCTGCTGGAGATGCTGCTCAAGAAGAGTCTGATGAAACACAGAAAATAGATGTGGCGACAACAAAAAACTCGTCCAAAAGTCGAAGCAGATGGGCGGAAATCAAGGAAAAAGCCTGTGAGATCGAGGAAATAATGTAGGGCAGTTACATAGTTACGGTTTGAGCTTGTAAGGAGTAGTTTTCGACGACAACACGTGCTCTGATTCTTCACATCGATTGCAGTTTGTGATAAAGAACTTATAATTTTGGTTTACTTTAAATATTTCCCTTTTCAGTTCTTGCTTACCTTTTGCTTGGATTTCATTTTTAGAATATTTAAATAATAAACAACGCTTTAATCTAATAGCTTAAATTTTCAGAATAGTCAGTTGTAGTTCCACCAAATCTCAAGTCATTGAAGTGAAAGTTTTCAAGGGTTGTAGCATTACTTTTTTTGCTAAAAATTGACTGATTTTTCCACTTCGATCCCTTGGAACACCATAATAACAGAAATTTTACAAAACTGTGAATCTCAACTATATATTTTTATTGCAATAAATCAGGCTACCTTAACTATAATCTCTGCCTAATTAGGAACCTTTTCTGTCCCAGAATGGGATATTCAGACACGTATGTCTGGTGATTTCTTGGTGAACCTCAGGAGGCTTGCAACTTCCTCTGTCCAGCATTTGCTCCCTGCGTTTCCCCCACAAAACACTGTACAGCCCTCCAATTAGCAAAACCCCACCAAGAATACTGAAAGAAAGCCCACATATTTGGGACATTAATCACAATCATCAATGAATAAAAAGAAGAAAATAATTTGAATTGATGAATTAAATGTTACTGTTAGTACCTTTCAAAAGTGAGGGTCTCAAGTAGAACGAATAAAGAAAAGAGAATCGTGATCATGGGAGCCAGCGGTGTGGACATGGCAAGGAAAACTGGCCCCCTAATCTCAATAACCCAGGACTGTAGATAGTATGACAGCCTAGTTACCACTATTCTCTGTTTTGTCATATCAAATAGTAAACAATTCATTAGGAGAAATAATCTATTGGGTTATGTATGGAGCAACTGAGAGAAAAGATTAGGGAGCTCACACAATAAACTACGGTGAGGAGGCCGACGTTCCAACCTAGTTTCCATTGAGTAGGATCTCTCACCAAAAGGAATGGCAATGCCAAGGGATTGGATTGGGCTCATGAAACATTGTAGTGTTGTGAGCATTAGCTTTGAGGGGTGACTCTTTATTATTCGTTCCTAAAGAAAGCAACGTGAGTCATCAATCCAAAAGTCATCCTTTATGCAATTGCAAGGTCCATAACTAGGTTCTATTTTATCAACATAGTCATTTGGACCAAATATGTTTGTAAATGGATCTTCTTCATCATATTCTCGAATTCTGGCATTTTAGGGCCTGTTTGTTTGTGTTCTTATTTTTTGTTCATGAACATAGTTCTTTTTTTTTTTTCCGGGGAACAAAAAAAGAACAGAAACGCGTTTGTTTGCGTTTTTGTTCCAAATCTATTTTTTTGTTCCCAGGAACAAATTTGGAACAGAAACAAGAAACAAAAAAAACTTGTTTCTTGTTTCTGGAACAATTTGAAGAAACACATTTTCTCTCTTCTTTCTTTTCTTCTCTTTCTTTTCTTTTTCTTTTCTTCTTCTTTTTCTTTGGCTGGTTGCCGGCCTTGGCCATGACCGGCGACCGGCCGTCGAGGGCTGGCGACCTCGCTGGAGCGTCGCCGGCCCCTGGCGAGGCTTGGCCTCGCCTTGGATGGGCGAGCTCGGCCGGATCCGGCGAGGCATCGAATTTTCCAAACATGAACTACGGAAGTAAAAATTTGAGACTCCCTAAAAACTCTGAATTGAAAACAAACTCTCTAAATTTTTTTTTCTTCTCTTTCAGAAGATTCATTCAATGGCAATTTTCTCATTTCATTTCCAATTTGCAAAGGAATTAATCAATTATCGACCTCAATTGTCATTGATTGACCAACAATACGACAAAGTAAATAAATTGCATGGTGAGAACTTAGAAGACTTACTTTACCAATAAAATGATGGCAATCATACATGCGACTTGATTTCTACTTTAGACGACTAAATAAATTGGAGTCTAACACCGATGATATATGCTATAATTACTCAAATTGAAAAATAAATAAGTCATATGATCGACATCATAAATATGTAACACTACTATATTTGTTCGAATTGAGATCAATCCTTAATTTTGAATGTTTGTTTCAATCTTTTTAGTGGAACCAATATTGCGGATCAATTCTGTTACCGAGGCATTCAAATCTCCACTAATTAAAAATGAGTGCTTTTTAGGAAAAAAAAAGCCTTACGAGAAAATTTCATATTGTCATTGCTAGCTAAATCGTGGAAAGCACAATTTCTTTTGATCCCTCCTTATTTTTTCTGCATGAGAAAGTAATACCCATCAGTGCAGAGGTTCCTGTCCGAGCATTTTTAACTTTGGAATCTGGGATGAGTTGGAAGAAAACATTGTTTGGGCTGCACTTATTAAAAGTGCTTGAAAGATACAAGAATACATATTGATTTTATGTTGGATGTGATGGACAATAAGTAGAAAATACATAATAAAAACTTGCCTTTTGTCATTAGTGAAATGTGGAACTTGGGATTTTCCGACAACCCAAAGTCAACCGATGGTTCCTTAGATTCCTTGTCCACCCATTCGTGGATTTTGCTTTGCTATATCCCCCGAGTTTTTACTACCTTGGAGTAACTGTTTGCATGCTTTGATATTAGATATACGCATCTGACCATGACTGTTGAAAATTTCTGCACTTGTTAAGTAACTCATTAAGAAGATTTTATCATTTTTAAATACACTGATTGTACTTGTGATATATAAAAGCGTCTAGGACACATATTAACAGGACCTTTTCTAAAATAAGGAGAGTGATATGTAAATGAAGAGTAAGATCTCTAATCTTCCTAGAGCTAAGTTTTGCTTCAATAATGGTGGATTGAGCCTAGTTAAGCTAAACGTATGAGGCTGGCTTTTCATGCCAAAAAAACAACTTAAAATTTCTTGGATTTGCTGAGTGCTGATATCTCATCAACTTTTCTCACCCCATTGGGGTGTTGAATATCTCCATAAAAAAGGTTCAACTTTAGCGTGAAAACAAATTAATATGAGTTTATGAAAATCACATTTTTATCATGTAACCATTTAAAGTACAAAATATTATGGAGATTTTGTAACTCATAATCAAATTTCATTACACAATTATGCTATCTAATGAGAAATTAGTTTATTGGGGATAGTAAAGAGTATGTCAGCCCAGTTACTGCTACTCCCTGTTTTGTCATATCAAATAGTAAAAAATTTAATAGGAGAAATAATCTATTCGGGTATGTATGGAGCAACAAAGAGAAAAGATTAGCGAGCTCACACAATAAACCATAGCGAGGAGGCGGACGTTCCAACCCAATTTCCATTGACTAAGATCTCTCACCAAAAGGAATGACAATGACAAGGGATTGGATTGAGCTTATGAAACATTGCAGCGTTGCGAGCATTAGTTTTGAGGGGTAACTCTTTATAATTTGTCCCTAAAGAAAGTTATTCAAAAGTTATTTTTTATGCAATTGCAAGATCCTTAATAAGGTCCTAATTTATCATCATATTGAGTCATTCGGACCAAATATGTTTGTAAATGGATCTTCAGACGAGAAGTGTCTTCATATTTGAACTCTGGCATTTTAAACTTCTTTGACACCTTAACTTTGGCATAAATGGATAGGTCCCCCGGGCATTGGTTTTGCAAACCTTGCAATTGCCTCATTTTTTCCTCTAGCTTTGCAAAGCACTTATCAAGCTTGATTTTTGGCACATCAGCAAACTTAGCTTTCTTCTCAATGGCTTGAGGAAGGTCCTCAAACAATTCTTGCAATGAGGAATGGGCTTCATTCGGAGGAATTTGATCTGGGATGACATCTGTTGGAGTGCGGTAAAGATTGCTTCATCTAATCCTCAATATCAGCAACACGATCTCACATCTCAGTTTGATCGACCATCTTTACTCTAGATCGCGTATGGATGGGTGATCTTTGGCAATCCATAATCACCTAAATTGAAGAAAAATGAACCAAATAAGCACATAATCAAGACAATATCAGCCCATGACATCAGTCTAGTTTTTTCTTTTTCATTTCATTCATTAAAAATGTTTGTACATAATGGAACTTCCTAAAAATGAACTAGGATAAGAAAGGTATATAATACCCTAAACATGGACTAAAAAGTAAAGGCATCAGATTTTCAAAACATGAACTAGGGAAGTAAAAATTTGAGACTCCCTAGAAACTATATATTGAACAAACTCTCTAAAGTTTTTTGGTTTTGTTTGTTTTTCAGAAGATTCGTTCAATATTAATTTCCTCATTTTATTTCCAATTGGTAAAGGAATAAATCAATAATCTACCTCAATTGTCATTGACTGACCAAAAATACGGTAAAGTAAGTAAATTGCATAGTGAGAGCTTAGAAGACTTACTTTACCAATGAAATGATGGCAATCGCAGACATGCGCATGATACGTGCGACTCAATTTCTATTCTAGACGGTTTAACAAAGTGGAGCCTAACACCAACGATATATGCTATAATTACTCAAATTGGAAAGTAAATAAGCCATATGATCGACATCATAAATATGAAATTAACACCATTATATTTATCTGAATTGAGATCATTCCTGAATTTTGAATCTTTCTTTCAATCTTTTCAGCGGAACCAACATTGCATATCAATTCTGTTCATAGAGTATTCAAATCTCCGCTTATAAAAAATGACTTTTTTTAGAAGGAAAAAAATCATATCAGAAAATTTCATATTGTCATTGCTAACTGGATCATGGAGAGCACAACTTTTCTTTATCCCTTCTTATTTTTTCTGCATAAGAAACTAATATCCGTGAGTGCAGAGGTTCCTGTCCGAGCATCTCTTACTTTGGAATCTGGGATGAGTGGGAAGAAAAAATTGTTGGGCTGCACAGACAAGAGTGCGTGAAAGATACAAGAATAAGTATTGATTGTATGTTGGATGTGATGGGCAATAAGTGGAAAATACATAATAAATACTTGCCTTTTGGGATTAGTGAAGTGTGGAACTTAGTATTTCCGAAAGCCCGAAGTCAACCGATGTTTTCTTAGATTCCTTGTCCACCCATTCGTGGATTTTGCTTTGCTATATCCCCTGAGTCCACCCATTCCTTGCACGCTTTGATATTAGATATACGTGTCTGGCCATGACTATCTAAAATTTCTGCATTTATTAAGTAACTCATTAAGAAGATTTTATTATTTTTGAATGCACCGATTGTACTTGTGATATATAAAAGTGGGCAAAAGATTGCTTCAAGTACCATAAGTTAGCACAAAATGACATTTAAGTGCCAAAACTTACGAAAGTGACACTTAAGTGCCACATTTTAAGAAAAGTGGGACACCTGAGTGCTACATCCGGCGAAGCTGGCCGGAAATCATATATGGCAATTAAATATTAATATTTCTCGCCGAGGTGGCTCGTCGGAGAGCTGACTCAACTCTAATTCACCAAAAAAAGATGTTGTTTCTATAGTTGGCCAAAATAGAGCCCTTAAATCGGCCAAAATGACATCGTTTTGGCATAATTTGAATTTTAATATAATATAAAAATTAATTAATTAAATTTAATAATAATAATAATAATAATAATAATAATAATAATAATAATAATAATAATAATAATAATAATAATAATAATAATAATAATAGCAATAATAATTTATCTTAAAAAAAAGGAGGAGGAGGAAGGCAACCGGCGGGCCGAGGGCCGAGCCCTCACCGCTCGCCTCCCCGCCGTCACCGGAAGGTGGGGAGGCCCCGGCCGACCCTACCCCACCTCCCCGGCGACGGAGGGGAGATGGTGGCGAGGGCGAGCCCTCAACCGCGGCCGCCTCCCTCCCCCTCCCCCTTTTTCCTCCTCCTCAATTATTGGCTACCTCCCTCCTCTTCCTTCCCCCTCGCCGGATTTGGGTGAGGGCCGCGAGCCTCGGCGAGATATGGCGAGGTCGGCGGCCCTCGCTCGGCCGGGCCAAGGGCCACCGCCCACTAAGGGTCCGCCTTAGCGGGCGGTGGCCCTTGGCCCTGGCCGGGCGAGGGCGCGAGCCTCACCGCGGTCGGCCGACCCTCCCTCCTCCATTCTTTGGCCCTTGCCGGGGGCGGTGGCGAGGTCGTCTCACTTTTTTTATTTTTTATTTATTTATTTATTTATTTATTTTAAATATTTGTATTTTTTTAAATTTTTTAAATAATTTCAATTTTAATTTTAAATTTAATTTAATTAATTTTTATATTAATTTTTTACCATGTCGAAACATCAAAACGACGCCGTTTTGCACTTGTTTCGTCGGAAAATTGACACGTCAATGTTTTGACCGGATTGACACTTAAGTATCACTTTCGTAAGTTTTGGTACTTAAGTGTTCATTTGTGCCAACTTATGGCACTTCAAGGGTCCGCGCATCTATAAAAGTGTCTAGGGCACATGTTAACAAGATCCTTTTTAAAATAACAAGAGTGACATGTAAATAAAAAGAAAGATCCCTTGTCTTCCTAGAGCTAAGTTTTGCTTCAATAATGGTAGATTGAGCCTACTTAAGCTAAAAGTACGCATAGTGAAATATTTCTTCTGCTTTTTCAACCCAATAGGGCTAGCGAAAAGCATGAGGCTGGCTTTTCATGTAAAAAGAAGCAAGTTGAAATTTCTTGGATTTGCTGAGTGCTGATATCTCGTCAACTTTCTCACCCCATTGTGGTGTTGAATATCTCCATAAAAAAGGTTCGATTTTAGCATGAAAAATAATAATAATATGAGTTTACAAAAATCACTTTTTATCATGTAACTATTTAAATTACAAAATATTATAGAAATATTGTATCCTATAATTGAATTACGTTACACAATTATGCTATCTAACGACAAATTAATTTATTGGGGATAGTAGATAGTATGTTAGCCCAGTTACTACTATTCCCTGTTTTGTCATATCAAATAGTAAACAATTCAATATGAGAAATAATCTATTGGGGCACGTATGGAGCAACTAAGAGAAAAGATTAGTGAGCTCACACAATAAGTCATGACGAGAAGGCTGACGTTCCAACCCAATTTCCACTGAGTATGATCTCTCACCAAAAGGAACGGCAATGACAAGGGATTGGATTGAGCTCATGAAACATTGCAGCATCGCGAGCATTAGCTTTGAGGGGTAACTCTTTATTATTCATCCTAAAGAAAGTTATTCAAAAGTTATTCTTTATGCAATTTGCAAGATCCTTAACGAGGTCCTAGTTTATCATCATATTGAGTCATTTGGACCAAATATGTTTGTAAATGGATCTTCAGGCGAGAAGTGCCTTCATATTCAGACTCCGGCATTTTAAACTTCTTTGGCATCTTAACTTTGGCATAAATGGATAGGTCCACCGGGCATTGGTTTTGCAAACCTTTCGATCGCCTCATTTTTTCCTCGAGCTTTGCAAAGGTCTTATCATGCTCGATTTTTGGCACATCAGCAGAATTGGCTTTCTTGTCAGTGGCTTGAGCAGGGTCCTTAAACAATTCTTGCGTGAGGAATGGGCTTCATCCGGAAAAATTCAATCTGGGATGACATCCGTTTGAGTGCGGTAAAGATTGTTTTGTCTGATCCTTAATATCAGCAACACGACGTCGCATCTCAGTTTGGTTGGCTATCTTTACTTTAGATTGCGTACGGATGGGTGATCTTTGACGATCCATAATCGCCTAAATTGAAGAAAAATGAACCGAATAAGCACATGGTCAAGACAAGATCGGCCCACGACATCACTCCAGCTTTTTTATTTTTAATTTCATTCATACAAATGTTTGTTCATGAATGGAACTTCCTAAAAATGAACTAAGATAAGAAAGGTATATAATACTCTAAACATGGACTAGAAAGTAAAGGCATCAAATTTTCAAAACATGAACTGGGGAAGTAAAAATTTGAGACTCCATAAAAACTATAAATTGAAAAGAAACACTCTCAAGTTCTTTGGTTTTGTTTGTTTTTCTTAAGATTCATTAAATGGCAATTTCCTCATTTTATTTCCAATTGGCAAAGGAAGTAAATCAATAATCTACCTCAATTGTCTTCGACTGACCAACAATACAGCAAAGTACGTAAATTGCATTGTGAAAACTTAGAAGACTTACTTTACCAATGAAATGATGTTAATCACATAGACATGTGCATGATATGTGAGGCTCAATTTCTATTGTAGACGGTTTAACAAAGTGGAGCCTAACACCAACAATATATGCTATGATTACTCAAATTGAAAAGTAAATAAGCCATATGATCGACATCATAAATTTGAAATTAACACCATTATATTTATTTGAATGGAGATCATTCCTGAATTTTGAATCTTTCTTTCAATCTTTTCAGTGAACCAGCATTGCATATCCATTCTGTTCATAGAGTATTCAAATCTCCGCTTATTAAAAATAACTTCTTTTTAGAAGAAAAAAATCTTATCAGAAAATTTCATATTGTGATTGCTAACTGGATCATGGAAAGCACTACTTTTCTTGATCCCTCATTTTTTCTGCGTAAGAAACTAATACCCATGAGTGCAGAGGTTCCTGTCCGAGCATTTCTTACTTTGAAATCTGGGATGAGTGGGAAGAAAAAATTGTTGGGCTGCACTTATAAGAGTGCGTGAAAGATACAAGAATACATATTGATTTTATGTTGGATGTAATGGACAGTAAGTAGAAAATACATAATAAAAACTAGCCTTTTGTGATTGGCGAAGTGTGGAACTTGGTATTTTCCGACAACCTAAAGTCAACGAATCTTCTCTTAGATTCCTTGTCCACCCATTCGTGGATTTTGCTTCGCCATACCCCTGAGTTTCTACTACCTTGAAGTATCTATTTGCACGCTTTGAGGTTATATATATGCATTTGATCATAATTGTCTAAAATTTCTGCACTTGTTAAGTAACTCATTAATTTTTTTTTTTGATCATTTTTGAATGCACTGATTGTACTAGTGATATATAAGTGCATCTGGGGCACATGTTAACAGTACCATTTTTAAAATAAGGAGAGTGGTATGTAAATAAAAAGTAAAACCCCTTGTCTTCCTAAGGCTAAATTTTGCTTCAATAATGGTGGATTGAGCCTAGTTGATCTCAAAGTAGGCATAGGTAGAATATTTCTTCCTCTCTTTAACTTTATAGGGCTAGCGAATAGCGTGAGGCTGGCTATTCATGCAAAAAGAAGCAACTTAAAATTTCTTGGATCTGCTGAGTATTGATATCTCATCAACTTTTCTCGCCTTATTGTGGCGTTGAATATCTCCATAAAAAAGGTTCAACTTGTGTGGGAAAACAAACTATCATGAGTTTACGAAAATCACATTTTATCATGTAACTATTTAAATTACAAAAGATTATAGAAATATCGTATCTTGTAATCGAATTCATTACACAATTATGCTATCTAACAAGAAATTTTAATAATAGTACGTTTAATTTCTATGAATGCGAAATACAGGCAATCATATTTTTGTGCATATAAATGATTTTTGACAAATTGTACCATTAATTGACTAAATAAAAGGCATAAAATAAGGTTGAAATTGAAGTAAAAATCACTCTAAACAATCAAACAAGCCTAGTTGAAGGGGGGACGAGATAAGTAAAAAGGACATATATATAAATTTTCCTCATGCGAAAGTCAATGTCTTATTAAACCCATTGTCAATGTGTAAATTTTGAACCTCCATACCATCGCCAATTGTTGGGCATATATCAATATATCGTTCAATTGTCAATACGTCGCTTTTTCCTTAGCTATACTATTGATACTATAATACCTATAGCGGACCCCCTACTTTGAAGGGATCGCAATCTTTTTTTCATTCGCTAAATTCCCTCTATTGTTTACTTAACAAATATTGTACCCATCAGCAACTGCGTAAATTATTCATATTCTCCCCCCCAATTCGAATTTGTTTTATCTTATAATGACATTCCTGAATAATTTTAAATTTTAGAATGGCTTTCTTTCCACAATATTTATACGATTTATTCATGGGTTAATACTATGAAAAATTCTAAACTGTACCCACTATGACACAAATAATCCGATTTTTTTTTGTCACTAAAAACCATAAACTTGCCTATTATGACACAACAAACCCTAACCTTTTTTTTTAATGTCATAAAAAATCTTAAACTTATACTAGTTTGACAAATGTACCATGGATGAGATTGAAGCACAGGGTAAATATCTCACATATTTATAAGTTTAGGTTTTTTCATGACAGAAAGAGAAGTTGGGGGTATTTGTGTCATAGTGGGCAAGTTTAAGGTTTTTAGCGACACAAAAAAATTTGGAGTATTTTTGTCATAGTAGGCATGGTTTTGGGCTTTTTGTGGTATTTGCCCATGTATAAAATGTGCTTTTATCATTTACTAATTCTAATATTTCTGTAATAAGGTAATTTAGCTAAGTATTTCAGAGGTCAGTTTCTTCCATACACGCAGTCTTGAGGACACTGCTAGTTGATACTATACTAGATATTACCGAATTAACCTAAAGTTATCTTTTTGTCATAGATGTACCCATCTGGGATTTTTCGTTATATTAACCCAAATAAAAATATTGACAAAACCACTTGATCTTTAGGATCGGTCCTTTCATTACCGGGTCTATTAGGAAAGATGAAAACAACAGTACCAATGCGCTTTAATACACGTTCTAATTCAAATTTGGACAAGCAAGAATTAAGCCCGCTTGCAGAGGGCACATTTTCCTGAAAACTGTGAATCTCAACTATGCATTTTTATTGCATTTATTACAACCTTAACAATAATCCTTGCCTAATTGGGAACCCTTTTATTTTGTCCCAGAATAAGAGATTCAGACAAAGTATGTCTGGTGATTTCTGAGAAGCCTCCTCTTGTTTGGTTTGTGAGCATTCTTGGTCAACTTCAGGAGGGTTGCAACTTCCTTGGTCCATCATTTGTTCCCTGCTTTTTCCCCACAACACACTGTACAGTCCTCCAACTAGCAAAACCCCACCAAGAATACTGAAAGAAAGCCCACACATTTGGGACATTAATCACAATCATCAATGAATAAAAAGAAGAAAATAATTTGAATTGATGAACTAATTGGTAATGTTAGTACCTTCCAAAAGTGAGGGTCTCACATAAAACAAATGAAGAAACGATAATTGTGATCATGAACACCAGTGGTGTTGACATGGCTAAGAAAACTGGCCCCCTTTTCTCAATGATCCAGGATTGTAGATAGTATGTCAGCCCAGTTACCACTATTCCCTGTTTTGTCATATCAAATAGTAAACAATTCATTAGGAGAAATAATCTATTGGGGTATGTATGGAGCAACTGAGAGAAAAGATGAGTGAGCTCACGCAATAAGCGACGGCGAGGAGGCGGACATTCCAACCCAATTCCCACTGAGAAGGGTCTCTCACCAGAGGAATGGCAATGACAAGAGATTGGATTGAGCTCATGAAACATTGCAGCATTGTGAGCATTAGCTTTGAGGGGTAACTCTTTATTATTAGTCCCTACGCAAAATAACCCACAATTAACTTTTTTTTTAAACGCTCCTAGAAAAGCATATGTGACACATCAATGCAAAAGTCATTCTTTATGCAATTGCAAGGTCCATAATAAGGTCCTAATTTAAGCAACTCTATGCGGCACATGCAAAGCGGATCTCCTGTACGTATGCTTGATGAAGATGTTATGGAGTTTTTTCTGTACCTGCAAAACAAGCCACAAAGCCCAGCAGAAATTGGAAGAGAGCATGAGGAAGCAACCCTTGACCCACTTGATGCCCGAAGAAGGATGGGACGGACCGTTTATGTTGTGATGCCCATGAAGCACAAAATGATGGCACCAGAGTTTGATGTGTGGACCCTTGTAAAAGGCCAAGATCGCTGCTCCTCCCAGGCACACAATCACACCTGCAAGCTTTGCCAAGCCTGAGATAGTCCTCAATCTCACCGTTTCCATCCTGCAAAAGAATCATTGTTTTCAAAATTGATTTATAAAATTGATTTGTAAAGTGATGTATCAGTCTGTCAGACTCCAATAAATGGTAAATTTTCCATAAATCTCTCTTTCCCTCTCTCAAGTCATCTTTCATCAAGCAAAGCCGAGATATTACTTTGCAAGGGGCGTCTCTCTCTCACTCTTTCTCTCTGTGGAGGGGAAAGTGTGGAATATAGGCCTTAAAAGTGGTCTGTATTGTTCTGAATTTTCTTTCACACCAGCTGTTTACTTGAGGAAGTAAAGGCGGGAAGTGTGGAATATTCTTGCGATTATCATTACATAATCATAATGATATATCTTTCGTGTTTACTTTCGTCCCCCAAAAACACTAAGAGGAAAAAGACAAAAAAAAGAATAGGGAAAGAAGAGGCTTCATTAATACCATACTCATCTTATACTAATAACTCAGTAATAAATGAATAAGTAAAGCTCACCTGAGCAAAACTGCCAAGAAGAAGGTTATGGCAGGCAAACAGTTCGTGGTCGCAGCTGCCAAAGTTGCTGACGTGTACACAAGGGCTACGCCATAGATGTCCAAGCTTGCAGTGATCCTGAAATTCTCAAGAAAGCTCCAACTGACTCACCATATTTCATTTGTGGAAAAAGAAAGAATTTTTTTCCCTTCTTGTGTATATTGCGTTCTTAAGTAAGTTAAATAGAGATTCACATATGCTTACCCGAGCAAGGAAATTAGAAATATCTTGCAGCAAGTTACGAACGATAAGGAAGGAGCGGTTTTCCTGGAATTAAGAAACCAAATCAAGAAAGTAGCCAAAATCTTGGATAATGAATTTTAGCCATCATAAGCTTCCACATCAATTGGAATTAAAGATAATAAGATGTGAGAAAGAAGAACAGCACAGTCTGCTAAGTTATTATCATTACCATTCGAAATAGAAGGCAAAAGGGGCCAGGAAAATGGTGGCAGTGGCTTGTCTGTAGAAGACAAAGACAAAGTTGTTCATGCCACCATCAAAGGCGGCTTTCGAGAGCAAGAACATTCCGGCATAGATCGCTTGGACAAGCACAACCACCAAATAAGGTTTTTTGGTGTTCATATCCTTCATCTCCATGAAGTACTCTTATCAGAAATGAGAGGTTTTTTTTTTCTATGTTTGATGGAATGTGCTATATGCTTTTGTGATGCTTTCTTTTTCTGTTTCTTTCAAGCTTGTTCTGATTATGATGGTCTTCAGAGCATTTATAAGTTCACCATGATGGGTATCAAAGCAAAAGAGATAGTCATGTCACGTGATATATTGGCATCATATCATACTTTATTTTCATATGCGATAGAAAATTATAATGATATTATATCATCATGTGTGTCAGTGTTGTGAGCCGTGTCGTATAAAGTACTTTTTATTGAAAAGTGGTGGCAATGCAGCCTCATTTGTTAGGACATCTGTGTGGTAAGAATAGGAGGCTGCTTTTGTGGGGACCTTTCGAGCTGCTGATAGGAGCAAAGATCCACATTTGAGCGACTTCAAGTACTTTAAAATTTCTCGAAAACTCAAGCTCATTGTATGCTCATGATTTTATTTTACTTTTCTATTTCAAATTACATCTGTTGTATGTTCATAAATTAACCATCATGTGTATTTCATTTGAAATGGGTTCATCTTTGAATTTATAAGCAAAGCCCACGTGAATCTCTTGCGAAAAGATTTCTTGGACAAAAACTTGGTAATATGTTAAAAGGATAGAAGAATATTATGTTCATTCAATTATGGATAAAAAGTGATGGAGAGAATCATTTGAATGTAAATTGATATTCATCATTGGGGTTTTTAAAGAACCGTTAGGTAAAGATGTGATCAACAGCCTATGGCATTAACCAATGGTTTCTTAAATTCCTAGTCCACCAATTCATGGATTTCCTTTGCCATATTCACTCATTTTCAACCATCTAGGGCATATCAGTTTGCATGTTTTAAGATTACACTATTCGCATCATACTATTTATGTTTAAAATATTTATACTGAACGTATATAATACTCAACTTTATGAAACACATTTTAAGAAAGATTTTACTTACTGTGTGCTTCATGAGCACTTGTGAAATGACAAATGAAGAAATTTTTGTCATTTTTCAATGTGCTGGCTTTTTTTTGTGATATACACAGTTAATATTTTAAAATTAGTATATTTTCTTATAAAGTATGTTTAACAAATACCTTTAGTACACACTTCAATGAAGTTCTTTAATTAAAAAAAAAAAAAAAAGAGTGGTATGTGTGTCAAAGTTAAGATCCTTCATCCTTGAGCTAAGTAAGGTTTCGCTTTAATAATGTTGGATTATGTGTAGCCGTTTAAAGTAAGCATAGGTGGAATATTTCCAAAGTAAGCATAGATGGAATCTTTCCTGCTCTCTTTCAACCCTGTAAGGCTGGCGAATTGTGCAAGGTCAGCTTTTCATGCGAAAAGAAACAAACTTTAAATTTCTTGGATCTGCTGCGCATATTTCATCAACTTTTCTCTCCCCATTTTGGTTTGGAATAGGATCCATCAACTTTAAATTATCCATAGAAGGAGCTGAGATAATTATTGTGGCTATATTTTGACTTCATGGACGAATACCTCCTATTCTTTATATTAGAAAAAGAGCACAGTCGTACGTCTGTTGAAAATAATTAAAATTTATGTACGGAGATGGATACATTTTTTTATAATATGGATTGGTTTAGGAAATAAATTTTAAATAGTTGTAAGATGAAAGATGTGAATTCAATTTAGAAAATAATGTTATTTAGGGAACTACCTGGCAATCATTCTTTGACCTCCGTTAGTAATATAAATCTAGAATATCCTATTCCATTTTCTTTCCTTTACTATGGAAGGAGTCGGAAAAAAAAATTGCTGGAAATAATTCGGTTTGAGGAACAAACATTTATATTTCATACTTTTTCTTTGGGGTTGGTATTGTTAGGATATCTAACCCAAAAAAATAAATTAATAAGTGGGGGGGGGGGGGACCATAAATATATATAAAGAGCGCATACAATTTATTATCAAACGATTGGGATAATATTTCAATAGGTATAAAAGAATTCCATTAGTTTATGTAGTTTGCATCATATACAAGAAAAACACATATTATCATATCACTATTTGTTTATAAGACTTCATAGAATTATCTTATCTGACAATTGAGTTTCCTCTAAGATTCACGCTATGTGAGATTACAAGAATACGTACTTATTTTTGTTAGTAAGAAATGCAAACAACCATATTAATATCTATAATTATTCTTGACATGTCACATCATTGATTGACTAGAGAAAGGACATAATAAATTCAAAGTCAAAGCTATTTTTAATCAAGTATTATTGTGACATCTTGATCTTCTGATTCTGTTTTCGATTGAAAGAGTTGGGCTTTTCATCGACGCGCCTATAGTCTTTTTCTCTAAGTTGATCACTCATGAGATAACTAATTTATCAGGTGAAGCCGTTAAGGGATTTTAACGCAACATACTTGAGAATTTGATCAGAAATCGATTGCTCGACCGTGCTAATATGCAAGGTTCAATACGGCACTGTCAAAATTGATAAGAAATCAGAGATAGGTCGGTTCGACAGAGATATGTGATTAAAGTGTGGGTGATTCCACTTAATTGCAAAATTCTCGTCGAACGGCACTAAACTGATTTTTCTTTGTCATTTCTGTACTCTGTGCCCGTATTTGAAACCTCGAGATTTTCACGACAACCGAGAGTCGCCAATGAGTCGAAGAGGTACAATGTGACTTGAAAATAATCGATCATGGGTCAACTGCGCTAATAATTCCTAAAAGCTACCCGGTAGGTTAGGTCACGCTAAAATCGCGTTTGGTTGAAATTAACCATGAAATTGAACTCGATTTCAGAAATTGAAAATTCTGTCATCTCACAATTTATTTTAGGAACGTCGACTCATCCTCTGAAGAATTTTCTGCAAACCCGAGTTTTTGGCAAAAAACCAAATTTAGGCGTTTTTGGACCGGGAAAATTAGAGGATCTTTTTTTAACGCATTTTTGGCCGTCAAGTTGGTTCAATTGATGAGGAAAAAATCATGGGATGGATGTGGGGACCTTGGCTGAATTTATGGACACCAATTTGAGTCCAATTGAGTTGGAATTGGATGAAATTGGAGGGGGAAATGTTCCAAATTCGTAGGTCCAAGGGGTGTGCAACATTTCAGCTGCTTCCATGGCTTGTTAAGAAAGATTTGTGGAAGAAATGGCTGAGGATTGAGGCAGCCACAAGTGGGGGCCAATCAATGAGTGAATTGGATATTTTTCAAAGACTTTGGAGGCATTTGGGTCCCCCCTTTAGCTGCAGCCTTCATCTTCCTCCTTGGTCTTGCTTTATCCATTGTTGTGGTCATTTGAGCTCAAGAAAACAAGAGGAAGCCAGCCAGCCCAGCCCTGCACGCCTTTGACTGCCCCTTGCCGCCCGAGCATCATCGCTGTTGCTCGCAAGCCGCGCTGTTGCCCACTCGCGTCCGTGTGCTCGTTCGCGCCAGCTTGCCGTCCTTGCGAGCCCAGGCTGTCGTCCCGAGCCTCTGTCAAGCCGTCGAAGCCGCGCCATTGTTGCTGTCCAGCTGCCGGAGCCATTGCCTAGTCTCGTCGCTGCAGCTCGCCACCCGCCTAGCCCGTTTCTAGCCGTTCTAGTTGCTCGGTTCAGCCTTCTTCAGCCGCAACTGGGGGACCGAACCTCACGGCCACTCGTGACCTTCGTGGGCTTTTCCGAGCCCGTCCGAACCTCGTTGGGCATCGCCGTAGACCCGAGTGTCGATCGTCGTCGCGCGCGCCGTCACTGTGAACTCACTGGCTCGTCAAACTGGTGAGTTTACTCACTAAACCTTGCTTAAGGGGTGATTATGTTAGGCTAAGTAGGGCTTAGATGGTTAGTTAGTTGTAATTAGTGATTTAGTTGGTTAATTAAGATTGTTAGGTGGTTATATTAGATTAATTAAGGGTTAGATAGAATGTACTATTTATGTGGATAGGTGCATTATTTTTCTAGACCCGTTTAGGTGATTAGATTAACATTTCCGGCCTAAGTATGCATTTATTGGATTAATTTGCATTTATTTAATTAATTTTGTAATTTATTTAATTATTTAATATTTTCCGAAAATTATACCGGGATAGCCGGTGATCGGAATTCCATGCTGATTGTAGTGATGTGCTTAGTTTATGCAATTGAATGTTAATTTGTGCAAATTGAGTGGTGGTTGTGATTTTGAGTATTTATTTCAAAATTAGGAAATTTTGATATTTAATTAGAAAATACCGGGTGTCGGGTTTTGACACCAAAAATGTTTTTAAATACTATATCAAAAAGTGGGATTTTAAAAGGAAGGATATCAATTTTTAAAGTTCGATTTGACCGTGTACCCACACACGATTATTTTCACCGGGTGTTTTTAATACAAAGAAAATATGCCAAGTGCATTATCTTAATTGAGACATTTGAGTGCAATGCACGGTGTTCTTGGCCGAAATTGAGTAATCGTGTGATGGTTATGAGAACTTGTCCTCGATGTGCGTCGGGTGGACGTTGCTCCTATATGGGATGCCCCTGGACATTGGATGCCGGTTGCAGTAGAAGCTGGACCGATGCTCCTTCGGGATTGCTACCTTGTGTAGACATTGCTGTGCTCAATGGGGTGAGATGATGCTTGGTTACGCCAGAAGACCGCCAAACGTCAAGTAGGCCGTGCCCGAGGGGCCGTAATCAATTGGAACGCGTGATTGATTGAGATAGACGTGCCAGATTATGGGACAAAATTGTGTGGCATGGAATGAGACGTGATATAACAATTTGGTCTTATAATCGGGACCCCTGTGATTCATTGAAATTGAGTGAGACGTTCCAATTGATGCGTGCATTTATTATATGCATTTGTGATATGAACTGTACTGACATGTAGGAAGGAACTAAGGCGAGGTGAGTCATCTGTGATGTGTGGTTAGACTACCTCTAGGCGTATTTCCTTCCTAGTCGGGGTTTAGGGGATGAACTTGCTGAGACATTGTCTCACCGCATCGTGGGCTCAATCTTTTTAGGTCCTTAGATGGCGGTGAGGCCGGATCGTTTTGGGTGGCCTCTGGAGGTCGAGACTCAGCGTACCGTACTCCCTATCCGCGGGAATCCCGACTGGACTCGTGAGCTTGTGGTTACTACTATTTGGGTCGATGAAGGCCTACCTCAGTTGGTTCCTCATAAATTCAAGGCGTGGTTCCGCCACGGGCCTAATGGTGTTCGAGAGGGCCCCCTGGATGGCTTTGACGGACCTGCCATCGAGGATGAGGATTTGGTAGATCTCGACCCCGTGCATGATGCCGAGCTTTGCAAACCT
This sequence comes from Eucalyptus tenuipes, assembly GCA_014182365.1. Classification (NCBI taxonomy): domain Eukaryota; kingdom Viridiplantae; phylum Streptophyta; class Magnoliopsida; order Myrtales; family Myrtaceae; genus Eucalyptus; species Eucalyptus tenuipes. The sequence goes on from CM024545.1 coordinate 2,663,389, forward strand.
TGCAATTGCCTCATTTTTTCATCGAGCTTTGCAAAGCGCTTATCATGCTCGATTTTTGGCACATTAGCAAACTTAGCTTTCTTATCAGTGGCTTGAGGAAGGTCCTCAAACAATTCTTACAATGAGGAATGGGCTTCATCTGGAGGAATTTGATCTGGGATGACATCTGTTGGAGTGCGGTAAAGATTGCTTCATCTGATCCTCAATATCAGCAACACGATCTCACATCTCAGTTTGATCGGCTATCTTTACTCTAGGTCGCATATGGATGGGTGATCTTTGGCGATCCATAATCACCTAAATTGAAGAAAAATGAACCTAATAAGCACATAATCAAGACAATATCGGCCCATGACATCAGTCTAGTTTTTTCTTTTTCATTTCATTCATTAAAAATGTTTGCACATGAATGGAACTTCCTAAAAATGAACTAGGATGAGAAAGGTATATAATACCCTAAACATGGACTAGAAGTAAAGGAATCAGATTTTCAAAACATGAACTACGGAAGTAAAAAATTTAGGACTCCCTAGAAACTATATATTGAACAAACTCTCAAAAGGTTTTTGGTTTTGTTTGTTTTTCAGAAGATTCGTTCAATGGTAATTTCCTCATTTTATTTCCTATTGGTAAAGGAAGTAAATCAATAATCTACCTCAATTGTCATTGACTGACCAACAATACGGCAAAGTAAGTAAATTGCACAGTGAGAGCTTAGAAGACTTACTTTACCAATGAAATGATGGCAATCGCATAGATATGCGCATGATACGTGCGACTCAATTTCTATTCTAGACGGTTTAACAAAGTGGAGCCTAACACCAACGATATATGCTATAATTACTTAAATTGGAAAGTAAATAAGCCATATGATCGACATCATAAATATGAAATTAACACCATTATATTTATTTGAATTGAGATCATTCCTGAATTTTGAATCTTTCTTTCAATCTTTTCAGCGGAACCAACATTGCATATCAATTCTGTTCATAGAGTATTCAAATCTCCGCTTATAAAAAATGACTTTTTTTAGAAGGAAAAAAATCATATCAGAAAATTTCATATTGTCATTGCTAACTGGATCATGGAAAGCACAACTTTTCTTTATCCCTTCTTATTTTTTCTGCATAAGAAACTAATATCCGTGAGTGCAGAGGTTCCTGTCCGAGCATCTCTTAATTTGGAATCTGGGATGAGTGGGAAGAAAAAATTGTTGGGCTGCATAGACAAGAGTGCGTGAAAGATACAAGAATAAGTATTGATTTTATGTTGGATGTGATGGGCAATAAGTGGAAAATACACAATAAACACTTGCCTTTTGGGATTAGTGAAGTGTGGAACTTGGTATTTCCGACAGCCCGTAGTTAACCGATGTTTTCTTAGATTCCTTGTCCACCCATTCGTGGATTTTGCTTTGCTATATCCCCTGAGTCCACCCATTCCTTGCACGCTTTGATATTAGATATACGTGTCTGGTCATGACTATCTAAAATTTCTGCATTTATTAAGTAACTCATTAAGAAGATTTTATTATTTTTGAATGCACTGATTGTACTTGTGATATATAAAAGTGTCTAGGGCACATGTTAACAGGATCCTTTTTAAAATAACAAGAGTGACATGTAAATAAAAAGTAAGATCCCTTGTCTTCCTAGAGCTAAGTTTTGCTTCAATAATGGTGGATTGAGCCTAATTAAGCTAAAAGTAGGCATAGTGAAATATTTCTTCTGCTTTTTCAACCCTATAGGGCTAGCGAATAGCACGAGGCTGGCTTTTCATGCAAAAAGAAGCAAGTTGAATTTTCTTGGATTTGCTGAGTGCTGACATCTCATCAACTTTTCTCATCCCACTGTGCTGTTGAATATCTCCATCAAAAAGGTTCGATTTTAGCATGAGAAAAAAAATGAGTTTACGAAAATCACATTTTATCATGTAACCATTTAAATTACAAAATATTATAGAGGTATTGTCTCTTATAATTGAATTTCATTACACAATTATGCTATCTAATGAGAAATTAACTTATTGGGGATAGTAGATAGTATGTCGGCCTAGTTACTACTATTCCCTGTTTTGTCATATCAAATAGTAAACAATTCAATAGGAGAAATAATCTATTGGGGTATGTATGGAGCAACTAAGAGAAAAGATTAGCGAGCTCACACAATAAGCCATGACGAGGAGGCGGACGTTCCAACCTAGTTTCCACTAAGTAGGATCTCTCACCAAAAGGAACGGCAATGACAAGGGATTGGATTGAGCTCATGAAACATTGCAGCGTTGCGAGCATTAGCTTTGAGGGGTAACTCTTTATTATTCATCCTAAAGAAAGTTATTCAAAAGTTATTCTTTATGCAATTGCAAGATCCTTAACAAGGTCCTAGTTTATCATCATATTGAGTCATTTGGACTAAATATGTTTGTAAATGGATCTTCAGGTGAGAAGTGCCTTCATATTCAAACTCCAGCATTTTAAACTTCTTTGGCATCTTAACTTTGGCATAAATGGATAGGTCCACCGGGCGTTGGTTTTGCAAACCTTGCAATCGCCTCATTTTTTCCTCGAGCTTTGCAAAGTGCTTATCATGCTCGATTTTTGGCACATCAGTAGACTTAGCTTTCTTGTCAATGGCTTAAGCATGGTCCTTAAACAATTCTGGCATGAGAAATGGGCTTCATTCGGAAAAATTCAATCTGGGATGACATCCGTTGGAGTGCGGCAAAGATTGTTTCGTTTGATCCTTATTATCAGCAACATGATCTCACATCTCAGTTTGGTTGGCTATCTTTAATTTAGATTGCGGACGGATGGGTGATCTTTGACAATCCATAATCATCTAAATTGAAGAAAAGTGAACCGAATAAGCACATGGTCAAGACAAGATCGATCCATGACATCAGTCTAGCTTTTTTATTTTTCCTTTCATTCATAAATAATGTTTGTACATGAATGGAACTTCCTAAAAATGAACTAGGATAAGAAAGGTATACAATACTCTAAACATGGACTAGAAAGTAAAGGCATCAAATTTTCAAAACATGAACTAGGCAAGTAAAAATTTGAGACTCCCTAAAAACTACACATTGAAAACAAACTCTCTAAAGTTTTTTGGTTTTGTTTGTTTTTCAAAAGATTCATTCAATGGTAATTTCCTCATTTTATTTCCAATTGGTAAAGGAAGTAAATCAATAACCTACCTCAATTGTCACATCCCGAACCTCGAGCGTGCGCACATCCCTTGGTGGTCAATGAAATTGCAACATCCCAGGACGCGTCGTCGATCCATTCATTTTATTGCACATGCGGAAGCGAATAAACAAATCCTCTGACAGCAAACAACATGGGATAGAAAAGCAGGATAACAATTTCACAACCAAAACACGCTTTTATGCACAAACTAGGTTTATATATAATACTAGTCTGTCTACCAAAAAGATCAACCCTCAAAAAGGGAAATGTCCCACGACTCACTAGTTGGACACGTTCACCGATCCTTTGGACTCTATAGGCTCCGGGGGCGTCGCGTCCACCATAGCATCGTCAGGAGGATCATTTGCACCCTCACCAAAAGTGGCGTCGACTACCACAGTGGGGACCTCAAAACCCCAGAGGGGACCAACTCTGTATCCATTGAGCCTATGGCGAAACCACGTCCTAAATTGATGAGGTATCTTCTGAGGTAGGCCCTCGTTGACCCAGACGGTGGTCACCACGAGTTCGTAGACCCAGTGACTCCCAAGAACAGGGAAGTCAGTAGTCAACTCAGTAACCCTTCGAGGTTGACCAAAACGAACCGGCGGGGCCGCCATCTAAGGACCTGAAAAGAATTAAGCCCACGACGGGGTGAGATAAAGTCTCAGCAAGTTCACCCCCTAAACTCCAACTAGGAAGGAAATACGCCTAGCCACACAATCACACAACCACAGAGACTCACCTTGTCTCAGATCCTCCCTGCAGGTCAGTACAGTTCAAATACACAACCATATGCAGTAATCAAACTCAATCAATTGGAACGCCACCACTTTCATCTCAATAAACACAAGGGTTCCGATTATGAGGCTAAATCGTTAAGACACGTCCCATACCATGCCACACAATTTTGTTCCATAATCAGGCATGCCAAATCAATCAATCATGCGTCCCAATTGATTACGACCCATCAGATGTGACATCCTGATTTCCATGTTTTGATTTAAATTGGATAAGTTGGGCCTTTCATCGATGCGCCTATAGTGCTTTTCTTTGAGATGGCCACTCATGAGATAACTGGCCTATCAGGTGAAGCCGTTAAGGGATTTTAACGCAATAAACTTGAGAATTCGACTAGGAATCGACTGCTCGACCATGCCAGTCTACAAGGGTCATTATGGCATAATTAAAAATCGATCAAAGATCGAAGATGGGTCGATTCGACTGAGATGTGTGATCAAAGTGTGGGTGATACCACCTAATTACAAAATTCTCGTCGATCGGCACTAGATCGATTTTCTATCATTTTGGGTACCCTGTGCCCGTATTTGAAATCTCGAGATTTTCACGACTATAGAAAGTCGCCAATGTGTCGAAGAGGTGTGTGTGGCTCAAGAAAATCGATCACGGGTCAATTGCATCAAAAATTTCTAAAAGCTACCCGGTAGGTTAGGTTACGCTAAAATTGCGCCAAATTGAAATTAACCGCGAATTTGAATCCGATTTCAGAAATTGAATGTTCTGCCATGCCATGAGTCATTTTAGGAACATTGACTCATCTTTCGAGGAATTTTCGGCAAGTTCAGGATTTTTACAGAAAATCGATTCGGACGATTCGGAAAGCGAACGGAAATTCGGTTGGGCCAAATTGAAGAGATTTTGGCCTCCTAAGTGAGTTATGGGTGAGAGGAAATTGTAGAAATGGTGTGAGCTTTTTCTTCAACAAAATTGGACATCAATCGGAGAGATTTGTTAAGAAATCGGATTTCGGGAAAAAGGAAATGGAATTCGGAATTGAGAGAAATGGCCATTTTTGCTATCCAAGACTTGTCATTTGGGAGAACTATGGTGCACGAAAGCAAGTGAGGACCAAGCATTTTGCATGGAAATTTGTGGGACCAAGAAGTGTTGAATTCAATATATTTTCTTTTGCTTTTAGCTTGGCTTTCATTTCCCTCGTGCGTTTTCCCCATCCGACCACCCCCCCTTTGGCCGCACGTTTTGTTTTCTCTCTCTCTCTCTCTCTCTCTCTCTCTCTTTTCGCACGTTTTCCCCTCTTGGCCGACAAACCCCTTGCTCTCTTATCCCTCTCTCTCTCTCCCAGTCGACGTCCCTTTCTCTCTCTCCTCCTTCCTTCTTCTTCGATTGCTTGCTTTTTCCTTTCCCCAGTCCAGCTGTCCTCTGCTTTCTTTATTTTATGTTTCTTTCAAAGCTGAGCCCCACTCACACGCCTGCTTCTCTTCCACTCTCATGCCGTGCGTTCTCCCTCACGCCTGCTCCTCCACTAGCCGTAGTCTCCTTTATCATCGCTCTATCTTTCTTCGTTCGTGTCTTCTTCTGCCATGAAGTCAAGCTCGTCCGAAGTCGCTCCACCATCTGTCTACGTTGGCCCACCTTTGCAGCCCAGCAGCAATGTTTGCACAACCCATTTACAGATTCTGCTCCAGTGATTCAGCAAGTCCTTCAACCACAACTTAGCCTATTGTCCACCGCCCAAGGCCCAGCTTCGCACCAGCCCGCATCTCCACCCATGGCCGCTGAAACCAACCCAAGCTGCACCCAAACAGTCGCTGTTTTTCTCTCCTCAGAACCGGCTGCCCAATCATGGGCTTTGTGGCTGATTTCAGGTCCATCCCGGCCCCGCTTGGTGCCCTCGCTTTGGAGTTTGGCCCATCTCCTCGTTGCCGTCGTCGTGGTTCAATTGGATCATTAATCAAGTGAGTTTACTCACTAATCCCTGCTTAGGAAGTTAATGACATTTAAGGGTTGATTAGTTTAGACTAAGTATGGGCTAGGTGGATAATTAGAATAGATTAGCAATTTAATTAACTGTTATTGCATGTTAGGTGGTTAGAATAATGCAATTAGAGCCTATATAAGCTCTAGTATTTATCCAAAGTGGTTCGGAAATTTGCCAGGCCCGTCTCGGCTTTTAATTAGTCTTTTCCGGCCTAAGTTGCTATTTTTTCTATTTATTAATTAATTTTCGAAATTATTTAATTAATTATTATTTTTCGAAAATTAGACCAGGATATCCGGTGACCGAAATATTGTGCTGATTGCAATAGTGTGATTTGTTTATTTAATTGACTGCTATTTTGTGCAAATTGAGTGTGATTTGTAATTTTGGGTATTTATCCCAAAATTTAGTTAATTTCAATAATTAATTAGAAAATCACTGGGCGCCGGTTTACAACGCCAAAAATGAATTTGTGGACTGTTGAAATTAGTGAGATTTTAAAGGGAAAAATATTGTGTTTTGGCTAAGGTCGACCGTGTACCCACATACGATTATTTTTATCGAGAATGATAAAAATAGTAAAATCGTTAGATGATTAGGATCGTATACTATATCAGTTTGCGGGCTCGATATGTCAGCTTAGCGCGAGCAGTATACCCGAGCAGCTTCTGGTGAGCATTATTAGTATATTATATCAGCTTGAGGGCCAAGATATTTCAACTTAGCGCGGGCAGTATACTATTTATCAGCTTAGAATGAGCTATACTATCTATTATCAGCTTAGAGTGAGCAGTCCTGGATTTGATCGGACTTTATAGATAGTATTGATTGAGATGACCGGGAGATGGTCTTGATGACATGAAATCAACTGAGTCGGTTGATCGATGGTTTGATCTGATTGATTGAAATGATTGGATGGTTATTTGAATTATATTGACTTGCAGGAGGTAACTGAGGCCAAGGTAAGTCTTCTGACTTATGTTTGTGCCTAGGCAGCCCTTGGGATGTATTTTCATCCTAGTCGGGTCTTAGAGGGTGAACTTGCAGAGATGTCTCACCCCGTTGTGGGATAACATTTTCAGGTTCTTAGATGGCGAATCCCCCCGAGCGTCATAGTCGTCCCATGAGGGTTACAGAGCGAGTTTCCAGTTTCCCTGATCCTAGAAGTTTTTGGGTCTACGAGCTAGTTGTAACCACTGTCTGGGTCGAAGAGGTTCCACATCAGGAGATACCTAATCGATTCAGAGCATGGTTCCGTTATGCTCCCAGCATGGTTAGGCTAGGTCCCCTTAGGACTCTTGATATCTCCGCTATGGTGATTGATGCTGCTCTGGACGAGGATCCAGCTGACCCTCTGGATGGTGTAGTGGAGAATTCGCCGTCCCGCTCGGCTCCTGTGGACACTAAAGAATCGTCGAACGAGTCAGACTAGCTAGTCGTAGGTCAGCTCGTTCTGAGAATCGACCTTTTTGTAGACCTTGTAAATATCGGCTAGTAATGTATATGAATTAGTCTGATATATATAAAGGTGTGATGCGGTTTTCAAAAATTGTGGCCCTACTTTTCTATTCCATCTTGTTGTTGTCTGGGGATGTATTTATTCACTTTCGCATGCGTACTTAAAATGAATGGGTCGGCGACGCGTCCTGGGACGTTGCTATTTAATCGACCACCGAGGGATGGGCATGCGCTCGGAGGATCGGGGCGTGAAAACCCCGTTTTGTGGTATCAAAGCAGGTTTGTGTTTGGAGTGATAAGGTACGATGAGTCGTGGGATAGTTAGTAGGAATGACCTTTATTTCATGTTGGTGCATGTGATTGATAGTTGATTGGTAGCTTGTTTGTGTGGGTCACTCAAATTTTAATATGGTATTGGAATTAGAAAACAGGTTTCTATAAAGATCCTGTAGTATAAGTGATTAGGAGCTGAGGACTCCTAGTAAAAGGGCAGCAGCCTCTATAACTCGGGGTAGAACGTCGACAAAGGTCAGTATTCGAGGTAGTCGAGGTAAGCGCAGGCTCAGACCAGCGCTAGTATAAGAGTATTGCCGCAGATCAGTACTAGTGTAGCAGCACCGAGCGATCCTAGGTTCGATGGGATCGTTTAGGCGCTAGTGACCATCGGGAACTTGTTGAGTCAGCAAGCTCAGGACCAAGCCGTTGCTGCTGCCACTGTCGCCACTATCACTATCGCCGTCAGTGCCGTAACCGCTGTTGTTGCCGCATCTGCTGAGGTCCAACCTAGATTTGTGGTCAGGGAACAGACTACAGTATCTCAATCAAGATTCAGTTCAGGCAGAAATGGAAATCGGTTAGGGAAAAGACCGATGTCGAGAGAAAGGTATCCTATTCCGCCCAACAGGAAGGGTGGGATAGACAAGTCAGCACCGCATCAGAATGGAGTATGTCGTTTCTGTTGGAGACAACACGGATCGGCCCCATGCCACTTTAGGACGGGTGCTTGTTTTGAGTGCGACCAACAGGGTCACCTGGCCAGAAATGGTCCCAGAAGGCTGATGGGATAGATCAAAGGGAATTCACCGTAGAACACATCGCGGGGTATTTGGAACAGGCCTCCGGTGCAAGAAAGAGTGCCTGCTGTCACCCAACAGGAGATTAAAGACTCACCAGATGTGTACCGAGTTTATAGAAGGAAACATAGATCAATCCAGTGTCTCGGTATAATGGGAGTGTGTTATAGATGTGGCCAACACGGCCATCAAGTGAGGGACTGTCAGTGAGAGTCCGAGGAAGCACATACACCGCTACCACAGATAGGACGCCACTAGGATGGCGAAAAGGGATAAGAATTGGACCGACCATGCACCGATCAGAGGAAGAATGTTTTTGGGGTGATTTTATCAGAGTAGCGCAGTAGAGTTTTGGTTAAGTTCATGGAACTTTAGTTTGTCGTATTAAAGCTGTAGAAAGGGAATCACTAACTAGCGTTGTACTTGACTGGTTGGCTGATGTGTAACTTTGATGTCATGTGTAAAAGGGTTTGACTTAAAGAACATCTTGTAGTAATGAATCATTGTCGTGGAGGAATCCAGCTTAATCCATTAGCATGTGAAAGTATCGAGTTTATTGGAAGTCGAGAAGGACCCTCGATTTTCTTAATCTCGTCACTTGAAGGCAACTCGTTTGTTAGATGGGGGTTGCCAAGGTTACTTGGTGATTGTCATAGATAAGACATATTGAAGAACTGAAGATTGAGGACACCTCAGTAGTCCAAGAATTTCTAGATGTGTTTCCATAGGAATTGTCAGGCCTGTCGTCAGGGAAAGAGATAGAATTTGCGATCGATTAGCACCTGGGACGGAGCCACTCTTTAAGGCTTCTTACCAGATGTCGTTGTCTGAGTTGAAAGAGCTGATGGTGCAGATGCGAGAATTGTTGAATAAGGGATTCATGCATACCAGTGCATCACCTTGGAGAGCACCAGTTTCATTTGTGAAAAAGAAAGATGGTTCGTTGCAATTATGCATTGACTATCGTCAACTCAATCAGGTGACGATCAAGAACAAGTGCTCATTACTTAAGATCGACGAATGGTGTGACCAGTTACAAAGAGTGTCAATACTTGAAAGATCGACTTGAGGACATTGTATTATCAGTTGAGGATTTGAAAGGAAGACGTACCGAATTTAGCGTTTCGTACTCAATACGGCCTTTATGAAAGTACTGTAATGCCATTGGGTCTGACGAATGCTCCAGTTACTGTCATGAATTTGACAAATCGAGTGTTCAAAGAATATCTAGATCAGTTCGTGATCGTGTCTATCAATGATATTCTGGTGTATTCGAGGAGTGCTGAGGAACATGAAAGTCATCTGAGAATGGTATTTCAGATTCGGAGGAATCATGAGCTGTACGTCAAGTTCAGTAAGTGCGAGTTTTAGTTGACTCGTATTGCATTCCTAGGTCACGTGATTTCAGGTGAAGAAGTCTCTGTGGACCCGACTAAGGTCGAAGTAGTTATCACTTGGCTGAGACAGACAACCGTGACAGAGATCAGAAACTTCTTGGGTTTGGTAGGTTACTTCAGAAGGTTTGTGGAAGGATTTTCAGCATTAGTGTCACTGTTGACTCAACTTCTGAAGAAGGAAGAAAAGTTTGTGTGGATAGACAAGTGCGAGCGTAGTTTCCAAGAGCTTAAACAGAAGCTGACTACTGCACCTGTGCTGACCATTTCGTCTGGTCCTGAAGGATACGAGATCTATAGTGACGCGTCATTCCGAGGACAGGGTTGCGTACTGATGCAACATGGCAGGATTGTTACATACGCTTCCCGTCTATTGGAACCTACAAGCTAATTTACCCGACGCATGACTTAGAACTCGTAGCAATCACTTTCGCTTTAAATATTTGGAGTCATTGTTTGTGTAGAGGAAGATTCTAGTTCTTCACTAACCATCAAAATCTCAAGTATCTATTCTCTTAGAAGGAATTGAATATGAGATAGCGTCGCTGGATGGAACTCTTGAAGGACTATGACTGTGATATTATGTATCACCTTGGAAAAACGAACAAGGTCGCTAATGCGCTGAGTCGGAAGTCTTCATTTGTGTATATGATGATCAGGGAATGGACTTTACTCGAGAAAGCTTGAGATTCAGTTTTCAAATTTGAGGTGGGCCACCTTTCAAATCTTATGGCCACCCTCAGAATTGAGCCGGATGTTCAGATCAGGATGAAGACGCTTCACTTAACAGACCCAGACGTTTAGAAAATTCTGCAAGAAGATACCGATAAGAGAAAGGCTAACTTTCAGATTTCTGATGACGGGACACTAAGGTTCCGAGGACGATTGTGTGTACTTGACGATGTAGAGCTTAAAGAGGATATCTTATTAGAAGCACATCGTAGCAGTTACAGTATTCATCCTGGCAGTACGAAGATGTATTAGAATCTGCGTTAACATTATTGGTGGTCCGGTATGAAGATGGATATCGCCAAGCATGTCACAAAGTGTCTGAAGTATGAGTAAGTGAAGGCACAGTATTGTAAACCGGGAGGAATTCTGTGACCTCTCGAGGTTCTAGAGTGGAAGTGAGAGCATATCACGATGGACTTCGTGATAAACTTACCAAGGAGTCAGAGGGGTAATGATTCCATTTGGGTAGTGGTCGACAGACTAACGAAGTCGGCTCACTTCATTGCAATGCGAAAGGACCTCGACTTGGACAGGCGTACAGATTTATGCATGAGTCAGATTGTTCGTCTGCATGGAGTGCCGATGACGATTATATCTAACTGAGAACTAAGGATTCTCAGTTTTCAACAGTTTAGTAAGATGGTTCCGTTCGAATAGTGGAATGGCAGAGAGTGCAGAACACCAATGTATTGGGATGAGACTAGAGAAAGAAAGATCACAGGCCCAGAGTTGGTTCAGCAGTCAGTGGGTGCAGTTGCCATTTTAGTGATCAGTGACAGATTAAAGATCGCTAAGAGCCGCTAGTAAAGTTACATTGATATACGTCGAAGGTTATTGGAATTCCAAATGAGTGATTGTATCTTTCTGAAGATGTCACCAATGAGGGATACTTCATGTTTTGGCAAGAAGGGAAAGCTAAGTCCAAGGTACGTAGGTCCCATTGAGATTCTAGAAAGAATTAGGATCCTAGTGTACGTCTTGCATTGTCGCCAAGGTTGGCGCAAGTGCATGACGTCTTTCACGTGTCGATGTTGAGGACATATGAGTTTGACCTGACCCACGTGCTGAGTCTTGAATAGTCAGATGTGGACGACCAAAGTGTCGTACGTAGGAAGCCCGGTTCAGATTGTGGATCAGAAAGAATGGATTCTGTGTACTAAGAGGGTCCCCTTGGTCAAAGTAGTCTGACAACACCACGGCACTGAAGAAGTAACGTGGGAAAGTAAAACCCGTTGAGACGACGATACCCCCACCTTTCATTCAAGACTGGTAAAGGTTTAAATTTCGAGGACGAAATTTTTATAAGAGGGGAAGAGTTGTGATATCCTGATTTCCAGGTTCTGATTTCGATAGGATAAGTTGGGCCTTTCATCGACGCGCCTATTGTGCCTTTCTCTGAGATGGCTACTCATGAGATAACTGGCCTATCAGGTGAAGCCGTTAAGGGATTTTAACGCAATAGACTTGAGAATTCGACCAGGAATTGACTGCTTGACCGTGCTAGTCTGCAAAGGTCATTATGGCACAATTAAAAATCAATCAGAGACCGGAGATGGGTTGATTTGACTGAGATGTGTGATCAAAATGTGGGTGATTCCGCCTGATTACAAAATTCTTGTCGATCGGCACTAGACCGATTTTCTGTTGTTTTGGGTACCTTGTGCCCGTATTTGAAATCTCGAGATTTTCACGACCACCGAGAGTCGTCAATGTGTCGAAGAGGTACGTGTGGCTTGAAGAAAATCGACGATGGGTCAATTGCACCAAAAATTCATACAAGCTACCCGGTAGGTTAGGTCACGCTAAAATCGCGCCAGATTGAAATTAACCACGAATTTGAATCCGATTTCAGAAATTGAAAGTTCTGCCATGCCACAAGTTATTTTAGGAACGTCGACTCATCTTTTGAGGAATTTTCGACGAGTTCGGGATTTTTACGGAGAATCGATTCGGACGATTCGAAAAGCGAACGGAAATTCGGTTTGGCCAAATTGAAGAGATTTTGGCCTCCTAAGTGAGCTATAGGTGAGAGGAAATTGTAGAAATGGTGTGAGTTTTTTCTTCAACAAAATTGGACATCAATCAGAGAGATTTGTTAAGAAATCAGATTTCGAGAAAAAGGATATGGAATTCGGAATTGAGGGAAATGACCATTTTTGCTATCCAAGACTTGTTATTTGGGAGAATTATGGTGCAAGAAAACAAGTGAGGACCAAGCATTTTGCATGGAAATTTGTGGGACCAAGAAGTGTTGAATTCAAGATATTTTCTTTTACTTTTAGCCTAGCTTTCATTTCCCTCGTGTGTTTTCTCCATCCGACCGCCCCCCCTTCGGCCGCACCTTTTTTTTTTTTTTTCTCTCTCTTTCTCTTTTTCTTTTCACACGTTTTCCCCTCATGGCTCACAAACCCCCTGCTCTCTTATCCCTCTCTCTCCCAGCCGACATCCCTTTCTCTCTCTCCTCCTTCCTTCTTCTTCGATTGCTTGCTTTTTCCTTTCCTCGGTCCAGTTGTCCTCTGCTTTCTTTATTTTCTGTTTCTTTTGAAGTTGAGCCCCACTCACATGCCTGCTTCTCTTCCACTCTCATGCCACGCGTTCTCCCTCACGCCTGCTCCTCCACTAGCCGTGGTCTCCTCTATCACCACTCCATCTTTCTTCGTTCGTGTCTTCTTCTGCCACGAAGTCAAGCTTGTTCGAAGTCGCTCCACCATCCATCTACGTCGGCCCACCTTCGCAGCCCAGTAGCAACGTTCACACAACCCATTTCCAGCTTCTGCTCTAGCGATTTAGCGAGCCCTTCAGCCATAACTTGGCAAACTGTCCACTGCCCAAGGCCCAGCTCCGCACTAGCCCGCATCTCCACCCACGGCCGCCGAAACCAACCCAAGCTATGACATCCTGAAATTCGAGCCCTCTAAAGGAGGAATGAATGTGAATTTCATCAATGCATTGTTGGTTGATCTCACTCGGAATTGATCATTCCTGAGATACTAACCTTGAAGGGAAAGGCTAATGAGGACAGAACTTGTACGTCTAAAGAACTTGACCTAGGAAAACGACTTGACCGTGAGACTTGCGTGAGGACGATCCTGTAGATAGGCAGGCCGATTTCAAGGACGACTAGAAGTTGATTCGTGTACATAACATAATGGAACGATGGGTGGTTCCGTTTACTGTTATCGAACCCGCGAACGACCTTATGTCGATTCTTAGTGATTGTGTACTTTGAAATAAGAATTTATCATCCGCAAATTCATGTAGTCAAGGACGCCCATCTGTCAAGATGTCTTGAACGTGGTGTGGCACGAGTCAGTTATGCGTGAATTCTTAAAGCCGCCTGTCAGTCTGAGTTGTACCAAAATGGCATGTGGGTGAAATTGACATGGCATGAGAGTCCATGATTGGACTACGAATGTTAGGGAATGTCCGGGACGAACTTTGGATGAAGCTACTTTAATAGTCGCTAGAGCCAGTTAAGCCGAGCAATTGGAAAATGGATTTTTGGACCGAGGAAGCGAGCTCGTGAGGACGTGGGCTTGGCCAAGTCAGTGTGGGCCTTAGGCCCAAGGTGGGACAGCCACCATAGTAGGCTAAAAGCAAACAAATGAGCCCATTGAGCCCAAACCAACTATTCATCTGTCAACCCCATTTCCTAATCTTAAGCCCATTTGAGCACAACCAATTCCCGAGCCCGTTACTATTCATTTTCAAGCCCATTTCTTAGGCCCGCCCATCAATTATGGCCCAAGGTCAGATTCGTAATTTGTGCAAGGTGAAATGACTATTTTGCCCCCTAAAAGTGTGTGGTTAAGGGCAAAGGAAGAGAGAGAAGGTGGGGTCAAGGGTATGGGGACTTGAAGTAAGCCTCCAATGGCTTTGATAAGGCCTTGACATCTCTCACATCACTCTCTCTCTCCCCTCCTTCGGCTCTCTCTAGATGGAGCTCTCTCTCCCTCGTTCTCCCTCCACTCTAGTTTTTGTTCCAGCAGACCCTCCTCCAAAGAGTTAAGTTGATTGTTGGCTTCCTGGACGAATCAACTCCCGTGCCACCCACCATTATCTTCAGGACACCCAGACCGTACGCCTGGACTTGGCCGTTCGCCGGTCGGATCCGCCGTTTGACCCGCCAGCCGACTAGAAGTCGCCGGCCGCCGCCCGCTGGTCTGTTATGCTCCAGCTTACCTTTCGCCAAAGATCCAAGTAAAAAGTCGACTTTTCGGATGAATCAGCGAACGAGCCACCCATCCCCGTGACGAGGACTTCCAGAACGTTCCATCAAGCCCAACCTCGTCCCGAACGAAGCCGTCGGCCGTCCTGTACGGCCACATCAAGCTTCCGGTCATCGGTCCGTCGGTCCCCTGCCCACCTGCACTGTTTCGTGATTTTCTTCGTTTTTCTTCCGTTCCGACCATTCCTTTGGCCATTCCATCCATCTACAAGACCCCTTTGACCCCCGGGAGTCACTGGTTGCCGACCACCCACTTGCCGGAGCTCTGATCAGCCCGTTTCTTCGCCATTCGACTGCAGGTTGCCTCGCCAAGCCATCCACCAGTCCACCGTTGCCATTCCCGCACCAAACCAGCTTCATTTCCCTTGTTTGCAGCTCAAATCAGAGGGGGAAAATAATGGGTTTCCAGCAAGGTGTTGGACCCGTTTTGAGGTGTTTCTAGGCCTCAAATCCTAGGCTCGTTTTGGAGAAAAGCAACCCCCGCGCTGTTCCCGTCGGTTTGATCCGACCCGCGCGTTAAGCAAATGAGTTTTGCTCACTAATTCCTTATTAGTATGCTAATGATTCTTAGGGGTTGATTAGATTTAGTTAAGTGTAATTAAGTGGATAGATTAGACTAGAGTAACTAAATTAGAGATTTATTGATGCATGTTAGGCAAATGGATAGTGTGGTTAGCAAGGAAATAGGTCATGGTATTTATTGAACGAGTCTCGATAATTTTCTGGGCTCGTCTCGGCTTCAAATTAGGCATTACGGGCCTAAATTGGATTTATTGTATTTATTTAATAATTTTTGGAATTAATTAATTAATTAATTATTTTTCGAAAATTAGGCTGGGATAGCCAATGACCGGAATTTTATGCTGATTATTGTGGTGCAGTCCATTTATTTATTTTAGCATTGATTTGTGCTGAATTGAATTAATTATGATTTTATGATTTTATTCCTAAATTAATTAATTTTGATAATTAATGGGAAAATTACAAGGCGTCGGTTTACAGCGCCAAAAATATGTAATGGGCTGTTGAAATTGGTGAGTTGTTCAAAAAGATGAAATTATTATATTTTGGCTAAGGCCGACCGTGTACCCACACACGGTTATTTTTATCGGGAATGATAACAAGATGGAACCGATTGTATGATTGGGATGGTATACTATATCAGCCTACGGGCGATATGTCAGCTTAGATAGAGAGGAGTGTACCGGTATACTATATCAACTTATGGGTTTTGATATGGCAGCTTAGCAGAGAGCAGTATATCTTGTCAGCTTAGCAGAGAGCAATGTCGGTATACTATATTAGCCTACGGGCGATATGTCAGCTTAGCAGAGAGCAGTATATCTTGTTAGTTTTGATTGAGTATGTGGGTATACTATATAAGTCCACGGGCGATATGGTAGCTTAGCAGAGAGCACTATACCTTATCAGCTTATATTGAGCACTGTCGGTATACTATATCGGCCTAAGGGCGATATGGCAGCTTAGCAGAAAGCAGTATACCGATCATCTCAGAAGAGAGCTATACTATCTATTTATCAGCTTAGCAGTGAGCAGTCTTGATAGGAACATACTTATAGATAGTATGAGATGAGCCGACCAAGAAAAGGTCGAGATGACATGTAATTGACTAGGTCGATTGATCAATAATTTGATCTGATGTTATGAATTGATTGAGTGATGGGATATAAGATATCTATAAATAACGTTAATTTGCAGGATGAAACTGAGGCCATGATAAGTCCTCTGACTCGTGTTGTGCTCAGGCAGCCTCTAAAGTGTATTGGCTTCCTAGTCGGGTTTTAGGGGGTAGAACTTGCTGAGACGTAGTCTCATCTCGGTTGTGGGATAACATTTTAGGTCCCTAGATGCAGTAGACCTGGATTTTGAAGATCTCGAAAGTCCGGTGCAGTCTGCTGTAGGCTCCAGTTGGAGTGTGGAGGATGATGAAGAAGAGGACGAGGACCCGTAGTTTGTGGAACCCCCACCCCTTCTTGTAGACCTTTATTTTGAACTTGTTTAAGTTGAATCTGGCGTAGTAGTCCGCCATATATATATATGCACTGGTTTGCAATGTATATAAGTGTGGTTGTTTTTGAAAGTTCGGAATTTAGTCCTACTTTCCTATCCCATTGTTTTATTTTCTGAGGATTGTTTATATGCTTCCGCATGCGTATTAAAAAAGAAAGGGTTGGCGATGCGTCCTGGGACGTTGCTATTAATCGACCAAGGTGAGGGATGGGTGCGTGCTCGAGGATCGAAGCGTGACACAAGCCGCACCCAAACAGCCGTTGTTTTTCTCTCCTCAAAATCGACAGCCCAATCGTGGGCTTTGTGGCCGATTTCGGGCCCGTCCCGGCCTTGCTTGGTGTCCTCGCTTTGGAGTTTTGGCCCATCTCCTCGTCGCGGTTGTCGTGGTTCAATCGAATTGTTAATCAAGTGAGTTTACTCACTAATCCCTGCTTAGGAAGTTAATGACGTTTAAGGGTTGATTAGTTTAGACTAAGTATGGATTAGGTGGATAGTTAGAATAGATTAGTAATTTAATTAACCGTTATCGCATGTTAGGTGGTTAGAATAGTGCAATTAGAGCCTAGATAAGCTCTACTATTTATCTAGAGTGGTTCGGAAATTTTTCGGGCCTGTCTTGGTTTTTAATTAGGCTTTTTCCGGCCTAAGTTGCTATTTTTGGTATTTATTAATTAATTTTTGAAATTATTTAATTAATTTTTATTTTTTCGAAAATTAGACTAGGATATCCGGTGACCGAAATTTTGTGCTGATTGCAATGGT
Organism: Eucalyptus tenuipes; assembly: GCA_014182365.1. Classification (NCBI taxonomy): domain Eukaryota; kingdom Viridiplantae; phylum Streptophyta; class Magnoliopsida; order Myrtales; family Myrtaceae; genus Eucalyptus; species Eucalyptus tenuipes. The sequence goes on from CM024545.1 coordinate 2,681,000, forward strand.
GTGATTTGTTTATTTAATTGGCTGCTATTTTGTGCAAATTGAGTGTGATTTGTAATTTTGGGTATATATATATACCAAAATTTAGTTAATTTCAATAATTAATTAGAAAATCACCGGGCGTCGGTTTACAGCGCCAAAAATGAATTTGTGGACTGTTGAAATTAGTGGGATTTTCAAAGAGAAAAATATCATATTTTGGCTAAGGTCGATTGTGTACCCACACACGATTATTTTTATCGAGAATGATAAAAATGGTAAAATCGTTAGATGATCAGGATTGTATACTATATCAGCCTGCAGGCTCGATATGTCAGCTTAGCGTGAGCAGTATACTGGTATACTATATCAACCTGCGGGCCTCGATATGTCAGCTTAGCGCGAGCAGTATATCCGAGCAGCTTTTGATGAGCATTATTAGTATACTATATCAGCATGATGGCCAGGATATGTTAGCTTAGCGGGAGCAATATACTATTTATCAGCTTAGAGTGAGCAGTCCTGGATTTGATCAAACTTTATAGATAGTATTGATTGAGATGACCGGGAGATGGTCTTGATGACATGAAATCGACTGAGTCGATTGATCGATACTTCGATATGATTGATTGAAATGATCAGATGGTTATTTGAATTATATTGACTTGCAGAAAGGAACTAAGGCAAAGGTAAGTCCTCTGACTCATGTTTGTGCCTAGGCAGCCATTGGGACGTATTTTCTTCCTAGTTGGGTCTTAGGGGGTGAACTTGCTGAGACGTCGTCTCACCCCGTTGTGGGATAATATTTTCAGGTTCTTAGATGGCGAATCCCCCCGAGCGTCATGGTCATCCCATGAGAGTTACAGAGCGAGTTTCCAATTTCCCTGATCTCGGAAGTTTTTGGGTCTACGAGCTAGTTGTAACCACTGTCTGGGTCGAAGAGGTTCCACATCAGGAGATACCTAATCGGTTTAGAGCATGGTTCCGTTATGCTTCCAGCGGGGTTAGGCTAGGTCCCCTTAGGACTTTTGATATCCTCGCTGTGGTGATTGATGCTGCTCTGGACGAGGATCCAGCTGACCCTCCGGATGGCGTAGTGGAGAATCCGCCGTCCTGCCCGGCTCCTGTGGACACTAAAGAATCGTCGAACGAGTCAGACTAGCTTGTCGTAGGATAGCTCGTTCTGAGAATCGACCTTTTTGTAGACCTTGTAAATATCGGCTAGTAATGTATATGAATTAGTCAGATATGTATAAAAGTGTGATGTGGTTTTCAAAAATTGTGGTCTTATTTTTCTATCCCATCTTGTTGTTATCTAGGGATTTATTTATTCGCTTCCGCATGCGTACTTAAAATGAATGGGTCGGCAATGCGTCCTGGGACGTCGCTATTTAATTGACCACCAAGGGATGGGCACGCGCTCGGAGGATCGGGGCGTGACAACAGCCACGGCTGACTAAACAGTTAGCAGTCTTCCGGTGTAGCCCAACATCGTCTCGCACCATCGAGCACGGCAACGTGTACATCTAGATGGCATTCCACATAGAAGCATCGGTCCAGCCTTGACTGCGACTGGCATCCGTTGACTTGGGACGTTCCTGAAGGAGGATCGTCCGGCTCCAAAGGCTCATGATGGGTTCTCATATCATTCATGCATCCATCCAATCCCGGCCAAGACATCGTGCTTTGCACTCAAATGTCTCAATTAAAATAATGTACTTGGCCCATTTTCTTCATATTAAAAACACATGGTAAAATAATCGTATGTGGGTATACGGTCAATTTGAACTAGCCATTCTTTTTAAAATCTCACTATTTGATAGAGTATTTAAAACCACTTTCGGTGTCAAAACCCGACACCTGGGATTTTCTAATTAAATATCAAAATTTCACAATTCGGGAATAAATAACCAAATTTCCAATTACCACTCAATTTGCACAAATTAACACTCAATTGCATAAACTAAGTACACCACTGCAATTAGCACGAAATTTTGGTCACCGGCTATCCCGGTATAATTTTCGAAAAATAATAAATAATTAAATAAATTACAAAAATAATTAAATAATGCAAATTAAATACAATAAATACCCATTTAGGCCGGAAATGCTAATCTAACCACCTAAACGGGCCTAGAAAATTTCTGAACCTATCTAGATAAATATTACAATCTATCTAGTCCTTAATTAGTCTATTCTAACCACCTAACATGCATAATTGAACAATTTAATCATTAATCCAAACTAACTAACCACCTAATACACACTTAGCCTAAACTAATTATCCAGGTGGCATCATTAACTCCATAAGCAGAGTTTAGCAAGTAAACTCATCGGTTTAGCGGGTCGGTGAGTCCATAGTGACGGTGACGCAGAGGCGAGTGACACTCGAGCTTACGGCTATACCAACGGAAGTCCGGACGGGCTTAAAAATGGGCCTTGAAGTCATCGGCTGGGCTGAGCTTCGGCCTCTGGTTGCGGTTGAAAGAGGTGGATCGACTTGGCTACGATGGCTGGAAATAAACCAGGCAGGAGGTAGCGGCTGTAGCGAGCGACGGCGGAGGTGAACGGCAATTGGATGGCGACCAGAAGGTCTCGACGGCAACCAGGGTGGCTTGGGGGATGGCGAGGAGGCGCGGGACGAGCACGCAAGCAGGTGAACGTCTCACGGGCGGCATGCGTGCACGCGACGGGTGGCAAGGGAGATTCGGCGGTTGCTGCTGGCTCTTGGCTGGCTTTCTCTGCAACTTTGAGCTCTCAAAACACTCAACAATGGAGAAAGTCATCCAAGGGAGAAGAAAAAGCCAGCTGCTGAAGAGAGGGGGACCACCAAGCCTTCTAGTCAACCAAAATATCTCAATTTGCTCATTGCAAAGGGCCCCACCACTTCAGCCTTCATCCCCAGCCAATTGTACGCCCAAGGCTTCCCCAACAAGCCATTGAAATGGTCCAAAAGTGGCAGCACCCCATTGGCTACGAATTTGGACCATTTCCCTCCAAATCCAATTCAGTTCTCCTCCAATTTGATCCAATTGAAGCCCAAAATATTTAGCCAAGGTGCCATCATTTCTCTTATGGTTTTTTCTCATCAATTGAACCAACTTGATGGCCAAAATTGCGACAAAAAACGGTCCCTCGAAATTTCCGGTCCAAAATAACCTTACTTTGATTTTTCGCCAAAATCTCGGGTTTGCAGAAAAATCTTTGGAGGACGAGTCGACGTTCCTAAAATGAATTGTGACATGACAGAACTTTCAATTTCTGAAATCAGGTTTAAATTCGCAGTTAATTTCAACTGGATGCAATTTTAGCGTGACCTAGCCTACCGGGTAGCTTTTAGGAATTTTTAGTGCAATTGACCTATGATCGATTATTTTCGAGTCACATTGTGCATCTTCAACTCATTGGTGACTCTCGGTTGTCATGAAAATCTTGAGGTTTCAATTACGGGCATAGGGTATAGAAATGACAGAAAAATTAGTTTAGTGTCGTTCGACGAGAATTTTGCAATTAGGTGGGATCACCTACACTTTAATCACTTACCTCAGTCGAGTTGACCTATCTCCGATCTCTGATCGATTTTGACAATGCTGTATTGACCCTTGTAGATTAGCATGGTCGAGCAGTCGATTTCTGGTCAAATTCTCAAGTTTATTGCGTTAAAATCCCTTAACAGTTTCACCATATAGATTAGTTATCTCATGAGTGATCAGCTCAGAGAATAGAACTATAAGCGCGTCGATGAAAAGCCCAACTTATTCAATTAAAAACAGAACTTGAAAATTAGGACGTCACATAAATTGTTATTGACTGACCAACAATACGGCAAAGTAAGTAAATTATATTGTGAGAACTTAGAAGACTTACTTTACCAATGAAATGATGGTAATCATATATGCCACGTCCCAGGACGCGTTGGCGACCCATTCATTTTAATGCGCATGCAGAAGCGAATAAATAAATCCCCAGACAACACAAAGATGGGATAGAAAAGTAGGGCCAAAATTTTGCAAACTACAACACACCTTTATATACACAGCAGACTAAGTTATATATACAATACTAGTCTATGCACAAGTATACGAAAGGTAGAAGAGCTACAGGTCCTCTAAGCATTCGAACCCTCAACCGAAGACTCCGAGGTCTCTGGCTCTAGGGAGCTCGGGTCTACCACTGCACCACCGGGAGGGTCAACCGTACCCTTGCCAAAAGCGAGCTCTAGCATTGACATAGGGATCTCAGATTCCGGTAGGGGACCTTCTCTGTGTCCATCATGCCCGCGACGATACCATGATCTGTATTGATGGGGTATCATCCGGGATAGACTCGCATCAACCCAGACAATGGATCTCACGAGTTCGTAGACCCAGGCTCCTTGGCCCCTAGGAACAGGAATCAGAGAGACCTGTTCGGTGACCTTCGGCTGGCCAAAATGCTCGGGAGGAACTGCCATCTAAGGACCTGAAAATGTTAGCCCACGACGGGGTGAGACAACGTCTCAGCAAGTCCACCCCTAAACTCCGACTAGGAAGGAAATACACCTAAATGCTACCTATGCACACACAAGATAGAGGACTTATCTTTGCCTCAATTCATTCTTGCAAGTCAGTACAGTTCATGATCTCAACCAATCCACTCAATTCAAATCAACCCATCGATCAATCAGTTAATCAGCTCAATTCCATACAAACAGTACTATCTATCAATTCAATATGACCACTACTCACACAAGCTGAAATAATTGGTCGATGCTCTCACAAGCTGTAATATATGGTCATAGCTCTCACAAGCTGATATAGATAAATAGTAGCTCGCAGCTGATAATATAGATCATGTTCTCACAAGCTGATATAACGATCTGAGCTCACACAAGCTGATAAGGTGTACCGCTCTCACAAGTTGACGTATCAAAGCCCATAGGCTGATACAGTATACTGCTCTCACAAGCTGACGTGCAAGGGGGCCCAAAAGCTGATAAAATGTATACTGTTCTCACAAGCTGACGTATCAAAGCCTATAGGCTAATATGGTATACTACTCTCACAAGTTGTCATGCAAGGGGTCCCAAAAGCTGACAATAAATATGCTCGCACAAGCTGACATGCAAATATGCTCTCACAAGTTGATAAATCACCAAGTTAAAAGTACCCGATAAAAATAATCGTGTGTGGATACACGGGCAGCCTGAGCCAAAAATACAACATCTTTCTTTTAGAAAATCCCACTATTTAATATAGTCCATAAACACATTTTTGGCGTTGTAAACCGACGCATGATATTTTCTAATTAAATACCGAAATTACTCAATTTTGGAATAAATAACTAAAATTACAATTCTAACTCAATTTGCACAAATCAACACTCAATTAGATAAACCAATCATACCATTGCAATCAGCACGAAATTCCGGTCACCAACTATCCTGGTATAATTTTTGAAAAATAATAAATAATTAAATAAATAAAAAAATTAATTAAATAAATACATTTAAATGCCATAAATGCAAACTTAGGCTGGAAAAGCCTAATTAAATATTGAAACGGGCCCAGAAAAATTTCGAACCTAACTAGATAAATAATACAACCTATCTAGTTGTTAATTGCGCCGATCTAACCACCTAACTTGCAATAACGAGTAATTAAATCGCTAATCCGTTCTAACTAACCACCTAAACCTTACTTAGCATAAACTAATCAACCCTTAAGCATAATTAACTCCCTAAGCAAAGTTTAGTTAGTAAACTCATCGGTTTTGAAATCTGATGAGTCCATAACGACGGCAATGCAGAGACGAACGACAAACTCCGAAATGGCGACACCCTACGAGGCCCGGAAGTGGTCCGAAATGGGCTTTGAAGCCTAGAAAGGTTTGCTAGCTTTGGCTTCTGGTTGATGGGCTGAGGGGCTGAAACGAAGGTTGGTTTGGGCTGGAAACGGCGAGGATGGCTGGCGGACGGCTGCAGCGGTGCACGGGGGAGGCGGACGACGATGGAACGAAAACAACGAGGCTCCGGCTGAGCTCGACGTGGCCTGAGGAGGCTTGGGGGACGAGCTGGGCTTGTGGGACAGCGGAATAGCGTACGGGATGGGTGCAGCTAGCGCGGGGCGCGACGGCGACGCGGCGGGGGCAGGGGGTCTGGCGGCGTGCGACGGCCAAGGGGGGACTCTCCTCCGGTTTTTTTGCAACTTTGGAGCTCTCTAAGGGGTCTAACAATGGGGAAAGCAGCTCGAAGAGGAAGATGAAGCCAGCCGCTCTTTGAAGGGTCCCTTTGTGACATCCCGCATTTTCAATCCTATTTTCTATTGAATAAATCGGGCATTTCATTGACGCACCTATAGGGCTGTTCTTAGAGCTGATCACACTCGAGATAATTAGACTATCTGGGGAAGCCATTAAGGAATTTTAATGCAATAAACTTGAGAATTCGACCAGGAATTGGCTACTCAACCGTGCTAGAGGTCATTACGGCACAGTTAAAAATCGATTTGAGATCAAAGATAGGTCGGTTGACTGAGATGTGTGGCTAATTGTAGGTGATTCCACTAAATTGGAAAATTCTCGTCGGCCGGCACTAAACTGATTTTCCTATTGTTTTGGTACCCTGTGTCTGTAATTTAATCCTCGAGATTTTCACGACAATCAAGAGTCGCCAATGCGTTGAGTGCGTTCATTATGGCTCGAAGAAAATCGACCATGGGTCATTTGCACTAAACATTTCTGAAAGTTATCGGTAGCCTAGGTCACGCTAAAATCGCGCCGAATTGAAATTAACCGCGAATTTGAGTCCGATGAAGTGCTGTCATGTCACAATTAATTCTAGGAGCGTCGACTCAGTCTTAGAAGATTTTTCTACAACCTGAGACTTTTTGGGAAAAAAAGTTGTCTTAGGGCCATTTTTGTCTAGAAAAAATTAGGGACCGTTTTTGATTGCACATTTGGGAAGCGAGTAGGATCAATTGGTGAGGAAAAATACCAATTTGATTATTGACTCGACAATTGAATTTATTGAGCCAAATTGGATGGATTAAGCATGGACAAGTGTCCAATTGAAGAAGAAGCCAAGCCAATTTCGTAGCCCCCACCCACCACCACTTTTGGACCATTTCAAAGGTTGTAAAGTGAAGCCTTGGTGGCTGAATTGAGGCCAAGGGACTAGCTATGGCTGAGGAATGGTCAAGGGGACCAAGAGTTGGAAAATAAGGCAATTGGTGGCCCCCTTGTCCCCTCTCTCCCCCTTAACCATCGGCAGCCTCATCTTCCTTCTTCATTGTGCTTTGAAGACATCAAACTTGCAGAGCCACCATCTAAAGCCGCACACCGCCGGAGGAGCCTTCATCGCCGCCGTCTGCCGCTCACGCATGCCACCGATTGCTCGCGAGCCCTCCGCCTCGCCGCGCATCCTCACCGTTCTAGCAGCCTTGTCCCTGCGTCCCAGCCTCTGTTTCAGCCTGTGCCAGAGTTGTTTGGCCCGCCTTCGACCACCGTGAGCCCTTGTTGTTGGCCACTCGACCTCGCCGTTACCTCCACTGGTCTTGTTGCCTTAATCAGCCATTGTTTTTCTCTTTTGCAGCCAAGAACAGAAGCAAAGATCGGTGGGTTTCTAGCAGCTTGTTAGTCTGTTTTGGGGTTGTTCCGGGCCCCGAAAGTTAAGCCCGCTTTTGAGAAAGTCGTCCCCCGTTGTGTCCCCGTCGATTTGCACCGATCGGATAGTGAAACAAGTGAGTTTAACTCACTAATCCTCGCTTAGTAGGTTAATTACGCTTAAGGGTTGGTTAGTTTAAGTTAAGTGTGATTATGTGGATAGTTAGATTAGTTTAGTGAACTTAATTGCTTACCGATGCATGTTAAGTAGTTAGTTTAATACAATTAGCGAGTAAATAGGTTATAGTATTTATTTAATGAACCTCGGAATTTTTCTGGGTCCGTTTCAGCGTCCAATGAGGCATTGCGGGCCTAAGTTGGATTTATTGGCATTTATTTAATATTTCCCGTATTTATTTATTTATTTTTTAGAAATTAGACTGGGATAGCCAGTGACCGGAATTTTATGCTGATTACCGTGGTGCAATCTGTTTATTTATTCGAGCTCTAATTTGTGATGAATTGATTTAATTGTGATTTTAGGATTTTATTCCTAAATTAATTAATTTTGGTAATTAATTGGAAAATTACTAGGCGTCGGTCTACAGCGCCAAAAATCTAATTTTGGATTGTTGAAAGAAGTGGGAGGAATAAAAGTGAAATTATGGTATTTTGGCTAAGGCCGACCGTGTACCCACACGGCTATTTTCATTGGGTATGATAAAAATGATAAATTGATTGTATGGTGGAAGTGGTATACTATATTGGCCTGGGGGTCCTAATTTATCAGCTTTGGGTGAGCATATAAATAGTATACAATGTTATCAGCTTTGGGCGAGTATATTATATTATCAGCTTTGGGCGAGCATATGTAGTATACTATATTGGCCAGGGGGCCCTAATTTATCAGTTTTGGGTGAGCACATATATAGTATACTATATTATCAGCTTTGGGCGAGCTATACTATCTATTTTCAACTTTGGGTGAGCAGTTCTGATTTGATAGGACTTTATAGATAATATTGAATGTACCAACCAGGGGAAGGTCGTGGTGATATGTAATTGACTGAGTTGATTGATCGATGATTCAATCTGAGTGTTGATTTGATGTGATTCGATGATAGTACGAATTAAATTCACTTGCAGGAAAGAATTGAGGCCAAGTAATTCTCTGACTCGTGTTGTGCTTAGGCAGCCCTTAGGGCGTATTGGCTTCCTAATCGAGTCTTAGGGGGTAGAACTCGCTAAGACGTCGTCTCACCCCGTTGTGGGATAACATTTCAGGTTCATAAATGGCAGCACCTCCAGCCCCTCCCATGCATTTTGGTATACCGGAAGAAATCACTGAGATAGGTTATCACATTCCGATGCACCATCACCCTGAAGGACTGGAGTATGTTTTGGTGAAATCTACGGTCTGGGTTGATGTAGGTAAACCCCAAAAGGTGCCCCATAAATACCGGTCGTGGTATCGCCATTACAATGATGGACAAAGGGTGGGCCTTGTACCGAAAGGTGATGTACCTCTGTACGTTTTGGAGGTAGCATTCGGGAGGGGTATAGTAGATCCTAAGGGTGGATCAGTGGTGGATGCAAAGGACCCTAAGCTTGAGGGCGATTTTGACTCTCCGGTGTATTCAGCCGTGGGTTCCAGCTGGAGCGAAGAAGAAGGAGAGATCATTGAAGAAGAGGAGGATCTGGAGGAGGATCCAGAGGAGGACCCAGGGGAGGATTGAACGCCCACCCTGTTTTGCAAACCCTGAGTTGTGAACTGATGTCTAATAGAACCGACTTTTGTTAATAGTATTGTAATATATACTATATGGTTTGCATTGTATAAAAGTGTGGTTGTGGTTTTTCAGGTTCGAAAAATATGGTCCTACTTTTTTATCCCATTATTTTATTTCTGTGGATTTTATATCTGCTTCCGCATGCATATTAAAATGAATGGGTCGGTGATGCGTCCTGCGACGTTGCTAATTAATCGACTAGGTAAGGGATGGGCGCGCTCTCGAGGATTGGGGCGTGACACCCTCCAAGCCTCAAAAGTCTTCCTCTATCCCCTTTGTCCCCTTGACAATGCCCCACCTCAATTGGCAGACCTCCTTAGCCAATTTTGTGCACAAAATTCTCCCTAGAACATTCCCCAAGTGGTCCAAAAGGTGAGGGGGACCATGACCTACGAATTTGGGCACAACTTCCCCAAATTGAGCTCAATTCTCCTTTAATTGAATTCAATTCGGCCCCCATAAATTCCACCAAGGTATCCTCGACAAAATTGACATTTTCCCTCGCCAATAGAACCAACTTGCATCCCAAAAACACGATAAAAAACGGTCCTCTGAATTTTCCGGTCGAAAACGACCCTATTTTGTATTTTCGCCAAAAACCTCGGTTTGTAGAAAAATTTTCAAAGGATGAGTCGATGGTCCTAAAATGAATCGTGACATGACATAGCTTTCAATTTCTGAAATCGGATTCAAATTCGCGGTTAATTTCAATTTGGCGCGATTTTAGCGTAACCTAGTCTACCGGGTAGCTTTTAGGAATTTTTGGTGCAATTGACCTGTGGTCGATTTATTTCGAGTCACAATGTATATCTTCGACACATTGGCGACTCTCGGTGGTCGTGAAAATCTGGAGGTTTCAAATACGGGCACAAAGTACCAAAACGACAGAAAAATCGGTCTAGTGCCAATCGATGAGAATTTTGCAATCTGGTGGAATCACCCACACTTTGATCATATATCTCAGTCGAATCGACCTATTTCTGATCTTTGATCGATTTTTAACTGTGCCGTAATGATCTCTGCAGATGAGCACGGTTGAGTAGTTAATTCCTGGTCGAATTCTCAAGTCTATTACATTAAAATCCCTTAACGGCTTCACTTGTTAGACTAGTTATCTCATGAGTGATCAGCTCAGAAACTAGAACTATAAGCACGTCGATGAAAAGCCCGATTCATTCAATTAAGAACATAACCTGAAATTCAGGATGTCACAATATAGACATGTGCATGATATGTGCAGCTCAATTTCTATTCTAGACGGTTTAACAAAGTGGAGCCTAACACCAATGATATATGCTATGATTATTCAAATTGAAAAGTAAATAAGCCATATGATCGACATCATAAATATGAAATTAACACCATTATATTTATTTGAATGGAGATCATTCCTGAATTTTGAATCTTTCTTTCAATCTTTTCAGTGGAACCAACATTGCATATCAATTTTGTTCATAGAGTACTCAAATCTCCGCTTATTAAAAATAACTTCTTTTTAGAAGGAAAAAATCTTATCAGAAAATTTCATATTGTGATTGCTAACCGGATCATGGAAAGCACTACTTTTCTTGATCCCTCATTTTTTCTGCGTAAGAAACTAATACCCATGAGTGCAGAGGTTCCTGTCCGAGCATTTCTTACTTTGGAATCTGGGATGAGTGGGAAGAAAAAATTGTTGGGCTGCACTTATAAGAGTGCGTGAAAGATACAAGAATACACATTGATTTTATGTTGGATGTGATGGACAGTAAGTAGAAAATACATAATAAAAACTTGCCTTTTGTGATTGGTGAAATGTGGAACTTGGTATTTTCCGACAACCTAAAGTCAACGGATGTTCTCTTAGATTCCTTGTCCACACATTCGTGGATTTTGCTTCGCTATACCCCCGAGTTTCTACTACCTTTAAGTATCTATTTGCATGCTTTGAGATTATATATATGCATCTGATCATAATTGTCTAAAATTTCTGAACTTGTTAAGTAACTCATTAATTTTTTTTTTTTATCGTTTTTGAATTCACTGATTGTACTAGTGATATATAAGTGCATCTAGGGCACATGTTAACAGTACCATTTTTAAAATAAGGAGAGTGGTATGTAAATAAAAAGTAAAATCCCTTGTCTTCCTAATGCTAATTTTGCTTCAATAATGGTGGAGTGAGCCTAGTTAAGCTCAAAGTAGGCATAGGTGGAATATTTCTTCCTCTCTTTAACTTTATAGGGCTAGCGAATAGCGCAAGGTTGGCTTTTCATGCAAAAAGAAGCAACTTAAAATTATTTGGATCTGCTGAGTATTGATATCTCATCAACTTTTCTCGCTGATTGTGGCGTTGAATATCTCCATAAAAAGGTTCAACTTGTGTGGGAAAACAAACTATCATGAGTTTACGAAAATCACATTTTATCATGTAACTATTTAAATTACAAAAGATTATAGAAATATCGTATCTTGTAATCGAATTCATTACACAATTATGCTATCTAACAAGAAATTATAATAATAGTACGTTTAATTTCTATGAATGTGAAATACAAGCAATCATATTTTTGTGCATATAAATGATTTTTGACTAATTGTACCATTAATTGACTAAATAAAAGGCATAAAATAAGGTTGAAATTGAAGTAAAAATCACTCCAGACAATCAAACAAGCCTAGTTGAAGGGGGGACGAGATAAGTAAAAAGGACATATATATAAATTTTCCTCATGTGAAAGTCAATGTCTTATTAAACCCATTGTCAATGTGTAAATTTTAAACCTCCATACCATCACCAATTGTTGGGCATATATCAATATATCGTTCAATTGTCAATACGTTGCTTTTTCCTTAGCTATACTATTGATACTATAATACCTATAGCGGACCCCCTACTTTGAAGGGATCGCAATCATTTTTTCATTCGCTAAATTCCCTCTATTGTTTACTTGACAAATATTGTACCCATCAGCAAATGCGTAAATTATTGATATTCTCTCCCCACACGCCCCCCAAATTGATTTTTTTTTTTATCTTATAATGACATTCCTAAATAATTTTAAATCTTAGAATGGCTCTCTCCACAATATTTATATGATTTATTTATGGGTTAATACTATGAAAAATTCTAAACTATACCCACTATGACACAAATAATTCATTTTTTTGTCACTAAAAACCATAAACTTGCTTATTATGACACAACAAACCCTAACCTTTTTTTTTTAATGTCATAAAAAATCTTAAACATATACCATTTTGACAAATATACCATGGATGAAATTGAAGTAGAGGGTGAATATCTCACATATTTATAAGTTTGGGTTTTTTCGTGACAGAAAAAGAAGTTGGGGGTATTTGTGTCATAGTGGGCAAGTTTAAGGTTTTTGACGATACAAAAAAATTTGGAGTATTTATGTCATAGTAGGCATGGTTTTGGGCTTTTTGTAGTATTTGCCCATGTATAAAATGTGCCTTTATCATTTACTAATTCTACTATTTCTATAATAAGGTAATTTAGCTAAGTACTTCAGAGGTCAGTTTCTTCCATACACGCAGTCTTGTGGACACTGCTAGTTGATACTATACTAGATATTACCGAATTAACCTAAAGTTTATCTTTTTGTCACAGATGTACTCATCTGGGATTTTTGTTATATTAATCCAAATAAAAATGTTGTCTAAACCACTTGATCTTTAGGATCGGTCCTTTCATTACCGGATCTATTAGGAAAGATGAAAACAACAGTACCGATGTGCTTTAATACACGTTCTAATTCAAATTTGGACAAGCAAGAATTAAGCCCGCTCGCAGAGGGCACATTTTCCTGAAAACTGTGAATCTCAACTATGCATTTTTATTGCATTTATTACAACCTTAACAATAATCCTTGCCTAATTGGGAACCCTTTTATTTTGTCCCAGAATAAGAGATTCAGACAAGTATGTCTGGTGATTTATGAGAAGCCTCCTCTTGTTTGGTTTGTGAGCATTCTTGGTCAACCTCAGGAGGCTTGCAACTTCCTTGGTCCATCATTTGTTCCCTGCTTTTTCCCCACAACACACTGTACAGTCCTCCAACTAGCAAAACCCCACCAAGAATACTGAAAGAAAGCCCACACATTTGGGACATTAATCACAATCATCAATGAATAAAAAGAAACAAAATAATTTGAATTGATGAACTAATTGGTAATGTTAGTACCTTCCAAAAGTGAGGGTCTCACATAGGACAAATGAAGAAACGATAATTGTGATCATGAGCGCCAGTGGTGTTGACATGGCTAAGAAAACTGGCCCCTTTTTCTCAATGATCCAGGATTGTAGATAGTATGTCAGCCCAGTTACCACTATTCCCTGTTTTGTCATATCAAATAGTAAACAAGTCATTAGGAGAAATAATCTATTGGGGTATGTATAGAGCAACTGAGAGACAAGATGAGTGAGCTCACGCAATAAGCGACGGCGAGGAGGCGGACATTCCAACCCAATTCCCACTGAGAAGGGTCTCTCACCAGAGGAATGGCAATGACAAGAGATTGGATTGAGCTCATGAAACATTGCAGCATTGTGAGCATTAGCTTCGAGGGGTAACTCTTTATTATTAGTCCCTACGCAAAATAAACCACAATTAACTTTTTTTGGACGGTCCTAGAAAAGCATATGTGACACATCAATGCAAAAGTCATTCTTTATGCAATTGCAAGGTCCATAATAAGGTCCTAATTTGAGCAACTCTATGCGGCACATGCAAAGCGGATCTCCTGTACGTATGCTTGATGAAGATGTTATGGAGTTTTTCTGTACCTGCAAAACAAGCCACAAAGCCCAGCAGAAATTGGAAGAGAGCATGAGGAAGCAACCCTTGACCCACTTGATGCCCGAAGAAGGATGGGACGGACTGTTTATGTTGTGATGCCCATGAAGCACAAAATGATGGCACCAGAGTTTGATGTGTGGACCCTTGTAAAAGGCCAAGATCGCTGCTCCTCCCAGGCACACAATCACACCTGCAAGCTTTGCCAAGCCTGAGATAGTCCTCAATCGCAACGTTTCCATCCTGCCAAAGAATCATTGTTTTCAAAATTGATTTATAAAATTGATTTGTAAAGTGATGTATCAGTCTGTCAGACTCCAATAAATGGTAAATTTTCCATTAATCTCTCTTTCCCTCTCTCAAGTCTGTCAGACTCCAATAAATGGTAAATTTTCCATTAATCTCTCTTTCCCTCTCTCAAGTCATCTTTCATCAAGCAAAGCCGAGATATTACTTTGCAAGGGGCGTCTCTCTCTCTCTCTCTCTCTCTCTCTCTCTCTTTCTCTCTGTGGAGGGGAAAGTGTGGAATATAGGCCTTAAAAGTGGTCTGTATTGTTCTGAATCTTCTTTCACACCAGCTGTTTACTTGAGGAAGTAAAGGAGGGGAAGTGTGGAATATTCTTGCGATTATCATTACATAATCATAATAATATATCTTTCGTGTCAACTTTCGTCCCCCAAAAACACTAAGAGGAAAAAGACAAAAGAAAGAATAGGGAAAGAAGAGGCTTCATTAATGCCATACTCATCTTATACTAAAAACTCAGTAATAAAAGAATAAGTAAAGCTCACCTGAGCAAAACTGCCAAGAAGAAGGTTATGGCAGGCAAACAGTTCGTGGTCGCAGCTGCCAAAGTTGCTGACGTGTACACAAGGGCTACGCCATAGATGTCCAAGCTTGCAGTGATCCTGAAATTCTCAAGAAAGCTCCAACTGACTCACCATATTTCATTTGTGGAAAAAGAAAGAATTTTTTTTTCCTTCTTGTGTATATTGCGTTCTTAAGTAAGTTAAATAGAGATTCACATATGCTTACCCGAGCAAGGAAATTAGAAATATCTTGCAGCAAGTTACGAACGATAAGGAAGGAGCGGTTTTCCTGGAATCAAGAAACCAAATCAAGAAAGTAGCCAAAATCTTGGATAATGAATTTTAGCCATCATAAGCTTCCATATCAATGGGAATTAAAGACAATAAGATGTGAGAAAGAAGAAGAACAGAGTCTGCTAAGTTATTATCGTTACCATTCGAAATAGAAGGCGAAAGGGGCCAGGAAAATGGTGGCAGTGGCCTGTCTGTAGAAGACAAAGACAAAGTTGTTCATGCCACCATCGAACGCGGCTTTCGAGAGCAAGAACATGCCGGCATAGATCGTTTGGACAAGCACAACCACCAAATAAGGTTTTTTGGTGTTCATATCCTTCATCTCCATGAAGTACTCGTATCAGAAATGAGAGGTTTTTTTTCTATGTTTGATGGAATGTGCTATATGCTTTTGTGATGCTTTCTTTTTCTGTTTCTTTCAAGCTTGTTCTGATTATGAGGTCTTCAAAGAATTTATAAGTTCACCATGATGGGTATCAAAGCAAACGAGATAGTCATGTCACGTGATATATTGACATCATATCACACTTTATTTTCATATGCGATAGAAAATTAAAATGATATTATGTCATCATGTGTGTCAGTGTTGTGAGCCGTGTCATATAAAGTACTTTTTATTAAAAAGAGGAGGCAATGTAGCCTCGTTTGTTAGGACATCTGTGTGGTAAGAATAGGAGGCTGCTTTTGTGGGGACCTTTCGAGCTGCTGATAGGAGCAAAGATCCACATTTGAGCGACTTCAAGTACTTTAAATTTTCTCGAAAGCTCAAGCTCATGGTATGCTCATGATTTTATTTTACTTTTCTGTTTCAAATTACAACTGTTGTATGTTCATAAATTGACCATCATGTGTATTTCATTTGAAATGGGTTCATCTTTGAATTTATAAGCAAAGCCCACGTGAATCTCTTGTGAAAAGATTTCTTGGACAAAAACTTGGTAATATGTTAAAAGGAGGAGGAAACATCTATGTAATGAGGAGAGGTGGAGTGTGGTCAGTGTATTTAAAAGTCTCAAATAGAAAAAAACATAAGCTAAGTGTTATCATCGTGCATAAATTATCAAGACAAGAATTGTAAAACGTAGTCTCATACTTTAAATATGGTAAAATACTTAAATTTAGCTTTTTCTAACATTGGTATATATAAAATCAAGTAAAAGGAAAAATAGAGCATAAACCATTAGCATAAAGAAAATTTTACTCATGCGATTTCATCCATCCTTAATATAAGATTATAATCACCATATTTCTCCAATCAATAGTGTATAAAGCTGCTTGTGTAAATTGTTTGTTTTTTTTTTTTTTTGTAACATAGATGGTGTTTGCTATAATTTTTCTAAATAAAATGTGTAATGGAAGAGAGATAAATCACACGATTTATGTCCTACATTACTTCGAATTGAGAACAACCCTCAATTATGAATGTTTCTTTCGATCTTATCATTGGAATCGTTATTACATATCAATTTTGTTGCCTTACTAGACTATTCAAATCTCTGCTCATCAAACCCAAGTGCCTTTTAAGGAATACATCATATCGGAAGATATCATATTGTCATCATTAGATGGATTTTCGAGGAAAGCACAACTTTTCTTGATTCCTCCTGATTTTTTCTGCATAAGTAACTGATAAATACTGCCATGATTGCAGAGGTTCCCGTCGAAGCATTTCTTACTTTGGAATTTGGGAAAAGGGAGGGAAAAAGCTTTTTGCGCTGCAACTACAAAAGTGCGTGAAAGATAGAAGAATATTATGTTTATTCAATTATGGATAAAAAGTGATGGAGAGAATCAATTGAATGTAAATTATATATAGATATTCGTCATTGGGGTTTTTAAAGAACCGTTAGGTAAAGATGTGATCAACAGCCTATGGCATTAACCAATGGTTTCTTAAATTCCTAGTCCACCAATTCATGGATTTTCCTTTGCTATATTCACTCATTTTCAACCATCTAGGGCATATCAGTTTGCATGTTTTGAGATTATGCTATTCGCATCCTACTATTTATGTTTAAAATATTTATACTGAACGTATATAATACTCAACTTTATGAAACACACTTTAAGAAAGATTTTACTTACTGAGTGCTTCATGAGCACTTGTGAAATAGCAAATGAAGAAATTTGTCATTTTTCAATGTGCTGGCTTTTTTTGTGATATACACAGTTAATATTTTGAAATTAGTATATTTTCTTATATAGTATGTTTAACAAATACCTTTAGTACACACTTTAATGAAGTTCTTTAATTAAGAAAAAAGAGTGGTATGTAGATAAAAGTTAAGATCCTTCATCCTTGAGCTAAGTAAGGTTTCGCTTTAATAATGTTGGATTATGTGTAGCATAGGTGGAATATTTCCAAAGTAAGCATAGATGGAATATTTCCTCCTCTCTTTCAACCCTGTAAGGCTAGGGAATGGTGCGAGGTCGGCTTTTCATGCGAAAAGAAACAAACTTTAAATTTCTTGGATCTGCTGCTCACATCTCATCAACTTTTCTCACCCCATTTTGGTTTTGAATGGATCCATCAACTTTAAATTATCTATAGAAGGATCTGAGATAATTATTGTGGCTGTATTTTGACTTCAAGGACGAATACCTCCTATTCTTTATATTAGAAAAAGAGCACAGTCGTACGCCTGTTGAAAATAATTAAAATTTATGTATGGAGATGGATAAATTTTTTTATAATGTGGATTAAATTAGGTAAGAAGTTTTAAATGTTTGTAAGATGAAAGATGTGAATTCAATTTAGAAAGTAATGCTATTTAGGGAACTACCTGACGATCATTCTTTGACCTCCGTTAGTAATATAAATCTAGAATATCCTATTCCATTTTCTTTCCTTTACAATGGAAGGGGTCGGCAAAAAAGTTGTTGGGAATAATTCGGTTTGAGGAACAAACATTTATATTTCATACTTTTTCTTTGGGGTTGGTACTATTAGAATATCTAACTCAAAAACTTAATAGGCGGGGGGAGACCATAAATATATATAAAGAGCACATAAAATTTATTGTCAAACAATATGGGATAATATTTCAATAGGTATTAGTTTATGTAGTTTGCCTTATATACAAGAAAAATACATTATCATATGACTAGTTGTTTACAAGACTTCATAGAATTATCTTATCTAACAATTGAGTTTCCTCTAAGATCACACTTTGTGAGATTATAAGAATATGTACTTATTTTTGTCAGTGAGAAATACAAACAACCATATTTATATCTATAATGATTCTTGACATGTCACATCATTGATTGACTAAAGAAAGGACATAATAAATTCAAAATCGAAGCTATTTTTAATCAAGTATCATACCCGCATAACCCGGATTTTTCGTAAATTCAACAAACACTCTACAAGTGAAAATTTACTGAAAATTGCGTACATTTATATTTTACAAAAAAGTACAAATATTTTACCAATAGAGAATTTGACTATTTCAATTACAACTTCATTCATTTTATAATACTGTTAGAGTAATTAAATATTAAATTACGCTTTCCTGTTACAGCCTAAGTTTTTATAATAGTTAGCACTTCCCATCAGAATCTCACATAGTATCAGAAGGTCATGGGTTCAAATTTTTCCAAGCCCCTATTTGCCTTGCCAATCGTATATTTCCACGTTTTAGGCTTAGATTAAAAATCTAGCCTACATGTGAGGGGGAGTGTTAGAGTAATTAAACATTAAACCACACTTTTATTTAATAGCTTAAGTTTTTTAAATAGTTGGCAGTGGTCTTACCAAAATTTCACACATCATGTTGGAGTAATTATATATTAAACCACGCTTTTAGAACAGTTAGTAGTGGTTCCACCAAAATTTTATATATGCTATGTTATTTTAATAAATCTTAGCAAACTTCATCTACGTGGGCATTTCATGGATTTTTTTTTTTTTCTTTTCGGAAAAAGCTTGAGATCGAAAGAACTGTTCTTGCTGATGAAGTGCTGTTTGCTTTTTTCAAGCCAATGTCGAACCGTTCATAAGTTTAACCAACTTTAAACGACCTCTGTCAACTGTAAATGACTGACGTAGTGGTTTCAACTTGCATTAAAATATATAGGGTTGATACTTTATTTCAATCAGTCCACATGCAGATGTATCACTCCAGATTATTGAGGAGGCATTGTAGGTTGCCATTGTAGACTGACAGATTAATTAGGTTTTGGTTTTGGTGGTTTCTGCTTTAGTGGATTATTTTAATAATGTTGTTTAAGGGGGCTTTGTCCTGATAAAGATTAAAGACGAGAGACTATAATTTGGTTCGCCATCATCCGTCCCTTCAATCCTATCTTTACATGCAATAGAACCACTAAGGAATATCCGCTTTATTCACATGGCTTCCTAATTAAAGAGACGTCAGTCAAACATCGAATCGTTTAAAATTATGTGAAGTCGTATAATCATAACGATAAATTAATTAATATAAGCTAGACCCTTAAGCTAGTACGCTTTCTTCAAAGATGGCTGCTTCCAAGCCCACCTCGTGGTTGTCATCGCCCAATCGCTTCCTTTTGCATTAAGATTCCATTTGTTTTAACGAAAAAGAATGATTTGAAAATATATATATATATATATATATATATTTTAAAAACTAATTGCTTGTATTGCTAAAATAATTAGTCAATGAAAAATCTTTTCATCAAGGACAACAACTTATATTTAAACATCTTAATGGATGAGGAAAATATTTTTTGTTCATTTACTTTTGTAAGCAATACAAGTGATTATTTTTAGGAAAATGTTTTCTAGATAATTTATTTTCCACAAAACAAACGCACTTTAACTATTTGCTAAACATTATATCGGTTTGAATTATAATAGTTGATGCTGCTCGCTTCCAAATATAATCTTCACAATACACATTTTTTGCTGGGTAGCTTTCATAATGCAAGAAATACGCATTTGGAACTATGTGTGCAAATTAATTTCTATGCAGACTGTCTATAAATTAAAAAAGAAAATCTAGGATTAAAGGAAAGGAAAACTTCTTAAATGGAGAATAGCCGATAATCCCCATGAAATCAAACTCAGCGAACCACAACATAACAACATTGTATAGATGTACGAACGGTTCGATTTTATTATGTGCTCATCTTACTTGGACAGCCATCCTACTCTTCTCTCTAGAAATGATTCCACAAGTCGTTTTGATAAACGGTACTTAAAATTACTTACGTGTCACTTAAGAATTGTCTGCATAGCATCCTAAAATTTACCTTTTCTACTAAGTTTATAGACTTAGGTACTGTTTCCATTAAATGTTTAGGATTGCATTGAACAAATTTAAAGGTTTGTGTGACTCGATTGCTCTTTTTTATAAATGTTTAGGATGTGATTAGATGAACTGAAAATTTTAGGACTAAATTGAATTATGTGAATAAGGATTAGGGGTTTTGGTGCAACTTCTTATATTTTAAATGCACAAATGTTGAGATCTATACAGTCCAAGTGAATGATTAACTTTTTCTTTATAAGGATAAGTCATAAACTAGGACGAGAGGAGTCTGATCTCTGTCCCTCAAGCCTATAAGCTTAACTTAATGCTTTTAATGTATGCAAGATGTTGGGGAAATTCCCCAAAGAAAGAATGTTCTGGATTTGACTTTAAATGCTTTAAATAAAGCGACACAAGCCGGCTATAGGAAATAAAGAATATTTCTTATAGGAGCCAAATATGAAAAAAAGGGAAAAAAAAAATCCGACAAACGAAGAAAGAAGGTCAGACGACAAATTTATTAATGAACCAAAGTCTAAATCTACTGGATCTTTTCCTCTCATTTTTGAAAATTTTAAGCTATAGTGGCTTCAATTCATATTTTAACGTCAAAGAACGAAATTAGGCGGGCAGAAAGAAGCCGTCGTAGCTACCAACTTGAGGATGCAAAAGCGGACCCAATATGATAATTTAATTCGTGTAAGTGAGGCTTGACCAGGAACGAACACATCTTGGGTGGAACGACAAATTATAGGACAAAGTCAGTTCGTAGACGAATGTCATAGATTTGAAGTTGTCATGCTATTCTTAATTCCACGAATCTGCTCCTAAGCCAACTAAAAGTGTATGGAGTTGATGGAGGAGCAACCTAACATTTGTACTTGAACCGATTCTCATGTTCCAATGACCTCAGGCGACAACCACGACATGGACTCTTTGTCCTCTGGCGAAGACGATGGCAACCCCCATTGTGATGGCCGTGCAGCGACAAGATGGTTGAGCTTGGTTTGGCATAATCCAATGAATGAGAAAATGATACCGCCAGTGTTATAAATTTTAACTTGAGTGCTATAACTTTTTTTTAATCATTTGAGTGCCACCACTTATGTAAAACACTCATTTTAAGTGCCATAACCCTTTTTCCAATTAATTGAATGTTATATAACTTTTCAATAAATCACTTAAATGTGAAAGCTTAGGTGGAATTTGAAAATTAATTTTAAAGTCTATAGTGTCAATTAGCTAAGTTTTTGAATATTAGAGAGGTTAATCTCTGAGGAAAAAAAATCTCTCTTTCACCTTTCTTCCTCTTCAACTTTATCTATTTTTATATGCAAACCAATTTTTATATGAGCGGCTCACCATCCTTTTCTCTGATCAAGTAGCCCAACAGTAAAGATAGAAAATTTATAAAAATCAAATAAATGTTGGTAGCAAACTCAAATAAGAGTTGGTAACCCTAAACTAATTGATGAGTTAATCGGAAAAAAAGAAAGGTTAAAAAATTTCTAACATTAGATTTGGTAATTTTATATAAGAGTTAGTAAATTTAAGGCCTAGTTTTTTTTTTGGTCGGTCTTACTCTAACTCTCACTTTCAAACTTTTGCCTTGTCTCATTGCAGGGTGCGGGAGTCGAAACCCACACTTGAAACTAAATTGTCTCCACCCCAACCCCCTTGAGAAGGTGGGGATTCCAACCCCCCACCTCCCCCTTCTATGTTGGAAGGGTGGTCACCGGGGCAAACCTTAGTGGTTAAATTTAAGGCCTAGTTAGAAAGGTAAATAAGTTCATAAAAAAAATTGAAAAATTGGTATTTAAAAGAAAAAAACTTGATTAGTAACTCAAATGAGAGTTGATAATTGTTGCGACTTTTCCAAAGATGAACCACCAAAAGGAAAGCTAGTAGATTATTAAACCCAAAAATTTAGCACTGACTCTCCTAAACCTATATTGGCTGTAATTTTTGGGTTCTAACTTAATTAGCTTAACATGCAAATCAGTTTATTCAAGAATCAATACCAATCAATTATTGGTAGGTCGATCAGATACCAAAGTAAAGGTTGGGTGAGCACTTTACTTCTACAAATCCGAGACTCATAAATACGGGGACTTAATTAGGTTGGATTGGTCTAATGCCATATCGGTACATTTTCTCTTTATTTCAAAATTTTTTAGCAAGCAATCTCAGTCAATTTTAAGCCTAAGCCACTAACATGCAAATGTTGATCATTCGATGTGCAATCAATAGTGTAATAATAAATAAATCAAGAAATAAATAAATTGCTAGAAATAGGGCTAACCTTAATGCATAGCAAAGCATAACTTCACCATGATTGATATCCCAATATCTGCACGTCTTAATTAAAAAGTGCATGCATAGCTTAAACATTCTTTCTTATGCACTGACAATAAATTCTTTTTGGGTTTCTCATAAAAGATTAGGCTAAATGCTATGCATGTAATACAAGTTAGTTTTAATAGTGACTATGATATCTAATTCAACATGACAAGTGACACGCCATCTATATGCAACCTGATTCTAATGATGGGCAAAAATTATGAACTAACCTAATGTAATATACAATCTAATTTATATAGGCGTGAACATGCAATCACTAAATGACATGACATGTGCAAATGTGGCATAGATGACCTGGCAAGTGATAACATGGCAATAAACTGACATGGAATTGATGTAACTAATTTTATATGATATATGCATGTTATTTTTGAGGTTTTCTTTTAAGTATGAAACTATCTAAAATATGGTATGACCTTATTGACATTAGGAAACAATTTAGAGTAAATCCTATCTAAATTAGGAAATTTCCTAAATTACTACTTTGCTCCTAGATATGCAATTCTAAACTAGGAAACTAGTCCATCCTTTTTTTTTTTTGTGGGTATTTTTCAAAATGGGAAAGTTTCTAAATTTAAAACATACAAAATATAAGCCCATATAAATAATATTCACGATATCCATATAAGGAAATAGAAGGAATCGGGAACCCGATCTTAATTCTTGAATGCCTAAAATATGAAACACATCTAAGTTAGAATCACAATATTCTCAACTTAAGCAGTTCGAATATTCAATTGAACAAACGAATTTGGAAATTACCTAATTGGACTTCTAGGCTTTCACGAACGAACGGTGGCACGGTTATTCTGTGACTGGTGTGGGGAGTTTGGTGGCGAGAATGCTTGGCTGTGGCGGTGGTGATTGGAAGAATGCCGGAGTTGCTGGGAAACACGACCAAGGATTGGGCTCGGTAAGAGTTGGTAGCTCTTGGAGGAATCTCTAGGTCTTTGAATCTTTGGTGCTTGATTTCTTTTGTGAAGTTGAAGAACTAGGTGTCGTGGAGGTCTCCTCTAAATTTCGTCGCATTTTGACATAGAACGAACACAGACTCACCATTTTCGCGAGATGGCATGTTGAGCTCTCTAGTCTTGATCCACAATTCTGACTAGTTTGGTTTTCTCCTTCAAAGTAATACTTCCAGATATTTTCTCATCAATCTCACCGCACAAACTCAAGAACAATGTATTACATTTCTCCACAAAATTTGAGCACAATCCAACGGTTAACAAATGCGTACTCGTCAATTTCGAGAAACTGCGCGGTGGAATTTTCTAGGGGGCTGCGGGAGAGAAGGCTCGTGTGTGTTATGTTTTTTTTTTCTTTAATTACCGGACCTTAATTCTCTCTAAAAACCCTAATTTTGTGAACTCCTCTTTATAAATGCTATGAATAAGGGTTTTCTTGAGCACAATTTATTACGACCCTGTCTTGGACTCTAAGAGATATACCCTATTTTTAACAATATGAAACTCTCCTATTATCTCTTATGATTTAAAATGTGATACTATCAAGTTTAATTACTCCCCAAATTGGATTTTTATTAATCATTATATTCCAACTTGGCACCCCTTATGCACCAATTTCAGCCAAAATGTAGGATTAAAGAGCTTCGCTGAATTTGACCGCCTAATTAATTCAATTAAACTCAGAAGCTACATCACTTATGTCCATTAACTCCATTGCAATTATATGAACTTAATTAAAATGCTCCTAATATCTTTATGCAATGTAACTAATATTTCTGTTTGGGGGTCGTGATCGGAGTCTATCCCTAATTTCTATGCAAATGAATAATTAAATGGGTTTTCAAAATTTAGGTATCAATAGTAACCCAAACCCAACTGATAACTTAATCGAAGAAAAGTTGGTAACTCGCTCTAATTAACATTAGTAATTTCTAAAAGGAATTGGTAAACTTAAGGCGTAGCGTAGCTAGAAATTGCAAATAAAAGTTTGTAAACAGTAAGAAAAGTAGGCGATAAAACAGATAAACCTATGTAAATTACTCAAATGAGAGTTAATAACTCAATATAAGGTGGTAATTTAATGGGAGAAAAATTAGCAAGCCACTTTAGTTTGGGTTGGTAATAGAGATAATAAATGTAAAGGGTTTCTAATGAAGATTAATATAAGTTAGTCGCTCGTAATTAAGTTGGTAAAAAAATGAAAGACTAATATGTAACTAAAATGAGGGTTGATAACCTAAAACTGGTTGATAACTTTATATAACCAAAAGTTAGAAAGCCACTCTAATTTGAGGTTGGTAATTTCTTATAAGAGTTAGAAAATTCAAAGTGCTAGTAAGTTATGCAAGCAAAAGTAAGTAAGCTAGTACAAAATTGATAATTTGTAGACTATGAATAAGAGTTTGTGCTCTCATCAAAGTGACGGTAGGTTACTAACTAGTTATTTGATCTGTCATCTTTTTGCTAACATTTATCGATATTTTACAGCATGGAAATACGTCAGAGCGCTAGAACTTTGCTGTTTACTTGATCCGATATTTATTTGCCATTTTTTTTTTTGGACATTTATCAACATTTAATGATATTTAACAGCGTGGAAATAAATTCGCCAGAACAATATAACTCCAGTGGTGCGTTCTTATCTTACCATACAAAGCATCTTGAATTATTTGGTTGAAGTTTCTAAAAAGTAATCACGAATTTCCTATAAGCGCAAACTTTTCTTTTGGACATAGTGTCAGCTTTTCTTTTGGCCAATTAGAGGATATATGAAGCCACATGGAACGTGGTCGGAGTCAAATGATATTCCGTCACATTGAACAGATGAGAAACAACTCAAATGTGTGTCATAGAAACAACTCAAATGTGTGTCATACTCGTTTTGCAAGTTTCTTGAAAAGGTTCTTTTAATAGGAGCCAATACTTTTCATGAACCAGAGCATACTTGTTACTTTGTCAAAAGAAATACCGGTCGTATTCACTTCCAATGTATATTCGACGTCAACTTCATGAACGTGTTCATATGAGGTCAATAATGGTGACCGAGTCTCTCTCTAGGGTTAGCAAAAAAGTTTGGTGCTTTGGCAAAGGTGCCGTAGTTTCAAAAGAATCCTGAAAGCCGCAAAGCCTATGAACAAAGAGTTTCACTCAACAGGTAAACATCAACTGAGAGCTCAGCCTATGAAACATTCCTGAATAAAGAGCTAATCTTCAAGAATTTCGCAAATAAAAGAGCGTGGTTCATCAGAGCTTTCAAAATTTAAGTAATAGTTGATTTTCCGCATGACTTCTGATTTTAGGGTTGATAACAACTCAAGTCACTTTCGAAAGACAACCAGGCAATTGGCCCGTTGTGGGACGAGGAACTTGATCTGATTTGAACACATGAGCATGAGAAACTTTTCCTAAGGAAAATAAGTTCCCTTTCAGAAGAATCATTGCAATAATTGCAGAGTAGATGTTGCTGTCATATTCTTGCCGATTCGATCGGTCCTAGAGGTAGTCCCCTCGCGGTTAGGGGAAGGTCAATCATGGGGATTCATGGGGATTTTACCTGTGTTTGAGAAGATTGTTGTAAATATACAAAGGGAAGATATATGATTTTTTTTTTGTGTGCGCCCTTTTATGCTTCGGAAAGTGGACCGTAAATCGATCACAATAACCAGATTAATGAATAATTATGAAAGAAACAGAGAAAACAACACACCGGGATTCACTTCGTTAGGTTCGAGTGTTGGAACTTTGGCAATGAATCCACCATGAATCACAGAGGACTACAAGCTTTGATCAAATGATTTCTCAATCTCATGTTCCGGATTACATCCAATCGATCCTTGTCTAGTGATTCAGTCAATCTCTTGAATGTCTTCCGCACAAATGATCGCAAATAACGACATTAACTGAGAAATAAGAGAGAGATAGAGAAACAACACATCAAGATTTACATGGTTAGATCTGTGTGTTAGAACCTCGGTGATGAATTCATTATTTAAATGGACCCAACTCCTGGATTACTCCCAATGAATTCACTTCTAGTGTTTCATTCAATCTGGACATTCAATCCGTAAACCACATGTGTGTTGGCAACTACATGGTTGAAAACACGTCATAAACAATTACTTGAAAGACTTGGAAAGAATGAAACCTCCTTTTCCATTGCCAATGGTATGAAAAGAGGGTTTCGGGATAAGCATGCGTCGCTCACTTATCCATTCTTTCATTACTTTCTTCATGTTGTATTGACAATTCACTTGAGCTTTGATCAAATGCTTTGCCATTGTGGTGCGTTTTGTCCTCTAGTATCAGATCTTTCAGATATTTTACGTGTGTCTTATTGAGATTTATAGACCATAATGAACAACAATAGGGGCATTGTCATGCAAGATAAAGACGCACTAGGTCGCTAGAGCTTATCTATGTTGCTTATGAAACCACTATGACATATAATATTGAGCTGAACTTTGCCCTTTAGTGTAAGCGACTTCACATTGTTACAAGCGTCGATTATTGAGAATTATCATAGAAATAAATTGTCCAAAAAAAATTATAAGATCCTTATATTGAACGAAAATTGTTTGGACAGGTGTGTTGTCATGCAAGATGCAACGCATTTGGTCTCTTAAAGTTATATGAGTTAATACTACTAAAAACCCAAAATTGATACACACGTGACAAATTTATCGCAAACCAATTTTTTGACCATAAAAAACCCAAAACTAGTACACATGTAACAAATTCACCTTATGTTAGTTTTTATTATATTTTATTATCAAATTATTGAATTAGATAACACGTGGCATTTGATGGGTGTACCAATTTGGGGCATTTAACCACTGGAGTGGGGCAACTCCCTTCCAACATGGAAGGAGGAGGTTGAGGGTTCGAATCCCCACTTTCTCAAGAGGGGTTGGGGTGGGAACGATTTAGTTTTAGGAGTGAGTACATGCCCTGCACGCAGGCAGGGCAAAAGTCTGCGAGTGAGAGTTAGCGTAGGAATATAGTAGGACCGACAAAAAAAAAATTAGGGCATTTGTTTTGTTACAAGTGTACCAGTTTATAATTTTGTATGAAATTAATACAATTTAACATAAACTAACGGAGATTAATTTGTTACAAATGTACTAGTTTGAGGTTTTTAATGGTCAAAAAATTAATTTAAAGTAAATTTGTCATATGTGTACCAATTTGAGGTTTTTGGTGGTCGAAAAATTAGTTTGGGGTAAATTTGTCATATACTAGGGCTCGTTTTAAATTTACACAAGATCATGCTGACATGCAATCTTTCTTCTAGCGTCTAAGATCTCAGAGAGTTTATGCTTCCTCATTATTGTATCTATTTTGACATAAATAGTCCTTAAAAAAATAAAATACAAGGTTATGTTAAACACCATTTTTTTGTGGTAAATTAAAAAGAAGAGTCTATCTTTATCATCCAAGGTGCAAATATTAGGTCTTTTGAGATTATCTATAAAGCTCATAAGCCCCACTAAAATTAGATAATATTATCGGGCATGATAAAACATACATACTTACACACGTAGAGCTCATCAATTTTGATGGTGTTGTTTGATGTATTTGACATGTGAAACGCACGCATTGATTTTATAAGACATACTATAAAATTGGCAAATGTGATCATCAGCCGTGACTTCTCTGATTGGAACACAAATATATGAATAATCTGGTTTGGACCCGCGCAAGCGTGGGGCAGCTTGCTAAGACAATAACTTATGGACTCGGTTTACGTACCTCATGACAAAATTGACATGCACTGGGAAAAAGTGGCAGCCTATCGTCACTAAAGTTTTGAAAATTAGTCCCCCATACTGTATCATTAATAGAATATTTCCAATGAACTTCGTTCAAAATAAAGTCACTTTCTTTGGTGGTTGATGGTTGATGGGCACTGAGCAACTTTGCATGAAAAGAAGAGAGGTGAAGTCCCTTTCATTTCAAAAGTGAAGTGAAATGGCCAATATTCAGCTTGGACCCAGCCTGCATGGGAGAGTAGCCATCGCTCACCGACGATGGGGACGCGTCAAGAATGCCATGCACGATGCGAGGGAGAAAAAGAAGAAAAAGATAAAAGAACCAAGAAGTCGAAAGGTTCTTTGCAATTGCATGGAAGGAAGCTAACGTGGAACATAGGTTGACCTTAAGATCAGAATTTCAATGTGACCCGTAAATTCAAGAGGCTTCACATCTTTCCTTTGGATTTCCTGCTTCAGTTGCCACGTTTTTAATATGCCAAAATCTGATGGGGCCGACGAGAGAGTTCGTTTAAGCAAAATGGATAGGCACGAGAAGACTTCGATTCACTAGGGTTTGTTTGGAAAACAGCTTGAATTGCAGAGAAAACTGGATTTAAGCCATCATATTATGACAAATCTCAAGACAGGTTGGACAGCGAAATAGATCCAATCATTTGAATAACAAGCACATTAATCGCAATAGTTCTCGAAGTGGTGCAATAAGTAAATTATTGGTGCAATAAGTAAATTATTGTCGATGTGATGGAGATATAGTTTAGAATTTTTTGTGATAATAATCTAAAAATAAATCAATTTGACAATTTACTTTTATTAGGAAAAAGAGGAAAGAAAGCCTTGCAAATGAGTACGGGCTTAAGTGACATGGCGGCCCAAAAGTTGAAAAACAACATGACCCTCCGCCACTGTCCACGCCTGCTAAATAGAATCTTATTTATTACCATAATTCAATCAATCACCAAACGCTGTCTTCATAAAACATGGGACAACTTGACCCTTTAACTTGACTATTTCTCGCAAAGGTGCGTAATCTGTCTCATCCATGCGCATCAAGTAATGATCTGCTTTACGGGCGGCTTGCTTAGCCCTCAAAGTTCTTTTAAGTAGGGCGTGAATTCATTAATAAATGAAATTTTTGGCGGTCAGACAAAAAGTTTTACCAGACAAAAAGTTTTACCACTCAATCAATCCTTATAAATGTGTTTCTTTCATCGTGTAAAATAATTATTTATGTCACCAAAACCTCTAAATTTGTACAAGTGACAAAAATACGCTCTGGTCACATTAAGTCCAAGACAGCTGTTTAGATTCTAACATCGCGGCCTGCATGGACAACCACGGGCAGATGGAGCTGAAGTGGAGCATCAAGGTCAAGCCATCCCAAAATTGTGGTAACAAGTCATTGAAAAAGAAGAAAAGCTCGTCATGAATTATGTACATCTATAGAGATTAACCATTCATCAATAACATTCACTGTAATATGATCCATATCATGATCCATGGTTGAGTGCCACATACGACGTTTTAGATAAAAATCATTAAATGCCCAACAAAATGACCAACAATATGAAAAATTAATTTCATTATGCTATTTTACGAGTCTCAACACTTTTAGGCTCCTGATCTTCTGTATTTATGCATTTCTTCTCTGCTTGAACTGGTAAGGAACTGTCGGTGGCCAGATTTTGCTCGTGCGTTTGTCCTCATATGACACTGTAAAGGCCTACTACTAACATTATTTCACCAACAATGCTGATGAACCAAACATGAGGTCATATTAGTCACAATTAATCCAAAGTTGTGATAAGTGCTCGTGCTTGTGATAACAATCTATGCAAACTTAAGAAGTCAAAATCCAATTAAGAGTAGCGTACCATTGGAACTGAAGATGACTAAAAGCTTGATTATATTGCTTGTTGTCTTCATATCTTTTTTTAATATTTCAACTTCTTATGGAGAGTTTCAAAATTTTATTCGAGGAGGATCTTCTTTCATGTAACCACAAAGCAGAAGTGATGCTCAAAGGGAGGTTTTCAGCAGCTGGGACAATGTAATGCGTTATATACTTGATTTAGTAGGGGAGTTCTGCTTTGGATCGAGGTTGTTAGATGATGTGGGCAAAATCTCACATCAGGTAACTAAGGACGTATTCCAAAGCTTATAATGGATTGAGTTGCGTTTCCTAACAAGTTAGCCTTTTGGAATGAGTTCTTCCACCCTTTGTAACCCTGGGGCTTTGTCCCCAGAGCCGTTTTGCGAGGTCACAAAATCCTGAAGAGGGGAAGGTTGATGTGGGCAAATGTCTCACATTGGGCAACTAAGAAGATATTCTAAGGCTTATAATGGGTTGGGTTGGGTGCCCTCTCCTTGACAAATTAGCTTTTTTGGGATTGAGTTCTTTCACCCCTTGTGACGCATCATTAGTATTCAGACATAGGCCATTGGTTTGATGGCTGAATCTCAATAAATTCTCTTATCCTTAGCGTTTAACGATCAAGGATATATAAAAGTTATAACTAAAGAATAGGTTCAACGAATAAAAGGGCTTGAGTGTGGTGTCCTGCGCAGGGATAGGGCTTGGCCGACTAAATCCATTCAAGCCTCGGCCCGCGGGTTTCATGATTCCTAATAGGATTGGATATTGCACGCATCTATTGGAACTGGTCAACTTTCTCTCTCCCTCTCCCGCGCGCGTACATGTGTGTTCATCCCTTAACCACTATTCATATCAATTGTTGGAGGTGATGCCATCATAAATAGGATGAAGATTACCTGTCAAAATTTATATTCTTACCCAAGAGAAAAATGGAACCGATATTTGTTAGGTTCGGAGTCAAGGGGGTCCACATGCCTAGGAATACTGGTCCCTTTTTCGTGATCACCCAAGATTATAGATATTGCCCAATTCCTGTGACCATGATTCCTGATCATACATAGTTGCAGATACTATAATGCCGTATTGAAAGCATATAATTTGCACACAATTTGATTATCTAAGAAAACTTTTTATCCAGATCTCGTCACATCGATGTTAAGTGTTGTTTTATGGTTTCTGTTACTACTAACAACAAAATTTAGCATTGAACACCGAGGATATCACTTTTTGCTTGGTGTTTTGATGCCGGGTTTTCAAATTCACCGTTCCATATGCCCCATCTCTCAATTTTTGCAAATTTGAAAAGTGGCTTGGTAGCGACAAATTTCTTGTAATTGCTTTTGGGTAGAAAAAGAAAATGGATAATTACAAAAATCATCCTCAATTTTACTCTTCATATCAAATACCCCAATCACATTTTAAAACCTACATTTTAAATCTGTCTAACAAAAAATAAAACCCCTTCGCCCTCATGCACGTTCAATCTAAACTCAAACCCCTTTCCACTCTCTATGCCTACCTTTACTCTCTCCTCGCAGCAGCTCAATGCAGTTACGATTGAGCGCCCGTCAAGCCGCCGCTCATTGCCACAACTCGACAATGACACCAACGACGGCACCCTCACCCTCCTCCCTATCTCCGCATCCCTCTCTTTGTTTTTGGTGGGATCGTTAGTGGCTCGTGATGGCAAGGCCACGTGAGCTTGGCTTGAGACCATGGCTTGCGATTGTCAAGACCGTGTGATGTTGGCCTCGAGCTCACAAGGGCCATAGCTGCTCGTGAGCTTATGTGAAGTACTGTGTGTAAAAGTTTTTTTGACGTGAGCTGCATTAATTGATATTATAATTTATCGTTTTACGTGATTGATCTAAGATAAGATAGAATGTTTTTTAATTAATTTAATATGGGGCTACCTAGTGTGGGCCGAGTTGAGCTTAACCCATAATGTGAGAGCTTGATTGGAAACTCCATAAATAATGCTTAATTTTCTTCTCTAACCTTAATACGCACAATCATCCTCACAAAGGAGCATTTACTAAGTGCCAAGGGTGAGGAACCATCTCATTGAGCTAGTGATACAGAGGGCAATAGAGAAAAAGTTCTAGAGTTTGGATCGTCGCTATTCCGCATCAAGAACGATGATCCAATCAAGTACGTTAATCCCTCTACTTGATTATATATGTGGTCTTGATTCTAGTTATAGAGACCTTGCATTGCGCTTTTGTGTCTTACATTTGGCATTGCAGCCTCCATTGTATAGTTTTTGCATTTTTTTTTCGTGATCTTTTATGCAACAAAAATCAATTTTAATTATATAAATGGAAAGAGCTCGTCGAGACGAGCAAAACCATGGGTGGCATGCCACCGGGGGAGGCTGCATGCCCCCCTACTCACGGCCATGCATTGCCGAGCATCGAGCACGCGCCCCTACGCACCTCCACACGCCCTTATGCGTGGCGAAGCTAGCGTTGCACACGCTAGAGCTGACGTTATCGTGATGTTAGCGATTGGTGACCTACGACCCGTTAGCCATTGACCCAACCCGACATTGACCTTTGACCCAACCCGAGTCCGACCCATTGACCAGCTTGACCTGATTCTCCGTTGACCAGACCGATCGGACCGGAAGTTGTACAGTCAAATTGGTCGGATTGTCGATTCAGATCGGTCTGGGTTGGCCTGTGCATGTGTTTCACTTGCTGCGCACTCTGAACACTCGTACAGGCGCGTTCGACCTTCGATTGGAGTGTTCTTGGAGTCTATGTGCTCATATGGAGATGTTTTGTACCGTGATATATTTATTTTTATGTTTGATAATTTTATGGATGCGAAAGTATGTACATAACCCTACATACGTGTATTTTTAGGGCATTTCCGCATATTTTCTGTATTTTTCTATGATTTTGGAAATACAGGTACAAGCTCACATGTATATCACCACATAAAAAATGTGTAGAGCATTGACTCAGTAATAACATGTATAACGTTCAATATGTATTAATGAATTACGTCATGACATATGATTTTAGTAATAAATTGTCCTTGACATCAAGTCTAAAATCACATGTATAAAGTAAATGTGAAATATAAAGTTTATATCCTTATTATGAGAGAGTTTCAAGGATCCAATCGAGTTGTGACCACTAAAGTGGCGCACTTGATTAGGTTTGAGAAATATCAGTCTCGTATAGTTGTGGGATGTCTCCTCTACTAATGTGTGGTCATATTTCAAAAAGAGGTGATTGTCTATTAGTTCTTAGATGGATACATGTATAGTGTATGATTAAAGAGTGATTGTCCCAGTGGTTCATACATCAAAAGGTGATGATTCACAAAGGTTAAAATATATTCTCACAGCCCCTGTCATGTGGAGAGTATTCAACTATATAAAATGTATTCTACCCAAATATGATTATGTGATGATATATGTAACTTTCTGAATGTGTACTTGTACGATTTCAAGTTACATAGTTTTTACATAATGCCAATTGTATACATTGCTTGTTATTTTAGTTACCTTATTTGTCTACAACTATCGAGGTTCAAACTTTAAGTGACGGAAAGATGAATTTTTTTGTTTGGGATGGATTTGGCAAATGTTCAAATTTTTCTCTTATAAATGATAGGCTGGTAGATCACACTGCCGATAAAAGCACGTATTGCTTGGGAAGAGAGTACTTGGATTTACTTGGTATCTATGAAACATTTCATTCAGGAACACTTAAAAAGTGGTTTACCAGTTGACTGCATTGCTAAAAGGATGATGGAAGTCTTGGTGGCTTGTAATTGTGTTTTGTCTAATATCGATATTGTGACACATCTGTAAGGACTCTTTAACATAAGATATGATGATTCTGATGAGGTTAGAGATTACATTCTAAAGATGATAAATTTGAAGTCTAAAAATCATATTCATAAATGAACTCATGAAACCACTGATCATTACGATAACTTGGGTCTCAAGATAGAATCCTTCAAGAAGGATTGGTGACCATTGCTTCTTTTTAAAAGGAAAGGTCATATAAAGATAGATTGTAATAAATATATAAAACTTGGTTGTCTGAGTGTGAGCCTATAATTAATGATTCTTTGTTATTGTTTATGAACCCAATTGTCACGCCCCGATCCTCGGGTACGCGCCCATCCCTCACCTTGGTCGATTAAAAATTTGCGATATCCCAGGACGTATCGCCGACCCTTTCATTTTCATATGCACATGCGGAAGCAATTAAAAATCCCCAGACAATAAAACATTGGGATAGAATAGCAGGACTAAATTTCAAACTCTTAAAAACCTTCACTCTTATTTACAAGGTGAACTATTAAATTCAATTCACTAAAAGCCAGTTTAAAAACAAGGTCTACAAGCAGAAGTGGGGTTCTACAAGCTACGGGTCCCGTCATCCTCTTCATCATCCTCCATACTCCAACTGGAGCCTTCAGCAGACCACACCGAACTTTCGAGATCTTCAAAATCCAAGTCTACTGCATCTATGGACCTGAAATGGTTATTCAATAACCAATGAGACAACGTCTCAGCAAGTTCTACCCCCTAAGACCCGATTAGTAAACTAATACACCTTTGGGCTGCCTATACACAACACAAGTTAGAGGACTTACCTTGGCCTCAGATTCCACCTGCACATTAGCACAATTCAATAGGCACCCTAACAATCACATCAAAGATCGACATCTCAATCAATCGACCTAGTCGATTACAAGTAAGCAAGAACACTCACCGGTCATTTCCATTCAATCAATCAATTCAAAACATCGGATCAAAGCAATGATCAATCGACCTAGTCGATCACATATCAAACAGACCATACATTTCCTACAATGTATATATCTAGTTGTCGAGCACACGTGCATTCTCTTAGGCACTAGTTCACCAAAGTGATGCATCAAATCACCGAGCCCACGTGTCTCTTTTTACGATGCCTGGGCCCACGTGCATTCTCTTAGGTACTATTTCACCAAAGTGACGCATCAATTCACCGAGCCCACGTGCCCTTTTTACGATGCCGGGCCCACGTGCCTTCTCTTAGGCACCAAGTCAGCCAAAGTGATGCATCAATTCACCGAGCCCACGTGCCCTTTTTACGATGCCATATTCTGTCACCGAGCCACGTGCATTCTCCAGGAGGACATACCGAGTCTCCGAGCCACGTGCATTCTCTAAGGCGACCTTTTCGCCAAGATGACATATTCAACCACCGAACTCACGTGCATTCTCCAGGTGATATCCCAATTCACCGAGCCCACGTATCTTCTCTCAAGTGATTTCCAACTTACTTTCGATACCGACAACCAATACCCGACGGTTTCTCGATCAAAGAATTAAAATCACATCACTTAGGAATATACGCAAAAATTCTCAATTAATTTAATTCGGCACGATTCAGAGCTCAAATAAATAAACGGTCTGCACCACGACAATTAGCATGAAATTCCGATCACCGGCCATCCCGGTTGAATTTCCGGAAAAATAAATAATTAAATAATTAATTTCGAAAATTAAATAAATAAATATTAAAAATCCAATTTAGGTCCGTGATGCCTAATTGGAACCCGAAACGGGTCGGGAAAACCCTGAGATACATTCAATAAATATTAGAAACTCTCTACTTGCTAATGACTAAGTCTAACCACCTAACATGCATCATTAAGTCACTAATTTAGTTGTCCTAAACTAATCTAACCACCTAATTGCACTTAATTAAATCTAATCAACCCTTAGGCATCATTAGCAAACTAAGAAAGCATTAGTGAGTAAAACTCACTAGGCAAAGCGAAGATCGAAAACCGCGACGGTGACGCGACGCGACGGCGGCCGAACTTGGGCTCGCGATGATAACCACAGGCTTGGAATGGACTGGACCCAAAGCCGAAAAACTGAAATGGGCTTGCTGCGGCTGGGCTTAGGCCTCCAAATCGCGGGCTTCTAGAATTCAATTGATGGGTTGCTGGGCTCACTTGGGCTTCGTTGAAGTTGCTGGGCCGAACAAAAAGAAAAGAAAACCGCTGGGCCGTTGGACTGAGCTCGAGTGCAAAACTTGGGCCGGAGATGCGGTCCTCAAATGGACCGAAATTCTCACTGGGCTGAAACTGAAAGTGTCGGCAGCGGCAAATTGAAGAATCGGTGGTCTTCAACTGGCGCTGGAGTTGACGATGGAGATGCGTGGCTTCGACTTCACTGGCTTCAAACGATGGCAAGGAATTGGGCTGGCCGAAGTCACACGCTGCTGGAGAAGGCCGAATACTGCTGGAGCTGGACCGAAGGTGCGGATATGCTGGCGACGGATCAAACCGTGGAGAGGAGTCAACCTCGGAGGCCGCATGGGTTGATCTGTTGACCATGCGTGGGACGAGAAGCAGCTTCAGTCGGTTGTTGATGCATGCGTGGAGTCTGCTAGTGAATTCGCTGGTGTGAGATGGGCGGTCAACAGTTGGGCTCTCGGTGGATGGACGTGAGCTGCTGGGGACATGCGGAGTCGTCAACAAACCGAAACCGAGATGGGGCAGTTTCGGTTGACTGGCTTCGTGCAGCGGTTCGGTGGAGTGGCGTTCGCTGGCAGCTTCGGTCCACTATGCCTCACTGGAGAAGAAGCTTGACCGGAGGGAGGTCCTTCATGGACATGTGGCAGCAACCGTGGAGATTCGTGGTCTTCAGCTGGGGATGCTGGCGTGCGGCGCTGGGAAATGGGCAGCTTCGGTCTTCGTGGGGAGGAGACGCAGGCGCTGCTGTTGGAGGAGAAGACCACGTGGGTGTGAGGGGCGGAGAAGCGGACGAGCCTGGGCAGAAAAACGTGGAGATGCAGAGGATATGGAGGCTTCGGTAGATGGCAGAGGAGATGGAGGGGAAATGGTTGTGGAACAGGAGCTGTTTGTTTAGGTGAGATGAAAAGAAAAGTAAGGCAGAAGCAGGAGACGTCGCACGAAGGGAGAGAGGCGGTGGACAGGCGTGCGAAGGAAGCCAAGGTGGAAGGGGCAAAAGTCAAGTCACTTATCCAACTAATTAAAGGCTTGGTCTCCCATAGGGTTACATAAATATCCCAATGTCATCCCACAAATACTTTCTAGCTCAATTTATCAATAATAATCCACTTTTGATATCCAAAAATCCAACCTCCTCCCAAGCTCCGAATTTAATCAAATTGAACTTCAATTTCTCACTCTAATCTCCAAATCGATGTCCAATTCCGACATAGAAAAATCCCATAAAATTTTCTATAAGTCCTCAACACTCAAAGGCTCGGTTCGAAAGTCCACATTTCCTTTAATTTGGCCCGTATGAATTTCCGTTAATTTTCCGCGACGGCCGAAACGATTTTCCGTAAAAATCTCGGAATCTCTGAAAAATCTTCTGAGACTCAATCGACGTTCCTAAAATAGATCGTGACACCACAGAACTTTCAATTTCTGAAATTTGACTAGAATTCACGGTTAATTTCACTTGGCGCGTTTTTAGCGCGACCTAGGCTACTGGGTAATTTTCAGGCATTTTTAGTGCAAATGACTCGTGGTCGATTTTCTTCGAGCCACAATAAACCCACTCGACTCATTAGCAACTCTCGGTTGTCGTGAAAATCTCGAGAATTCAAATACGGACACAGGGTACCAAAACAATAAGAAAATCAGTTTAGTATTGGTCGACGAGAATTTTCCAATTTAGTGGTGTCACCCACGATTGGCCATACATCTCTGTCGAACCAGTCTATCTCTGATTTCAAATCGATTTTATACTGTGTCGCAATGGCCTCTAAAGATAGACACGGTCGAGAAGCCGATTCCTAGTCGAATTCTCAAGTCTATTTGCCTTAAAATCCTTATTGGTTTCCCCAGATAGCCTAGTTATCTCGAGAGTGATCAGCTCTGAGAACGGCCCTATAGGCGCGTCAATGAAATGCCCGATTTATTCAGTGTAAAACAGAGTTGAAAATCTGGAATGTCACACCAATACTTGTTAAGCTCATCCCATTCATGGTGACTAGATAGTGGTGTAACAAATTATGTTATTTACCATAAGGAAATTCATAAAATGAGGGAAGTCAAATCAGGGTGAATCATAACTCACCGTGGGAAAAAAAGGGAAAAGCCAATGTTGAGTTTGTAGGCGATGTCATTTTAATTCTAGATTTTGGTTCAATAAGAAACTCATTTTATATATATTATTTGAGATGAAACTTAGTTTCCGTATCATGTTTGCACTTATGTAGCTATTTTTCAAAATTTTAAAAAATGTTATTTTTGTGTTCTTTAATTCAAATAAGGTTGAAAACTACATTATGTCTAATGCATGGATAGATTGTGTTTAACTCTCAATGATATATACATCGTATATGTGGTTGAAAATGTTGTTTTCAAAAGACTTTTGCCTAAGGAATAATTTCATGCATTAACGTCTTGGTCACATGTCTAGAGAAAGAGTAGAAATGTTAATAATATTAACATTTTATCTACTCTTAAAAGTTACTTAAAGACTTGCATAGACTATTGTGGAAGTAAGATGGCTAAGATAAAGAATAAAACAGCGGTATGTAGTTTGACTTGTTGAATGTCATTCATAATGATCTTAGGGACCATAAATGGTAACATTGTGTAGAAATTTTTATTTCAACACAGTCATTGATGACTTTTTTTTTTTTTTCTGTACTTAATTAAGAAAAATTTTGAATTTCTGGATAAATTCAAGATTTTTTCAGACTAAAAAAAAAGTTGGGAAAAGTCTTAAAGGTTGTTAGACCTAATCGTAGTGGTGAGTATTTTGGCAAGTATGATAATGCTGAATAGTTTAAAACGCCATTTGTTAAATACTTAGAAGATTCTATGATAGTAACTTAATTTACTATGCATGAAAATCCTGAATATAATGGTATAGCCGAAGGACGCAATATCACCCTTGTGGAGAATATGAGGAGTATGATTAGTAAGGCTAATTTACACAATTTTCTGTGGGGGTGAAACTTTGAAAGCGATTCATTCACATAGAAAATCGTGTTTTTAACAAAGTTATTCCATTGACTCCTTTTCAGTTTTAGACTAAACGTAACTCTAACTTGAATCATCTTAAGATTTGGCAGTGTTATGCAAAAGTGATGTTATATAATCCGATGGTAAGTATGTTGGAATTCAGAACCACTTGGTATTATTTTGTATTTTACCCAAATCATTCAAAAAAGTATTGATTTTATAACTCTAATGAAGGTACAAAAATTGTGGAATCACATATAGTAGAGTTCGAAGTAGCCAGTAGAGGATAGCTATTCTCAGACTATTAAGGATAATAGTATTATGGAAAATGCTATATCTTTGTCTTTGCCTATACAAACAATTGTGGAGTTTCCTACATTATAGATTAAGCCCATTGAGGTTTAGGATACTGTTATTGAGATAGTTATTGATAAAGTTTCTCAAGCTTCTCAAGTACAAAATGAAGTGATTATAGTTCATCTCAAGAGATCTATTAGAGAGAGACAATTAGTTATACCATTAGATTATATAATCTATCTATGATAGCATAAATATGATATCCGCTGTATAGTTGGTCTAGTAACTTATATAAATGCTGTTTCTTGTCTTTAATCAGATTTGTAGTTAAATGCGATGAAAGACGAAATTGAATCCATGAGCATACTAATCTTTGGGAACTGTTGAGTTACATGAAGGTCATGAGCTCATCAGTTGCAAATGGGTCTATAAGACTAAAATGGATTCTAAAGAAAAATTGGGGGGAATTAAAGTCAAACTGGTAGCCAAAAGTTTCACTCAGAAAGAAGGGATGGATAATGAAGAAATATTTTTTGTTAGTCTCTTTTAAAGATTCTTTCATAGTGAACATGACATTAGTAATTTATTTTGATATGGAGTTATGCCAGATGGATGTTAAAAGTATATTTTTAAATGGATACCTTAATAACGAAGTCTATATGATGCAACCCGAAGATTTTGCAGCAAATGATTTAGATTAGCTTGTATGTAGACTGAAAAATCTTATTCATGGCCTCAAGCAAATTTTCAAATAATGTTATTAAAATTTCATAGTGTTATAACTTCGTTCAGTTGAAAACAAAGTAAATTGGTGTATAGACTGCAATGTCAGTGGGAGGAAATTTATTTTTCTCACGCTCTATGTACATAATATCTTGCTTGCAAGCAATGATCTCGAATTACTGCATGAGACAAAATAGATATTATCAAAAAAAATTTGAAATGGAGGACCTTGATGAGGCGTCTTTTGTCCTTGATACTAAGATTCGTAAGGATCATTCCCGTTGCTTATTAGGTTTATCTCAGAGGACATTTGTTGGTCGTATTTGGAAAGATTTAGTATAAATCACTACAAGTCAGGAGTTGCTCCTGTCATTAAGGGTGATGAGTCGAATCTATCACATTGTCCTTATTTACATATTGAAAAAATCCAATTGAAAGATGTACCTTGTGTTAGTGCATTGAAAATATCATGTATGCTCAAATTTGCACTAAACCAAATATCGCTTTTGCAATAGAACTTCTAGGTAGATATAGTTAAATCTAGGACACAATCACAAGTCATTTCCAAGGAGGTTTCGATGTACTTAAAGAAGACAAAAGACTATATGCTTATTTACATATATGTTCAAGTTATACAACTAGTAAATAATTTGGATACAGACTTTGCTAGCTGTTAGGATGACATGAAGTCGACAAAGGAATACATCTTTATGTTAGCAGGAGGTGTAGTAAATAGAAACTTATGTCATCCTCCATAATGTAGATAGAGTTTGTAGCTTGCTTTTTGGCTGTTACTCAGACTATTTGGCTTCGGAATCTCATTAAGGAGTTGACTGTATTTAACTTTATGGATAGACCCATATGGTTATATTAAGACAATAACTCTGCAATATTGTTTACTAACAATAATTGAGGTCTTAAATGGTCTAAACATATGTCGTGGTCAAGTTTTTGGCCATAAAAAATGGTACAGAATGGTGACGTTATGATAGAGCATATTTTCATAAATGATATGATTGTAGATTCATTAAATAAAGGCCTCGCCCATGTGTTCTTAAACGACATGTCATTAACATGGGCTCAGAAGCATCATGAGATGCTGTTGTTTAGTGGGGAGTTGCTTTTATTTTTGTTCTAATAAAGTTTATATCTGTGTTTATTATATTTAGTAAAGTATTGATATGTATCAACTTTTGCATTCAATAAAGTATTTATGAATGTATTGTTATTATGTCGAATACATATTGATAACAGATCTTAAGGTTTCGTATAAACCTTTAGTGAAGATTAATGACATTCGGTTTTTAGCCTTGAGCATATATTTTGTTACACATAAATAAACATTAACCATAAAGATAAGACATATGCGGGTTCATCGAGCTATAAAGATGTTCTTTAGTGACACCGGTTTTTGTGACACTTAAGGTAAAAGAATATTGACTGACGAAAGAGATGATACATAAAGTATTACTCTCTATGAGATGTGTTATCCATTTATCACACTATTATATTGATTCTATATCAATAAAGTTAAAAACATTCGTGACCATGGAAGACTTTGTGTATATACATGCAGTTACCGTCATGATTCGGTGTTAAAGACTTTATGAGATATGATTGATTGGTAAGAATTATTTGTAGACTAATGAGCGCACATACAATACAATTTCAATTAATATAACATAAGTGAGAGAATGTAAGAGTTTTTCTAGTGTGGGCTATATTAATTGATATTGTAATTTACTATTTTACGGGTGTTGGTCTAAGGTGAGATAGAAGGTTTCTTAATTAGTTTAATATGAGATTGGCTAGTGTGGGTTGGGCTTGGCTGGAACTCTATAAATAGTGTTTAAGTCTCTCCTCTAACCTTAATACATATAATCATCCTCACAAAGGAGCATTTATGAAGCATTAAGAGTGATGGGTTGTCTTATTAAGCTAGTGATATAGAGGGCAATAGATGAGAAGTTCTTGAATTTGGATCGTCGCTATTATGCATCAACAACGATGGTCCAAATTAGGTGTGTTAATCTCTCTATTCAATTATATATATGTTCTTGATTCTAACTACAGAGATCTTGGGTTGCACTTTCGAATCTTACATTATGAGTTGCAGGAGATT
Source organism: Eucalyptus tenuipes (assembly GCA_014182365.1). Lineage (NCBI taxonomy): Eukaryota > Viridiplantae > Streptophyta > Magnoliopsida > Myrtales > Myrtaceae > Eucalyptus > Eucalyptus tenuipes. The sequence goes on from CM024545.1 coordinate 2,723,572, forward strand.
TATAGTCAACCATTGTGATCTCAACTTCGATCTGCTCTTGAGCTAGCGAGATGACCATCATCAACCTCAATCTGAGTTTAGTAACGACCTTTGAAGGAGAATGGTGGCACATCATGGATGGCGGTGGGTGTATTGGACTTAGCAAGCCTCTTGGATGGGGGAGAGAGCGTGGGTGGGTGTTGGGTTTATGGAGATGAAATATTGTGGGAAATATTATGGCAATTTGGTAAATTATGTGTGGGTGAGATATGGAACTTAAAATTTTTTGTAAAAAGTGATGATGATAATAGTAAGTTTTAAAATGTGAGGAGGTTAATTGATTTGGGAAGTAAATTTGAAGATGGTTTTTATAATTTTCCCAAAAGAAGATGTTACTTTTCAAACTTTATGGTGATATTAAGTTTGAAAATCCCTATAATCATCACTTAACCTATACTTATCCAAGTCCATTTAAATATTACCCAATTTGACATATTCAATTTCCAAATTTAGAAAAAATGGACTATTGTTCTCTTACACAATAAAGGACCGCAAGGAGTCTAACATTCCAAGTCAGCTTCCAGTCGTAGAAGTCTCTTTCCAAAGCAATCACCACAAGAAAAGATTGAACTGTGCTTGATAAAGACTGAAGACTTGTGAAGTGAAGTTTCATGGATAGGTTTTCAATACTTCAGCCTGATCATATGAAGATAAAGAACTTGGATTTATACTTCTGAGCACCCCAAAAAGAAAGCTGCTATATATGCAAATAAGTAGACGCATGACTGAAAGATGCGAGCAGGAAGACGTGGATTCCACAGTTGTTGCTGTGATCCATGATCTAATCCACTCATGTTAGAAAGTGCAATTCAGCCAGAGGCCACTGGACATTATGCTGAATTAACATATAAAAAGGTATAACGAGGTGTCCACCACTATTGCTTCCAATTTTAATTTATGATTATGATTTACAACTCCTACGACCTAGTAATTAAGTGCATAGACATTATTTTATTTATAAAAATGTTGAATTTAGTGGCTATTAATAACGTCGAATCAACATCCAAATCGACATCTAACCATAGTTAGAATGTTGTGGGCATATGACATGGTTCTACTTTTGTTGTGCCCGTTGTCCAATCGATGCATAAATTCATGTCTTTTTTACTGTTTTTTAAGGGGTATTTATTTTTTGAATTATCACGAGATCCACCATTAGTGAACTAAAAAGCCTTTTGGATTCACTATTGGGCAATTGAAATGTATGCTTGAAGTTAGTTTTGAACTTAATTCTTCTACATATGTTCAATGGTGAGTGTGTAAATTATTTGTTATACTGGTAGTGAATCTTAAAAAATATCCTTACCATATTGCTCGGCTGATAGACGCAAATTGTGTTTTTCAATCCTTGTTTATTCTTAATAAATTTATCAATGCGGGCCTCCCCCTGGACATACATCACATTGACCGAATTACATCTAATTTTCTATGTTGATTTCCATTTCTATCTTTTATTTTATCGTGACTAAATAGCTTTCTATAAAAAGAACCGAAATTAGTATTTAAATAGGATAATAGAGAATTGAAACTCATGGATGTAGATAAAATCCCAACCAAAAGTTGCTTTAAGAGGGAGAGGGAGAGTGCATATGTGAAAAGCTACTACAAACCTCTTATGCAAAGACTGTCATAGCTCATTTGACATCAACGTTAATAAATATGTAGTCAAAGAATTCGAGTTGTTGAGCCAACCTCGATTATAGTTTTTTCTTTTTATCTTTACCCTCGCAATCTTCCTAATAAGATGTATTATTCACTCGCGAGATCACAAAATATCACACCTAAATGCATCTCACGATGAGTAATATGCTGAGTTTATTATGATTGATCTACAAAGATATCCTAAGTTTACTAAGATTGATCTTTAAAATTGGCTGATTAAAAGATGTGTCAAGCTACAAGCTAACAGACAATAATAGTCTAATAAGGCTTCGTTTGTTTTGCGGAAAATGTGGCGTTTCTGGAAAATATTTTTTAGGAAATCATTTTCTAGGAAAATGTAATTATTTTCCGGTGTTCGGATGAAATGGAAAATATTTTTCGCTATTCGGTAAAGAAAATATTTTCCTTCATGTACTCATTTTCATTTATTTTATTTTTAAAATGGATATTTCATATTTATTTAAAAATTGATTTTTAATTATTTTTAATTTTTAAAATCTATTATTAATTTTTTTTATTTTTTATTTTTCTTTTCTTTTTTCTTTGTTTTCGATCTTCTTCTTTCTTGGCGGTCGCTGGCCACGGCGATGGCCCACGACCGGCCACCGGCGAGCCTCAAGCTCGCCGACGAGCTCGAGGTTTGCTTGGCGACGGTGACGACTAGCCAAGAAAGAAGAAGATGGGAAACAAAAAAAAGAAAAGAAAAAGGAAAAAAAGAAAATGAAAAAAAAAGAAAATGAAAAAATGAAAAAGAAAAAATGAAAAAATGAAAAAAAATGAAAAAATGAAAAGAAATAGAAAAGAAAAAGGAAATTAAAAATAATTCGAATTAACAAAGAAAAAGAAAATTAAAAAATAATTTGAATAAAAAAAGAAAAGAAGAAAAAGAAAGGAGAGGAGGAAGTGAGGATTTGTAGAGGTATGAGATAAGAGAGATTAAGTGAGGAAATTTTCCCTAATTTAGAAGACTTTTTTCCTTTCGTGGAAAACATTTTCCCCAAGAAATTCATTTTTCATGAAATGAACGCCGGAAAATCTGGAAAACGTTTTCTCGGAAATTATTTTCCGCGAAACGAACGGAGCCTAAGCCCTAGAATGAGACTGAAATGAAAGAGAGGCAGCAACCTATGATCCATGTTGTGCTTCCAGATGATGAAACATGGTGTGGTGTTGGGCATTGTAGAGGGCAAAAGGAGCCTTTAGAATTGCTCCCTCAAAGAAGGCAAGGGTGGCCACTCCTCCAATGCAAGTTGCTATTCCTCCAAGCTTTGCAGCTCACGCTACACTCCTTACATTCAACTTCTCCCTCCTGCCAGAGTAATGCCAAGAGTAACAACCCATTAGGGAACCAAGTTTTGAGTTCACTAGATAGAAAAAGGGAATATTGAATCGGTAAAAAATAAGAAAATACATATCAAATCACTGGGAAGAGGAGAACCTCAGAAGAAAAGCGAAGAAGGTTGTAACAGGTATGCAATTGATAGTTGCAGATGCATGTGAAGCTGAAGTATAGAGGAGCGCGATCCCGTAGAGATTCAAAGCTAGTGTGAGACTGCAATACACACGTATCATTTCATAAGAAGTATCGAAAAGAGAAATAAGCTTTCGAAGTTACATAATCACCAAATTTTTTTATTACAGCTTCAAATTCAAGATTCCAGGGAACATTTTCAACTCACCCCATGAAAGCCACTGTGATGATCTTGAAGAAGACAAGGATCGTGAGCGGAGTTGCAGATCTCCTTTCGAAGATTGCGGTGGACAGAAGCAAGAAAACGGTTCTGGTGCGTTGCCGGTAGAAGATGAAGATGAAGCTCTTCATGCCACCATTGATTGCAGCCTTGGTTAACAGGGTCATGCCCGCCTGTATCGTCTGTCTCAAGGTAGCAAACACGTACGAATTCTTCAGTCCCATTTTGATCTCTCCTCTCTGTATTTTCGCCTAAGATAAGGAATTCAGAGCCGATATCTTTGAGGTTCACATGCTGATCTGACTTGGCAGAAAATTAAAAATTTGCTACCCTTTTTGTATGAGTTAAGAAAATGCAAATAAAATCAGTGTATAGGTTAGTTGATCTTCTCTCGTCGATGTGCTTTCTGACGTGAGTTTTCTTGTTCAAAAGCACCACATTCGACCAGGGCCATTTTTAGTCCGTTTTTTGGTCATAGGAAACTTCCTGCAACTATGCCTCTAATTTGTAGTTATGGACATAACCTTAACCACACCAAACTAAATATAAACGCGGTTCATATTCATAACTTGTAACTCACCTATCAAAGGTATGGCTAGAAGAAATTTCCTCCAATTGGAGATGGAAAAAAATATAGATTTTTCCAATTAAAGTAACGTAGACTTTGAATTATACCGCTGTTCATTTCCAAAAAAACACAGATTGTATTCTTGTGTTAGTAGATTTTTTGCAAGAATAGGTAAGTTTCATATAACTGTTGGTAAACAATTACCTCATTTCTGAATAACTTGTTGCTAATTTGCTGACACATTAATGATATTAACAACTCGTTTCGACAGTTTGAAATCTACTAACTATTATTTTCTTGAATAAATCTATATTATCTTTCTTATCAGCATGTTAAACTTACTATATGAATATCTTAATCTGCATCTGAGTGACTTACCATTTTTTCTGATTTATTTAACAATTGGTTTTGAGTCACCGACTTTCATTTGAGTTACGCTAGCAAAGTTATTTTGGTCTTTAATTTATTAATAAATTTTTTATCCTTTATCAATCATTATTTTTTTCTCCTTCTCTTATAGAAATCTGCCGATTTTTATTTGTGTGACTTGCCAAGTTTTCTCCATTTGGTTACTAACTAGTCTGTCGTGTGATCTATATTTGAGAACTTGAAAATTCGTATTGCTTTCTTTTGAAGGAGAGACTTCAAAGGTTGGATCCTTGACTCAAGATGTGGCATGTGATGAGAAAAACGATGAGAAAAACAAAGAGAGTTCTTACAAAAAGAAAGGGTTGTTGTCTTACTTAACAGATTTAAATAAACGGGAAGATGGCATGGTTGTGTGAATATTTTATGTGACCATAGTTGATAACTTTTAAAAATTTAAGCTATCAAATGAAGGTATAATTTAATGTTCAAATACTTTGACACTCTTTTTAACACTGAAATTGGAATTTGGTCTGAGATTGAAGTGTGGATATATAAAATTGAAGAGGCAAATAGAGGGTGACATAGCAAAGATCAAGAACCATGGCCTTCAAAATGGAGAAATGAGCACAAGAGAGTGGCTAAGATTTTGTGGGTTGAGGGGGCTAAGGGTCTGTTTGTTAAAAAGTGTTTCTGTTTTCTGGAACAAAAATTTCCCTTTTTTTGTTCGGGGGAACAAAAAAAGAACAGAAACATGTTTGGTAAACTTTTGTTCACGAACAGATTTGGAACTAAAACAAGAAGTAGAAAAAAGTAGCTTCTTGTTCCGGGAACAATTCCGAGAATCAAATTTTCTTTCTTTTCTTTTTTCTTATCTTTTTTCTTCTTCTCTTTTCTTTCCTTCTTCTTCCTTTTTGGCCAATCACCGGCCTCAGCCATGGTTGACGACCTCGCCGGAGCGTTGCCGCCTGAGTGAGGTTGAGCCTCGCTAGACCTCACCCAGCCGGTCACCAGCCGCCGCCGTGGCTGGCGACTAGCCACAAAGGAGAAAGAAGGAAAAAAAAAAAAAAAAAAAAAAAGAAACAAGAAAAAAAGGAAAATATAATAAAAATATTGAAAAATTAAAAGAAACAACAAAATTATACAAGTTTACCAAACACATTTCTATTCTGGAATAGAAATTTTTTGCGATTACAAAGCGCGTTCTTATACTCGAAATTGTTCTGGGATTAGAAACAAAAAAAAAAAACTATTTTTGTTAAAAAATTATTCCTCGGAACAGAATGATTACTAAACGCGCTCTAAAACTCCAGTTTTTCACCCTTTGGGCCTCCAAGTAACTTAAGCCCATACTCATTAACAATGTTCTCCAAAAAATTGTAGTCACCCAAGTCATTTGAAAATAAGAAAAGCTCGCTAAGAATTATGTACATCTATAGAGATGAAGTGTTCATCAGTGATATCCGATTGAACACAATCGTAATGAAAATACATATAATGAGTGAGTGCCACATACTATGTACTAGATAAAAATCATTACATGTTCAACAAAACAGCCAATAATATGAAAAATTAAATTTCATTTTGCTAAATGACAAGTTTCAGCATTTTCATGCTTCTGATCTTCTGCATTTATGCATATCTTCTCAGCTTGAACTGGTAAGGGACTTTCGATGGCTAGATTTTGCTCATTCTTTTGTCCCCATAAGACACTGTACAGGCCTACTACTAACGTTATCTCACCAGCAATGCTGATAAAGAAACCAAACATGAGGTCATATTAGTTACAATTAATCCAAAGTTTTGATCAGTGCTCATGTTTGTGATAACAATCTACATAAGTTTCAAAAGTCCGAATCAAATGAAAATTGGCATATCATACAGAATTGAAGAAGACCGAAAGCTTGATTATATTGCTTAACGTCATTAATCTTGTATTTGAATTTATTTCTTATTTTTGCAGAGTTTCTAAATTGTATTTAAGGAGGATTTTCTTCCCTGTAACTCTCTCTCTCTCTCTCTCTCTCTCTCTCTCTCTCTTTCTCATGCGTGTAGCCCTGTACAATTATTTTTAATCAACTATTGGAGGTGATGCCATCAGGGATAGGATAAAGTTTACCTCCCAAAATATATGCTCTCACCCAGGATGAACATGGAACTGATCATCGTTAGGATTGGATTCAGGGGTATAAACATGGCAAGGAATACTGGTCCCTTCATTGCAATCACCATGATTGTAGGTAAAAAGAAACTCCAGTGACAATGATTCCCTGATGGCACAGGTGAAAATTATATATAGTATTTGCAATGAAAATATACAATTTGCACACAATATGATTGGCTTAAAAAAAAATCTATTAGGATCTTGTCGTATCACTTGGGAAGTTAGATATCGGTATATAATTTCTCTTACCGCTGACAACAAAATTTAGTATGGAACACCAAGGACTCCACTTCTACTTGGTGCGTTGATGCTGATTTTTCAAATCTGAAGGATAGCTTGGTATGGACAAATTTCTTCTACTTGCTTTTGGGTATAAAAAGGAAAGGGATAATCATAAAAATCATCCTCAACTTTGCTCTTGACATCAAATAACTCAATCACGTTTGAAACTCTTCAATTTTGTATCATCCCAAACCTAAAATGACCCATTTTCCCTTATGCACATTAGGGATGATCGATCCCCGGTTTGGTCTAGTCCCACCTAGGAACCAAGAATCGGACCAGGAGAACCGGTTCCCAATTTTTGAGACCGGGGACTGGACCAGACGGTCTTAGGATCAAGAACAGATCCCTTAGCAAAAAAAAAAAAAAAAAAAAAAAAAAAAAAAAAAAAAAAAAAAAAACTCAAATTTTTTGAAAAATACTAAGGTCATGATCACTTACACAATAAAGGATCGCAAGTAGTTTGACATTCCACGCCAACTTCCACTTGGAAAAGTCTCTTTCCTCAGCGATTGCCACAAGAAACGACTGAATTGTGCTTGATAAACACTAAAGACATGTGAAGTGAAGCTTCGATGGATAGGTTTTTAATACTTCAGCCGGTTTAAAAGGAAAGAAACAAAGTACGATTTCAATAAGCAGGAAAATTGTCCAAAGGGTCCTACACCTTTTGTACTTTTGCCAATTTATGTCTAAATCATTCAATTTTGCTAATTGTGTTATAAACCTTTTCATGTTTTGCCAGCTGAGTCCATCATTCTAATTTTGGCTGAAAATTAATGATGTGGTTGTCAACGGTCATACGTGACATGGCCGACTGACATGGAAATTTTTAAATAATATTTTTAAATTTTTTAATAATGTTTGTTAGTGTTTTCTTTTCTTTTCTCTTCTTCTTTGCTTTTCAATTTGACATGACGGTTGGCAACGGTTGCTAACATTCTGCACAGGCGTCGTGCCCTCATGGGGCCTGGGTGAAGGTTGTGAGTAGGGGTGTGTAAAAGAACTAGGAATCATCCGGATCGCTTGGAATCAGATCGGATCGGACTAGAACCAATGGTCTAGTCCGGTTCTCGATTCCAATTTGGTGGAACTACTCCAGTTCTCGGTTCTAGGTACGGAACCGCCCACCCACTCACTCGGACTGGATTGGTGTGTGTGTGTGTGTCTATATATATATATATATATATATATATATATTAACAAAGAAATTCCATCTCAATTACTTAGTTATTTTGTAATTTTTTGAAATATTTGTATTTATGGGACATTATTAACTAATTCTGTCTCTTGGGTGTGTAATAAGATTAACCCCCTACTCTTTTTTTATTCTAATAATCCATTTACTTGCTTTCTCAATCAAAATAAAATGAACAAACGGAGATGAAGTAGAGAACCGATTGGAGATGTCCATAAATGTTGCGGCGCTTTGTAGTCATGACACAAAATTAAGAGCTAATGGCTTGTTTTAAGAGTATAATTAGATTTTTCCTTAGCCATTCCCATAATTAGATTAGGTTAACGTTGAAAATAGATAGATCAAACGATTAATGTTTTAACTTATGTGGAAGTTAGGACTTTTAACGTGGAGTCTAATTCTCTACATGTTTTAGGTGTTAGGAAACCCTAAGAGGACCCTACCATGACATTCGAAGAAATTAAGTTTTTAACTAATGAGTATTATCTATTTGTTCCGCCCTATAGTTTTCAATCCTTAATCAAAATTAATGGCTTACAATTTAACCCAAATATAAGGTTGCACATTCTCCATGATATTTATTAATGAATGCAAATTTGTAGGGATTGGGGACCAGTTCCATGGACCCACCCAAGAACTGGATCAGACTAACGGTCCGGTTCCTGGGTGGATTCATGAAACCAATGGGTAGATCCCGATTTCAATTTTTCGGAGCTGATCCTTAATGAACGGTTCCTAGTCCCAAGGTTGGAATCACCCACCCAAACCATATTTACCCCTAGTTGTGAGTCCCTCACTTAGAGCCGACAACGACGTCTAGCCCTTAGGGCAAAAAGAATAAAAGAAAAAAGAAAAGAAAAAAGCCAAAAAAATTATTCTAAAATTTATAAAAAAATATATATTTTAGAAAATATCAATGTTAGTACTAGCCATGTAACGTTGGACTACCGGTGGTGATCACGTTATCATTTTCTAGCCAAAATTGCTCGGATGGATGCAATTAATAAAATGTGAAAATGCTTGAGATTCGATTGGGAATATTGAAAGGTTTATAACTTAATTGGCCAAAGTACACTAAGTTTAGGACCTTTTAGACAATTATTCCTCAATAAGCCAAGAATAGTAAAGGTTAACATACTATTAAACTTGACTTAGCAAAAAATAAAAAAAAGTAATGCTAAGGGTCCGTTCATTTCGCGGAAAATATCATGTTTCCGAAAAACATTTTCACGAAAGTCATTTTCCAGGAAAATGACTTTATTTTCTCAGTGTTTGGCCGAAATCTAAACTTTGAGTGAAAAATATTTTCCACCGTTTGTTAACTAATTTAATTATTTGAGAAAAATTATCAAAAATTGAATTTTATTATTTTAATTGACCAAAAAATTAGTTTTATTTTTTTTTATATTTTTAAAAAATGAATTTTTAATTATTTATATTTTTAAAAATCGAATTTTTTTATTATTTATTATTTATTATTTTTTCCTTTTTCTTCTCCTTCCTCCTTCCTCCTCCTTCTTCTTGCCGCCTCCTTCCTCCGCCGCCACCTCCTTCCTCCTCCTTCCGCCGCCTCCTTCCTCCTCCTTCCTCCTCCTTCCTCCGCCGCCACATGCCCGACGATGGCCGGCTGCCGGCGGCCAACCAAGACCCGGTCGCAGATCCGGCGAGCTCGAGGCTCGGCCGATCTCGCCCGAGCTCGCCAGATTTTCGCCGGGCTCGGTGAGCCGCAAGCTCGCCGGATCGGGCGGCGGAGCTCGGGCTCGCCTGGATCGGGAGCCCGAGCTCGCCGCCAAATCCGGCGAGCTCGCGGCTCGTTAGAGCTGACGAACCCTCGGCAAGCTCGGGCGAGGCCCGAGCCCCGCCCGGCTCGCCGGATCCGGCGAGCCGCGAGCTCCGCCCCCGGGTTGGCAAGAGCTCCGCCTCCCGATTTGATGAGGCCCAAGCTCGGCTTCGCCGGATCGGGCTAGGTGAAGCCTCGCCGGCCTGGGGCAAGGCTCGAGCTGGCTTGCAGCCAGTTGCCGAACGCCGCTGTGGTCGGTCGTCGGCCGCCGCCAAAGAAGAAGATGAAAAAGAAAGAAAGAAAAAAAAAGGAAAAAAAATAATTAAAAACTCGATTTAAAAAAAAAAAGAAAAAGAAAAGAAGAGGAAAGCATAAAAATAAAACGAAAATATATTGGTAAAAAGAAGCAAGGAAGAAGTGATGGATAATTTTTTCCACTTCTCAAAAGTGGAAAATATTTTCCTCACTTCTAAAGGTTGTTTTTTCCAATGATGGAAAATATTTTCCTTGACTAGTTCATTTTCTGTGAAACGAATGCTGGAAAATCTGGAAAATGTTTTTCCGGAAGTTATTTTCCGTGAAACGAACGGACCCTAAATATGCAATCAAGATTCAAAGAAGCGATGAGGAAGACGTGGATTCCACAATTGTTAACTGTGTTTTATGATCTAATTTACTCATGTTAGAACGTGCAATTCAGCTGGAGACCGGTTAAATTAGGCAAAATATGCAATCACGAATCAACATCCAAAAGGTATGCACGCGTGATGAAAAGATGCTACGAGGATGAAGTGGATTCCACAATTGTTGTTTGCAAGTGAAATTTACAATTTAAAACTCCTATGTCCCAAAAGATGAAATTAGTGTTTCACCTAAATACTTAGAAAGTTCACTTCAAAACCTTAAGCTATTAATAAAGTGCATAAACATTATTTTATGTGTAAGAACGTTGAATTAAGTGGCTATTAAAAAGGTAGAATCGACATCCCAACCAACGTCTGATCATAGTTAGAATGTTATGGACGAATCCCATGGTTCTACTTTTGTTTTGCTCGGCGCCCAATCAATATTGAATTTCATGAACCATACCTTTTTCTTCTTTTTCGGAGGGATTTTTATTATGTGAATTACTGTTAGATTCACATCTAGTGTAATAAAATACTTTCATATTCACTTTGAATAGTTGATATGTGTGTTTGGAGTTAGTTTTATAGCTAAATTATTCCAACGTGTCCACCATTCAACAGTAAGTATTTAAATCTCTTTATACTAGCAGTGAACCTTATACAAATCCTCATAATGCATAATTCGTCGAGAGTTTTTGAGTGTGAATTCCACGAGAAATCGTGAGATAAACACAAGTAGAGCCTTAGGTGCTGGGTGGAGAGACAAAAATCGTGTTTTTTAATCCTATTTTATTCTTAACAAATTTATCAATGCCTTTGTCCCTATGGACATACATCACATTTACCTAACCACATCAAATGCACCGTGCTAAATCATTTTTCCGTCGTCTATTTTATAGTGAATAAATAGCTTTTTGTATCAAGCAGCGACATTAGTACCTAGGTTGGGTAATAGAGAAATGGAACATAAGGGCATAAGAATAATCCAACCCAAAAGTCGCATTTAAGGGAGAGCGCATGTATATAAGGCTACCGTAAACCTTTTATGCAAGGTGTTTGGAGCGGGAAAATCATTCAATCAGATTTAAACCTATTGTCAAGATGCTAATTCAGTTTTAAACTTTTCAATTTTGCCAATTTAATTCTAAATCTTTCCACGAAATTCCATTGTAGTCCTTTTGGTTTGGCCAGAAGGATTGTATTGGAATTTCGTACAAAGGTTTTGAACTAAATAAAAAAGAATTGAAAGTTTATGATTGAATTGACATATGTACAATAGGTTTAGGACTGACTGGATAATTTCCCCATGTTGGCCCCTACATAGAAGATGGTATTTTCCTTTTCATGGTTGCCAGTATATTCGATCGAATAAGTACCTTGTGTCAGAATTGAGAAATTCTATGGCTCGAATCTTTAGTAATTGTAATCTTCATAATGAGATGTATTAGCCATCGAGAGATCACGAAATGTTTTACGTGAATGCATCTCATGATGAGCAATATTCACTAAATTTGGTCTCCAAAATTAGTTTATTAAATAATGTGCCAAACTAGAAGTGTGTTATTGACGAGGGGTAATTATTATATGATAAATCTCTCAGTAAATCAATGTCGTAAACCAGATTTTCTAAATCTTATATTTCTCGTTTGTGATATCTGTCATGATCTGGAGAACTGAAAGGATGATGATCACAAAATATCGCTGAAAAGTTGGGGGTTACCTGCAGAACATTCCATAAGCCCCAGGAGGAGACTGAAATGAACGAGAGGAGGCAACCTATGATCCCTCTTGTGCTTCTCGATGATGAATCCTTCTCTTTTTTTGGAAGAAAAGGAGGATCCGGACAAAATCGATGAAAGGGAAGAGATCCAAGTGAAGGAAAAGGAAAAAACAAGGGATTAATTCAACTTTCAAGAGACATCGTGGTGTTGGTGATGTGCACTATGGAGGGCAAAAGGAGGGGGATTTAGAATTGGCCCCTTGAAGAAAGCAAGGGTGGCCACTCCTCCCATGCAAATTGTTATTCCTACAAGCTTTGCAACTCCCCCTATTTTCCTCACATTCAGCTTCTCCGTCCTGCCAAGTGCCAAAGTAGTGCCAAGAGTTACAAAGCATTAGGAAACGAAGTTGTGGATTTGTGAAAATACGAATATTGACTCGGTAAAGAGTCAAGAAAATACATATCAAGTCACTGGGAAGAGGAGAACCTGAAAGGAACAGCGAAGAAGAAAGTTGAAACAGGTACGCAGTTAATAGTTGCAGACGCTAGTGATGCTGAAATATAGAGGAGCGCAATCCCATAGAGATTCATAGCTAGCGTGATACTGCAATTCACATGTATCGTTTCATCAAAATTATCAGGAAAAGGAATAAGCTTTTGAATGTTCAAGTTACATAATCACCAACTTCTCTGATTAGAGTTTAAATTCTCAGATTCCAGGTAATGTTTTGAACTTACCCTAGGAAAGCGACAGCGGAGATCTTGAAGATGATGAGGGATGTGAGCTGAGTTGCAGATCTCCTATCAAAGATCGTCGCCAACATGAGCAAGAAAACGGTTCCGGCAAGTTACCGGTAGAAGATGAAGACGAAGCTTTTCATGCCACCATTGACTGCGGCCTTGGTGAACAAGGTATTGCCCGCCTGGATAATCTGGATTAACATAACGAACACGTATGGATTCTTCAGTCCCATAATCCTCTCTCCTCTTTGTAAATTAGCCTCAGATTAGAAATTAACGGCGCAAGTGTTTAAGAATCACATGCTTATCTGACCTTGCAGAAAATTTAACATTTGTACCTTTTACCTATGAAGAAAATGCAAAAGAAATCAGTGGATAAGTTAGTTAATCTTCTCTTTTGGATGTGCTTTCTGACGTGAGTTTTGTTGTCCAAACGTACCAAATTCCCGTGGGCCATTTTTCCTTTGTTTATGGTTTTAGATATTCCAGCAACTATGCCTCCCATTGGTGGATTCCAATTTATGAATACCACCTACACCATACTTAATCAAATATAAATGCGACTGCTCTCCATAAGTTGTATGTCGTCAATTGAAGGCATAGTTGGAAGAAATTGTCTTCAATCTTGGATGGGGATAAATACAGTCCTTCCGATTAATGTAATGTAGACTTTGTACAATTCTACCTTCCTTCCTAACATTTTTTGTAGTAGTATATTTCTGCAAGAATTGGTAAGCTTCATAAAACTATTAATAGAACAGGGACGGAGTTAAGAACAATAAAGTGGAAGAGAGATATTTAGAATTTGTGCATATTTTGATATATAGAAGAAAGCACATTGAGAGTCTATTTACAGGCTTTAATAAATGGATATTTAAGTAAATCATTCTAGATATGCATCATAAAAATAAATATAGAAAATCAGAGTTAATATCCTAAAAATCTTTAAAAGATATCTAAATCAACTGGTTACGTTATTTCTAATCACTTGTTCGTAATTTACAGGCACTTTTATGAAATTAACAACTAGGTTTGACTGTTTGCAAAACTACCAACCTTTATTTCATCAACTTTTACTTGCCTTTTTTATCATCGTCTTAAATCCATTAACTGATATATGAATATATCAACATTTATTTGAGTGACTTATGAAACTTTTTCTGATTAATTCATCGATTCTTTGCGAGTCACTGATGCTCACTTGGGTTACCTAGCAAAGTCTATTTGGTTGTTTAATCGATTATTAATTTTGTTATTGTTTACCAATCATTATTTGTCTTTCTTGTAAATGCTTTAAATTTATCAACTATTATATGATTTTTATTTTTTATTTGTGTAATTTATTCACTTTTCTCTATTAGGTTAGTTTGTCGATTAACCGTTACTCAAGAGATTGATAAGTGTTGGAGAACCTGAAAAGTATTAAGAAGGACATGAAAATAATTGCGAAGAAGAAAATTGCAACCGGCAAGCGGTCGATAGTCGTCAACGAGGGTGAAGCCAAAGTATAAACAAGAGCGATGCCATGGAGATTCAAAGTTAGCGTGATACCGCTATGGACGCACCATTACTCTATCAAAACTAGCCAAAAAAAGTGTCATTGAAAGGTAAAACTGCATGATCACCACGAGTCCACGACTAAGAGATTGTTGCCTTGGCGACATCTCCTTTCTTTCGAAGGAGAGACTTCAATGATTCGATCATTGACTCAAGATGCAGCGTGTGATAGAAAAAAGCGACAGTTCTTATGAAAACAATTGGGTAGTTGTCTTACTTAACAAAATCAAACAAAAGGTGGGCAAAGTATGAAAAAAGTCATAAACCTATTATATTAGTACAAATTCAGTTCTAAACTTTTCAATTGAACTAATTTAGTCCTAAACCTTTTAACATTAGTATCAATTTAGTCCATCTGGCCAATTTTGGTTGGCTAGCATTGACATGGACGAAGGCTGATGGCCGGACACTGACGTGGTCATTTTTAATGATTATTTATTTTATTTTATATTTTGAATATTTTCTTTCTTTTCTTTTTCCTTTTCTTTTCTCCCTTCTTCCTCCTTGGAATATCCTTGCGGTGGGCGGTGAGCCTCCGGCCACCAGCCAGCATCCATGTCAGCGTTCGACCACAGGTCGGTGTCCATATCAGCGTTAGCAGGCCAATTTATGTGAAAATGTTTTAAGACTGAATTGGTTCAATCGAAAAGTTTATGATTGAATTGGTACTAATGCAATAAGTTTAGGACTTTTTTGGTACTTTTCCCAACAAAAGGATGATGGCATGACTGCTTCAAAAATCTTATGCGACCACAATCAATTACTTTTAAAACTTAAGTTGTTTGATAGAGGCATGATTTAATATTTAAGTACTTCAATACTCTTTTTCACGCTAAGATTGAATTTTGGCCTAAGACTAAAGTATGGATATATAAAATATAGGAGGCAAATAGAGGATGACATAGCAAGGATCAAGAACCTGGCCTGTAAAATGGGTAGCACAAGCAAGTAGCTAAAATTTGTGGGTGAGGGGGCCGAAACTTTAGTTTTTAAACTTTTGGGCCTCCAAGTCACTTAACCCCATTTTCATTGCCAAGGCTCTCTCCATTTTTATTTTTTTAATGAAAGGAAATTGTCGAATTGGTTTTTTTCCCCCTAATTTAAAGCATCAAGATTAAGACATGCCAGTCTTATAAAAAGAAGAAAAGCTACTCAAGAATTACAAAACATGAATAAGTGCAACATATATCATGAGTGAGTGCAATATACTATGTAGAGATTAACAGTCAACCAATGACATTTGGTGTAGCATATCATAATGAAAATATACGTGATGAGTGCCACATACAATTTACTACATGAACATCATTACATGTCAACACGATTAAAACCTATATGAAATATCAATTTCATTTTGCTAAATAACTAGCTTGAGCATCTTTAGGCTCCTTATCTTCTGCATTTACGCATGTCTTCTCATCTTGAACTGGTAAGGAACTTTCGGTGGCTAGATTTTGCTCATGCGTTTGTCCCCATAAGACACTGTAGAGGCCTGTTACTAGTATTATCTCACCAACTATGCTGATAAAGAAACCAAACATGAGGTCACATTAGTCACAATTAATTGAAAGCCGTGATAAGTGCACATGTTTGTGATAAAATCTATATAAGCTCAAGAAGTTCAAATCAAATCAAAAGTAGCATACGATAAGAATTGAAGAAGGCCAAAAGCTCGATTGTATTTCTTATTGTCATTAATCTTGTACTTAAATTTTTATTTTTATTTTTTAGACAGTTTCTAAGTAGAATTCAAAGGGGATTTCCTTTCATGTAGTCACAATGTAGAAGTGCTGTACAGGATGTGACATCCAGATTTTCGGGTTCTAATTTCGACTGGATAAATAGGGCCGTTTTCGTTCAGTTGAAGTTAGGGATTGTGAAATTGGGATGCAAGTGGGCTACATTGGTAAGGAAAAATACCAATGGAATGATGAGGTGTTGAATGAAATTATGGGAGTCAAATTTAATTTGAATCAAGAGGGATTAAGGTCCAATTGGGAAGAAAACTTAGCAAAATTCGTATGCCACCTCTACCCCATACTTTGGCCTACCTAAATGCTTCTAGAAGGGGGCATATTTGTCAAAAATTGAAGGGTGGAAGACAGCTGGTGGTGGCCCACGTGTGGCTGACCTAAGAGAGAGAGAGAGTGAGAGAAAAGAAGGGGAAATTGGTTTCTTCTTCCTCCCCTCTCTCCTCCGTCGACGTATCTTCCCCCATCTTCTTCTTTTTCTTCAAAACTCCATGGGAGCAGAAGACCAGCGAAGACTGAGCTGCAGTCGCTGCCTCTCGCCGTCGTCGTCGCACGCCCGCAAGCACTGGAGCTGCTCGCGCACCCGAGCTGCCGTCTGCGCGCCGCCGCCCCCTCTCCTCCCTCTGGTTCGAACAGAACCAATCAGCAAGAGCAGAAGTCGAGACAGCAGACACCGAGAGAGGAAGATCGCCGCCTCTCGCCGCCGTCGTCGCCCACCGAAGCCGGAGCCGCCGCCGCTGCTCCGCGGCCGCCCACGCCTCACCGCGCGCCCTCCGCCTCTTCCCTCTTCCTTCAGTTCGAGCAAGTCCGAGCAGCAGAAGTAGCAGCAGCGACCAACGTCGCGTCGGAGCACCGTCACCGCCCTCACCCCGCGTCGCCTTGCCGCCGAGCTGCCGTCCTCGCGCGCCACTACTGGCCGCGCGTCTTGGCGGTCTTCTCGCCCAGCTCGTCGTCCCGAGCTGCTGTCCAGCTCGTGCAGGAGTCGCCGGAGCTCCCTCCGACCACCTCCGGCCACCGTGAAGCCCCGCCTGGGTCCGGTTCAGCCCCTCCGTCCATTCCCGACCCAAACCAGCTCCGGATCCGCCCTCCTTCGCCCCCAACCAGCAGCGCACAGAGAGTGCAGAAATGGGTATTGCAGCAACTGTTTGGCCCGTTTTGGCCGTCTTCCCGAACTCGGATGCTCGGCCCGCTTTGAGGAAAGTCGATCCTCGCGTCGAGCCCGTCGTTTTGAGTGAGTTTTGCTCACTAATGCCTTCTTAGTTTGCTAATTATACTTAAAGGTTGATTAGTGTTAGTTAAGTGCAATTAGGTGGTTAGATTAGAATGGATTAGGGATTATTAGTTAATTGCATTGCATATTAGTGAAATAGTTACAATAGATAGGGAATTGCCCATAGTATTTATTGAATGCTTCTTGGGATTTTTCCCGACCCTTATCGGGTGTTAATTAGGTAATTCGGGCCTAAGTGGAATTTTTAGGAATTAAATATTAATTTTCAAAATTAATTATTTAATTATTTATTTTCCGGAAATTCAACCTGGGATGGCCGTGATCGGGATTTTATGCCGATAATCGCGCGATCCGTTTATTTAATTGAGTTTTATATTGTCTAAATTGAAATTATTGTATTTATTTATTTAATTTTCGAAATTAATTATTTAATTATTTATTTTCCGGAAATTCAACCGGGATGGCCGGTGACCGGAATTTCATGCGATTGTCGTGGTGCAGTCCGTTTATTTATTTGAGCTCCATGTTGTGCTTAATTAAATTGATTGTGCAATTTAAGGAATTCTTCCTTAATTGACTGAAATTGAGTGAAATTGAATGACTGATTGGTAGGTGGCCGAGTATGGCTATTTAGCATTTATAATACCTTGATGAGCTATAAAGTGGAGAGAGTCGTGAGAGTGAATCGAGAACTCTATTGGCCGAGACCAATCGGGTATGATGTAAGTGGACAAACGTGGTTCGGTGATTAAGGATATCATTTGGTGAAAACGGCGCCTTAAAGAACGCACGTTGCTGTCCATTACATATGTCACGTTGGCGAAAACGGCGCCGAGAGAGAAAGAATATACGTGACTTATAGACATACGTGGTTCGGTGATTAAGTATATCACCTGGCGAAAACGGCGCTTAAAGAACGCACGAGTCTTGTCTATCCCTTGCTTCATTATGGGCATACGTGGTTCGGTGATGGAGGGTATCACCGGCGAAAACGGCGCCTTAAAGAACGCACGAGTGCTGTCTATCCCTTGCTTCATTATGGACATACGTGGTTCGGTGATGGAGGGTATCACTGGCGAAAACGGCGCCTTAAAGAACGCACGAGTGCTGTCCATTGCATACATCACCTTGGCAAAAACGGCGCCCTAGGAATGATACGTGATTCGGTGATTAGGACATCACTGGCGAAAACGGCGCCTTAAAGAATGCACGTGATCGGTGATGGTATGGCGAGTTGGCGAAAAGACGCCCGAGAGAGTACATGTGATTGATGTTTGGGAACAACCTAGAGTTGGTCTGTTTGATAAGTAATCGACTAGATCGATTGATCACTACTTTGATCTGATGATGTGAATTGATTGATTGAATGGAAATGACCGTGAGTGGTATTGTTGGTGTGTAATCGACTAGGTCGATGATCGTGATGTGATTACTTGGGTGCCTATTTGATCCGTGCTAATATGCGAGGTGGAATGCGAGGCCAAGGTAAGCCCTCTCGACTCATGTTGTGCATAGGCAACCCTAAGGTGTATTAGTTTACTAATCGGGTCTTAGGGGTAGAACTTGCCGAGACATAGTCTCATCCCGGTTTGGGGACAACATTTCGGGACCCCGATGAAGAACCCGAGGAGAAAGAATTCGAAGATGAGTATCGGAGGAGAACTACGAGGATGCTCAGTAGGACCCGATGAGAATTGAGTCGCCAATCCTATCGATGATTTTGGTGTAGAATCTATTTAAGTAGAAACCAACCTTTTTAGCATGACTTGTATTTGTAAATAAGGGTGTTGGTTTTAAGGTTAAATTTTCTAGTCCTACTTGTATATCCCATTGCTTTATTGTCCAGGGGATTTTTATAATCTTCCGCATGTGCTATAAAAAATGAAAGGGTCGGCGATATGTAGTCTTGGGATATCGCATTTTAAAATCGACCAAAGTTGAAGGATGGTCACGAGACCGAGGGTCGGGGCGTGACACGGGAGGGGGGTTGTCAGCACACGAAACTACGTAACCCGTGACCTGCTTCATTTAGTAGTGGAGATCAGCTTTGGCTCGAGGTTGCCAGTAGGGGAAGATAGGACGGTGTGGACGGCTGAAGTTCAGTAAATTCTCTTATCCTTACTGCTTTACTGATATTGCTGCATAACTTTGCTGATGCTTTAAGATAGTGTTGCATAACATCTTTAGTACTTCAGTTCTCGTCCTCTTCGTGATTTTTCGTTATCCCCCCAATTTCACCGCCCCGTTTTTGTCCACCACACTTTGATCTTAATCTTTAAGATCTACATCAAGGATCAAAATGTCTAAAATTTATAATAAAGACTTAGTTCAATGAATTAAAAAAGGCTTGACTGTGCTTTACTGTGCAGGGATGGACATGGGTTTGGTAGGCTCGTCAAGCAAGTGCGATAGGTTGCGTTTGGGCTGGGTCATAAATAGTTCGACGAAAATGAACCCTTTTTTTTTGGAAATGTAAATTTCTTGACTCTTAAGTCTTTTTTTTTTTTTTAAAAGCATTTTTCTCCTTAAATTGTTGCCTTTGAATAATGAGCGGCTCCATGGATTGACTCATCGAGTTAATGAAGGTGTCTGGGTATTGAGTTATGAATAGGGGTATGAAGGCGGTGGTGAAAGTCTGGCTTGGGTCATTTATAAATCATGAAATGGGTTGGGGCTTTAGTTTTTGGTTAAACATAGACAGGTTTTGGGTTTTCTACAAATCAGGAAATGAGTTCCAATGGCAAAGTTCCAAAAAAAAAAAAAAAAAAAAAACACACACACACACGGCATTCGACCCACCTGACCTTGGTATGACCCATATTTTAAATTTTAAGCTGACCTATTTATGACCGACTTCCATAGCTTAAAATATAGGGACCTGATTCAATGACAGCCTTATGGCTTTGGGCTCATCTAATCCGAAAACCTATAGGTTTCATTTGTCCCAACAGGATTGGACAATGCACGTATTTATTGACATACGTGTATCACTGTACTATATTTCATATCAATTATTAGAGGCGATGTAGTTTGAAATAGTATAGAATTTACCTGCCACATTCATGTTCTCACCAAAGAGAAACATGGAACTGATCATTGTTAGGATTGGACTCAAGGGTGTTGACATGCCTTGGAATACTGGTCCCTTCATTGCAATCACCCAAGATTGTAGATAATATGAAACTCCTGTGACCACGAATCCCTGATCACACATATTTATAAATTCTATATTATAATGTCGAAAGTATACACTTTGCACACAATTTGATTAGCTTAAAAAAAAAAAATCTATTGCGATCTTGTCATATCATTCACTAAATTAGTTGTCATACTATAGTTTCTCTTACGACTAACAACAAAATTTAGTATTGAACCCCAAGGGCAACACTTCTACTTGGTGGGTTGATGCTGATTTTTCAATTCATGGTTCCGTATGTTCAATCTCTCAAATTTTGCAAATCTGAAGAGTTGCTTGGTAGTGAGAAATTTCAAGACTTGTTTTTGGGTAAAAAAGGAAAAAGGATAAAGATAATTGCAAAATCATCCTCAACTTTGCTCTCCATGTCAAGTACCCCAATCGCACTTCAAAATCTACATTTTGCATCTTCCCAACCTATAAAGATCCATTTGGCTTTATGCACACCCAATCACACGCAAGCCCCTCTCCCTGGCTTCCCTTCCATTTATGTCTCCAAATACAACACCCTCGCCCTCGGCCGCCACCCGCGCCCCTCCCTGCATCCCTGCCTTTGTCTGTGGCAAGATTGTTTGTAGCTCGCAACGGCAAGGCCACTCGAGTTTGGCCTAAGCCCATGGCTGGTGGTTGCTGAGGCCATGCGAAGATGGCGTCTCGCTCACGAGGGCTGCAGCCAGCTGCAAGCCTCTGCGACAGGCTCGCAAGCTGCACAAGGTCTATAGCAAAACTTGAGCATGGTCGCCACGAATTCCATCTAGCCTTGAGCTGGTGCGGCAACGCTGTCGGCCTTGAATCGAAGGTCGGTGACGACCTTTGAAGGAGCAACAATAGCACGCGGTGGAGAGTGGGAGACCTAGTGGTGGGTGTGTCGGACTAAGTAAGCCTCTTGGGTGAGAGGAAAGAGTGTGGGTGGCTATTGGGTTTTTTGAAGGTGGGGTAATATGGGAAATTAAGTAGCAATTTGGTATACTATATGCGGGTGAAAATGCAACTTAAAATCCACTGTGAAAAATGAGAATTCTAATTGTAGGATTTGGAATGTAACTAGGGTTTTTGGTATGAGAAGTGAAGTTGAAGATGTTTTTGTTATTTTTCTCAAAAAAGGATGCAACTTTTCAAACTTTATGGTAACTTTAGATTTGACAATTATGAGAAGAAAAATAATGAACTTGAATAACCCATCTATGATTTTCCCTATGATCATTACTTAACCTATACTTTTCTAAGTCCTTGTAAATATTACCCCACTTTTTTTTTTCTGGTGGAAAATATTACCCCACTTTAGCAGGTTCAATTCTAAATTTCGAAAGTGATTGTTGTTTTCTTACACAGTAAAGGACCGCAAGTAGTCTGACATTCCAAGCAAGCTTCCACTCAGAGAGGTCTCTTTCCACAGTGATTGCCACAAGAAATGACTGAACTGTGCCTGATAGACACTGAAGACTTGTGAAGTGAAGTTTTGATGGATAGGTTTTCAAGACTCCTGCCTGCTTATATAAAAATAAAGAAGTTGGATTCCAAGATGCGATGAGGAAGACGTGGATTCCAGAATTGTTCACTGTTATTTGTGATCTAATTTACTCATGAGTGCAGTTCAGCACTAAAAGAATCAACACCCAAAAGGAATGCACTCACGACTAAAATATGACGAAATGATTTTCACAATTGTTAACAACTTTAATTTATGATTTAAAGTTCCTACAACCTAGAAGACAAAATTAGTGTTTCATCTAACATACTCATACTAGTAAGTGCATTTCAAAGTTTACAATTAATAAACTAGAAATAATATCTAACCAATAGCTAGAATGTATAAATTTATACCATGGTTCTAATTCTGTTGTGCCTGGCACCCAATCGATACTGTATTACTTAACCATAAGCCTTTGTCTGCTGTCTCTCGAGGTGCTTTTATTATATGATCATTGTTAGGACCACGATCAGTGTCCAAAAATGACTTATATATTCATGATTGGAGGTTGACATGTGTTTTTGGAGTTAGTTTTGTAACTAAATCTTCCTTGTGTCCACCATCCAATAGTGAGTGTAAATTATTTCTTGATTTATTTTTCTATTGTTTATTATACTGTCAATGAACAGCTTTTTTAGCAAGATGCGATATTAGTACCTATACAAGGTAATAGAGAATTAAAACTTGCGGATATAGAAAATATCCAACCTAAAAGTCGCTTTTAAGGGAGAGTGCACATATGTAAGAGGCTAGTACAAACCTCTTATGCAAAAGTTTTTGGATACTCTAATTACTCATTTCACATCAACATATGTATATATCTATATAGTCGAAGAATTAGAGTTGTTCAAGTTAATCTAGACCACGGTCTTTTTCTTTTTGTTCTTTCCCCTTGTGATCTTCCTAGCAAGATGTATTAGCCATTCAAGAGATCACGAAATATTTCACATAAATGCATCTCATCATGAGCAATATTTTGAGCTTACTAAGATTGATCTTCAAAATTGATTTATTAAATGATGTGTCAACAATTAATATTAGTTCGACAAATCTTTTAGTAAATCAATGTTGTAAATCATTCTTAATAAATCCTTAATTACTCCTTTGCTATATTTGGCATGGTCAATGATAAGTTGGGGATACCTGGAGAACAAACGCTAAGTCCCAGGAGGAGACCGCAAGGAACGAGAGGAAGCAACCTACGATCCATTTTGTGCTTCCAGTGGATGAATCATGGTGTTGGAGTTGGTTTTGGGCATAGTGGAGGGCAAAAGGAGGCTTTAGAATTGGTCCATTGAAAAACGCAAGGGTGGCCCCTCCTACCATGCAAATTGTTATTCCTCCAAGCTTCGCAACTCCTGCTATTTCCCTTACGTTCACCTTCTCCCTCCTGACAAAGTAATCTAAAAGTTACAAAGCATTTTGAGTCCACTGTAACGGTTTTGCATTAGGATTTTGAATAATCTAATAAACCTTTATATAGAGTTCCGTGCAATGTGAGAAGAGTAAGAGTCTACAGGCTTTCGAAAAAATATTAGGTAGACTCATCCGATATTGGTGGCTGGAGGATCTTGGGGGTGGCTAGCACAGTTGGTTTAAAGAGTTAATGCATCAAATCACTGGGAAGAGGAGTACCCGAGAAGGACAGCGAAGAAGAAGGTTGTAATAGGTACGCAGTTTGTAGCTGTAGATGCGAGTGAAGCTGAAGTATAGAGGAGCGCAATCCCATAGAGATTCATAGTGAGCGTGTGACTGCAATACACGTATATTTCATCAAATATATTACAAAAATGGAATAAACTCTGTAATGTTCAGTTACAGAGATTCCAGGCATGTTTTGAACTCACCTCAGGAAAGCGACCACAGAGATCTTGAAGAAAATGAGGAACGTGAGCGGAGTCGTGGATCTCCTTTCGAAGATTGCTGACAACAGGAACAAGAAAACAGATCCAGTGAGTAGCCGGTAGAAGACGAAGACACTGCTCTTCATGCCACCATTGATTGCGGCCTTTGTGAACAAGGTCATGCCTGCCTGGATAATCTGGATCGAAATGGCAAACACGTACGGATTCTTCAGTCCCATTTTGCACTCTAAGTGAGGATAACAATTGTAAGTTTTGAGCTGTAAGGAGGGCATTTGATATAGCAAATAAAGTTGAAGATGGTTTTTATAACTTTCCCCAGAAAGAAGCAACGTTTCAAGCTTTATATTTACTTCTGGTTTGACAATTACAGAAAAGGCAGGACATTAAACTTACTCATTCAAGATGATTTTCCCTTTGGTCGTTACCTAACCTATACTTTTCCAAGTCATTTAGAATATATCTCAGGTAGAAGAGGACTCTTGCTCTCTTACACGATGAAGGACTGCAAGTAGTCTAAAATTCCAAGCCAACTTTGACTCGGAGAGGTCTCTTGAACAGCAATTGCCACATGAAACGACTGAAGTGTGCTTCATAAACACAAAAGACTTGTGAAGTGAAGCTTCGACGAATAGTTTTTCAATACTCCAGCCTGATTATGCCAAGAGAAAGAACTTATATTTATATGACTTCTGTTGTAAAGGTAAAAGGAAAAAAAATGGTTTCCAATAAACCAGGACAGTAAAGGTTAACATAATGTTACATATGACTTGGCAAAAACAAAACAATGTTTCATATCCAGTCAAGATTCAAGATCCAAAAGTTACGGGCGCATGGTTCAAGCGATGAGAATGATGTGGATTCCACTATTGTTAGCTGCGATTTATGATCTAATTTACTTATACTTTCAGAGGCCGGTTAACATCATCCAATAAATGCAACGCAAGTTAAAAGATGCAGAGGACGTGGATTCCACAGTTGTCGAGTACAGCTGTAATTTATAATTTAAAAATCCTATAATCTAAATTAAGTTTATGTTTGATCTAACAAACTCGGGTTAGAAAGTACGTTAGAAAAGCTTAAGCTATTATTTAAGTGCGTAAACCTAATTATACGTATATGAATGTGGAATTTAGTGGCTATTAACAAAGTAGAAGCAACATTTAACTATTATCTGACTGCAGTTAGAATGTTTGGATTTATGCCGTGGTTCTACTTTTGTCGGACCCAACGCACCATCATACAAAATTTCATGAACCATACCCTTTTTTGCTTTTTTCTTTTTTCCCTAAATTATATCACTTATTGTTATGTGGACTATAGATATCAACGAAATGTTACATATTCATAATTGGATAGTTAACATGTGCGTTGAAGTTAGTTTTGTAATCAAATTCTTCCACAAGTCTACCATATAACGGTAAATGTAAATTGTTTCTCATACTGGCAATGGATTTTATTAAAATGCTTATTACATTACATTTTTTAGTATAAATTCCATGAAAAATCGTGAGATAAATAGAAGTAGAGCTTTAGGTGCTGGGATGGAGAGACATGAATCATGTTTGCTAATTATTTATCCTTAATGTATTTATCAATGTTGTCCTCCCTATGGACATCGCACCAACCTGACCAAATCAAATCCTTTGTGTCGATATATTTTTCTACCATTTAATTTACAATGAATTGGTAGCTTCTTCTAGCAATAAGTGAAATTAGTAACTTGATACCGTCATAGAATTGAAACCCAAAAGTCGTTTCTAGGGGAGGAACCCCTCGACCGGCGGTGTCGGATCTGGCTGGGGAACGGGAACCCAGGCGGAGGCCGAGCCCTCTGCACGAGCTTGCTGAGACAATGCCGGAGGGTGCGTGTGGCTACGAAGATGCGAGCGGCGCCGCCCGTCTCAGCCATCCCCGTCGATGCCGCAAGGAGCAAGGAGAGAGGTGCTTGGGTCGCATGAGGAAAAAGAAAAGTAGAAAAAAAAAAAAGATAAAAAGGGGGAGGGCAGCTCTCTTCCGTCTCTTGGGCACTGTTTGTTAACCATCCAAACAATGCCTGATTTTGATTTTTTGTTCCCAGAATTAGTTTGGGACGAGAATCGCATTTGGTAAAATTTTTGTTTCAGGGACCAAATTTGTTCCCAGGAACAGATTGGGAAGAGAATCAAGAATAAAAAAAAAAAGTTGATTCTTGTTCCGAGAACAAAATTGAAAATCAAAATTCTTCTTCTCTTTTCTTCTTCTTCATCAACCGCCATCCCGTGACTGCCGCCCGCCACCGCCCGCCGCTGTCCGCCGCCGCCAGTCGCCGCCGCCGGTCGCTGGCAACTGGTTCGGCGAGCTCGCCGGAGGCTCGCCAGGCAAGGGCGAGGTCCGACGAGCTCACCCAGCCACCGGCGAGGCGAGGCCCGCGTGGCCACTGGCGAGGCCGAGCGGCTGTTGGCTGGGCGAGCGCGAGGCTCGCCCAACCCTGTTGGTGGCCAGGCGGGCCTCGCCCAGCCCCGGCAAGGCCGAGCCTCAGCGGGGCTAGGTGAGGCTCGGCCGACGAGGGCCTGCCTCGCCGAGGGTTGGTGACACTCCGGTGAGGTCGTCGGCCCTCGTCTGGCTAGTCGCCGGACTGGCGACCGGCCTGAAGAAGAAGAAGAATAGGAGAAAAAAGAAAAAAAAAAAGGAAAAAATGAAAAAAAATGAAAAAAAAAGAAAAAAATATAAAAATTATTTAAAAATTAAAAGAAATTGATTTGGAAAGAATCAATTAACACGATACCAAACGCAATTCTATTCCGAATTAGAAATTTTGGGCGATTCTACCAAACGCATTCTTTTACTCATAATCGTTCCCAGAAATAGAATAAAAAATAATAATTTATTGTTAGAATGCGTTTTACCGGGAATAGAATCGTTACCAAACGCGTCCTTGGTGAACATAGTGGGGCCACTCTTTTCTCTAGTTTGACCATGCGCAGAAAGGGTAAAATGAGAGAAGTGAGGAAAAGACAAAAAGAGAGAAAAGACAAAAGATGGAGAGGGAAAGAATAATGAAAAATCAAGTGGGGAGATTCCTCTGTAGCCTTCTGGAGGCACGACCCGGGTCGGATCCAAATCGGATCAACCAGCGGGTCGGACCGGCCCAAGTCACTTGTATTATTGTTATCTTTTCTTATATTTACGTTTATAATAAAAATAAAAAAAAATTATATTTTCCAAAAAAAATCAGAAAAAGTCAAAAATAGTTTTGATTAGTTTTCTCCAAAAAATGCATAAAAAAATCTTTTAAAAATTTGTGAAACTAGGGAAAGGCCTAAAAAAATGTTTTCTCTAGGTATCTTTCTTTTAGATGCATAAAAAAGAACCAAAAAAAGAATAAAATCAAACTTGATGTTTAAACAATATTAGGTACTGGAAGGGCATTAGTTCATTAACTATAATAATCAAGTTCGCGATCCTAGTCTCTTTGGTTGCACATGAGTGAAGTATTTCTTCCGATATTTCACTTAAATTTCTAATCGACTCACCTCAAATTGATTAGTGGCGACTCCTATTTTAAAATTGACTTGTAGATTAAAAACTCGAATTATAAGTCGTGAATTGGTGGGCTTGGGAAAGCCCGCGCTAAGCCCTATGATTAGTCGAGCCATTAGCCTTCACACGCGCCCGCGCGTAAAAGGGCGCTGAAAAAAAGGAGGTCGCGACAGTGGTGAGGATGGTATTGTCACTTTGTGGAAAGTAACGTTACAGCCCTCTAAGCGTTACTCTAACATTTATTGCATATTTTGGTATTTTAGTATTGTCACGCCCCGATCCTCGAGCACGCGCCCATCCCTCATCTTGATCGATTAAAATTTTGTGATATCCCAGGACGTATCGCCAACCCTTTCATTTTCATATGCACATGCGGAAGCAATTAAAAATCCCTAGACAATAAAACATTGGGATAAAACAATAGGACTAAATTTAAAACTCTTAAAAACCTTCACACTTATATACACGGTGAACTATTAAATTAATTCACATTAAGCCAGTTAAAACAATGTCTACAAGTAGAAGTGGGGTTCTACGAGCCACGATCCCCGTTATCCTCTTCATCACCCTCCATACTCCAACTGGAGCCTTCAGCAGACTGCATCGAACTTTCGAGATCTTCAAAATCCAAGTCTACTGCATCTAGGGACCTGAAATGGTTATTGAATAACCAACGAGATAACGTCTCAGCAAGTTCTACTCCCTAAGACCCGATTAGTAAACTAATACACCTTAGGGCTGCCTATGCACAACATGAGTCAAATGACTTACCTTGGCCTCAGATTCCACCTGCATATTAGCACAGTTCAATAGGCACCCTAGCAATCACATCAAAGATCGATGTCTCGATCAATCGACCTAGTCGATTACAAATAAACAAGACCACTCACTGGTCCTTTCCATTCAATCAATCAATTCATAACATCAGATCAAAGCAATGATTAATCGACCTAGTCGATTACACATCAATCAGACCATACTTTCCCCACAATGTATATCTAGTTGTCGAGCACACATGCATTCTCTTAGGTACTAGTTCACCAAAGTGATGCATCAAATCACCGAGCCCACGTCTCTTTTTACGATGCCCGGGCCCACGTGCATTCTCTTAGGTACTAGTTCACCAAAGTGATGCATCAATTTACCGAGCCCACGTGCCCTTTTTACGATGCCCGGGCCCACGTGCATTCTTTTAGGCACTCGTTCGCCAAAGTGATGCATCAATCACCGAGCCCACGTGCCTTTTTTACGATACCATACTCAATCGTTGGACTCACGTGCATTCTCTTAGGCGCCAAGCTGCCAAAGTGATGCATCAAGTCACCGAGCCCACGTGTCCTTTTAGATGCCATACCTAAACGTTGGGCCCACGTGCATTCTCTTAGACACTAGTTCGCCAAAGTGATGCATCAAATCACCGAGCCCACGTGCCCTTTTACGATGCCCGGGCCCACGTGCATTCTCTTAAGCACTCGTTCGCCAAAGTGATGCATCAATCATCGAGCCCACGTGCCCTTTTTACGATGCCATACTCAATCGTTGGACCCACGTGCATTCTCTTAGGCGCCAAGTCTGCCAAAGTGATGCATCAAGTCACTAAGCCCACGTGTCCTTTTGGATGCCATACCGAAACGTTGGGTCCGTGTTCATTCTCTTGGCACTAGTTCGCCAAAGTGATGCATCAAATCACCGAGCCCACGTGCCCTTTTAGATGCCAATACTTAATAACCACTCCACTATCGATACTAACAATCGGTACTCAATCATTTCCCAATCAAATAATTAAAAACAACCATTTAGGAACATATCCTAAAATTCCACATTTAATTCAATTCAGCACTATTCAAAGCTCAAACAAATAAACGGACAGAGCCACGACAATCAGCATGAAATTCCGGTCACCGGCCATCCCGGTTGAATTTCCGGAAAAATAAATAATAATTAATTAATTTCGAAAATTAATTAATTAATTCAATATAATTTATAAAAATACTAACCAAGGCCAAAATCATTAAATTAAATACCAATATGGACCCGGGAAATTCCCAAACCCTTTAAGATAAATAACATAATTTTTCTAGACCTCACTTAATCTAATCTAACCACCTAACATGCATCATTAAGTCACTAGTTTAATTATTCTAAACTAATCTAACCATCTAATTGCACTTAATTAAATCTAATCAACCCTTAGGCATCATTAGCAAAATAAGAAAGCATTAGTGAGTAAAACTCACTTGGCAAAGCGATGACCGGAAAACCGCGACGGCGGCCGAATCCCAAAATTTCGGCGGCGACGATAGACACCCGGGCCGGGCCAAGAAACTTTGCAAGCCCGCAGAAATTCTGGGCTTGGGCCTACTGAACTGGGCTTGACTTGCGGCTTGTTGGACCGAAATTCTCACTGGGCTGAAACTGAATTCATGGGCCACAGCTTGGCTTCGAATGGGCTCAACTACTGAGCTTGCGGGCTGATCTGGCTTGATGGAGAGTTGGGCCGAAATTGCTGTGAAGATGGGCCTCCAAAAACTAACTGAAACTGAACTCGTGTGGGCTGGATGCTGGGTCGAGTTTGATGGCGATGGGCTCACGAAATTCGCTGGATGGAGCTGCACGAATTCATGGGATGTCGCGGCGTGAGGGCATCTGCAGGAGCTCGGAAAATGCTTCGGTGCTGCAAGTGAAGACGCCAGATGGTGGGGGACGCGCGGCCAGAAGGGTGGAGCAGCTTCGTTGGCGCCGGTGCAAGGAAGGAGCTGCAGGTCTTCGATGCAGCTGCTGGCAAGCTGGCGGATGGGTACATGTCTAAGAAGCCACAGGAGTCAACGAAGGAGGTTTCGGACGTGTGGCAGCTGGCACTCGACCGACGTTGTTGGCGCATGAATGGAGAGAACAGCAAGAGAGATGGGACTAGCTGAATTCACTTCGGTGGCCGCGAGCTGGAGTCAACAGGGCTTCCTTTGTTGACCCTTGAAGACGCGTGGCCGAAGCACGCTCGGTTTGGGGGCTGCAGTCTCGTGGATTGAAGGACGTGCGGCAAGGGTTTGGGGAATTGCTTCGGTTGCTGCTCGGTCAACAAGATGGAGAAGCTGTTGGTTTTGTTGACTACGAAGACGCGTGGCTTCGACTGGTGAATCGGTGGAGGAGAATCGGTGATGGCGCAAAAACATGAAGGCTTCGATGAACTTGCAGTTGCTGAAGGAGTGAGGAAAACGTGGAGACGGAGACACGCTGCTTCGTGGGAATTGGTGATGAATTGGAGAAGGTTTTGCTCGGTTATAGAGAGAGAAGAAGAGATGTGATTTCGGATGAGATGGGAACAAAAGCGAAAGCAGAAGGTTGTCGGGTCAGGGGGCTACGCACGAAGGAAGGGAGTTCAAAGTCATATCTTCTCATCCTCTCCATTAAATTCATGTCCCCCTAATAGTCCAAAATCTTATCTTCTTTGTCCCCATTTCTTTCTTGCAAAATAATCCACCAAAATTTGCTGTTCCGGCCTAAATCCGAATTTTACATTTTTGGCACTCAACTTCGGTCTCAATTTCTTCTCCGATTATCCAAATCGAGGTCCGATTTCGCTGAAGAAAAATCCCATACCATTTTCTACAAGTCCCCAACACTCAAAGGCTCAACTTGAAAGTCCAAATTTCCTTTAATTTGGCCCGTACGAATCTCCGCTAATTTTCCGCGACATCCGAACTGATTTTCCTTAAAAATCTCGGAATTTCCGAAAAATCTTCTGAGACTGAGTCGACGTTCCTAGAATTTATTGTGACATGACAGAATCTTCAATTTCTGAAATCGAACTCGAATTCATGGTTAATTTCTATTCGACGCGTTTTTAACGTGACCTAAGCTACCGGATAGCTTTCGGGCATTTTTAGTGCAAATGACTCGTGGTCGATTTTCTTCGAGCCACAATGAACCTACTCGACTCATTGGCGACTCTCGATTGTCGTGAAAATCCCGAAAATCCAAATACGGACACAGGGTACCAAAACAATAAGAAAATCAATCTAGTGCCGGTCGACGAGAATTTTCCAATTTAGTGGTGTCACCCACGATTAGCCACACATCTCTGTCGAACCAGCCTATCTCTGATTTCAAATCGATTTTATACTGTGCCGCAATGGCCTCTTAAGACAGACACGGTCGAGGAGCCGATTCCTAGTCGAACTCTTAAGACAGACACGGTCGAGGAGCCGATTCCTAGTCGAATTCTTAAGTCTATTTGCATTAAAATCCTTATTATTTTCCCCAGATAGCCTAGTTATCTCGAGAGTGATCAGCTCTGAGAACAGCCCTATAGGCGCGTCAATGAAATACCCAATTTATTCAGTAGAAAACAGAGTTGAAAATCTGGGATGTCACAAGTATTTGACGTATATTAGTATAGTTTACTATTTAATAAAATTCTATTAGAGAATGATGGAAGCGGAAAAAGGAAATAAAAAAAAGGGGGGGGGGGAAAGCAAATAAAAATGAAGAAGGCAAGAGAGTTATAAGAGATTCTCACCATCTCCATTTGTGTAATTTTGAAATTCATTTACACTAGTATGCTGTTTACAACAAACAACGGATGTGATAAGATATGGAAAATATTTACATTTATTATTACTATTTACCAAACAATGGATATTATATAGCAAAATTTATGAATTTCATATAATCTCCTATCTATTCCCATCCTCACTAGAAATCTAGAAGACCAAATGCTGCCTGTGGCCTTTTTCTTTTATCTTTACCCCTGAAATCTTCCTAACAAGATGTATTAGCTGTTCGAGAGATCAAGAAATATTATACATAACTGCATCTCATAATAAGCAATATTCTGAGCTTACTAAGATTGATTGGCGAAAGCAGTTTATTAAATGCTTTCCACCTGTGGCATTTGCCTTGACGGGCTCAGTTTCTTTTTCTCTAGATGAACCATATTATAGCGGGATGAAGTGATGTTGAGGTTAAACTTACATTGTTTGAGGAAAGCATCGGACAACTCTTCCCAAGTTTTGACAAAATTTACTTTCTTCATAATGTCCCACCACAGTGTGGCCCAGTCAAAATTCCTTTATAGAATTGGATCATGGACCATTTTCACAAGATAAATCTCTAGATGAACCTTTGGACACAAGATGTCATTATACTTGTCAAAATCAGGCAGTCTGAAATTCTTCGGCTCTCTGAACTTGGCATAATGAGAAAGGTCAGTCGGGCATGGTTTACTAAGCCTTGTAACTGTTGGAGCTTTTCTTCGATCTTTCCAAATCAGTCATCCTCCTCAGTCTTTGGGGCAACAGAATGCACGAGGGGCGTAGTATTGCCAATAATGACTTGAGGTGGGTCATCGATCACGTTTGGGATTTTGTAATAGCAGTTGACGGGGCGCTAATAGTTAAGCCCTTGCTTCTATTTTTAAGATCAGTAGCAGATTGATGGGGTGGCAGTACCTCAACTTGCTGGCACTGCAGAAATGATGCTTGCTTGAAGAGTTTCAAACTGCTTCAATAGTTGTTCCAGCACATTAAAAACTTGCTTTATCTCGGTTTCAATATTAGCATTATGCGTTGAAGTCACCTAAATTGGACAAAGAAAAAAGAAAAAGTGAGGCAATCGATCAATGATTTAATATGCTGTTGAAAAGAGAGATTTTTTTTTTCATTTATTTTATAAAGACAATTTTCCATCAAATTGTTATTAGATATTGAGGACTTAGAGACTCTCCTGAGAGTAGTTAAGAATTGAATCCAATTTTTTTCCATTATTTTCGTATCAATAATAGTACGAAACAAAGGCTCAAGTCCAAATTGTTCAAGAATAGTGGAATAGTGGTGTTGAGTTTCTCGACCCTTTGTTGTAGGATTACTCATTTCTATTTCTTGATGGGAGAAGGAAGGGTTATAACTCAACGGTAGAGTGTTACCTTGATGTGGTGGAAGCTATCAGTTTGAGCTTGATTATCTCTAAAACCAATGTGAGTTTTTGTATTTTAACTTACGCCCTTGCAATAATCGAATGAGAATGGATAAAAGGCTTGTGGGATTAATGTGAGGGGGTAGAGATGGCTATATTTTTGGAAGTGAACTCCAGGCAAATACGAAATGTATAGATACAAGTTATGCCTTGGAATGAAAGATAATTCCGATTTAGCTTGGTCTATGAACAAGGATGATTAGTTTATGATGATGGTTGAATAGCTCATTTGAATTTAATAATGAAATTGTTTGTGCATGAAATCGTATTCCTAAACATGAACTAGGAGATTGAAAAAAAAAATGAATTGGAAACAATCACTTTAAGCAATTTTCAAAAGGCATGAGTGGATGTAGTTGATTTGGGACCAAGAGAAAGAAAGTGCTTCTATTGAAGAGGCCCACGCTTCTTGTCTTGAAGTAAGTACACCGGTGACATATATAAACATGAAATCAAGGTTGATTGACCAATTGCTTTATATAAGTAGCAGTTCAACTAGACCCCAAATGATCTCCCCTCCTTTCCTTCGGCCGCTTGTTATAAGACAAATGTCTAGTGAAACAGCTCAAGAGGGTAGTTAAAAACGTGCTTCTTGTTTATATGCTTAGCACATGCAAGTCGAATCTTGTTTTTGGGAAAAATCTATGCTCTGTAAATAGACAAGGGCTGACCTTAATGAATGGACTATAGCTAGACAGAAATAGGGTAGTGGAAGAATTTTGTTTGATTCCCATTATACACGACGTGGCAAAAAAGACTAATTCCCATCTTAAGAAAAAAAAAACCTTTTTCGTTTTTTAATATTGATATTTCCTTCTATTCAAATCTTTTTTTTTGGAAGCTATTGAATCGACGTGATCAACTATAGGTGTAGTCCTTTATTAGCATATTAATAGGGTGAGGCGTGCCCCATGAACATTGAACCATCTAGCGTACTATAGGAGACCATAGGGGCTGGGATTTCTTACGAAAACTTACCCATTCAAATTATGACTTATTAGGAGCACGTTCTTCTGTATCTGAAAACCTCTTAATTGGGTGATTGGAATCATCAATTTCATCTAAACACATGAAAAGACTGAAAACATTTATGTGAGAAATGAAATTTGCAAGAGTTCAAGAGGAGCATGAAAGGTTTTCTTTCAATTTTCTTTAAAATGAG
The DNA here is from genome assembly GCA_014182365.1 of Eucalyptus tenuipes. Lineage (NCBI taxonomy): Eukaryota > Viridiplantae > Streptophyta > Magnoliopsida > Myrtales > Myrtaceae > Eucalyptus > Eucalyptus tenuipes. Next base: position 2,758,131 of record CM024545.1, read on the forward strand.
TGAGGGATAAAAATGTTTTAGCTAAATTATGTTAATAAAGTTCATCCCGGCAAATACTTATTTGACCACTCATGCATTGAAGGATTAATTTTGCAATTTTACGGTGATGGAAAACTATAACCCAATGAATGCTAGGGGGAATATCCTACTTAACTGGCACATTGATGATTGTTTTGAAAAAAAAAAATCCGGCTGAAATGAATAGTGGGCATGCATTGCAATTAGCCTTGAAAATTTTCTTTATTTCATTGATTTTAATTCTGAAAAATCAAATAATATTGGTATTGGCTCTAAACCATTAAGCGGCCTAACAAGTTCAGACCCAAGAGGAATTCATATGGCAATGCTATATTTTTCCAAAGTTGAAGTTAGCTCGTGTTTACCAAATATGAATGCGGACGTATCAGGGGACCAGAAGTATAGTATCGCTTGCATGACACCACTATGGACTTCAATATCTAGGAGAGGAATGAGGCGGCCCATCTTTGACGTCACATAATTTAGACCCTCTCGATCCAATTTCCTCCACCTACCTCTCTTTGAGCAAGCTCTTGGAAGTAGAAATGAGTTGAATATTGGTCCTCACCATTGTAAAAAGATTAACACCAATGATGAACCTTTTGTCATGGACCAATAAAAATATAATTGCATAATAAAAGGGTAGAAAACTTACTTGATCAAGGAAAAATGACAATCACATAAACATGTGCATGATAGCGTGAGATTTTATGCCTGCAACTATGAGGCTTAACAAATGGGTTTAAGAGAATGGTCCAACTAGTTGCAAACTCGAGTACTAAGGTTGAGTCTTCTTTAACTCCGGCTCATTCAAAAGGTTATGTTATAGTTGCATGATTTCATGGACAAAGATAAACACTTTTTGATGCCAAGAAAAAGTTTGAGATTGAGAAGGGAAACCTTTATTTCACAGTCTCTCGTTTATGGTCGTATCCTTCTCAAGACCATCTTAAATATTTTAACTAATTGCTGTTTAAGTCCGACGGGATGGTGTGTGTACAAAAATTCAGTGTTAAAGCATATAGAGCATGTAGAGCAATTTATAATGAGAGCACCACCTCAATATCAAATTAAAACATTCATTCACATCACCATTGTACAAAACAAAAGTTAGCGAAGGCAACCATCTTTATAACTCACATCTGCAAATACATTTAACACTTCATATTAGAGGCTTACCTTGTCTCCATGTTGCCACAATATATATATTTGAAAAGAAAAAGTTTAGGCCTAAATCTATTAAGAGTTTAAACTCAACTCCCTAGTGAAGTCACCATGTTGTTGTGAACTTCCCAGAGGTGAATCACTAAAAGGAAAGCTAATAGGTTACAAAGTTTACTCTTAGCGCGGACTCTCCCAAGTCCATGCCAATCGCAAATTTTGGGCATTTTAATGTAATCAATAAAAATGCAATTAAAGTCATTCAAGAATCGCCATTAATCTATTGTGATTGTGAGTTGATTAAAAACTCAAGTAAAATGTGGGAGAAAATTTTAATTCTATGAAGAATAGATATCATGTATATTGGAACTTACTCACACTATATTAATCTAACGCTCTTTCGGTACTTTTTCTCTTTAGTTCAAAAATATCTTTTGCAAGCAATTGTGGTCAAATTTAATCTTAAGCCACTAGCTTATTATGAGTGATCTTGCAGATGCATAATCAAGAATTTAATATTCAATAAACCAAAGAATTAATAAATTGCTAAAAAGGGGGAAAACCTTAATGCATTAAGCAAAGTGTGACATCGATGCCCCAAATATCGACAAGATGCTAATTTAAAAATGTATGCACGACCTAAACATTATTTTTGGATGTAACGACATTTAAATCTTTTTGAACTTTGTTTTTGGTGAATGCAATCCAAATTTATGTCTATGTGACTTGTAATTTAAACTAACACAACATGACAATAACTTAAATGCAATCCTTATGTAACCTAGACCTATTGACGGTTAAATGAACTATGACCTAATCTAACATAACATGTGATACGCCTAAAAAGTTTCAAGACAAATCAAAGTTTAACAACTATTGGAATTTAGGTTCGGTTTAACATCTTACCTAATTTGGACTTCGTTTCCAACTACTACTGGCAACGAGGAGACTCATGGTGATCGGAGGTGAGGGGGCACATGGCAAGTAAGCGTTTGCAGCAGAGGAAAGCTCAGCGATAGTTTCGAGAAGCTTGCAAGGATACCGAGGTTAACATCGATTTCCGAAATTGATAAGAGTGATGAGGAATCATCTGGAGACCTGCAAAAATACTGAGAATGTGATGGGTTTGTCTGGATTTTGCCAGTTGTTCTCCGGCAGTTGCAGGAGTGAGCTAGACGCAGCAACAAGTAGTGGTATTGGCATTGCTAGCGGTGGTTACTGTTAAGATCACCGCCTCTCTCTCTCCTGGAGTTCTCTAGATCTCTCTGTCTCTAGAGTTCTCCATATCTCTCTTTACTCCTCCATATCTCTCTCTCTCTCTCTCTCTCTCTCTCTCTCTAGATTTCTCTAGATCGCTCCTTTCTCCAGAATGTTCTAGCAAAATCCATCAGCTGCGCCACTTCTAGACTTCTCCAAAGAAATCTAGTTGTGAGGCTATAATAAAATAATAATACTTCTAGAATAGTGTAGAAAGCTAGGAAAGTCATCGACTTTCCATCCTATAAATAGGAGCAACTTGCTCCTCATTTGAGCGTCCAACTAAGAGTGTGTACGTGAGTGTGTGTAGTGGTGTGAAGTGTGTACATGAGGTGTGTGGGTGTGTGTAGGGGTCTTGAGAGTGTGTTGAGTAAAGTGTGCTATGTATGCATGTGAGTATAAGAGAAATTGTGTATAGTTGTCCAAGTATTATATGTGGTGTGAGAAAATATTGTAATAGTGAAAGTCATATTTTGTGAATTATATTTGTACCACGTTTCCGCAAGATTCAACAAGTGATATCAGAGCAGATTGTCGGAGACCGTGCGAAGACAATGGTCGGGGACTATTGTAAGTGAGTAGGCGGTCAGGGATCGTCGAGCCAAGGAGCGAAGAAGCAAAGGACGTCAGAGTTCTGCTAGTGCACAATCTGGGATTGTGAAGTCGGTTGGTCCGGGACCAAGCTTACTTGGTGTAGTGTGGGGCATTATACTCAAGTCACGATGGTGGATTTCTCAAGTTCGGTGAACGGCATGGAGAAGCTCAACAACTTCAATTATAATAATTGGAGTACCCGCATGCAGTATTATTTGCTTGGACAAGATTTATGGGATATTGTTGGCGGCAACAACACCACACCACCCACAAATGATAGTGATTTAAGAAAGTGGAACATCAAATCAGGTAAGGCTCTTTACGTTCTTGCCGTAACTATTGAAGATGAATTGTTGCAACACATAAAGAGTGTGAAGACCCCGAAGAAGGCTTGGGACAACTTGGCGACGCTGTTTGCAAGGACAAACGATGCAAAGTTACAATGCCTGGAGAATGAGCTCCCCTCAATCTCGCAACAAAGTATGACGGTAAGTCAATACTTTTCTAAAGTTAAATCTATTTGCGAAGAAATTTCAAAATTAGATCCTAAGAATGCCATCTCTAAGACAAGAATGAGAAGAATAATAATTCACGGGTTAAGGCCGGAGTATAACGGTATTGTTACGGCCACCCGTGGATGGGCAAATGAGCCAACTCTAACAGAGTTGGAGAATATATTGGCCAATCAAGAGGCCTTAGATAAAAAATCCCTAAGGTCACAATTAAAGATGATGAAAGTGCCCTCTTCAGTAATAAAAGAGGGTTCAAGGGCCAGAATAGAAATAGAGCAGGTGCAAGAGATGGCAAATCATGGAAAAATCATGGAGATTGGCGGAGGCAACCAGACGAGAAGGGTTATCAGCCAGGGGGAGCTCATCAAGATCGCGACGACGATGACGATAAAGACAAGAGCAACAAAAGTCGTAGCAAACGGTGCTACGTTTGTGGCAAGGTAGGACATATTGCCAAATTCTGTTGGTACAGGCGGGAAGAAGGAAATGTCGTCACTTCCTGCAAGAAGGAGATTGAAAGCGAAGAAGAATGGGACTTTCAAGCGCCTGTTACAGTGAAGGAATGAGAAGAGCTTGCAACCGCTTGTATAATTGAGTTGGATAATTCAACAAGTTCTATCACAACTCCAAATAAGAGCAAGCCAAGGAAGAACTCAAAGAAGCGACTCACAACGCCAACAAGCAATCATGAAAAGAAACTACAAGAAATGTAGGAGATGATAAAGAAACTAAAAGTTGAGAAGGCAAAGATGGAGAATATGTTGAAGAAAATGGATGAGATGATAAGGCAGAAGGATCGAGAGCTCAAGGCAAAAGAAAGGGAGCTAGAGAAGTTCCGATGTGAGTTCAAGAAGCTGCAGAAGCCCACTATGACGTTCCGAATTAATCATATTGGAAGAGACAACGAACAAATGAAGGAGAAAAAGAAAGTTTTCTTTGAGAAAAGGAGGCCATCTACACCCTACATCCCGTGGTGTAAGGATCAGTGGAATAAGATCAATAGAAAGAGATTTTATGAGGAAAAGGATCAAGAAGTCTACATTGAAGTGCTTCGGATGGGATTAAATCGGTTGAAGCACGAAATGAAAGTCACAAATGAGAAAGTTGACCGCATGAGTTCCAATCTCAAAATTCTTAGAGGAGACATGTCGAATACGAAGACCGAATCTAGTGAGAAGAATGAAAAGGAGACTAAAGGGCAGAATGAATTGACACTGCAGAAACCCAAGTTTCAAAAAGTCCGATGGAAAGTCGCAGCAGCAGAAGCATCTGAAGATGGAGCCATAGAGCCATCCACATCTGAGGAAGCTTCGCAATATGTTGAATGGAGGAAGATAGTTGAAGAGTCCAAAAGCAATATCGGCACAGCTACTATATCTAGAGAGAGTAGTCGATGAGGGGGAGTGTTGAAGGTCACCGCCTCTCTCTCCTGGAGTTCTCTAGTTCTCTCTCTCTCTAGAGTTCTCCATATCTCTCTTTACTCCTCCATATTTCTCTCTCTCTCTCTCTAGATTTCTCTAGATCTCTCCCTTCTCCAGAATGTTCTAGCAAAATCCATCAGCTGCGCCACTCCTAGACTTCTCCAAAGAAATCTAGTTGTGAGGTTATAATAAAATAATAATACTGCTAGAATAGTGTAGAAAGTTAGGAAAGTCACCGACTTTCCATCCTATAAATAGGAGCAACTTGCTCCTCATTTGAGCGTCCAACTAAGAGTGTGTACGTGAGTGTGTGTAGTGGTGTGGAGTGTGTACGTGAGGTGTGTGGGTGTGTGTAAGGGTCTTGAGAGTGTGTTGAGTAAAGTGTGCTATGTATGCATGTGAGTATAAGAGAAATTGTATATAGTTGTCCAAGTATTGTATGTGGTGTGAGAAAATATTGTAATAGTGAAAGTCATATTTTGTGAATTATATTTGTACCACGTTTCCACAAGATTCAACAGTTACTACGTCTGTAGCTGGTCTGTCACCATTGTGGCCACAGAGACAATGACAGTGACGAGTGAGGCTGAACAGCGATGGCATGGGGGAGGCGTGGTGACGGAGTGACTATCAGGAGGGTGTGGAGTGGCTGCGGGGAGATAGCTTGGCCTTGAAGCTTCCTTAGACGACTTCTCTCTGCTTTTCTTACGATATTCTCTATATTTTTTTTCTCTATGTATCCTGTATTGTTCTCGTCTGAACGTGCAGCGTTTTGAGACTTCTTAGTGGACATGAGGTGCCGGCTGAACAAGGACCATGAGTAGTGATGCCGGAAAGATGTAGAGAAGTAGGAGGTAAGACAAGTGACGTCACGCCCCGAACCTCGAGCGCGCGCATATCCCTCTGCGTTCGATAAAATTTTGCAACATCCTAGGACGAGTCGCTGACTCTTTCATTTTAAGCACATGCAGAAGAGAAACAAAAACCCCTGACAACAAACAGTATGGGATAGGAAAGCATGGCAACATTTCACAAAAGCACACTCTTATAAATGACGGGGTTTAGGTACAAAACGAGTTTGGTCAAAAGTCTACAAAAGACCGGCTCTCAAAAAGGAACTGTCCTACAACATACTAGTCGAACACATACGCCGATCCTTCGAACTCCACCTCCACAGACTCCGAGGCTTCGGTCTTCCACGACCACCATCTAAGGACCTGAAAATGATTATATAATAACTAGTGAGATAATGTCTTAGCAAGTCTACCCCCTAAAACCTTATTAGGAAGAAAATACGCCCAAAGGGCTGCCTAAGTACACTCACAAGTCAGAGGGCTTACCTTGGCCTCAGTTACTAAGTACACTCACAAGTCAGAGGGCTTACCTTGGCCTCAGTTACTTCCTGCAAGTCAATTCAATAAACAATCATCGAATCACATCATCACATCAATTAAGAACTCAGATCGAATCATCGATCAATCGACTCAGTCGATTACATGTCAACGAGACTTTTTCCCGGTCATCTCAATTACTCAAACTCAACGCTGAATTACGGTTCAGTGAGCACGGCCTATACGGTCATCTCAAATATTCAACCCCAACGCTGAATTAAACTTTGGCGGTAATGCTGAATTACGACTCAGCGAGCACAGCCGATTCCAAATTCGGTGGTAATGCTGAATTACGGCTCAGCGTGCACAACCGATTCCAAATTCGGTGGTAATGCTGAATTACGGCTCAGCGTGCACAACCGATTCCAAGTTCTGTGGTAATATTGAATTACGGCTCAGTGAACACAACCCGATTCCAAATTCGGTGGTAATGCTGAATTACGGCTCAGCGAGCACAGCGTGCACAACCGATTCCAAGTTCTGTGGTAATATTGAATTACGGCTCAGTGAACACAACCCATATTAGGTGGTAATGATGAATTACGGCTCAGCGAGCACAACCTAGATTAGGTGGTAATGCTGAATTACGGCTCAGCGAGCACAACCTAGATTAGGTGGTAAATTACGGCCCAGTAGGCACAACCTATTCCAAGTTCAGTGGTTTCCTGGCTTAGTCGGGTGTCATAACCAAATGCTCTCGATTCACCATCACCATACAATTTCACAACTCATCAATCAATTACACAAAACCTCACTCAATTGATCAATCCAGCAATCAATTGCACATTCTAGCCATACCATAGCAATCAGCTCAAAATTCTATCGAGTGGCTCTCCCAACATAATTCCCGAAAAATAATAAATAATTAAATAAATAACAAAATAATTAAATAAATGCAATTAAGTAAATAAATAAATTGCGATTAATTAAACTGAAACTACTTAATTAACCTAACCATGTAGGCACCTGATCAATTAGGTCTACCTTAGCCTCCTTCATATAACCAAAACTCCAAAACTCCCTTTTTAAACTAAACTTGGCACCTCTTTTTTTTTTTTTTTTTTTTTTTTTGTTCAAACTCTCCGAAATAAATTCGTACGGGGTCCCATATTTAAAATTAACCTGCCAAAATTTGCGCGTGCCTCATACAAAACCTCCTCGTTTTATTGAGCACATAAAACTTGGCGTCCAAACCCAACACCTCATTTATTTTCTATTTAATAGTCAAAGAGGTCACCTTTTGCAATAATACTAAACAACCAACATAGAGAAATCCCTCTCATGACCTCACACATAAGTTCTCAGCATGCCACAAGTCCACCACATCACTAAATACACCTTATTTAGTAAGCACAACATCAAGAACAACCACAAAACCATAACCGGTCCTAATTGGTAGAAACCGGGTCACTTGCGCGTCTCCAAGTTTAATTCCAGAAACCTACCCGAGCGAACTCAGAAAAATCTCAAATTTGAATATGTTATAGAAAACACATAAACGAACATTTTTAATGAAGACACCTTAACTCATATTCTTCTAGATTCGGTCCAGTAAATTACTCAATCCAGCACCAAAAACTGGGTCTATTTCCAGAAAGTCTGTTTTCCAAAATCAGTTTGGTTCGAGGTCCAAAACATGTCCATTTGATCTGAAATTTGAGTATGTTAAACTAGAAGATGTGAAAAACAACTTTTGTGAAGAAATAATTTTGAAATTAGAACTTTAAGAGTTGATAAAAACCCCTAGAATCCTAAAAGGTCACCAATTCCAGCGAAAACTGAGGTTCTGTTTGTAAATGATGGAGCTGATATCTGCTTCTTTTAAGCCCCTAAAATTCTTGAGAAAAATATATGTTGTAGCTGAGGATGTTTAAAACATTTCTCAAGAAGACATTAATCTCAAATTCCTAACCCATTTCGACCTACAAAAATGGCAAATGGCGAGGGTCCAGAACTCCGAACTGCAGAATTTCCACTAGATTCGACTAATCCATCATCAATTGTACAAATCTTACTAATTAAGTTACACTGATCCATTTTAAGACTAACCTAACCATTCTAGCTTATCACTAATCCATACTTAAGCTAATCAAAACAACCCTTAAGCATAATTAACCTCCTAAGCAAGGTTTAGTGAGTAAACTCACTTGTTCGGCAATCCGGTCGGTTCAATTCGACGGGCACGCGACAGGGAGCGAAACTCGGGCTCACGGCGACACCAAGAGAGGTCCGGGAAGGTCTTGAAACAGGTCTTGAAGACACCAAGCCCTTGCTGTCTTCAGCTTCTGGTCTTGGACCAAACTAGCTGGAACCGACGGTGGAAAGGGCTGGAAACGGCGAAGACGGGTGGCTACGGGGCTAGGCGGCGTGCGAGGCTGAGTTGGTTGGCTTCCAGGCGGAGCTCGATGGTCGAACGGCAAGGGACACGGCTGGAAGAGCTCGGACACCGGTGGAACAGCGGCTGGCTCACTGGAACATGCGACGGCAGCGGTTGGCGCGGGGGAGCTTGGATGACTTCAGGCGGGGCTTGGCTGGCTTCCTGCTGGTCCTGGCTGGTTCCTCTGGATTTTGGAGCTCAAAGGTGGTCTATTGTTGACACCTAAATTTTGGCGACCAAGTCATTAATTTTTTGCATAAAAATTAGGGATTAATTTTAATCCCTAAAAAAAATACATCAAAACAAATAAAATGGAAAAATGAAAAAAAAAAGGGGGGAATTGATTTGATTGATTATGCATGGAAGTTTGAAATTCTAATGAATATTCAGATTTTGATAAATGCGGAAGCAATTAAAAATCAAGTGAATAAAGGGCAAGAATTTTTACAAAATGGAAGAAATCGAAGCAAAATCGAGCTGATTGCGAAATCACGCTCCGATTTGCAGCCATGATTTAATGTAACAAAAGATGGAAACTTGAAAGTCGCTATAAAAACGGCTGTCTGAAAATCACTATAAAAGGAGCCACAATTTTCGTGAACAAGGGGAGAGGAATTCAGAAAAAATTTCAGCGCAAAAAAGTGAGAGTGGTTCCTTCATTTTGTTAGAGTTTGAAATTAAAAAAAAAAAAAAAAAAAAAAAAAAAGGTTCTTTCGTCTTCGTTTTCGGGGAAAAAAAGGTCAAAAAAAAAAAAAGAAAAGAGGGAAAGAGAGAAGAGACGTGAGGGCAGAGAGTGTAGTGACAGGGAGAGAAAGAAGTGACGTGAGAGAGAGAGAGAGAAAAAAAAAAAAAAGAGAGGGGAAAAGGGATCGTCTTCTTCAGGAAGGCTTTGCTCGACGTCGGCGCCCGTCTCTTGCCGCTCGTCGCTGCACCACCGCGGCACCTCAGTCCGCCTGCCACCACCGTCGCTGGTTGCGGCACCGCTATCCACTCATCACTGCCGCGCCCCTTCGAGCGACGCCGCGCCTACACCTCCGCCTTGGCGTCCCCTGCAGCTCCGGATCCTCGCCGCTCTGCCCTGCCACCCACTGCCTGAGGGTCGTGCGCCTTCCGCCTGTTGCTGACGCGCCCTCTCCGAGTGCCGCTCGTCGCCTGCCCGAGCACCTGTAGCAACCCGCGCCTCAGCCCGCGCCACCTCTGCCGCTCTCCCTGCTCCGATCGTCGCTGTGTCTGCCTCACTTCCTTCCGGCGAACCCACAGCAGCACCTCCCCGCCTCTGCTCCCCGACGACCGCGCCTGTAGCGCCCACGAGCCAGCACCACCGCGTCACCTCTGTCCACTCACCTTCGTCGCTGTAGACGCCTCCTTTGCCCGAGCGCCGCTCGCCTCAACCGCTGCCCAGACGACACCAAGCCAGGACCTTGACCTTTGCTCCGCCAGACGCCGCGAGCTCACCCGTCGGCCCGCGATCCGCTGCAACGCCCGCGACCTGCCGCGATCCGCCCGCGCACCTCCACCTGCAACCATCGCGAACACCGCCTCCGCCGTTGCTCCGAGCTCGAGCCGCACGCCGCTGCTGCCCCGCCGACGCCTGCAGCGCTCCTCACCTTTCCGCTCGCCGTCCGCCGACGCTCGCCGCGCCACCGCCTGCGACCTGCTCGCCCTTCCCGTAGCTGGTTCAGCCTGCGCTTACCCTGTCAACGCCGCTGCCCTCTCCATTGGGTAGCTTATTTTTATTTTCACTTTTATTTTTCCTTTATTTTATGTTACTTTATTTTATTTATTTTTTTAAGTTTCAATATTATTGTACGAGAATGTGATTTTCATTTAATGAATTTTCTAGGCATTATCTGCAGGGTTCTGATCAAAATTACTGTAATTATTAATTTGATCCGTGAGACCTCGGATCATTTTTTTAATTATGTTAATTTTTGGGTATTTTGATAGTATCTTAATTGTTAAATCATTATAATTATTAATTTCGTTCGTAAGATTTCGGATCAAATTTTTAATTATTTTGAACTCTCTTATATGTTGTGATATTTAGGGTTATAATAATCGTTAATTTGATCCGTGAGATAACGGATTATTTTTTCGATTATTTTAATCCTTTATTTGATGAATATCTTGATTAGTTTGGATATATTGTTTATCTAATAATTGCTTGTCTTTGAAAAACACAAAAAAATAAAAAATCAAATCAAATCTTGCATCGGAATATGTTGGATTGCTTTTTAAGGATTGCATTTTTAGATAATTTTTTTTTTTGAATAGGTCAGGGTTGGACCTAAATAACCTTTTTTTTTTTTTTTCAAAAATAGGGTCTTAGATAAAGTTGGCATATTTTAATAATCTCATCCTTTAAAAAAAATAGTTTTCTAAAATAGGATAGGGTTTAAGTTAAATTAATCCCTAAAATAAATTAGAAAATTATTCTTTTTTAGATAGTTTAATTAGGGTTTTTATTAATTCCCGAATTTCAATAAAAAAATACAAAAATACTAGGTGCATGTTAATTAGTTTGCATAATATGATCATTTAATTAGAATTTGTTTATTAGTAAAATTAGGTCATGTAGTTAAAAAGCATGTTTTATGAAAAAAAATCCAATTTCAAGAAAACCCAAAAAAATGATTGCTTGCTTTGTGTGATGCAATTTATTTATTTATTATTTTTTTATTTGAATGTATAGTAGTGGATGAGCATTCGTGTGGTCACCATATTTGCATGATAGTAATTTAGGTTAAAATAAATCTAAGTTGCTTGCCAAAAAAAAAAAACATTTCTAAAAAATAAAAAGAATGGTACGGAATGGGCATTAGAAAAATCTAGTATAACCAAGTTCCCGTACCCATAGTCTCTAGTTTGTAAGAGTAAAATAATTTTCCCATTATTTTACTTAGGTGTCTAATCGACCTACCGTAAACTAATTAGTGGTGACTCCTAGCTAATAATCCATTTGCATGCTAAATATTTGAACCTTAAGTCGCGAATTGGTATGGGCTTGGGAGTAAAAGAATGGTATGGACTTGGTAGTCCATTAGCCTAAACCTAGGTGGTGCACTCGAAATTTTAGGTCACGACATCCATTGTCACGCCCCAAATCCCGAGCGCGTGCCCATCCCTTTTGCAACTTCCTAGGACGAGTCGCTGACCCTTTTTGTTTTATTGCACATGTGGAAGCGGAAATAAATCCCCTGACAGTAATCATCTCGGGATAGAAAAGCAAAACAACGGATTAAAAAAAAAACTTGTCTTTATAAACATATGCTGAGTCATGTACAAAGTCTAAGGTCAAGAGACTACAAAAGACTAGCCTTTCAAAAAGAAGCGGTCCTAGCTGGCCTACACTTCAAATCACCTTCCCCCGGCTTTAGGTCCTCCACTCGACAAACCTAAAAATGGTTATACAATAACCAGTGAGACAATGTCTCAGCAAGTCCACCCACTAAACCCCTATTAGGAGGGAAATACGCTTCAGGGTGCTCTAGCCACACAACCACACAATTAGAACATGAAACTTACCTCGCCTCAGTTTCTTCCTGCAGGTCAGCACAATTCATATCTCAAATGCACGAAATTAATGCATACGACAATTGAAACGCCTTACTTTTCTCAATCAACTACAAGGGTCTCAGCCCAATCCATCACAGGAGTCCCGATTATAAGACCAAACCGTTATGACACGACACATATCATGCCACACAGTTTTGTCTCATAATCAGGCACATCAAACTTAGACAATCATGCGTTCCAATTGTTAATTAAGCCACTCAAGGCACTGTCGACATCCATGTTCGGCAGTCTACTGGCATAGCTACGCATCGTCTCTTCCCCATAGAGCACGGCTACGTCACAAAGACGGCTATCCCGAAAGAGCTTAGGTCTAGAATCTACTACGACCCGCTACCCTAATGCATGGATAACCCGAAAGTGGGATTTAGTAATGTCCGGCGTAAACGCTAGGACGGGTTCACTTTAACCAGCACACGACCACTCAATCTCGGCCCAGGACACTGTACATTGCATACAAATGCCTCGATTAAAATAGTGATCCTAGCCTATTTTCTTCGTATTAAAAATACATTGCAAATTAGTCATGTGTGGGTACACGGTCAACTCGACCCAGAAAATGTGATGTCTTTCACTTTTAAAATCCCACTGTTTTATATAGTATATAAAATCATTTTCGGTGTTAAAATCCGACACCCGAGATTTTCTAAGTAAATATTGGAAATTTACAATTTTTGGAATTAAATACCAAAAATCCAATCAGCACTCAATTTGCAGAAATCAACACCCAATTGCAGAAATTAACCACACCATTGCAATTAGCACGAAATTCCGGTCACTGGCTATACCGGCCTAATTTCCGAAAAAAGTAATTAATAAATAATTAATTTCGAAAATTAATTAATTAATTCAATTCAATTTCTTAAATACTAACCTAGGCCAAAATTATTAAATTAAATACCAATACGGACCCGGAAAAATTCCCGAACCCTTCTAGATAAATAATATAATTTATCTAGGCCTCACTTAATCTAATCTAACCACCTAACATGCATATTGAATAATTAAATTACTAATTTAATCTAACTAACCACTTAATTCCTAATTAAATTAAACTAAACACTCCTTAGACGTCATTAGCCTACTAAGAAGAGTTTAGTGAATAAACTCACCGGTGTATCGCGAAAACCGGTCCACCGTGACGACGATGCGACGGCGGCCAAAATCCAAATTTTTGGCGACATCGACGGACACTCGGGCCGGGTCTAAAACGGGCCCAACAAATCTCAGCCCAACTGAGATTTGTTGCTGAAATGGGCTGGGCTTTGCTGGACTGAACAGCCCTTGAATGGGCTGAATGGGCTTGATTGCGCGGGCCTCAAGTGAGCTGAATTCACTCGGGTTCATGGGCTTCAATGGAGCTGCTGAACTGGGCTGACTTCTTATGGGCCAAGCTGCAATTCACGTGGGCTTGTCTTCTGTGGAATGAGCCCGAAACTTGCTGGGCCATTGGAGGGAGACACGCGGGCTGCTGATCGTGGGCTGAAGACACGCGACTAGGCCTAACAACAAAAGAACCTGCTGGACTGGGCTTGTGGATTCGGTGGCCTAAAGGAGGAGGCTTGGACGTTGGGCTTCGGTGGAGCTGTTGGGTCGAAGGCGCGCAAGAGGAGAAACGTGGACGTCGTTGCTGCTGAAAGGAGAAGACGTGGACTGCTCGATGGAACCGTGGGCGCTGGAGTTCACTTTGGCGGAATGATTTCGCCGAAGTTTTGATCGATGCAGTGGAGCACGCGAGGCAGCAGGGGGCGAACTGACACGCGGGCGAGCTGGCTGAGGAGTCAACTTTGCTGGGGAAACTCAATTGCTGGTTGACTCGGTGGATTCGGTGGTAAATGGGGACGTGGCGTTGCTTGGAGAGAAGATGGACGTTCGGTGGGCTTTGTTTCTTTTGTTGACCGAAGAAGGCTGAGAAATGGGCAAGTGGCGTGGATGAGTGGGGGAAGATTCGGTGGCCGCTTAAATGGAGAGGAAATGAAACTTCGGTGGAGAGAGAGGTGGTTCGGTGGCGAAGGAAACGTGTGAGGGGAGAGATGGGACAGAGAGCGTGAGTGTTGGCGCGAGGGAAAATGAACAAAGAGAGATGGAGACCGGCAGAAGTTTATCCAACAAGCTTGAGGAGAGATAGGCCAAAAAGTCCACATGCTTAGCCATCTAATTAAATGCAATGTTCCCCCTTCGGTGTTCAAGCCTATCTCAAAGTTCCTTAATACTTTCCAGCTTATAATCCACAAATTACTCCAATTTGAAGCCAAAAAATCCAACCCCTTCCATAGCTCCGAATTTCCATTTTTTTGGTCTTTAATTTTATCACTCAATTTCCCAAATTGAGGACTAATTTCGATGGAGAAAAAAATCCCGAACAATTTTCTATAAGTCCTCAATACCCAAAGGCTCGGCTTGGAAGTCAAAACTCGCTTAAATTCGGCCCATATGAATTTCAGTTTATTTTCCGCGACGGCCGAATCGATTTTCCGTAAAAATATCGGAATCTCCGAAAATTTTTCGAAGGGTGAGTCGACGTTCCTAAAATAGATCGTGACATGCCAAAACTTTAAATTTCTGAAATTGGGTTCAAATTCGCGGTTAATTTCAATCCGATGCGATTTTAGCATGACCTAGTTTACCGGGTAACTTTTAGGAATTTTTTTGTGCAATTGACCCGTGATCGATTTATGTCGAGTCACAATGTGCATCTCCGACGCATTGGCGGCTATCGGTTGTCGTGAAAATCTCAAGATTTCAATTACAGACACAAGGTACCCAAAACGACAGAAAATCAATTTAGTGCCGATCGATGATAATTTTGCAATCAAGTTGAATCACCCACACCCTGATCACATATCTCAATCGAATCAACCTATCTCTGATCTCTGATCGATTCTGATAGTGTCGTAATGACCCTAGTAGACCAACACGGTCGAGCAGTCGATTCCTAGTTGAATTCTCAAGTCCATTGCATTTAGATTCCTTAATTACTTCCCCAGATAGACTAGTTATCTCGTGAGTGATCAGCTCAGAGAATAGTACTATCGGCGTGTCGACGAAATGTCCGATATATTTAATCGAAAATGAAATATGAAAATTCAGGTTGTCACATCCATCCATGGAGAAAGCAAAGCCAAATGAAGAAGAAGAAGTGGCTGAAGAGAGGGGGAAGAGATAAGGAGACAAAGGGGCCACTTGATCACATTTTCTCTTCCTTTGTCCCCCTTGACTCATCCACAGCCATGTCTGCCTTCCTTGGCTGCAATTCAGCCAATAATGCACCCATCTAGAAGCTTGAAATGGTCCAAATGTGGTGGGGGTAGGGGACATACGAATTTGACAAGGTTTTGTCCCAATTGGACTTGATTTCTCTCTCAATTCAATCCCATTTGGCCCTTACAAATTCAATTGACACCTCAATGATCAAATTGGTATTTTTCCTCGCCAATTGATCCCACTTGCTTCCCAATTGCGCGATCAAAAACGGTCCCCGACAATTTCTAGAAAAAAACGGCCATATGAGGACTTTTTCCCAAAAAGTCTCGGTTTGTAGAAAAATCTTCGGAAGGCGAGTCGACGTTCCTAAAATAATTTGTGACATGACGGAACTTTCGATTTCTGAAATCGGATTCAAATTCGTGGTTTATTTCAATTTGGTGCGATTTTAGCGTGACCTAAGCTATCGGGTAGCTTTCAAAACTTTTTAGTGCAAATGACCCGTGGTCGATTTTCTTCGAGCCACAATGTACCACTTCGACACATCAGTAACTCTCGATGGTTGTGAAAATCTCAAGGTTTCAATTACGGGCACAAGGTACCCAAAACGATAGAAAATCGGTCTAATGCTGATCGATGATAATTTTGCAATTAACACTTAGATCACACATCTCAGTCGAATCGACCTATCCTTGATCTCTGATCGACTTTGACAATGCCGTAATGACCCTTGCAGACTAGTACGGTCGAGCAGTCAATTTCTGGTCGAATTTTCAAGTCCATTGCATTAAAATCTCTTAAGGACTTCCCTAGATAGTCTAGTTATCTCACGAGTGATCGACTCTGAGAATAGCACTATAGGAGCGTCGATGAAAGGCCCGATTTATTCAATTGAAAACAAGACTGAAAATCCAGGATGTCACAAGTGAGAACTCGCCATTCATTAGAGTTCGCCTAAGAGATAATAGCATAACAAGAAATCCTTTTTATTCTTAAGCCAAAGGCTCGATAAGTTATCAATCAAAACAAGTCTTACCTTCATATTCATCATAGCATATGCTTATAAAGATGAGCTTAGAGTTGGAACACTCCTCCAAGCATGAGTAATTACTAAGACTCATTGGAAAGGCAAATGGCTCATAGGAAAGACAAACTAGTTTTACTAGTAAAGAACGACAATTAAATAAGGACTCTAGAAACCTTAAACAACATTTACTAGACTTTGAAAATATAAGAAATAAATGTTGTTGGGTGCATGACTCCAAGATTTACTTGTTCCAATATCACTGAGTTAATGGCATTCGAGGAATGCGAACACTCTCCAAGTGCGAAGTGACCAAAATAGACTTAGAATAGATGATTGCCTTGTAAAATGACAATTAGGTTGTTGATCGATAACAATGTGATCGACGACTTGCCCACTGAATTGATAGTTCTTTTGTAGAATCAAAGTCTTCTGGGAATGCGCCGGCATCTACGGCATCAATCAAAAAGGGACTCACGCAAAAGGAGAGAGATTTGTATCGTTTATTGAAGAAGTGGAAGCGAGATTCTGTTCTTGCGTATGCCCCTCTCTTTTGTGGAGAATCCCCTCAATGTGTGTGTTCGTGCGCGTCTTTTATACGAAGACCAGAATCGTCCAAGTGTATATCTCTAAGATTGCCCCTTTTATGATAAGGCGAGAACAGAGGGATTCTTATTTCCATTTTCAGATTCTTTTATTGCTGAGCTTATAAAGCTATAACAAGGAAAGGATTCGTAGTTTCCTTTGCTTCTTTAGCTTTCCACTTTCATCTTTCCTTCCTTAGATATTCACTAACAATTCTTTAGAATTGACCTTGCTCTTTCTCTATATTTGTTCCCTCAAATAGCTGATCATGCACAAATATTATGGGGATTATGCCGATTACCGCTTTTATTTGCTATATGACTAAAAACTTGATAAAATAAAGCTTTATTGCTTCAAATTTGATAATTAATTCATTTTCCTAATTTGGCGCACATAATTTTGGCCACTTGGGCTTGGCCAAATTTTCAACCCACACAGGTTTCGTCCAATTAAGGGTGCGTTTGTTTGTGTTTCTGTTCAAAAATTGTTCTAGGGAACAGAAATAGAAAAAACTATTTTTGTTCCGGGGAATAATTTTTGACCAGAAAAAAGCGTTTGGTAAACTTGTTTCGAGAATAAAAAAGAATAGAAACACGTTTGGTAAATTTGTGTTCTTTTTTTTTTGTTTCTTTTAATTTTTTAATAATTTTATTTTATTTTATTTTTCTTTCTTTTTTTCTTCCTTGTGGCCGGTCGCCGGTGGCCGGCGACCGGTGATGAGGGCCAGCGACCTCGCCCGCCCACGGCGAGGCTCCCTAGCCCCGGCGAGGTCGAGCCTCGCCGTGGTTGGGCAAGGCTCGGCCTCGCCTTGGCGGGCGAGCTCGAGCTCGCCCAGATTCGGCGAGGCCGAGCTCACCCGGCCACCGGCGTGGTCGGCCTCGCCGGGCCACCGCCAACGGGCTTGCCCGGATCCGGCGAGGCCGAGCTCGCCCGGCCACCGGCGAGGCTCGGCCTCGCCGGGCCATCGCCAGGCGACGCTCGGCGAGGCCGAGCCTCGCCGGTGGCGGGCGAGCTCGGCCTCGCCGGGCCACCGCCAGGCGACGCTTGATGAGGCCGAGCCTCGCCCAGTGGCTAGGCGAGCTCGGCCTCGCCGGATTTGGGCAAGCCTGAGCTCACCCAGCCAAGGTGAGGCTGAGCCTCGCCGGCCGGCGCGATGCTTGGCCTCGCCGGGGGCCAGCGAGGTCGCCGGCCCTCGACGGCCGGTGGTCGGTCATGGCCGAGGTCGGCGAATAGCCAAAGAAAAAAGAATAAGAAAAGAAAAAGAAAAGAAAGAGAAGAAAATAAGGAAGAGAGAGAAAATCTGTTTCTCGAAATTGTTCCAGAAACAAGAAACAAGTTTTTTTTGTTTCTTGTTTCTGTTTTTTTCGTGTTCCCGGGAACAAAAAAAGATTTGAAACAAAAACGCAAACAAACGCGTTTCTATTCTTTTTTTGTTCTCGGGAACAAAAAAACATAATTTTTGTTTATAAACAGAAAAAAAGAACACAAACAAACACCCCCTAAGTCACTGAGGCTCAGAACCTTCTGGCACGAATCCAATTAGAATGCAATTATTGGCCTATTATTATGAATCCTATAAAATTACAAATTCCCCTGTTATGAAAATGACTAATATTTTTGTTTAGAGGTTGGGACTGAGTCTTAGTTTTTTTTTTTTTTGCAATGGATGTCTAAATAGATTGTCAAAATTTATGTGTTAACAATGAGCAATTGATAGTCGTGGACACGAGTGAACTAGAAGTACCAATAGGTGCAAAACCATGGAGATTCAAAGTCAGTGTGACATTCAATGCACATGCCATTACTTCGTCAAAACAAGAAAAGATAAGGAACATTATCGAAGTGCAAAACTGCATGATCACCATGGCCAAGAGATTGTTGCCTCGACGACATGTCCTTTCTTTTGAGGAGAGACTTCAAAAGGTTCAATCCTTCACTCAAGATGCAGAGTGTGATAAGGGAAAAAGACAGTTCTTATAAAAACAACTAGGTTATTGTCTTACTCAACAAAATCAAATGAGAAGTTAAGATGGCTTGATTGTCGTGGAAATCTTATGAGACCACAATTAATTCCTCTAACTTAAACTGTTAGATGAATTTTTGGGTTTAATATTTATCGACACCTCCTCTTACGCTAAGGTGGGATTTATGTATGGATTAATGAAATAGAGAAGGCAAATAGTAGATGACATGGCAAAAAATCAAGAACCTTCGCCTTAAAAATGGGAAAGTGAGCACAAGCAAGTAGCTCAGAATTTGTGGACCAAGGGGCCTAAAACTCCATTTCTTTTTTCCAACTTTTGGGCCTCCAAGTCACTTAAGCCTATACTCATTAACAAGGCTTTCCATTTTTCTTAGGAAAAGGATCAAACTATATTTTTAAAACTTTTTGGAGCATCTAAGTCAAAACCTGTTAAAATTGTGGTAATGAGTCATTTATAAAGAAGATAAGCTCGGCAAGAGTTATGTACATCTGGAGATAAATCGTCAATCAATGACACATAGTGTAACACAGCATAGTGTAAATGTTTAGTAAAATGACCAACAATATGAAAAATCTAATTTTATTTTGCTAAATAACAAGTTTTAGCATTTTTAGGCTCTTGATTTTCTGCATTTATACATTTCTTCTCCGCTTGAACTGGCAAGGAACTTTCGGTGGCTAGATTTTGCTCTTGCGTTTGTCCCCATAAGACGCTGTAAAGGCCTACTACTAACATTGATTCACCAACAATGCTGATAAAGAAACCCGACATGAGGTCACATTAGTCACAATCAAACCAAAATAGTTAATAGAGCTCATGTTTGTGATAAGAATCTATATTAGCTTACGAAGTCCAAATCCAATCAAAAGTAGCATACCATTAGAATTGAATAATTCCAAATGCTTAATTCTATCACTCATTGTCATTAATCTTGTGATTAAGTTTTGATTTGTTTAGAGAGTTTCTAAATTGTACATAAGTAGGATTTTCTTTCAGGTAAGCACAAAGTGGAACTGTTGCACAAGAGGGAGGTCGTCAGCCTTGGTTTGAGGTTTCTGGCGCCGGAAGATTGGACATTGGTGTGTACGGCTAAACTTCAGTAAATTCTTTTTTTCTTACTTTTTTTAAGGATTATAATTTGCATTAGGCATTACTGATATTGCTGCATAACATTGTTGATGCTAAGATAGTGTTGCATAACATCTACAGTATGTCAGTTCTCATCCTCCTCTTGATTGCCACGGGATAGGATATCCCTTATTCCCCCGGGTTTAGTCGCCTCGTTTTTGTCCACCACTCTTTCATCTTAATTTTAAATATCACATGGAGGATCACCATAATTAAAATTTATCAGTATATACTAAATTGAGTGAATGAGAAAGACTTGAGTGTGGTGTATCAGGCAGGGACGGACATGAATCACATATGACTAAATCCACCCCCACCTCGGCTCTTGTGTAGGGCAATATTTGGCCTCCTCTAGTCTCGGAACTATGAAATGTGTGGGTTTCATGAGTCCCCATAGGATTGGACAACCCAAGTAATATAGGATTGATCACTCGTCAACATTTTCTCATTTTAGACTTCATTTGCTTATGAGAAAATAAATAATTTAAAAAACATTTTACAAGAAAGTGATTGCTTGTATTATTTGAAATAATTAGTCAATGAAAATTATTTTTTATTATCTACAACAATTTATGTCTAAATATTTTTATGGGCAATGAAAAAGATTTTGTTCATTAATTTATAAGCGACATAAACGATTATTATTTTTAAAAATATTTTTCAAATTATTTATTTTTCATGAAACAAACACATCTTTTTTGTACTTTATTGTCCACATCTCTCTATCTCATCTCTATCTCTTTCTCTCTCACATACAATATGTATCCACGTGCAATCATTCATATTAACTATTGGAGGTGATGCCATGAGAAATAGGATAAAGTTTACCTGCCAACATTTATGCTTTCACCCAAGAGAAACATGGAACCTATCATTGTTAGGATTGGATTCAAAGGTGTAGACATGGCTTGGAATACTGGTCCCTTCGTTGCAATCACCCAAGATTGTAGAAAATGCGCAAATCCCGTGACCACGATTCCCTAGTCACACATAGTTGTAAAGACTATAATGATGTATCGAAAGAATACAATTCGCACACAATTTGATTGGCTTAAAAAATCTACTAGAATCTTATCATATCACTAGATAAATTAAATCTCTTGTACTTGTTTTTCGGTAAAAAAAGAAAATGGATAATTGAAAAAACCATCCTCAACATTGCTCTCCATATCAAATACTCCAATTACATTTCAAAACGTACATTTTGCATTTTTTAACTTAAAAAGACCTATTTGCCCTCATGCACACCCAATCTACATCCAAACCCCTCTCCCACTCTTTTCCCGCTTTCTCTCTCCTCTCATATAGCAGCACAAAATAGCTACAAACGAGAGCCACCCCCATAGCGTCGAGTGGCCACTCGAAACCACAACCCGACCGGGACTGCAACGTGACACCCTTGCCCTCGCGCGCCCACGCCCCTCCCCCCTAAATCCTTGTTTTTGTCTATGGCGAGATGGTTTGTGGCTTGTGACGGCAAGGCCACGCGAGCTCAGCTTGAGCCCGCAGCTCGCAGCTGCCAAGGCCATGCGAGGTTGCCGTGAGATTACGTTGAACATGGTTTTTATATCTTTCCCAAAAAAGGAAGCGACTCTTCAAACTTTATTTTCACTTTAGGTTCGACAATCGCAGAAAGAAAATAGACCGGACTTGACCCTAACTCATTCACTATGATTTTGCCTTTGATCGATTGCGAAACCTATGCCTTTGCAAGTCATATAGAATTTATCCCACTTTTAGCATGCTAAATTTCTAAATTTACACAAGGGGGATTGTTGTTCTCTTACGCAATAAAGGACAGCAAGTAGTCTAACATTCCAAGCCAACTTCCACTCGGAGAGGTCTCTTTCCACAGCAATCGCCACAATAAACGATTGAACTGTGCTCGATAAACACTGAAGACTTGTGAAGTGAAGCTTTGATGGATAGATTTTCAACACTCCAACCTGATTATATGAAGATAAAGAACTTGGATTTCTATGACTTTTCTCATGAAAAGATAAAAGAAACAAAGAATGGTTTCAATAAGGCATGAATAGTAAAGGTTAACATAATGTTAAATGTGACCTGGCAAAAACAAGATAATGGTACATATGCAGTCAAGATTCCATTTCCAAAAGGTAAGGACGCATGATTCAAAGAAGCGACAAGGAAGACGTGGATTCCACGATCGTTAAATGTTATTTATGACATAATTTACTTATGTTAGAAAGCGCAGTTGCCCAGAGGCCAGTTAACATCACCCAAAATGTGCCATCAAGAATCAACATCCAAGGGGGTGTGCAAGCAAAGTTAAAAGGTGCGGAGGACGTGGATTCCACAATTATTGTTTACGACTTTAGTTAATAATTTTAAACTCCTATAACCTAAATGATTAAATTAATGTTTCATCTAACATACTCATGTTAGAAAGTACATTAGAAAAGCTTAAGCTATTCATTAAGTGCATAAGCTTTATTTTATATATAAGACTGTTGAATTAAGTGGCTATTAACAAAAGTAGAATAATCATTTAACCAACACCTAACCGTAGTTAGAATGTTACGGATTATGCCATGTTTCCACTTTTGTGGCGCCCGGCATACCATCATACACAATTTCATGAACCATACCATTTTCTACTTCTATTTTATTCTAATGGGTTTAAATCATATGTTTTATTCACAGTTGAATGATTAACATGTGTGTGGGTCAGCTTTGTAAAAAAAATTCTTCGACATATCTACCATCTAATGGTGAGTATTAAATTATTTTTTACAATGGTAGTGGGTCGTATGAAAATCCTTATTATATTAGATAAATTTCATTCGGATTTTGTTAGTGTAAATTCCACAAGAAATCGTGAGATAAATAGAAGCAGAGCTTGGTTGCTGGGATCGAGAGACATAAATTGTGTTTGCTAATCCTTGTTTATCCTAAACATATCTATCGATGCCGCCCTCCCTATGGACGTACATTGCCTCAACCTAAACACATCAAGTTCTTTTTGTTGATCTATTTTTCTGGCGTTTACTATATCGTGAACAAATAGCTTCTCATAGCAAGAAGCGAAAATTAATACCTTGATACAGTTATAGATTAGCACCTTAGTACGATTATAGTTTTCTATCTATTATTTCTCTTTGGCAATATCTGCCATGCTCTGGGGAGTCTAAATAGAATTAAATTCTTGAAAAGATCACAATCCTAAAGGATCAAAGAGAAGTTGGGGGTACCTGGAGAACATACCACAAGCCCCAGGTGGAGACCGAAATGAAAGAAAGTAAGCAACCTACGGTCCATGTTGTGCTTCCAGATGATGAAACACGGTGTTGGTGTTGGGCTTTGTAGAGGGCAAAAGGAGGATTTAGAATTGGTCCCTTGAAAAACGCAAGGGTGGCCACTCCTCCCATGCAAATTGCTATTCCTCCAAGCTTTGCAACTCCCGCTATTTCCCTTACATTCACCTTCTCCCTCCTGCCAAAGCAATGCCAAGAGTTACAAAGCATTAGGAAATGCAGTTTTGGGTATTCTGAATAAGTAAAGCCAAAAGTCTTGGGTATTATGAAATTATGAGTCCACTAGATAGAAAATTTGAGTAATGACTAGGTAAAGTAAGTAAACAATTTCAAAAATTTGATACATCGCGTTTAAATTCTAACAAATGTGGCCAATCATGGCTTTGCAATAGGATTTTGAACAATCTAATAAACAGTCCTATGTAATAAAAGGAAAACTCTAGGTGGCGCATTACGTTGTGAGGAGAGTGAGACTATGGAGTTAATAGAAAAAATATGTCAGATAGACTCATTGGATATTGGTGGCCGGACTATTGGCGGTGGAGGTGTTTAGAGCAAATGCATGCTGGTGTTCGGTGTGGGCAGTGCGAAGAAGAAAAGAAGAAAAAAGGAGGAGGATTTTGGTAATGAGTTCCCTAGGGCACCGTTTAAACAATCATTTAATGAGTTTCTATTGCATTATTGCCCCCATGTTACACATAATTAGTTCTTTGCAAAAATTGAATAATTCCCAATTAAAATAATTACCAAGTATATCAGGGGCACTCGTTAACAGGTCTCAAAGAAAAAATAAGAAGAAGAACAAACCAACTAAAATAGATATCAGCCCTTTAATAGGGAAAATGATACAAATCGTCTATGAACTTTGGCCTAATGTGTAATGTAGTCCTTGAACTTTTAATTTGTTTAATGTGTTCCCTGAATATTAACCCAGAGTGTAATGTGGTCCCTAGATTTTTAGTATATGTTTAGTTTAGTCTATGAACTATATGAAAATATTCAATGTATAACATTGAATATTTTCATATAGTTCATAGACTAATTGAACAAGTTTCGTATTACCAATTCTGTATGTCAACCAAATAAATCCATAGCCTATCTTCACTCTGGTGATGTATGCAAGAAAGATGATTCCATTTGTCCTACAATTTTCTAATGAGACTAGCAATGAAGAAGATTGTAATAGTAAGAAAATTTATGCCAAATCACTTGGGAGAGGAGAACCTAAGAAGAACAGCAAAGACGAAGGTTGTGACGGGTACACAGTTGATAGTTGCAGACGCGAGTGAAGCCGGAGTATAGAGGAGCGCTATCCCATAGAGATTCATACTTAGCGTCAGACTGCAATACACGTGTCATCTCATCACAATTATTAGAAAAAGAAATAAACTTTTAA
Source organism: Eucalyptus tenuipes (assembly GCA_014182365.1). NCBI lineage: Eukaryota > Viridiplantae > Streptophyta > Magnoliopsida > Myrtales > Myrtaceae > Eucalyptus > Eucalyptus tenuipes. The sequence continues at coordinate 2,783,035 of CM024545.1, forward strand.
ATGTTAAGTTACAAAATCACCAAATTCTCTTACTAAGAATCTAAAATCTAAGGCTTCAGGGAACGTTTTGAACTCACCCCAGGAAAGCGAGCGCGAAAATCTTGAAGAAGACAGGGAACGTGAACTGAGTCATGGATCTCCTTTGGAAGATCGCACTCAACAGGAGCAAGAAAACAGTTCCAGCGAGTTGCCGGTAGAAAATGAAGACGAAGCTACTCATGCCACCATTCAATGCGGCCTTGGCGAGCAAGGTCATGCCCGCTTGTAATATCTGGATCAAGACAACGAACACGTATGGATTCTTCAGTCCCATTTTGTTCTCTCCTCTCTGTACGTTGGTCTCTGATTAGGAATTAGGAGCCTAAATCTTAAAGAGTCACATGCTTATCTGACTTTACGAAAAATAAAACATTCGCTGATAAGCTAGTTAGTCTTCTCCGTTGGGTGTGCTTTCTGACGTGAGTTTTCCTTTCCAAAAGCACTAAATCTGATTAGGACCATTTTTTTTGTTCGTTTCTGGCTGTTGGATATTCTCTGCAACTGTCCCTTCAATAGGTGAGTTGCGAGTTATGGACGTGACCTACACTACACTTAGCCAAAATACATGTGATTGATGACTATAACTTGGAACTCATGTATGGTCAGAAGAAATTTTCTTCAACAAGGAATGGAGAACAATATGATGTTTCGGATAAAGATAATGTAGACTTCGCACAATTCTACCATTCTATTTTAAAAAGCATAGATTTTTTTTTTCCATGCAAGTAGATTTATGAAAGATTGTATGAGTTTCATAAAACTATTAATAACTTTATCTATTAGCTTATCTCTCGGTAACTTGTTTGGTAATTTATGAATAATAACAACTCGTTTTGACAGTTTGCAAAAAACCTACTTTTTTTTCTTCTTTTTTTCAACAGCTTAAATTTTTGCAAATCTGAAGAGTGGCTTGATAGTGACAAATTTCTTGTACTTGTTTTCGAGTCAAAAAAAGAAAAGGGATAATTGAATAAATCATCCTCAACTTTATTATCCATATCAAATATCGTAATCACATTTCAAATCCTACATTTTGCGTCTTCTCGACTTAAAATGGTCAAGTCCCCTTCGACACCTAATGTACACTCAACTCTCCCACTCTCTTCCCCTAGCTTTGCTCTCTCCTCTTACATAGTAGCATAGAACAACTATGATTGAGAGCAACCCTAAAGCGTGGAGCCACCCACTTGATGTGATCCTTGTCCTCACCCTTGGTCCGCGCCCCTCCCCATGTATCCCTTTCTTTGTATACGAAGAGATCGTTTGTGGCTTAGGACGGCAAGGTCACTTGAACTTGGCCTAAGTCTGCGGCTCGTGGTTGCGAGGCCATGCAAGGTCAACCTTGAGCTTACGAGGGTAGCAAGCCTCTGCGACAGGCTCACGAGCAGCACAAACTTAGTAGCAGAACTTAGTCATGGTAGCCTTGACCTCGAGCTAGCCTTTAGCTGGCATTGCGGCCATTGTCGAACTCTAATCTAGGTTGATGACACCTTCGATGACGAGAGCGCACGATGGGAAGGGGGAGACGTGATGGTGGGTGTGTCAAACGAAGTTAGCCTCTCCGGTTGGGGGAGAGAATGTGGGTAGGTGTTGAATTTTTTGGAGGGGGCTAGCTTGGAAAATAAAATAACTACTTGATAAATTATGTATGGGTAAAAGATGGAACTTTAAATCCATGGTAGAAAGTCCAGATGATAAGTTTAGGAATCGAAACGTAAGGAAGGTGTTTGATCTGGGAAGTACGGTTGAAGATGGATTTTGTAATTTAAAAAAAGAAAAAGAAAAAAAAAGACAACTTTTCAACCTCCCTCTATAGTAACTATAGGTTTAACAATATCGGAAAAAGAAAAGACGGACTTAACCTAACTCATTCACTATGATTTTTTTTTTTTATTTTTTTTTTGGTTAAACCTATGATCATTACTTAACCTATATTTTTCTAAGTTCACTTAAATTTTACCCTGGAGATTAAAAAAAAAAATCTTCATTCCAGTTTTAGCATGTTCAAGTTCTAAATTTATAAAATGGGTATTGTTGTTCTCTTACACAATGGAGGATCGCAAGTAGTCAAATGTCCCAAACCAGCTTCCACTCTAAGAGGTCTCTTTCCACTGCAATTGCCACAAAACGACTGAACTATGCTTGATAAACATTAAGACTTGTGAAGTGAAGCGTCAATAGATAGGTTTACTACTGGGAAAAGTACCAAAAAAGTCCTAAACCTATTGCATTGGTACAAATTTAATCCTAAACTTTTCAATTGGATCAATTCAGTCCTAAACCTTTTAATATTGGTACCAATTCAGTCCATCCGGCCAATTTTAGCCAACCGGCGCCGACGTGGACGTTGGCCGGTGGCCGGATGCGACGTGGCAATTTTTATGATTTTCTAATTATTTTTCAAATTTTTTTATTAATTTTTTTCTTTTTTTTTCTTTTTCCTTTTCTTTTCGTCTTCTTCCGGGCGGTGGCCGGCGAGCCTCACCGGGCCGCGAAGCCCTCGCCTGCCACCGGCGAGGGTAGCGGCCCTCGCCCGGCCTCTCCCGGGCCGCCGGTGAGGCGGCTTTGCCCGGATCCGGGCGAGGCCGGCCTCACCGCGGCTGGCGAGGCCATGGCGGCCATTGCCAGGGCGGAGGAGAGGGCCGTGAAGCCCTCGCCAGCCGCCGACTAGGGTCGCGGCCCTCGCTTGGCCTCGCCCAGGGTGGCGAGGGTCGCGGCCCTCGCTCGGCCTCGCCTAGGGCCGCCTCGCTCGTGGCTTAGCCTAGCTCCGGACCTCAATTTTCTCGCTTCGTCTCCGCCGGCTTTTGCTCTTCTTCTCCTTCCATGAGCGAGAAAGCCGCGAGCAATCCCACCAGCTACTTCGATGGCGAAGGGTGGCCTTGCCCAGATCCGGGCTAAACCACGGGCGAGGTGGCCCCGGGCGAGGCCGAGCAAGGGCGCAACCCTCGCCGATGGCTGGCGAGGGCTTCGCAGCCCTCGCCTTCACCCTAGCAATGGCCGCCATGGCCTCGCCAGCCACAGGCGAGGCGGGCTCGCCCGGATCCTGGCAAAGCCGCCTCACCGGCAGCCCTAGGAGAGGCCGGGCGAGGGCTGCGACCCTCACCGGCGATAGGCGAGGGCTTCGTGGCCCTCACCCGGTGGCCGGCGAGCCTCACCGGAGGCTCGCCGACCATCGCCAGAAGAAGACGAAAAGAAAAGGAAAAAGAAAAAGTTAATAAAAATTAATAAAAATTCGAAAAAATAATTAAAAAAATCATAAAAATTGCCACATCAGCATCCGGCCACCAGCCGACGTCCACGTCAGTGCCGGCCAACCAAAATTGGCCGAATGGACTGAATTGGTACCAATATTAAAAGGTTTAGGACTGAATTGGTTCAATTGAAAAGTTTAGGACTGAATTTCTACCAATACAATAGGTTTAGGACTTTTTTGGTACTTTTCCCATTTACTACTTGATTATATGAAGATAAAGAAGTTCAATTTATATGACTTTTCCCTTTAAAAAGGAAAAGTAACAAGGAATGGTTTCAACAAGCCAAAAGTAATAAAGGTTGACATAATGTTAAATATGCGATCGAGAACCAACATCAAAAAGGGGAAAATTATCTAAAAAGTCATAAACTTATTGCACTGACGATTCAATCCTAATTTTTTTTTTAAATTTACTAATTTAATTCTAAACGTTTATATGTTTTACCAATTGAATCAATCCGGTCAATTTTAGCTAAAAATCACTAACAAGGACCCGTCCTATGTAGTATGATTGGCGCAAATGTGAATAATTTTTAATGATATTTTAATATTTTCTCTTTAGCCTTGTCTCTTATCCGTAGGAGGTCTTCCTCAACGGAGAAAATTCAAAAACTATTAAAATATTAGTTTGTATACATTAGCACCACCCATATCACATAGAATAGTCAGCCTCTACGTCAATGATTTCCAACTAAAATTGATCAGATTAACTTCGTTAATAAAATGTTAAAATGTTCATGACTTAATTAGTAAAATTGAAAAGTTTAGAACTAAATTGATAAAAGTGCAATATGTTTAGGATTTTTTGGGCAGTTTTTCTTATCCAAAAGTTACATACACATGATTCCAAGATGCTATGAGGAAGACGTGGATTCCACACTGGTTAACTATGGTTCATGAACTAATTTGAGTCATATGAGAAAGTGCAATTCAGCCAGAGGCCGGTTAAAAATATGCCAAATATGCAATCAATATTCAAAAGGAAAGGACGCATATTTAAAAGATGACGACGTGGTTTCCACAATTCGTGTTTACGATTTTAATTTATGATTAAGTACTCCTACAACCTAAAAGATCACATTAGCGTTTCATCTAACATACTCATATCAAAATATAAATTTCAAAGTTTAAGCTATTAATTAAGTTCATAAACATTATTATAAGAACGTTGAATTAAATGCAATTAATATAGTAGAATCAACATCCAACCAATGCCTGAACATAGTTCAGAATATTACGGGTACCAATTACCATGGTTGTACTTTTTATTGTGCCAAGTGCCTGATGGTTATAGAATTTCATGAACCCTACCCTTTTCTACTTTTTTTGGGGGCACTTTTTTATATGAACTATCATTAGTTCTATCCCCGGTGTTAAAAAAACTTATACATTCACCGTTGGATAGTTAATGTGTGTATGGAGCTAATTACATGACTAAATTCTTCCACATGCCCACCATTCAATGATGGTTGTGTAAATTATTTCTTGCATTAGCAGTGGACCTAATAAAAATCTTTAGGATATTACATAAATTTCGTTGAGAGTGAGTTTGTTAGTTTAAATTCCCAGAGATATCGTGAGATAGACACTAGCAAAGCTTTAGGTGCTGGAATTGAGAGACGCAAATCTTGTTTTTTAATCCTTGTCCATTGTTAATGAATTTGCCAATGCCGTTCTCCTTATGTACGTGCAGTTCATCGACCTGACGTGCAGTTCATCTACCCGAACACATCAAATTCTCTATTTTGATTTTTTTTTTTATCATTTTTTATATCGTGAATAAATAGCTTTTCATGGCAAGCGAAGTCAATACCTAGTATTAGAGAATTGAAACTCGTGTATATGGATGAAAATTCAACCCAAAAGTCACTTTTAAGGGAGAATGCACATATGTAAGGCTATTGTAAGCGTCGAGTGACGGACACCACAAGCGCCCAAACTTAGCATGGGGGGACACTTAAGTCTCAAAATTGGAGAAAAATGATTACTTAAGTGCCAACAACGAGAAATTCTAGGCAAAATGTCGACGTGGCATTTTTCCGACAAGACAAATTCAAAACGACATTGTTTTATATGCTGCCGTGGCTAGATAAGTTGAAAACGACGTCGTTTTGCTTTGGATTTAAATTTTAATATAAATATTAATTAAATTAAATTTAAAACTTTAATTAAGAAAAAAGGAAGATTGCAGAACATGTTCGACGAGGGCTATGCAAGCCCTTGTCACCACCTCCCCCTATTGTCGGGCCCCTGGCGACCTCGATCGACCCTCCTCTCTTCACGGTGATGGTGGGGAGGTGGCAACTAGGGCTTGCACAGCTCTCGCCAAACACATATTGCGATCTTCTTTTTTTTTTGAAAAAAATTTAGTTCTAAATTTAATTTAATTAATATTTATATTAAAATTCAAATAAGAGGCAAAACGACATCATTTTGAACCTTCTTTGCTGACTTAACTTTCCAGCAAGCCATGTATGCAACTTATTTTATAAAAAATAAGCCATGTTGGATTTTCGACACCCTTCGCCGAAGTTGTCACTTAAATGTCACATTTTTCAAAGAAAGTGGCATTTGAGTGTACCTTTTGAAAATTTTAATATTTAAGTGTCCTCCCTTGCGCTATGCTTCTACTTGTAAACCTCTCATTTCACATACATATGACCAGTGAATTGAGTTGTTGGAGCTAACCTAGACTATGAAGAAAAATTGTCCAAAAAGTTTTAAACCATTTGTATGATAGCCAATTCAATTTTAAATCTTTTAGTAATGACAATTTAGTCCTAAACTTTTTGATGATTTGCCAATGTACTTTTGACCAATTTTTGTCGTAAAATCTCTAATGAGAATGATGTTTGTCTCGCATGACATTACTGGTGCCGACTTATTAATATTTTTTTTCTTCTTTTTTTTTTCCTTTCTTTTGCTTTCGCTTGTGACGATACTTAGCCATGGTCGGTGACTGGCCATAGGCAAGAGCTGCCCTCCCAATTGCCTAGGCAAGGTCGAGAGTGGCCTTCACTAGATTCAACAAGGCCACCCTTGTCCAAGTCGCGAGGGTCGACCCCTTGGCAGTAACTATGAGGGTGGCCTTCGCCATATTCGATGAAGGCGACCCTTGAATATGGCCGGTCATTGGCCATGGCCAAAAACTGCCCATCCTTTAAAAAAAAGTGAAAAAGGAAGTAAAAAATCAATCTAAAAAAATAAAATGAAATTTAAAAATTATTCACATCAGCATCACTCATGCCACGTAGGACAAACAACGTCCATATTAGTGAATTTTGACCAAAATTGACTGAAATGACTAAATTAGTAAATCATCAAAAAGCTTAAAACTAAATTGGCATAATGGAAAAGTTTAGAATTGAGTTGGACGTCATACAATAGGTTTAGGTGGTAGTTAATTGTTCAAAGTTAAATTTTTTAATAAATAAATAGTTTAATATTCAAATACTTTAACATCTTCTCTCATGCTAATATGGGATCTTTGCCTAAGATTGAAGCATGGATTTATAAAATAAAGAAGGCAAATAGAGGATGACATGGCAAAAGATCAAGAACCTTGGGCTTTAAAATGGGCCAGTGAGCACAAGCAAGCAGGCCATAATTTGTGGGCTAAGGAGGCTAAAACTCCATTTTTTCAACTTTTGGGCCTCCAAGGTCACTTAAGCCTATACTCATTAACAAGGCTCTCCATTTCTCTTAGGAAAAGGGTCAAACTGGTTCTTTTCTTTTTCTTTTTTTTTTTTTTTTTTTTGGGGGGGAGGGGGAGCATGAAAGTCAAAACATGCTAAAATTGTGGAAACTAGTTATTTATAAAGAAGAAAAGCTCATCAAGAATTGTGTACGTCCGGAGATTAATGATCAATCAATGACATCTAGTGAAACATGGCATAATGATCATGAGTGAAAGCCATATACTATGTACTAGATAAATATCATTACATGATCAACAAAAGGACCAACAATAAGAAAAATCAAATTTCATTTTGCTAAATAACAAGTTTCGGCATTCTTTGGCTCTTGATTTTCTGCATTTGTACATTTAGTCTCTGCTTGAACTAGTAACGAGCTTTCGTTGGCTAGATTTTGCTCCTGCGTTTGTCCCCATAAAACACTGTAAAGGCCTACTACTAACATTATCTCACCAACAACGCTGATAAGAAGTCAAACACAAGGTAATATTAGTCATAATCAAACCAAAAAAAGGCTAGAGCTCATGTTTGTGATAAGATTCTATATTAGCTCAAGAAGTCCGAATCCAATCAAAAGTAGCATACCATAAGAATTGAAGAATACCGAAAACTTGATTCCATCGTTCATTGTCATTGATACTTAAGTTTTGATTTTTTTGGAGAGTTTCTAAATTTTATTCAATGAGGGTTTCCTTCTTTCTTTCTTTCTTTCTTTGGGTCTATCCTACTCTAACTCTCAACTCACTTTCAAACTTTTACTTTGCCTCTTTGCAAAGTGTAGGCGTCAAACTCACATCTAAAACCAAACATCCCTATCCTTAGCCCCTTTGAAAATGTAGGAATTCAAACTCTCCACCTCTCCCTACCCATGTGGGAAGGGTGGCCATTGGGGTAATGCCCAGTAACTAAGGAGGGTTTTCTTTAAAATGAGCATAATGGAAATATAGCACAAGAGGGAGGTTCCCAGCCTTGATTTGAGGATTCTAGTACAGAAAGATAGGACATTGGTGTATACGGCTGAACTTCAGTAAATTCTTTTATCATTTATTGCCTTTAAGGATTATAATTTTATATTAGGCAGCACTCATATTGCTGCATAACATTGTTGATGCTAAGATAGTGTTGCAGACATCTTTAGTATGTCAGCTCTCCTCTCCTCATGATTGTCGGGAGATAGTATATCCCTTATCTTCTCAGTTTCATTGCCTAGCTTTTTTCCACCACTCGTTCATCTTAATTTTAAAGATCACATTAGGATCAATATAGTTAAAATTTATCGGTAAATAATAAGTTTAGTGAACGAAAAACACTCGAGTGTGTTGTACTGTGCAGGGATGGACATGAACCACATATGACTAAATCCATCCCCTCCTCAGCCCTTGTGTTGTGGGGCAATATATTTGGCCTCATCTAGTCTCTAAACTATGAGATGAGTCCATCCCTGCACGTGTATTGAGATTGGTCAACAATTTCTCATTTTAAATTTCGTTTATTTTGCGAAAAGAAATAATTTCGAAAATATTTTCTAAAAATTGATCGTCAATATCACTTGAAAAAATTGATCAATAAAAAATATTTCATTATCAATAACAATTTATCTTTAAACACTTTCATAGATGAAAAGAAAATTTATTTATTCACTTTTTGTAAGCAATACAAGCGATTATTTTTATGAAAATATTTCTCAAATTATTAATTTTTTACAAAACAAACACATCTTTTTTTGCTTCTTTATTGTCCACATCTCTCTTTCTCCCTCTCAGGTACATATGTTTGTATCCATGTTACAATCATTCATATGACTACTAGAGGTAATGCCATGAGAAATAGGATAAAGTTTACCTGCCAACATTTATGCTCTCACCCAAGAGAAACATGGAGCCAATCGTTGTCAGGATTGAATTCAAGGGTGTTGACATGGCTAGGAATACTGGTCCCTTCATTGCAATCACCCAAGATTGTAGATAATGGGCAACTCCCGTGACCACGATTCCCTAGTCACACATAGTTGTAAATACTACAATGCTGCAATGAAAGTAGACAGTTTGCATGCAATTTGATTGGCTTGAAAAAAATTCTATTGGGATCTTATCATATCACTCAATAAGTCAGATGTCGGTATATAGTTTATGTTGCTACTAACAATCAAAATTAGTAACGAACACCAAGGGCAACCCTTCTAGTTGGTGTGCTGAGTTTTAAATTCGTGGTGTTCCCTCTCTTATTTTTTGCAAATCTGTAGAGCTGGTGGGTATTGACAAATTTGTTGAACTTGCTTTTGGGTGAAAAAAGAAAAGGGGTAATTGGTAAAAACATTCTCAACATTGCTTTCCATATCAAATACTCCAGTCACATTTCAAAACGAACATTTTGCATTTTCCAAATTAAAAAGACCTATTTGCCCTCACTCAATCTACATCCAAACCCCTCTCCCACTCTCTTCCCAACCCTTTCTCTCTCCATACATATAGCAGCCCGAAACAGCCAGAATCAAGAGAGGGAGATTTGGTGGTGGGAGTGTCGGCATGAGGAAGCCTCTTTGGTATCGGGAGAGAGAGCGTAGGTGAGTGTTGGATGTTTGAAGGTCGGGTAGTTTTGAGAAGTAAAATAGCAATTTGGTAAACTATGTATGGGTGAGGTGAGAGAAGCAGCTTAAAATCTACTATAAAAAGTTAGGATAGTAATGGTAAGTTTTAAAATGTGAATAGGATATTTATTATGGCAAATATAGTTGAAAAAAGTTTTTGTAACTTCCCCGAAAAGGAAGCAACTTTGCAAACTTTATAATTACTTTAAGTTAGACAATGACAGAGGAAAAAAAGACAGGACCTAACCCTAACTCACTTAATATGATTTTCCTTTGATCATTACCTAACCTATACTTTTCCAAATCATTTAGAATTGATTCCACTTTTTGCATGCTCAATTTCTAAATTTAGAAAAGGGGGACTGTTGCTTTCTTACGCAATAAAGGATAGCAAGTAGTCTAACATTCCAAGCCAACTTCCACTCGGAGAGGTCTCTTTCCATAGCAATCGCCACAAAAAACGATTGAACTGCGCCTGATAAACACTGAAGACTTGTGAAGTGAAGCTTTGATGGATAGGTTTTCAATACCCCAGCCTGATTATACGAAGATAAAGAACTTAGATATATATGACTTTTCTCTTGAAAATGTAAAAGAAACCGAGAATGGTTTCAATTAGCCAGAAACGGTAAAAATTAACATAATGTTAATGTGACTTGGCAAAAACGTAACAATGCTACATATCCAATCAAGATTGAACATCCGAAAGTTACAGATGCATGTCTCAAAGAAGCGATTAGACTGAGGTGGATTCCACAATTGTTAGCTGTTATTTAGCTGTTAGAAAGTGCACAGTGACCCAGAGGCCGGTTAACATCATCCACTATATGCAATCAACAATCAACATCCAAGAGGTATGCACGCAAAGTTAAAAACTTGCAGAGGACGTGGATTCCGCAATTGTTGTTTACAGCTGTAATTTTTAATTGGAAGAAGTGCATTGGGAGTCTTAAAATTTGTCGTGAAAATATAATTGAGTTCTAAAAATTTTAAGAAGTGCAAGTAAGCCCTATAACTTGTCAAGAAAATATAATTCAGTTTTAAAACTACGTACAATCAAGTCCTAGAATATGTCAAAATGATCCAATCAAGTCATTTTAATGATTCCATATTTTGAAAATCTTAGGACTCAATTGTACTTTTTTAACAAGTTTTAGAACTTGATTATATTTTTTAAAAAATTAGGACATGATTGCACTTAATGACAAATTTTAAAACTTAATTATACTTTTTGAAAGTTTTAGCAATTAATTGGACTTTTGTGATAAGTTTTGGCATTTTTTGTGCACTTATCTCTTTATAATTTAAAACACCTATAACCTAATTAAGTTACTGTTTCATCTAACATACTCATGTTAGAAAGTATGTTAAATAAGCTTAAGCTATTAGTTAAGTGTGTAATCTAATTATACATGTAAGAATATGAATCAAGTGGCTTTAACAAAAGCAGAACTATCAATTAACAACGTCTGATCATTGTTAGAATGATATGGATTGATGCCATGGTTCTGCTTTTGTCGGGCTCAACGCGCCATCATATAGAATTTCATGAACGACACCCTTTTTTGGTTTTTTTTTTTCCCTAATGGATTTTATCATATCACTTATTGTTATGCGTACTACCGGAATCAACGGAACGTTTGCACATTCATTATTGGATAGTTGATATGTATGTGTGGAGTTAGTTTTGTAACTAAATTCTTCCACATGTCTACCATTTAACTGTGAGTGCCTAAATTATTTCTCACACTAGTGGTGCATCTCGTGAAAATTCTTATGATATTGCATCAACTTAGTAGAGAGTTTTTTGGTGTAAATATCATGAGAAATCGTGAGATAAATAGAAGTAGAGCTTTAGGTGCTAGGATCGAGAGACATAAATATTGTTTGATAATCCTTGATTATTAAAATATATATATATATATATATATATATATATATCAATGACGTCTTTCCTATGGACATACATCGCATCGCACATCAAATTCTTTGTGTCAATATATTTTTCTACCATTTACTCTATAATGAATTAATAGTTCTTGTAGCAATAAGCGAAATTAGTCCCTTGATACGGCATAGAATTGAAACCTGAAAGTCGCTTTCAGGGAAGAGTGCATATATGTAAGGTTTACTATGAACCTCTTACACATGATTTAGGATATTTCTCAGTTTACATCAACATTAATATTCGAAGAATTGAGTTATTGGAGCATACATAGACACTACGGTCTCTTTCTTTCATCCTCTCCCCTGAAATTTTCCTAACAAGCTGTATTAGGTTTCGGAGAGATCACAAAATATTATACATTCATCTCATGAAGAGCAATATCATGAGCTTACTAAGATTGATTTAGGAAAGCGGTTTATTAAATGATGTGTCAAATCACAAGTGAGCTATAGTCAGTGTGGATAACAGTGTGATAAATCTCTTAGCCAATCAGTTTCACGAATCATTATTTAACAAACCTATATTTTCTCTTTGGCGATATCTGCCATGATCTGGATAATCTAACTAGAATAAAATTCTTGAAAAGATCACAATCCTTTATGAGAAGTTGGGAGTTACCTGGAGAACAAACCATAAGCCCCAGGAGGAGACTGAAAAGAAAGAAAGGAAGCAACCTACGATCCATTTTGTGCTTCCAAATGTTGAAACATGGTGTTGGTGTTGGAGTTCGTGTTGGGCATTGTGGAGACCAAAAGGAGAATTTAGAATTGGTCCCTTGAAAAAGGCAAGGGTGGCCACTCCTCCCACGCAAATTCCTATTCCTCCAAGCTTTGCAACTCCCTCTATTTTCTTCACATTCAACTTCTCCTTCCTGCCGGAGGTGAGGCAAAAATTGAGAGTAAGAGTTAGAGTAAAGTAGGATTGACCAAAAAAAAAAAAAAAAACTTCTCCTTCTTGCCAGGGTATTGCCAGAGTTAAAAAGCATTAGGAGATGAAGTTTTGGCTATAATGACATCATAAGCCCACTGGAGGGGAAATTTGGACATTCACTTGGTAAAGTGCATAAGCATTTGACAAATTTGATACTGCTTGAGATGTATTCGAGATTTTCTATATATTTCCATTGCTGGATCCTGATTAATTGTATTTGATGTTTTGCTATTTTAAATAGTCATCCTATAAAATCTATAAATAGACTCGTGCCTTCTTCATTTGATATGTACAAAATATTACTTTTTTTTTTCTCTTCTTCACAACTCACAACTGATACATCGCATTTATTTTGTAATTAATGTGGGAAATCATGGCTTTGCACCAGAATTTTAGGTAATCTAATAAACCATGATATAGAGTTCTATGCAATATAAAGAAAACTTCTTGTAGGGCTTTACCTCGTGAGAAGAGTAAGACCAAGCAAATAAATGGAAAAATATTAGATAGACTCATGACTGGTCAGAGAGCAGTAGGAAAAAGAAAAGGCAAAAAATGAAACAGAAATGAGTTCCTTGCGGGCACTAGTTAAAGACAGTTCATGAAACGTCACAATTTCTAATGCATTGATTGCCCTTTGTTCTGCATCATTAGTACTTTGAAGACTATTCCAAGTTAGGCAACTTAACAAATGCTCTGAGACCACTCACTAACATGACCCAAAGAAAAACGAAGAACAAACCTGACCATTGTCAACCAAATAGATCCATCCCCTACGTTCTCTCAGATGATGTATGCAACACAGATGATTCGATTTTTACTACAAAATTCTAATGAGAGTAGCACAATTGATTGAAAGAGTTGAGAGAATATATATTGAATCACTAGGAAGAGGAGAACCTTAGAAGAACAGCGAAAAAGAAGGTTGTCACAGGTAAGCAGTTTGCAGTTACAGACACGAGCGAAGCCGACGTATAAAGGAGCGCAATCCCATAGAGATTCATAGCCAGCGTGATACTGCAATACACATGTATCATTTCGTCAAAATTTCCAGAAAAAAGTAATAAGCTTTTGAATCTTAAATTACGTAATCACCAAATCTCTTATTAGGGTTTAAAATTCTGGGAACATTTTGTAACTCACCCTAGGAAAGCAAGCGCAAATATCTTGAAGAAGACAAGCAGTGTGAGTGGAGTTGTGGATCTCCTTTCAAACATCGCAGTTAACGGGACCAAGAAAATGGTTCCGGTCATATGCCGGTAGAAGATGAAGATGTAGCTCTTCATCCCTCCATTGAATGCAGCCTTGGTGAACAAGGTCATGCCTACCTGTATAATCTGGATCAAGATAGCGAACAAGTATGGATTCTTCAGTCCCATTTTGCTCTCTTCTCTCTGTACATTTGCCTCGGATTAGGAATTTAAAGCCGAAATCTTAGATTCACATGCTTATCTGATTACCATGATACAGACTTCAAAAAATTCTACTTTATCTATAACGTGCTTGCAGGCGTCAGTAATACGTTGACCAAGATCCATACACAAGATGAAGAAATAGGGAAACAGCTCAACTTGAGGAATATCTCTAGCAGGTTGCATTTTATCCACACAATCTTTTATTAAACAAGACAGTAACAGAAGAGGAGGGAACACAAAACATTATTAAACCCAGACAGGAATCCAGGAAATTGAAGTAATTACTTTTCTTATCAAAAGAATCCCATTCCAATCTATACCAGGCTTTAGCAGGATCCACCTTAATGAGCATCGTACCAGTCTTGCCAGTTTCACAGCTCATAGACTGGACGATTTTCTTGGACAATAATGACGGTATCAGCGCCTCTTCTGTCCGGTACAAACCTAGCTTCTAACGAGGAGAGAAAATTGTCCGGTTTTGGGAATGAGCAACACCAAGGTTTGATTCAAGCATTCTCGGAAATGCCAAGAAATAGCAATAAAACATATTTTTGTAGTTTTTCGAAGGTTATTTTAGGCAGTAGGAGGATAGCAGGTCCCTACTTCTATACTGACTTTTCATACGACCAGAACACCCTTATCTCATTAAATATATAAAAGAATAAAGAGAACATCGTCAATTAAAGTTTGATATTTTTGGACAGTTAATTAACAAATTTCTATTTTTATGAGCATATGTCTTCATGTTTGAAATTCATTATACATGTTCTTTGCTAAAAATGATTCAAATCCATATTGAATGGACCGCATGTATAGCACATGCGAAGGAACTATTTCGAGTCAAAGGAACCTCTCTATATTCTATTACCGACCTTGGTTGATTAAATTTTACCAGCAATTCAAAAGAAATTGAGGCAAAAGCTTTAAAAGTACAGCTGAAGATATAATAACATGCAACTCAAATCTATTTCCAATCCAACTTATCCTCTTTAAATTAAATCTTGCCACTATCTATCTTGACAAGTATGTATTTTAGCAAACCATTTTTAATGCTTAATCTTCATGTTTTTATATTCATATTAAACAAGATGGTCCCGAAAATGATACTTATTTTAACAGCTAGTGCTTCTTATTTCCATACAACAAATTCACATATCACTAAAAATCCTACACATGATATGTAGGTATTTTCTATTGCATGTCATAAGATCTTGATAGTTTCAATTCAAATCATGCATAAAGCTTTTTCATCAAATTAAGGAATTATATATGTGTGTGTGAGTCGTGACCTAACCTCTTCCAACTCAGGAATGAGAATTAGGTTTAGGGATACTATGAACTTCAAGCCGATGGCCTTCTATTGACTCAGGCTCTCCCAAGTCCATATTTCGTGTGATATCAAGCGTTTAAAATTTTAAATTGATTATATTAAAGAGTTGCCATTAGCATTTTTTAGGATCGGCTAGAAACCCAATAAGATATGGGAATATATCTTATTATTTACATAACAAGATGTTCTACATTCAGGGACTTGATTACATTAATCCTAAGACTAATGCTCTTTCTGTAGCTAAGTTGATCATGCTAACTAATGCCATAGCAGCCTATCAAAGAATTCTAGGTATCACCCTAACCATTCTAGATTAGAATAAAACATCCAAATATATTGAAAAACGCAACCAAGTATAATCGTAAAGGAAAGCACACAAACATCCTCCTATTGTCCATAAAAAGAAAATGACAATCCAAAACAAAGCATCCTATTGTAAAAGTCCTAAACGCTTGTCCAAAATTTGGGTTTTGATATTTAAAGGGTTTTCTAATTTTTCTAGTTTTTCTAAAATTTTCTTATTTTTTAGAATTTTCTGAATTTTTTAATGATTTTTAATTTTTTATTATTTTCTGGATTTTCTATTTTCCAATTTTTTTTTATGTTTTTTCGAATTTTTAATTTTTAATAACTTTTAAAATTTTTAAAATTTTAATTATTTCTAATATTCTAAATTTTTATTGATTTTTGAATTTCCTAAATTTTTTTTATTTCCAAAATTTTTAAATATTTTTATCATTTTCTGAATTTTTAATTTTTTCTTTCTAAAAAATATTTTTATTTTTTTAATTTATTACTATTATTATATTCGGGGAACGGGTTCGGACCGGGTTTACCCGTTGACCTCACCCTCCTATCTGGATCTGACCCGTCCGGATTAAAGAAACGAATTTCTTAGCGTTTTTGGGGATCTTCTTTGATTTTCCTTTTTTTAATTCTTTTTCTCTCCTCCTTTGTCCTTTTTTATTTTGTCTTTTTCTGCCCATCTTTTTCAACCGGACGTCTTCTTCTTCCTCGAGCCACCTCCAACCCGAAGCTCTCCTTCGACTGCAACTTCTCTTTTCCTTCTTCCCGGACCAGAAATCCCTCGACGCATCACTCATACATGCTATCACCGGCATCTACACCGCCGCCGGACCCACCCCCACTGCCGGTCATCTACCCTGACCAGCGTCACCACTTCCGGCCGCTCCCTCGGGCGACCGCAAAAATAATAGAAAAATATCCATACTGAATCTATATTTCTAAAACCAACTATCTCAGCAAACCGACAAGCGTAAATACATTAAACGAGAAGAAATAGTCTGCTCAAACGGTAGGGCTCGCTGGCATGGGGAGGGTAGCTCCGGCGACTCAAAAAAAAAAAAAAAAAGACAACGGATATGCCATGAAAACACGGGAAAACACAGTAGCAGGTCAGACGTAGATCCAAAATATAGGAACAAACACACATCAAACTGGACTTCTAGGCACAGGTTTCGGTGCTTCATTCAGGCAATATATCAAGCAGTCGGCATTATGGGTTCAAAGTTCAAATCTGAAGCGTTCCTTGGTCCAGACATGATGCCTTAACTTCTAAAACATTACAAATAGTCATGAAATTGCTTTGGCTTATCCAGATATCATCAAAAACATCAAACGACTCAAACGTATATCTCTCGACCGAAGACAGGGGTAACTCGGAGCGTTCGAGAAGGGTGTTCCGTACCTGGTTTTGCTTGGCGAGCCGTGGTCTCGGTCGGCAACGGCGGAGCACGGGCTAGCTGGGCTTCTTCTTTGGCTGTGGAGAGATCTCCGAATAAGCGACGGTACCGACAGCGAGCTCCGGCGAGCCCACTTTCTGTCACTCTAGAGACTAAACCTCCTTTCCTCAGCCCCTCTCTAGGTCTCTCGTTGACCTCACCTCCGCGGGGGAATCTTTTTCCATCAGCCACGCCAGCTCAATGCATCCTAGAAGGTGTCGGGGATTGCTTCAGTCGCTCGTGGGAGCTTCCTTCGCGTCACATGCGCGGTTCTCACGCATGCCTTCCTCGTCGGTTCTCTCTCTCGCGTCGCAGGCGTTAGAAAATTCAGAAAATAAAATTAAAAAAAAAGGGAAAATCATTAAAAATTTCAGAAAATTCTAAAAGAAAAAGAAAATTTTAGAAAAATTGAAAAACCCTTTAAAAATATTAAAACCCAAATTTTGGGCTTAAAGGAAAGTTTAGGAGACGCCGAAATACTGCTAGGTGGGCTCTACACGGTGACCCACGCGAATACATCCATCATTTTCATTCATTTTTTCACTCAATTTTGTTTTACCTCATTTTCAGTTCTTCCATTTTTATTTACCTTTTTATTATTATTATTATCTTTTTTCTTGTGTAAAATAAAAGGATACCTAAAAGGTCGTAAAAAATTTGGGTGTCAACGATATATATATATATATATATATTTTGTTATACTAAGTGGATTTTCAATAAAAATAATTAATGGCGCTTTTTTATTCATTTTACTTTAATGTCACGTCAAATTTATTTTTCTGATTTAACTTTTATAAATCACATTCAAAATGAGCTACTTACAGTTTGTTTGAAAATTGTTTCTCTGCTTCTCCATTTATTCAAAGAAAAAAAATAAAAGTACATAAACTATAGGTAAGTGGTCGATTTTCGTTTTTTGATTTGTTAATTTCATTGCATCGTTTTGCTAAGTAAATTCAGTTTTAAGAGCAATTTTATTTAATCGGAAATACTTAAAATTGTAAACAAAAATGATTAGTTATATGTAAGACCCATCATCAAAGGTGGAGCAAAGTCTTCATTTCAGTAATAAGGACGGGAAAAAAGAGCATGAATATTTTAAAAAAATAATTTCTTGAACATTCGGTCAATTTAGGAAAAAAACTAGTAAGTTTGTGAATAAATAAGAAGAATTAACTCATCAAAGATGATATTAAAGATTCAAAATGCATGAGAGAGTTAAAAATTTTATTATTTAAATGTCGGGATTAGCTAAAATCTAATGTTAGTCCCTCAATTTGCGCATTTCTTTTTCCTCCTAATAAATTTCTTAAGTCTTTTATTTTTCTGCTCAAGTACTTGTAAAAACTTTTCTAGCAAGTACTTCTGGCTCTAAATCAAGTTAGCAGGAGCTAACATGTTCTTGAGTTCCTGCGGACATAACCGAACCACTTGACAAAATTTGCATTTTAATATGACAATATATATAAGTTCAAAGATTTAATGCGAGAAATTAGAATTTGAAGAACTCGATTAAAAAAATTGTGCAAGTTCGACAATCAAGAGTGGATTTTTACGTCCAATCTTTTTTTTTTTGGGAACTTTTGCCCTCTATTTTGATTCTACTATTTCAATTCACTTATTATTATTGATATGAGCTTTTTCTAATATTTAATGATAAAATTTTGAGGTTGAAATTATCTTTCGGATATGTTATATTTTACAGAGAATAGAAAAAAAAAATAATTAAAAGTAAATACCTAAAATTATATGGTGACAACTAGACAAGCTTTAGGATGACTTGCTAGTCAAAAGTCTAAATTCACAAGTAGTCCGTAGAAAAACCGATTATAGATTTTCTTTTTAAGGCATAGCTAGTTTGGACATAAATTTTTCATGGATTATAAGAGGGATGTATGGTGTCGTCGAACATTATGATTTTGAACACATATCCTAGAATAATTCAAGTTTACCTTTTTCTCGTAATTTTTTTCTTTTTTGTCCACGTGTGCACTCAACATTTGGGTGCACGTGCGCCTCACATGAATTGGAGCTTTAATGAGAGTTTAAGGGGCGAATCCCCCTCCTTCATGCTTCTTCTTCCTAGGTATAGCCAAGAAATGGTTAAACCCAGGCGCAATTCCTCCTTTCCTAGGAGCTGAATGCAAGTTACAAAAACAGCACTCCAAGATCTTCATATTTAGAAATAAGAACACATATAATCAAATAGAGAGATTTACACATCTGATTTGGAATCCATCATTTTTTTTATTCAGAATAGCATCGATCCAAAACTTAAGTACTTCTCCTTTGTTGCCTTATATATCACTGGCTCAATAAAATTACCCCTCCTCCTTAGTGTGTAGCAGCCGCTCCTTATGTAAGGATATTTGTATGTCTTAGAGTTAAATGAGAGACTTGAAGATTATTTATAGAGTTTTTAACTAGGTTCTCTCATCACGAGCCGAGCTCAACTTGGCCCACACTAACTAGTCTCATATTAGATTTATTATGAAATCTCATATCTTGCTTTATTAGACAAATCCCGTAAAACGGTAAATTAATTGAAATTAGCCCACATCAGAAAAATTATTATATTCTCTCACTTGGGCTATAGTAATTAAAACTATACTACATATGCACAACTTTATATTAATCTAGAAATAATTCTTAATAGTCAAATTGATCCCACAAAGCCTTAAACACTTAGTCATGGTGGTAACTGCATATATACACACAACGCCTTCCTAGGTACCAGTTCTTTTAATTCTACTAATATGGATTCAATATGTTAGTGTAGCAAATGAATAACACCTCATCAAGAATAATACCTTATGTATCACCTTCTCTCTTTTTTTCTTTTTCTTTTTTTGGGTTGAAAATGTAAGTGTTATAGAACATATGAAGTACATCAGCTTACCAGCATCCTCCGACATTACAAATAGGGCTAATAATTGAAAGAGAGAGAGATAGAAAGTCCTCATATATTAGCCAATAAAACATTTGACCGAGAAGATTTAAACTTTTGGTAAAGTGAAGCTCTACCTATTACATTTTTATATACCTTGGTCAAAATAATATCGATGTCAGTTGAATTGTTTTTAAACCATTTATACTTGTGCTCTATCCAAATGCAATATGTGGTCGCTCGAGGAGTTTCGTTGTCTATTCTTTGGCCTTTGTTGCCCTAATCATCCATTTAAGTTCCTCATTCCATCTAAGCGCCTAATCCAATATTACGCATGGATACTAAGCCAAATGCTGCCTGTCCATTCGCACTAAAAAAGTAGATGAGTTCAGTCTTTTAAACTAGCCCCGCAGAAGTTACACTGGGTATCAGCTGAGATCATCCATCATGCAATGATCTCTATTATTAGTAGTCTATCTCTGCAAACTAGCAAGTCGATAAAATTGTGTTTGCTAATGCTGCTACTCCAAATTAGGCTGTACCACTCCACGAGTGGGCCCCGTGTCTGAGTTTGTTATAAATATCATGGAAATAGTATCTTGAGCTAGATATAACTGGGTTTAGAACATGTTGTGATTTGAGGAGACATCGCTAACTCCAAGCCATACTACCCTTAATGTTGAGCTACATAATTGGGGTATCTTTGCATTTTGTGTTGTGAATCCAAATGCTCCAAAATGAAGAGGATGGATGATTAATGAGGTTCTGGAGTGTGTGGCCTAACAAAACTTTGTTCCATGTGTTCAAATCAAGCAATCATAATCCTACTTCCTTTTTAGGCGAACAAACTACTTTTCATGTGTGACATCTTGATTTTCGGGTTCTGTTTTCAATTGAATAAGCTGGGCTTTTCATCGACGCACCTATAGTTCTTTTCTTTGAGTTGATCACTCACGAGATAACTAGTCTATCAGGTGAAGCTGTTAAGGAATCTAAACGCAATAGACTCGAGAATTCGGCCAGAAATCAACTGCTCGACCGTGTTTATTTGCAAGGGTCAATACAGCACGGTCAAAATCGATCAGAAATTGGACATAGGTCGGTTCGACTGAGGTATGTGATTAGAGTATGGGTGATTCCATCTAATTGTAAAATTCTCGTCAAACGGCACTAGACCAATTTTTCTGTTATTTCTGTACCCTGTGCCCGTATTTAAAATCTAGAGATTTTCACGACAACCGAGAGTTGTCAATGAGTCGAAGATGCACAATGTGGATCGAAAATAATCGACCACGGATCAATTGCACTAGAAATTCCTAAAAGCTACCCGGTAGGCTAGATCATGCTAAAATCGAGCCAGATTGAAATTAACCGCGAATTTAAACCCGATTTCAGAAATTGAAAGTTCTGTCATGTCATGATTCATTTTAAGAACGTCGACTCCATCCTCCAAAGATTTTTCTGCAAACCGAGATTTTTTGGCGAAAAGTCAAAGTGGGGCCGTTTCTGACTGGGAAAATCAGAGGACCATTTTTTACCGCATTTTTAGGATTCAAGTTGGACAATCGATGAGGAAAAATCCTAAGAGGGACAATGGCGTCTTGGCTGAATTTATGGAGGTCAATTTGAGCTCAAATGGAGAAGGATTGAAGTAAAATGGGAAGGGAAATTGAATGAAATGGGATGGCCAATGATCCAAATTCGTAGGCGAATGGGGAGACAACCTTTTGGACCCTTTGAGAAGCTTGTTTGGGAAGCTTGATTGCTGCAAATTGGCTGAGGAAGACAACCTTGCATGGTGAGGCCATAGAACTCAAGTGCTTTGGATATTTTGTGGCCCCTCCTCATCTTCAGCAACCTCCTTCTTCCTCCTTGATCCTCCTTTATCCATTGTTGGGACTTTTGAAGCTCTAAAAATTACAGGGAAACAAGCCCTCACTTCACTCTCTCTCCCCCTCTTCAACCCCAAGAAGTCACAACCCTTTTCTCCCCCGTTTTCCTTCTCTGCCTGTTTCTACTCCATCTAACCTTCATGTGAAAAACCGAGTTAAAAGTTGTCTTCCCATGAGAATTAGCCTCCGTGCCACCCACCATTGTGCTTAGGACATCCAGTCCATACGGAAGGACCCCGCCGCTCGCCGAACGAAGCCGCCTGCCGACTCGCCGGCCTGCTGAAAGCTGCCGCTTGCTGATCCGTCGGTCCGCTTGGTAGCCTGCATTGTTTCGCATTTTCAGCCATTTTTCTCCCATTCTTACCCTTCCTCCGCCCATCCCAACTGCCAGCAACTCCCCCTTAACCCCCAGGTGCCGCCAGTTGCCAGCCATCCCCTTGCCAGAGCTCCGATAAGACGCAAAACTCCGTTTATCCTCCGACAGTCCAGTTTTTGGGAGTTTCAGTGGGAGTCCGAGCTGTTGTTGCTGTTATGAGCTTGGGACCACCTTGGATGGTAGTGGTTGAGGTTCCCAAGCGCAACCTTCATCGTCGCCGCCGCGTCCATGTCTCCGACCCGTTTAACGGGTGAGTTTAGCTCCTAATCCTTTTATTAGTGTCTAAACTTGCTTAGAAGGTTAATTATACTTAGGGATTGTTTGTATTAGCTTAAGAATTGATTAGTGATGATCTAGAATGGTTATATTATCCTTAGAATGGATTAGTGTTAATCTAATTAGTGAGATTAGCACCTTTGTGGATGGATTAGTCTAATTCAGTGGACTTTCTACAGTTTGGATTTCTGGACCTTTGCCATTTGCCATTTTTGTAGATCGAAATGAGTTGCAACTTTGAGGTTGATTCCTTTTGGAAAAATATTTTAGACATCTTCATCTATAACATATATTTTACTCATGGTTTTTAGAGATTTCAAAGTATGAGATTTCAGCTCTGTCATTTGCAAACAGAATCTCGAACTGTGCTGAAATTTGTGACATTTTGGGATTTTGTGGGCTTTTATCAACTTTTAGGGTTCAAATTTCAAAATGGTTTCTTCACAAATGTTGTTTTTCAAATCTTCTAGTTTAACATCGTCAAATTTCAAATCAAATGGACAAGTTTTGGATCTCGAACCAAACTGATTTTGGAAAACAGACTTTCTGGAAACGGACATAGTTTCCGTGCTGGATTGAGCAATTTACTGGGCTTAATCTAGAATGATATGGGTTTAGTTGTCTCCACAAAAAAAAAATTATTTTATGTGTCCTTTACAACATATTCAAATTTGAGAATTTTCCAAACTCGGTTGATTAGATTTCTGAATTTAAACTCGGAGATGCGTGAGTGGACCGTTTCTGCTGGTTATGACTGGTAGTAGTTCGTGATTGTTCTTGATGCTTTACTTGCTTTAATTAGTGTTTTAATGAATTTTGGATTTAATTTATTAGTTATTAAATTCTGGAAATTTACTGTTCATGGAACACTGTTCACGTGCACTGTTCACCCGAGAATGAAAAGTTGTCCAATTTCATGTGTTTTGATCTTATGAGGTGATTTGAGTGTATAAATGCATGGGCATCCGAATGAATTGAGTGATTTTTACAAAAAAGGGAAATATGTCTAGTTCGAGGGACGTTGGAAATGGACCGCCTTTGGGAGAAAATGATTTGAAAGTGTATATGCAAGCGTGTATGCATTGGCTAAGTGCCCAAAGTTAAAAAGGGAGTTGTGGTGATGTGCTTGCGTGATCATCAAGTCAAATCCATCCCCCGCTGTGTGTCGAGTAGATCGTGCCTGTGTGGCGGTAATCAAATCATGCCTGTGTGCCGGTAATCAGATAGTGCCTGTGTGGTGTAATATCGTGCCTGTGTGGCGATAATATCGTGCCTATGTGACCGTATTTCTGTGTGTCGGGTAGATTGTGCCTGTGTGGCGGTATTGTGCCTATGTGGCGGTATTGCTGTGTGTCGGGTAGATTGTACCTGTGTGGTCGTATAGCTGTGTGTCTGGTAGGCCGTGCTTGTGTGGCCGAAATTAATTGGAATGCATGAGTGTTGAGATGGTTGGGCCTTATTATGGGGTAAAATTATGTGGTATGGAATTGGACGTGTCATATCGATTTCACCTTATAATCGGGACCCATGTGATTGATCAATATGTGTTGTGTGGCACACTAATGTGCAAGATCGTATGAGAGTCATGGCATCTTTGGTTTTGACTGTGTATGAGTTGAGCACATTGTTTATGGTACGAATGCATAAATTGATAACGTGCAAGGTGTGGCAATGGCCAAGTGAGATCGCTTGTGACGCGACTCGCATGTGATTGATGAACTGCATCATCTAACGACCATGTGCATTGTGTGTATCGTGCTGAATTATAACGTGTAGGGTATGGTATACCAGGTAAGGTTGCATGCGAACTGACTATTGTTTTGTTGGTCAGAGATACCCCGAGTTGAGTTGGTGTCCTAACCGAGGCTTAGGGGAGGACTCACTGAGATTTATATCTCACTGGTTATTGCATAACCATTTTCAAGTCCCTAGTGTGAAGAATCTAGAGCTGGAGACGGAAGGGTTAGGAGCATGGATGGCTCAGTAGTTCTTTTTGGAGATAGATCTCTTGTACATAGACCTTAGGGTTGGCCTCTGTGTATAAACATTATGTGTTTATGAAAGCATGTTTGGTTGTGAAATTGTTTCCTGCTTTTCTATCCCGTATTAGTTATTGTCAGGGGTTTTCGTATACGCTTCCGCATGTGCATTAAAAAGAATGGGTCGACGACGCGTCCTGGAAATGTCTCAATATTATCGACCATCGAGAAATGTGCGCGCGCTCGAGGTTCGGGGCGTGACATCATGCAACCTTGTGCAATCCATGATTTGCTGTAGAATCAGTTCATAAGAAAAGTGTCATTCCCTTTTTTAGTCAGCATTCTCTTTTCCTATATGTTACAAAATCTAATGTGTCTCTAGAGATTATCTTTATAATTCCAATGAATCTACATATGTCTTATCTTTATAGTTGAGCTTTCTTTATGTGTAACAAAATATGTCCTTAAGGCTACTAACTAGACACCCTTAGACTTTACTCAAGATTTATATAATACCTTGAGATTTTCAACAATATGTATTCAACATAATAATACATTCATAAATGCTTTATTGAATACAAAAAGTTAATACATATAAAAATAGATGTAAACTTCATTAAAACAAAAACAAAAGCAGCTCCCACTAAATAACAGCATTTCATGATACTCCTAAGTCCATGCTAATGACATATTATTCAAACATACAAGAGTGAATGCTTTTAGTTAGTAGATCTATAATTGTATCATCTGTGGAAATATGTTCTACAATAATATCACCATTCTAAATTGTTTCTTTTATAATAAAAAAACTTAACCACCATATGCTTAGCCCATTGAGATCTTTATTATTGTTAATAAACCAAACTGTAGAGTTATTATCACAATACAATAATATGGACCTATATACAAAAATCAAATACAATTAACTCCCTAATGATGTATTTGAGTCAAATAGCTTGAGTAGTTGTCACGCCCCGAACTCCGGGCAAAAGCACATCCCTCGGCGGTCAACTAAATTGCGATGTCTCAGGACGCGTCACCGACCCTTTCGTTTTATGCACATGCAGAAGTGAATTCATAAACCCTAGACAACAATCAAACACATGGGATAAAAAAGCAGGACAACCAATTTTTCTCAAAACACACTTTATAAACAAACCGAGTTAAACCTACAGGTTTATATACAAATGTCTGACTCAAAAAGAAGCCACTAGGCCATCTACACTCTAGACCCTTCAGCCTTGGGCTCTGGATCCTCCATGCTACGGTCCTGGAAATGGTAACTCACGACGGGGTGAGATAAAAATCTCAGCGAGTTAAACCTTAAGCCTCAACTAGGGCGAGAATTCACTCAAAGGTGTCCTAAACATTCACCATCCAGAACTTACCTCACTTGGGCGCATCCCTGCACATTAGTACGTCTCATATACACTCATAAACGCAGCATGCGTAAACAGCAATCGGAACACTTCACAACACTCATCAAATATTCACAGAAGTCCCAATTATAAGGCCAAATCGTTATGACACGTCCCATTCTGTGCCACACAATTTCGTCTCATAATTAGGTGCAAATAACTCATATCGGTGGTTCAATCCACACCCGATATTCACTCTCAATATCCAAACTCTACCTTCCAACTCAATATTCAAAGTCAAGGTTCTAGAGGTGATTCTCACGAAGTTCCGTTATTGTGTGACACTTAGTCCTTGACCATAATTAGCAACAGTATAAGGTTCTCGAGGTGGCTCCCACAAAGTCACGCTGTCGTGTAGCACTTAGTCCCTGACCACAATAAGCAATAGCTTAAGGCTCTAGAGGTAACTCACACGAAGTTTCTTTGTCGTGTAGCACTTAGTCATTTTTCCATATATATCAACAGTGCAAGATTCTAGAGGTGGCTCCCACGAAGTTCCGCTATCGTGTAGCACTTAGCCTTCAACTATGCAAGACATTAGTGCAAAGCTCTAGAGGTGGCTTCCATGTGACTCGGTTCACCATGTAGCACTTAGCCCTTGACTACAATAATCAATGGTACAAGGTTCTAGAGGTGGCTCACATGTGACTCAAGTCACCATGTAGCACTTAGCCTTTTACCTGCTCATAACCCATTCGGTTTCCTCAACACAACACATGTGATTGCCTCAACACATCACCTCATCTTTCAATAATCATCTATTGCCATGATCACAAACAATCACCATAGCACAACCATTCACAACTCATCACGCACAAGTTACAAGCATATCATAGGTCAACCACATCACCAAATATGCAATTTCTAGCAAACAAAGCATCAAGAACAATCACAAACTACTACCAATCCTAACTGGTAGAAACGGTCCGCTCGCGTATCTCCAAGTTTAAATCCAGAAACCTAATCAAACAAGTTCGGAAAATTCGCAAATTTGAATATGTTGTGGTTAAAATCAATCGGACGCGATTTTAGTCCAATCTAACATATTGGATAGCTTTTAGGGATTTTAGCGTGCTTGTATCCCTTAACGGCTTCATCCGATAGATTGGTTAACTCGTGAGTGATCAGCTTAGAAAAAAAGGACCATAGGCACGTCGGTAAAAAGCCCATTTCATTTTATCGAGACGAGGTCGAAATTCATGATGTTACAGTAGTAGTTGAAAATCATACTATAAATTCTGCTTGCATGGTAGAAGATGACATAGATTTCTATTTCTCGCTTTTCCATTATATTCCACCCCCTACTAAAATAAAGATGTATCATGTTGTTGACTTCATATCATCTTGATAGCCAATAAAGTTTGCATCCATATACTCTACTAACTACAGGTCTTGAACATTTTTATGAATCAACATATAGTCTCTTATCCTCTTTAAGTACTTTAGAATCTTCTTGAGAGCAACCTAATGATCGTGCCCTAGATTTGGCTTATATCTGCCTAGAAATCTTGTCGCAAAAACGATATCTGATCTAGTGCAAACTTGACCATATGTGGTACTTCCAAGTACATTAGCATAAGGCACATTATTCATTTTGGGCTTTCTCAAAATTTACATAAGGGCATTGTGAGATTCAATTTATCACCGTTCATGATAGGAGTAGTTATTGGCTTGCAATACTGCATATTGAATCTTTCGAAAACACTATCACATATGTCTTTTGACATAAACCGAATATATAACAAGAACAATCTCCATAGATTTCACAATCTTCATAGATTTCAATGCCAAAGATAAAAGATGCCTTACCAAGGTCCATCATGTCAACATTCTTTGACAATATTCGCTTTATGCAGTAATTCAATATCACTACTCTTAAGTAAGATATTGTCCACATAAATATGAGAAAAACAAATTTCATTCTAATGACCTTACAGTATAAATATTGATCTATTTTATTATCAGCAAATCCAAATGAAAAGACAACACTGTGAAATTTTAAGTACCATAGTCTAAAAGCTTACTTGAATATATTGTTACAAAACCTTCGGGTTGCACTATATAGACCTCCTCATCAAGCTCTCTATCTAGAAATGTAGTTTTAACATTCAATTTGGTGTAGCTCTTGTCAAAATGAGCAACTAATGCCATAATCACTTTGAAAGATTTTTAGAAGAGATTTGAGAAACAATTGCTTCATAGTCTATTCTTTTTTTTTGAGTGAAACCCTTAACTACCAGCTTAGCTTTAAATTTCTCAATCTTTCCTTTAGAATCCCTTTTAATCATATAGACTCATTTGTAGCCTATGAGCTTGTAATCTTTAGGCAATTCAACAAGCTCCCAAAACCACTATGTTTCGTATATTGCATCTTATTTTTCATCGCATCTAAGAGGACATGAAACAATATCTGTATAAGTCACTGGATCAACAACATAGCTAATATCGTAGTCATGCTTTTTCAGATAGACTGTATAGTTTGGTGGTGTAACCGAACGTCTTTCCCTAGTAGATCTTTTAAGTAGAGTTACTACAACCTTGTTCTTAACTTGAGAGGCTTGAAGAACTTCATTAGAAACTATCTCAACAACAAGATCTTGGGCCTCAAAAGACTCAACTTTTGGTGTAAGAGGCTCTACAATTATCTCTATAGATAGAGACAAGGATCCGGTAGTCCTTACCATATCGATATACTCAATAATTTGTGAGCGGCTATCCTTTTCGACTATATCAAACTCTAGAAACTTTGCTATATGTGATTTCATAATTGTTTTTCCTCCATTGGGGTTGCAAAATTGACCCCCTTTCAAATGATTTGGGTAAAATACGAAGTAACATCGAGTAGTCTTAAAGTCCAACTTACTTAATGATGAATTATATAATCTCACTTCTGTAGAACATTCCCAAACTTTAAGATGATTTAAGTTAGGTTTACGTTTAGTCTACAACTGAAAAGGAGTAAATAGAACCACTTTGGTAGGATTACGGTTTAGAATATAAAGCACTATTTTTAAAGCTTCACCCTATAGAAAACAGGGTAAATTGGTCATACTTATTATGCTTCTCATCATATCCATAAGATAATTGCGTTTTTCGGCCACACTATTTTGTTTAAGACTCCTAAGCATAGTAAATTGAGATACTATTCTAGAATCCTCCATGTATTTGACAAACAGCCCTTAAAGCCATCCGACATTGTCATGCCTGCTAAAATACTCATTACCACAATCAATTCTGACAATTTTTATGACTTTTCCCAACCATTTTTTCACTTTAATTTGAAAAATCTTGAACTAGTCAAAAGACTCAGATTTTTCTTTAATCAAATATAGATATTCGTATCAAGAATAATTGTCAATAAATGTGATGCGATGAAAATTTCTATAGAAGATTATCGTATAGGGTCCACTAATATTAATGTGAATGACATTTAATATGTCAGAACTTCAGACTGCATTTTTTTTTTTTTAGTCATCTTACCTTTATAATAGTCTACGCAAGCCTCTAGATCACTTTTAAGAGTGGTAGGATGTTAGCTTTTATCTGCCTTTCTACTTTTCTTTTTAGAGATGTGACAAAGATGTTTATGTTATAATGGATAAACTGTTCCTTCGATAGAGGCCTTTTAAAAACAATCTTTTCAGTTGTATAAGTAATGTACATATCATTGGGAAATAAATACTATATGTACAATCCATGGGACATATTGCAGTACCAATCTTATTTGAATTTAAAAGAATAGAAATATTATTGCTCTTTTTTTTTTTGAAAAAAAAAAGCAGTTATACATGTTCAAACAAGATACGGAAACTAAGTTCAATCTAAAGAAAGATATATAAACAGTGTTTCTTAACATCAAACTAAAACCGAAATTTATAATCAAAATGGCATCTCTCACAAACTTGACATCAACTTTAATGTTGTTTTCTATAGTGAGCTTTGATACATCTTGATTTGACTTCCTCTGATTTTTGAATCCCTGTGTAGTAAGCATAACATGATTAGTTACGCTGTTATCTAGCTACCAAGAATTAGACGGTGCTTTTGATAGGTTGGATTCATAAACTTATGCTAAAGAATTATTTCCTTTAGGCTCACTCTCGGGCAACTAAGTTTTATATTAATCGCAATGTTTTTTTATGTACTATCTCTTCCTACAAAAGTAATAAATGACATAATCATTCTTGAAGAATGCTTTTTTAGGACCTACACTATTAGAAGGAGCAATAACTTCAAGATTTCCTTTATGAGTATGATTTTTGAACCTCTTACTCTTCTTATTGTCGAACCTAGAGGCATATAGGGCAATGTGTCTTTTATTTTTCTTCAATTTCTCTTCTCGAGCCACCACCATTGCTATCAGCTCATTAATTAACCATATCTCATATTGGGAATTGTAGTTAGTTTTGATAGCCCTAAAATCAAAAGGAAGAGTATTTAAAGCTTAATGCACAATGCAAGCAACATGAATAGTACGATTAAGAGCTTAAGGTTTTGTTCGACCAATCTTAAAACACAATCCCTAACTTCACTAAAATTATCATACTTCATACTAAATAGTGTCTACAGGTGTGTCCCTATCTCAACATTAGACGGGATATAGTTACTAATCACCAAGACTTCCACCATTTGTTTAGCAATGCAGTCAGCTGGTAAACTACTTTTCAAGTGTTCCTAAATTGAATGCTTCATAGATAACAAGCAATTCAATTGTTTTTTTTTCCCAAGCAACAAATTCTGTTTTTTGCACTTTTGTACTTTTAGTAGTGTTGGCTTATATGAACGTATGCCAACTCCATACCAAATAAAAAAATTGTTCTCCATCTTTTAAAGTTTGAACTGGTAAGAATCTTAATAGTTATGAAGCCCGATTTAAAACATGGCCTTTGGCAATATTCTGTAGCTCTTGCAATCAAGGGAAGAAGCTCTCTTGGCCTCAAGAATTAACAAAATCCATATGTCTTACGATTTGCTTCCTTTGTTCCTACTCTTGATACTGGTTTCGGATAGGGAGAAGAATACTAAAAGTGTTATATCTTGTATATGGTGCTCAGTTTACTACCAAAAGTTTTTTTTTTTAATCAATTAATTGCCACTTTTTTGAAAAATGATCATTTAAGTATTAACTCCAATTTGAGTCTTGGAAATTCGTCATAACCATATTTTATTAATTTCTCAATCTTATGTGGCTCGCATACATGCCCAGTCAGCATATAACCCCTAAACAACGTTGTGTAGTAGGTTAAAAAGCAAACACTTTAGTCCTAATCGTTGTAAAAAAAAATGATCACTGTAATGTCAATTGTTAAAAAATGATCACTTCAATGTCAATCTTAATGAAAATGTGATCACTTCAATGCAAAAAAATAAAAATAAAATGCCACCTCAGATAAAATTTTTAACTTTAAATGTTACGTAATTTTTGTAGCTAGAATTTGTCGTTGAAGGCACTTAAGTGATTAGTTTATTTTTCAATTTTGGCATTTAAGTGAGCCGGTGAAAACTTTTGGCTTTAAAGTTAGTGCTATGCACAACTTATGACACTTCTAGTGTCCCTTTTCCATTTCGAACATTATATACACCACTCGAGCTTTCACTTAAAACTTTTGTTGTATGATTTTTTTAATTTTTTTATGAACAAATAAGTAGTAAGGCTTTTCGTGTATATGTGTGTGTGTGTGTATTGATAAATATACTATATGCCAGTTAGTGGTCTTGTAAATTATTATGCAATGAGATTGATTTTGATACTAGTTGGCTTGTGACCAACACTAACTCTAACACCCTCGTCTTTATCCTTGGCCTTGGCCTCTCCCCTTCTATTCCTTTCTTTGACTATGACGAGATTGTTCGTCGCTTTGGACAACAAGGCCACATGAGCTTAGCTTAAGCCCACAGGTCACGATTGCGAGGTTGTCACGCTTGAACCTCTTCGACCGCACGACAACCCGTGCCCATCGAGCCTTTATTTATCCTTTGGTCATTCGATTGTGACGTCCCAAGAGGCATCGCCAACCCAAATCGTAATAACGTTAAAATGTACAAGCGGAAGCGTAAACAAATCTCCAATCATCAAATAGTAAGGATAGTTAAAAACATATATATATATATATATATATATATATAAAAGCGTCACGAGTCAACGTCTCATACAACACGAGTCCAAGGGTTAATAAATTGGTTTCTTCACCTCTGACACGCCTATCCGCTTTGCCACAACCTCTTTCAAAAAGGGCCCAGGGGCATACCTACGCCTTTAATGCTACAAGGGTGGTGCAAAAAGTGCTAACACTTCACATTTACCTAAACCCGAATGGCCTCCATGATCTAGGCCTCCGACTCGACGATTAGTGCGAGGTCGATCTTGAGGTTGGACACCTCCCCATCAGGAACATCCTCATCCTTAGCATCCCAGCTGATGCCGTCCCCAGATCCTCTAGCACTCGACAGATCGTTGAAGCCACGGATGGGATCGTGGCTCTTGCAGCCTACCCAAAAGTACCAGGCCATGAATTGGTGTGGCAAGAGGTTAGACGAACTCTCATTGACTCAAATGGTCATTACATATCGACATATCACGTATAGTGCACATCGGCCCTCTCACTACTGGGTACCCTATCGCCTCCTGACTATGCTCGACAAGGAGGCCAAAACGAATCTGATAGAATAGTTCAGCCATTTTTAGGGCTTGAAAACATTTCAACAAATAAATATGAGATAAACTCAATGAGTAAACTTCCTACACTTCGTGTAAGGAAGTGGTTTATCTCAGAAGCGCCCTAAACATATAAATATCTATCAATGGCGAAACATGGCAACACGCTTCTCACTTTATTCTCATCAATCTCGTAATAACTCGTCTACCAAACAAGGCCATCAATGTAGATTCATAGGCAATTTCCTAACATAAACTTCATGCTCTTGAGCCAAACATATGAATATGCATTTTGATCTAAGTCATGCGCTCATCCCATGCAATAATCTAGACCTCATCACATATGAATCTCATGCACTTCCCATACACATTTGTCTATTATAATGGCCACTCAGGATCCAAGGCCAACTTGAAGATTCGCAATCATCCGGTGTAACTGAGCATCGTTTCGCCCCATCGAGCACGGCGTCGCGTTGACTTAGGGGCATTCTAGTAAGGAGCTTCATTCCGAAATCCATCTGCAAACGGCATCCCGTTGACTTGGGAGCATCTGAACTTAATCGAGCATTGTCTTGCGTAAAACGCCTCAAGATGGGTTCACAACCCATGTAAAATGCATCAGGGTCTTAGGTGATCACACAGGCATACCATCACACACTCCATTTCTTATCTTCCTCATTTAACCCATGTGATGCTCATGCGATATGCAACTTCACTTGTCATATGCCATCATTCCATACACGTGCATTAATTATATCACACATATGCACCATTCACTTTCCAAACTCATGGCACATAATCCAAATATCATAATTAACCACTAATTCACATGGCACATATTCTAATAATCATGTTTAACTATTAAACCACATAGCATATAACCTGAATAACATAGATAGCCACTAATCCACATGGCATATCATCCAAATATCATGTCTAACCACTAAAACCACATGACACATCATCCAAATATCATGTTTAACCACTAAACCACATGTCACATAACTTAAAAAACATAGATAATCACTAATCCACATGGCACATCATCCAAACAACATTTTTAACCATTAAATCATATGGCACATAGCCCAAATAGCATAGATAACCACTAAATCACATGGCACATAACCCATATAACATAGATAATCACTAATTCACATGGCACATCATTCAAACAACATGTTTAACCCCTAAACCACATGGCACATTATCCAAATAATATGTTTAACCCCTAAACCACATGGCACATAACCTAAATAACATAGATAACCACTAATCCGCCCTAAACTACTCCCTAATGCAATGAAAGCCCTAATCAAATGTTAGAAAGTCACTCATGGATGATTCAGGCTTCAAAACACGTCAATGGAAGGGAGAACAATACCGAATTAGCTATTGAGGCTACTGGTTGCTCGTCCATCGCACGTGAGGGAGCTGGACGATGCTAGCTTGGCGGTGGTCCAATGGCGGCTTGGCGTCGGTACAGCCTCCAGTGAGGGAAATAAGTGAAGAATAAGCTTGCAATGAGAGAAAATGGAGGTGTAGGGGTTTGGTTGTGGTGAGTGAAGAGAGGTAGAGAGCTTCCAACCAAACAAGTGAGGAAATGATATGAAGGTGAGAGAGAGAGAGACTAGCGTGAGGGGGAGAGAAAGGAGAGAGAAAAGAGAGGTCTTGTCCTCATTAATGTTTTGCCCTCCAAATCTTCCACGCCTCTCAAAGCTAGGCTTCCATTGAATGAGGATGTGAGACTTTGAAGAGGGAAAAAGTGAGAATGAGGGAGAGAGGAGAGGTCGCCGGCGGTTTGGAGAGTAAAGGGAGGAGAGAGAGTGGTCTTGTCTCCCATCAATGTCCCATCACTTCCCTTGTCTTTAGTCCATCAAGCTTGCCCAAAGAGGAAGCAAGATCTAGCATTAAATGAGAGGATTTGCACTCAAGTGGCTTGATAGGACTAGACTAGGGTAGGTAGGTATTTCAAATCTCTCATTTGCTGCCCACTCCATGCATGGCCGCCCCTTCCTAGCCAATTCCCTATCTTGTCATTTCGTCTTTAGTCCAATGGAAGGGCTTTTTGGTCGTTTCACTAAAATCTCGCACTATTCATGCACTTTTTTATGTCTTTTCGTGCATTTAATGCCAAGATTGTGTCAAAAGAGCTTGATGGGCTTTGAGGGGCCCATGGGCCTCCCTTGGTCGCCCACCCCTTGGGCATGTGGGCCTTGGGCCACCCATTTGGACCCAGGCCCAATGGGTCTTCATCCGTGGCTTGTTTATGCTTTTTCGCACTCATATGCCCTTACCAATGAAAAATCGAGTTTTTTGCTTCTTCCTGATATCCTCGTGGCTTATCAATCCTCAAGATACTCTCGTCCGACGATTACTTGCCGAAATAATTTCATTCTAGAAAACCGGGTCGGAACGAGGATGTCACAAAGGCCATGCAAGGTCAACCCTCGAGCTCACGAGGATAGCCATTGGCTACAAGCCTCTGCAACACGCTCATGAGCAACACAAGCTTAGTAGCACAATTTAGCCATGGTGGCCTTGACCTAGACCTAGCCTTTAGCTGGCACAACGGCCATCATCGGCCTCTAATCTTAGACTGATGATGTCTTTGGCGACAATAGCACATGATGGGAAGGGGGAGACATGAAGGTGGGTGCATCAAACTAAGTTAACCTCTCGGATTGGGGAGAGAATGTGGGTAGGTGTTGAATTTTTTGCAAGGGGTTGGCTAGCTTGGGAAATAAAATAGCAATTTGGTAAATTATGTATGGGTAAAAGATGGAATTTTAAATCCATTGAAAAAAAGTGAAGATGATAAGTTTAGGTATTGACATGTAAGAAGTGTATTTGACATGGGAAGTAGAGTTGAAGATGGATTTTGCAATTTCTTCAAAAAAAAAAAGTTCACTTTTTAAATTTTACAATGACTATTGGTCTGACAATAACAGAAAAGAAAAGATAAACTTAACCTAACTCATTAGTTGTGATTTTCCCTATGATCATTACTTTATTTTTTCTTGAGAAAGTTAAACCTATACTTTTCTAAGTCCATTTAAACTTAACCCCTGAGATAAAAAAGAAATTTGCCCCACTTTTAGCACGTTCGAATTCTAATTTTAGAAAATGAAAATTGTTGTTCTCTTGCACAATAGAGGACCACAAGTAGTCGAATATGCCAAACCAACTTCTAATCTAAGAGGTCTCTTTCCATAGCAATTGCCACAAGACGATTAAATTGTGCTTGATAAATACTGAAAACT
Organism: Eucalyptus tenuipes; assembly: GCA_014182365.1. NCBI lineage: Eukaryota > Viridiplantae > Streptophyta > Magnoliopsida > Myrtales > Myrtaceae > Eucalyptus > Eucalyptus tenuipes. The sequence continues at coordinate 2,818,720 of CM024545.1, forward strand.
TGTGAAATGAAGCTTTGATGGATAGATTTTCAATACTGATTATATGAAGATAAAGAACTTTGATTTATATGACTTTTCTCTTTAAAAGGGAAAAGAAACAGGGAACGGTTTCAACAAGCAAAAAATAATAAAGGTTGACATAATGTTAAATGTTACTTAGCAAAAAGAAAATGTTAAATATGAAATCAAGATTCAACATCCAAAAGGGGGAAATCATCCAAAAAGTTCTGAACATCTTGGATTTTTGCCAATTCATTCCCAAACCTTTTAATTTCGCTAATTAAGTTCTAAACATTTTAATGTTTTAACAATTGAGTCTATTTTGTCAATTTTACTCGGAAATCACTATTGTCGATGCTAGTTATTTTACACAAGATAGTTCGTGCTAACGTAAATGATTTTTAATGATATTTTAAATATTCTCTTTATCCCTATGTCTCTTATCCCTAGGATATCGTCCTCGATGGAATTGTTTGATCTTAAAGGGGATATTTTCAATTTTTTATTAAATTTTTTATTTTATTTTTCTTTTCTTATTTCTTTTCCTTTTTTCCTAACCCTAGCCCCGTGATTTTTTTTAAAAAAAAGAATAACAAGGAAAAAATTAAAAATTAAAAAAAAAAATTAGCCACGTCAACGCCGCTTGTGTCACTTAGGATGGTCAATATTTACATCAATGATTTCCAATTAAAATTGATGGGATGTATTCAATTGATAAAACGTAAAAATGTTTATAACTCAATTGGCAAAATTAAAAAGTTTAATATTAAATTGGTAAAAATTTGATAGGTTTCGAATTTTTTGGACAATTTTCCCTTCCAAAATTGATAGATGCATGATTCAAAGATGCTAGGAAGAAGATGTGGATTCCACAAATGTTATATGTGGTTTATAAACTAATTTACTCATTTTAGGAAGTGCAATTCAGCTAGGGGCCAGTTAAAAGTATGCCAAATGTGCAATTAACAATCAACATTCAAAAGGAAAGGATGCGTGATTAAAAAATGATGACGTGGTTTCCACTTATTCATGTTTAGAACTGTAATTTATAATTTAAAACTCTTATAAACTAAAAGATCACATTAGAGTTTCATCCAATATATTCATATTAAAAAATGCATTTCAAAAGTTTAAGCTATTAATTAAGTGCGTAAACATTATTATATGGATAAGAATGTTGGATTAAGTGCAATTAATAAAGTAGAATCAACATCCAACCAATGCCTGAACATAATTGGGAATGTCATGGGTACCAATTACCATAGTTATACTTTTATCGTGCGAAGTGCCCAATTGTTACATAATTTCATGAACTCTACACTTTTCTGCTTTATTTTAGGGTACTCTATTAAATGAACCATTGTTAGTTGGAAGAAGTACACTAAAAGTGCCTTAACTTGTGCATGACGCTCACTTTAGTGCTATAACTTTTTATCGATTCACTTAATTGTCAAAATCGGAGAAAAACAATCACTTAAGTGCCTTCGGAGAAAAATTCCAGCTAAAGAAATTACATGGCTTTTATAATTAAAAATCTTCTCTGAGATGGTATATTTTGACACTGAAGTGATAACTTTTTAACAATAATTGGCATTGAAGTGATCTTTTTTTTATAACGACTAGCACTGAAGTGATCACTTCTTAACTTGTTGTACAACGTCTTTTAGGAGCTTTTTTTTGCACTAAAATGATCACTTTTTCATTAAGATTGGTAGTGAAGTGATTACTTTTCAACAAAGATTGACAGTGAAGTGATTATTTTTTACAATGAATGGTATTGAAGTGATCACTTTTTAACTTACTACACAACATTGTTTAGAGATTATATGCTAACTGGGCACATTGGCAAGCTATGTAGGATTAAGAAATTAATAAAATATTACCACGTCAGATTTACGATGAGTCAAATCAAAGTTGACACTAAAGTGATCGTTTTTTTTTTTTAAGTGGCACTTAAGTGAGCCAACGAAAAATTGTGGCACTAAAGTAGATGTCATACACAAGTTAAGTCACTTCTAGTGTATTTCTCTCATTATTAGTTCTATCCTCAGTGTCAAAAAAACTTCTTACATTCACCATTGGATAGCTGACATGTGCATGGAATTAGTTTTGTAACTAAATTCTTCCACATGTTCACCACTTAATGAAGAATGTGTAAATTATTTTTTATATTGGCAATGGACCTAATACAATTCCTTAGGAAATTACATAAATTTTGTTGAGAGTCAGTTCGTTAGTGTAAATTCCCTATGATACCATAAGATAAACACAAACAGAGCTTTAGGTGCTGGGATTGAGAGACAAATGCTGTTTTTTAGTCTTTGTTTATTCTTAATGAAATGCCACCCTCCTTATGGACGTATATCTCATCGACCTGACCACATCAAATTCTCTACCATGTTTTTTTTTTTCAATCATATTTTATATCGAGAATAAATAGCTTCACATAGCAAGCGAAGTTAGTACCTAGTATTAGAGAATTGAAACTAGCGGGTATAGATTAAATCCAGCCCAAAAGTCACCTTTAAAGGGGAGTGCACATACATATGGCCAGAGAATTGAGTTGTTGGTGCCAACTTAGATAATGAGAGAAAATTATCCAAAAAATCTTAAACTATTTGTATAGCAGCCAATTCAATCCTAAATATTTCAATGATGGCAATTTAGTTCCAAACATTTTGATAATTTACCAATGTATTTTTGTCCAATTTTAGTCATAAAATCTTCGACGTAGATGATGTCTATTCTATATGACATGCTAAATTTGACACATTGAAATTTTTTTTAAATTTTTTTCTGAATTTTTCTTCTTTTTTCCTTTCAATTTATTTTTCCTTTCTTTTCCTTTTGATCATGGCGGGTTTTTCCTTTCACCTGTGGTCAATAGTTAGCCATTGTTGACAATTGGCCATAAGCAAGGGCTGCCTTCTTGATTGCCTAGGCAAGAACGGGGGTGGCCTTCGCTAGATTTGATGAAGGAGACTCTCGCCAAGCCGCAAGGGTCGAGCCCTCGCTATATTTGATGAGAGCAACCCTCAACTATGGCCGGTCGCCGACCATGGCCAATTACCACCCATAAGCGAAAGGAAAAGAAAAGAAATGGTAAAAAAAAAGGAATTCAAAATAACAATTCAAAAAATTAAATAAAATCTAAAAATTAACCACGTCATTACCCCTCATGTTACGTAGGACGAACAACATCTATATTAGCGATTTTTTTGTTTTGAATAACTAAATTGGCAAAATGTCAAAAAGCTTATAAATAAATTGGCACAATTTAAAGGTATAGAATTGAATTGGATACCATGCAATATATTTAGGTGACAATAGTTAATTGCTCTAACATAAATTGTCAAATGAATAAGTGGTTTAACATTTAAATATTCTAACACCTTCTCTCATACTAGGATTTTGTCCTAAGATTAAAGCATATATTTATAAAATAGAGGATGACATAGCAAAAGATCAAGAACCTTGGTCTTTAAAATGGGAAAGTGAGCCCAAGCAAGTAGCCCAGAATTTGTGGGACAAGGAGGCTATGTGACGACCCAGACCCGGGGCAGTACGGAGGGATGGACTGAGATCGCCTTGGCAGTACACGGGTGAGGCTAAGGGCATGTCTCTCGTCCCACATCGCTTAGGGGGGAGTCCTGGGCTAGTTTATAAAGGCTTGGGTCCCTTTAATTTGTATAACGCGTTTTAAAGCCACGAGGACTCAGTGTCCAAAGCGGACAATATTATACGGTGGGGCTCGGATCGTTACAAATGGTATCAGAGCCGACTCCCGACCATGTGTGGGGGCCACAGCGAGGACGCTGTGCCTTAAGGGGGGAGAATGTGACGATCTAGACCCGGGGCAGTATGGAGGGATGGACTGAGATCGCCTTGGCAGTACGCGGGTGAGGCTAAGGGCATGTCTCCCGTCCCACATCGCTTAGGGGGGAGTCCTGGGCTAGTTTATAAAGGCTTGGGTCCCTTTAATATGCATAACGCGTTTTAAAGCTGTGAGGACTCAGTATCCAAAGCGAACAATATTATACAGTGGGGCCCGGGTCATTACAGGCTAAAACTTCATTTTTTGACTTTTGGGCCTCCAAGTTACTTAAGTCCATACTCGTTAACAAGGTTTTCCATTTCTCTTAAAGATAAGGATCAAACTAGTTCTTTTTTTTAGAAGCGTGAAAGTCAAAACATGCTAAAATTGTGGAAGCAAGTTATTTTTAAAGAAGAAAAGCTCATCAAGAATTATGTACATCTGGAGATTAATTGTCAATCAATGACATCTAGTGAAACATAGCATAATGAGAAAACATATATCATCAGTGAGTGCCACATACTATGTTCTAGATAAATATCATTACATGTTCAACAAAACGACCAACGATATGAAAATCAAACTTCATTTTGCTAAATAACAAGTTTCAGCATTTTTAGGTTCCTGATTTTCTGCATTTATACATTTATTCTCAACTTGAACTTGTAAGGAACTTTCGGTAGCTAGATTTTGCTCTTGCGTTTGTCCCCATAAGACACTGTAAAGGCCTCCTACTAACATTATCTCACCAACAATGCTGATGAAGAAACCAATGACAAAGTCATATTAGTCACAATCAAACCAAAAAAAAGAGCTAGAGCTCATGTCTTTTTATAAGAATCCATATTAGCTTAAGTAATCCAAATCCAATCAAAAGTAGCATGCCATTAGAATTGACAAATACCGAAAACTTGATTCCATTGCTCATTGTCATTGATCTTGTACTTAAGTTTTGATTTTTATGGAGAATTTCAGGAGGGTTATTATTCAAATAAGCAAAAAGTGGAGATATTGCACAAGAGGCAGGTTCCCAGCCTCGGTTTGAGGTTTGTAGTACCAGAAGATAGGACATTGATGTATACGGCTCAACTTCAGTAAAGAATTATATCCTTTACTGTTTTTAAGGATTATAATTTTGCATTAGGCAGTACTGATATTGCTACATGACATTGTTGATGCTAAGATAGTGTTGCATAACATCTTAGTGTGTCGGTTATCGCACTCCTCGAGATTGCTATGGGATAGGAAATCCCTTGTCGCCTGGCTTTCGCCTCCTCGTATTTGTCCGCCACACAATTCAGCTTAATTTTACATATTAGGATCACGATAATTACAATGTATGAGTAAACAATAAGTTTAGTGAATAAAAAATGCTCAAGTGTGTTGTACTATGTAAGGATGGACAAAAACCACATATGACTAAATCAATCCTCACCTCGGCCCTTGTGTTGTAGGCCAATATATTTGGCCTCATCTAGCCTCTAAACTATGAAATTTATTGGTTTCATGAATCCCAATAGGATTGGTGTCAACACTATCTCATTTTAGGTTGGGTTTATTTCGTAACAAATTATAATTTGGAAATCATTTTTCGAAAAAATGATTATTTGTATCATTTGAAATAATTATTCAATCATTATAGATAACAATTTATGTATAAAAATTTTCATGGAATATGAAAAGAAATTCATCCATTCACTTTTACGAATGATACAAGTGATTATACAATCATTCATATCAACTATTGGATGCTCTCTCTCTCACGTACATATGAGTGTATCCATGTACAATCATTCATATCAACTATTGGATGTGATGCCAAGAGAATAGGAAAGTTTACCTGCCAACATTTATGCTTTCACCCAAGAGAAACACAGAACAGATCATTGTTAGGGTTGAATTCAAGGGCGTTGTCATGGCTAGGAAGACTGGTCCCTTCGATGCAATCACCCAAGATTGTAGATAATGTGCAATTGCCGTGACCACGATTCCCTAGTCACACATAATTGTAAATACTATAATGTTGTATCATAATATATAGTTTGCACGCAATTTGATTGGCTTAAAAAAATTCTATTGGGATCTTATCATATCACTCCATAAATCAGATGTCGGTAAATAGTTTCTGTTACTACTAACAATCAAAATTAGTAATGAACACCAAGGACGACACTTCAATTTGGTGTGCTGATTTTGTAAATTCGTGGTGCTCCATCTCTTAATTTTTGCAAATCTGTAGAGCGGGTTGGTATTGACGAATTTCTTGTCCTCGCTTTTGGGTAAAAAAGAAAAGGGGTAATTGAAAATTCATTCTCAACATTGCTCTCCCTCTCAAATACCCCAATCACATTATAAATCGAACATTTTGCATTTTCCAACTTAAAAAGGCCCATTTGCCTTCACACACACCCAAGCCACACCCAATCTACCTATAGCGTGCTCAATATTTAAATCTAGAAAAGGGGGCTGTTGTTCTCTTACGCAATAAAGGACCGCAAGTAGTGTAACATTCCAAGTCAACTTCCACTCGGAGAGGTCTCTTTCCATAGCAATCGCCACAAGAAACGACTGAAATGTGCTCATTAAACACTGAAGACATGTGAAATGAAGCTTCGATGGATAGGTCTTCAATACTCCAATCTAAATATACAAAGATAAAGAAGTTGGATTTGTACGATATCTCATGAAGAGGTAACAGAAACAGAGGATGGTTTCAATAGGCCAGAAACAGTAAAGGTTCACATAATGTTAAATATGACTTGGTAAAAGCAAAACAATGCTACATATTCAATCAAGATTCAACATCCAAAAGTTAAAGACGCATGACTCGAAGAAGCGATGAGAATGGCGTGGATTCCACAATTGTTAGCTGTGATTAGTTAGAAAGTGCAATCACCCAGAAGCCGGTTAACATCATCCAATATATGCAATCAAACAATCAACATCCAGAGGACGTGGATTCCACAATTTTTGTTTACAGCTGTATTTTATAATTTGAAACATCTATAACCTAAATTAAGTTAGCGTTTCATCTAACGTGTTCATGATAGAAAATACAGTAGAAAAGCTTAAGCTATTAGTTAAGTGCGTAAAGCTAATTGTACATAAGAATGTGGAATTAAGTGGCTATTAACAAAAGCAGAAGCGTCATTTAACCAACATCTTACCGTAGTTAGAATGTTATGGATTTATGACATGGTTCTATATGTATCGGCGCTGACGCACCATCATACAGAATTTCATGAACCACACCCTATTTTTTTCTTTTTTCTTTTTTTTTTCTAATTGATTTTATCATATCACTTATTGTTATGTTAACAGTGTCAACAAAATGCTACACATTCATAATTGGAAAATTAATATGTGTGTTTGAAGTTAGTTTTGTAACCAAATTTTCCACGTTTTCCATCTTAAAGTGAAATGGTAAGTTATTTCTCACACTGGCATTGGATTTTATGAAAATCTTTATTATATTACATTAACTTTGTTGAGAGTTTTCAGTGTAACTTCCATGAGAGAAATCATGAGATAAACAGATGCAGAGCTTTCACTGCTGGGATTGAGAGATATAAATCGTGCTTGTTAATCCTTATTTATTCTTAATGTATATCAGTGCCGCCCTTCCTGTGGACATACATAGTATCAATCAACCACATCAAATTCTTCATATCGATAGTTTCCTACCGTTTGCTTTATAATGAAGTAATAGCTTCTGGTAGCAATAAGCGAAATTAGTCTCTCTATACAGTCATAGAATTGAAACCCAAAAGTCGCTTTTAGGGGAGACCGCATACGAGTAAGGTTCACTATGAAGCTCACACACAACGGATTTAGCATGCTTTCTCATTTTACATCAACGTTAGTAATCATCGAAGAATTTGACTTATTGAAGCATACATAGACACTACGGTCTTTTTTCTTATATCTTCTCCCCGAAATCTTCCTAACAAGCTGCATTAGGCATCGGAGAGATCACAGAATATTATACATGCATCTCATGAAGAGCAATATCATGAGCTTACTAAGATTGTTTTAGGAAAGCGGTTTATTAAATGGTGTCAAATCACAAGTACTCTATAGTCAATGTTGATAACAGCGTGATAAATCTCTTAGCCAATCAATGTCATGAATCATTTTTTGACAAACCTAAAATTTCTCTTTAGCGATATCTGCCATGATCTGGAGGATCTAAATACAATAAAATTCTTGAAAAGATCACAATCCTTTATGAGAAGTTGGGGATTACCTGAAGAACATACCATAAGCCCCAGGAGGAGACTGAAAAGAAAGATAGGAAGCAACCTACGATCCATTTTGTGCTTCCAAATGTCGAAACATGGTGTTGGGGTTCGTTTTGGGCATTGTGGAGAGCAAAAGGAGGATTTAGAATTGGTCCCTTGAAAAAGCAAGGGTGGCCACTCCTCCCACGCAAATTGCTATTCCTCCAAGCTTTGCAACTCCCGCTATTTTCCTCACGTTCAACCTCTCCTTCCTGCCAGAGTATTGCCCAGAGTTGCAAAGCATTAGGAGATGCACTTTTGGCTATAATGAAATCATGAGTCCACTCGAGAGGAATTTGGATATACACTTGGTAAAGTACGTAAATATTTGAAAATTTTGATACCGTTTGAGATGTATTTGAGGAATTCAATATAGTTCCATTGTTTGATTTGATTAATTGTACTTTAAATAGTCATTCTATAAAACTTATAAATAAAGCCATGCACTCTTCATTTGGTATGTACAAAATAATTCTTTTTTTTTTCTCTTTTTCACAACTCGCAACTAATAAATCGCATTTATATCATAATGAATGTGGGAAATCATGGCTTTGCACCAGAATTTTTGGTAATCTAATAAACCATGATATAGAGATGCAATATAAAGAAAACCTCTTGTAAGGCTCTACCTTGTGAGAAGAGTAAGACTATGCAAATAATTGGAAAAATATTAGATAGACTCGTGACTCGTCAGAGAGCATTAGGAAGAAGAAATGGCAAAAAACGAAACTGAAATGAGCTCCTCACGGAACTAGTTAAATAACTAGTTAATGAAACCTCACAATTTCTGATGCATTGATTTCCCTCTTCTTACGCATAATTAGTACTATGAAGACTATTCCAAGTTAAGTAACTCAACAAATGCTCTTAGAGCACTCATTAAGAGGACCCAATGAAAAACAAAGAACACACCTGGCCCTTTGAAATAACAAATGTTGTATGTCAACCAGATAGTTCCATCCCCTATGTTCTCTCAGATGATGTATGCAACGCAGATGATTCGATTTTTGCTACAAAATTCTAAGGAGAGTAGAACCAACTGATTTAAAGAGTTGAGAGAATATATATCAAGTCACTAGTAAGAGGAGAACCTGATTAGAACAGCGAAGCAGAAGGTTGAAACAGGTAGGCAGTTATAAATTACGGACACGAGTGAAGACGAAGTATATACGAGCGCAATCCCATAGAGATTCACACCCAGCGTGATACTGCAATACACATGTATCATTTCATCAAAATTCCTAGAAAAAGGGATAAGCTTTTGAATGTTAAGTTACGTAATCACCAAATTCTCTTATTATTCTAAGGAACGTTTTGTAACTCACCCCAGGAAAGCAAGCGCGAATATCTTGAAGAAGACAGGGAGCGTGAGTGGAGCTGCGGATCTCCTTTCAAACATCACAACCCACAGGAGCAAGAAAATGGTTCCGGCCATTTGCCGGTAGAACACGAAAATGAAGCTCTTCATTCCTCCATTGAATGCAGCCTTGGTGAGCAAGGTCATGCCTACCTGTATAATCGAGATCATGACATTGAACAAGTACGGATTCTTCAGTCCCATCTTGCCCTCTCCTCTCTGTGCATTCGCCTCAGATTAGGAATTGAAAGCCGAAATCTTTAGGATTCACATGCTTACCCGACTTAACAGAAAATTTCATATTTGCTACCTTTTATCCATGAGTTAAAGAAATGCACAGTCAGTGAGTGGAGAAGTTAGCGAGTCTTCTTCTTTGGACGTGCTTTTCTGACGTGAGTTCCCTTGTCCAAAAGCAGTAAATTCTTAATAGGGCCATTTTTCTTTCTCTCGGGTTGTCAGAAATTCCTAGAATTATACCTCTTGGCAGAAATTTATGGATATCCCCAACACCATGCTTGGGTAAATGTAAATATGATTGATGTACATGACTTGTAACAGCCATTTATAGGTACGGTTGAAACAAATTTCCTCCAAGCAAGGGTAGGGAAAAATATAATCCCGTTGATTACCACGATACGGACTTCAAAAAAATTCTATTGTATCTATAACGTGCTCATAAGCATCTGTAATATGTTAGATCGAGATCCATACACAGATAAAGGCCTAGTACCTAAAAAACTCTTAACTTTAACTCTAACTCCAATTCAACCCTAAATTTTTTTCATCTCATAAAAACCCTAAACTTTTTTTTTTGTCAATAAAAAATCACAAATTTTAGATCTAGTCATAATTTTGCCCTAAACTTCTTTAAAAATCATCAACTTTTACTTGAGTGTCATATCTACATCCATTAACACTCCGTCCAAAATCGCCATTAATGGTGTGACATTTCCGCACCATTGCTCTAGTTTTTCCTTGGATTTCAGATTTAAGAAAACATCTTTTGGAGATGAATTTCCACATTCACCCAAATGACGTCTTCTTGGATATGAAATTTAGGTAAAAATTAGAGCAATTAATCCTAACCAACAATTTAGTCATAAACCTTTTATTGGTGCCAAATTAGTCATACATATTTTGACTTGATGCCAATTAAGTCTTTCTAGCTAATTTTGGTTAATTTTGCTGATGTGGGCATCGGTCGGCTTACATGGCATGTTGGTGCTGGCGTAGACAAGTTTTAATAATATTTAATATATTTTTCCAATTTTTATTTCCTTTTTTGTCTTTTTTTTTCCCACTTCTCTTCTTTCTTCCTCTAGTCAGTTGCTAGTCAGCGATTGGCTAGAGGCGAGGTCGACCATGACCTCACAGCCCTTGGCAAACTTGCTAGCTTGCCAGGGGCCATGAGGGCGCCCTCACATTGGGCTGGCGAGGGGCAAGCCTCATTGCAGGCAAGTCTCGACCTTGTCAAATCCGACAATTAGGATTAGGCTTCTTCAATTGTTTTTAAGAAAGTCTTTCTTCTATTTCACTCGGGGATTTATTCAATCTATAGTGCTTGAAAGTCTTCCATCTTTCGCAATTGTAGTGCTCGCGCTCGGGATGCTCAAACAATTTGCACTTGGGAGTTTTCCATCTCTCGGTTATTAAGAGAAGTGTTAGTGGGGGTAGATATAAGACTCAACTAAAAATTGATGTAATAAAAAAATTATAATTGGATTGTGATAGACCTAAAGTTAGTGACTTTTTATTAGACAAAAAAAAAAAAAGGTTTAGGATAGAATTGGGATTGAAAGTTAAAGGTTAAGGCTTTCTAGGGTAATTGAAAATAAAGAAATAAGGGGAGAGCAAGCCACCTTAGGAATATCTCTAGTAGGTTGGATTTTATCCAAACAAACTTTTTTAAACAAGACAATAATAAAGGAGGAGGGAACACAAAACATTATTAAACATCCAGGAACGCAGGAAATTGAAGCAAGTACTATTCTCTTATGAAAAGAATCCCATTCCAATCTATACCAAGCTTTAGCAGGATCCGCTTTGGCGAGCATCGTACCAGTCTTGCCAGTTTTTCAGCTCATGGAGTGGACGATTTTCTTGGACAATGATGACGGGATCAGCACCTCTTCTGTCCGGTACAAAACAGCTTGCAACGAGGAGAGAAAATTGTCTAGTTTTGGGAATGAGCACCACCAAGGTTTGATTCAAGCATTTTGAGAAATGCCAAGAAATAGCAATAAAACATATTTTTGTAATTTGTTGAAGGTCATTCCCGGCATTAGGAGGATAACGGGTCCCTTCTTCTATACTATATAAAGTCAACTTTCACATTTGGTATCTACTATTCATTTGATCAAAACACCCTTATCTCATTAAATATAGAAAAGAGTGAAAGAGAACATTGTCCCATCATCAATTATTAAAGTTTGATATTTTCGGATGGTTAATTAACAAATTTACTATTTTTATGAGCATATGTCGTCATGTTTGAAATTCAGTACACATATATTTTGCTAAAAATCATTGAGATCCATATTGAACGGAGCGCAAGCGTAGCACATTCAAAGGAACTATTTTGAGTCAAAGGAAACTCTCTATGTTCTAATATCGACCTTGGTTGATTAAATTTTACCAGCAATTCAGAAGAAATTAAGGGAAAAATTTTAAAAGCACAGCTGAAGATATAATAAAAATGCAACTCAAATCTATTTCTAATCCAACTTATCGTCCTTAAATTAAATCTTGCCACAGTCAATCTTGACATCTATATATTTTTAGCAAACCATTTTTCAAACTTAATTTTCCATTTTTTGTATTCATATTAAAAAAGATGGGATCTGAAAATAATACATTTTAATAACTAGTGCTTCTAATTTCCATACAGCAAATTCAAATATCACTAAAAATCCCACTCCGTGATATGTAGGTATTTTGTATTGCTTGTCATGAGATATTGACAGTTTCAAACTTGAATAAATTTTTCTTCATCAAATCAACGAATTCTGCATGTAAATATATATAATATTAATTTGTTATACTAAGTGGATTTTCAATTAAAAAATTTCATGCAGTTATTTTAATATTCATTTTACTTCAATGTCATGGAAAATGGTTTTTTTTTTCCTGATTTTACATTTATAAATCACATTCAAAATGAGCTACTTAAAATTTTTTAAAAATTGTTTCTCGGCTTCTCCATTTCTTCGAAGCAAAAAATAGAAGTACATAAACTATAGGTAAGCTGTCAATTTTCGTTTTTCGATTTGTTAATTCCATCGTTTCGCTTTGCTAAGTAAATTCAGTTTTAATAGCAACTTTACTTAATGGGTAATACTTAAATTTAAAAAAATGATTAATTACATGTAAGATATATCATGAAAGGTTGTGCGAAGTGTTCATTTCATTAATGAGCACACGAAAAAAGAACATGAATATTTGAAAAATAAATAAATTCTTGAACATTTGGTCCATTTTAAAAAAACTCGTAAGTTTGTGAAAGAATAAGAAGAATTAACTCATCAAAGACGATATTAAAGATTCAAAAAGCATGAGAGAATTAAGGATTTTATTATTTAAGTGTTAGAGATTAGCTAGAATCTACTATGAGTCCCTCAATTTATGCATTTCTTTTTCCTCCTAATAAATTTCTCGAATCTTTTTTTTTTTACTTAAGTAGTTGTAAAAATTTTCTAAGCAAGTAATTCTGGCTCTAAATCGAGTTTTTTTTTTTTTTTTTTGGTAGCAGGAGCTAACTTGTTCTTGAGTTCCACTCCCATCGGACATGATCAAACCGCTTGACAAAATTTGCATTTTAATAAGATAATTTATATAAGTTCAAAGGTTTAATGCGAGAAATTAGAAATTGAAGCATTTAATCTGAAAAATTGTGCAAGTTGAGCAATCAAAAGTGGATTTTTGCCTTTGATCCTTTCTTCTTAACCACATTTTTGCCCTTTATTTAGATTTTACTATTTCAATTAGCTTATTATTATTATTATCAATACGAGCTTTCTCTTATATTTAATGGTAAAATTTCGATGTTGAAATTATCTTTCGTGTGTATTACATTTTACAAAGAAGCAAAAAAAAGAAAATTAAAAGTAAATGCTTACGATTGTATGGTCACGACTAGATAAGTTTTAACATGACATATTAGTCAAAGGTATAATTTCATAAATAGTCTAGAGAGAAACCGATCGTGGATTTTCTTTGTCCGGACACAAATTTTCATCAATTATAAAAGGGATAGAGCATTGTGGTCAAACATTATGATTTTGAACACGTTTCCTCAGAATAATTCAAATCACCTTGTTTTCCTCATAAACTTTTCTTTTCTGCACACAGCGCACGTGCAACTCACGTGGACAGGGGCTTTGAAGAGGGTTTAAGGGGTGAACCCCTCCTCCTTGCTTCTTCTCCTTCTTCTTCTTCTTCCTGTGTATAAACCAAGAAATGGTTGAAGCCCCTGCGCAATTCCTGCTCCTTCCCATGGAGCTAAAACCTCCATGAAACTCCACCAAACCCCTGCTCTCCATCTCTCCACAAGACCCACCACCGAATCTTTAACCTCCCCGCCGCGCCATGAAGTCCCTCCGCCCCAAAACCCTCCTCCTCTCCCCGCCCCACCTGTTCCTGAGGATCTCCCGCTTCTCCTCGTGGCCTTCACACGACCCGCATCCGCATTTCGTGCAGAACCCGCCGTCGAGGCGGGACGACGACCGGTCCCGCGGCGTCAGGGTCTCGGTGTGGTGGGACTTCGAGAACTGCAACTTGCCGGCCGGTGTCAACGTGTTCAAGGTCGCGGCCTTCATCGCCGCCGCGGTCAGGGCGAGCGGGATCAGGGGTCCGATTCAGATCACGGCCTTCGGCGACGTCCTGCAGCTCTCGCGGTCGAGGCAGGAGGCTCTGTCGGCCACCGGAATCAACATGACCCATGTGCCAAATGGTCTGTTTCCCGTTCCCATTCTTGATATTGGTTTCGGACATTATCTGCGCCGCTCGAGCTGTCTAGTTTGCTTAAAACTTCTGTTGTATGATTTTGGTGCTAATTGTTTGTGGACACTAAAGTAGCAAGGCTTTTCATATATTTATTGATGAATGTGCTATCTGCCAGTTCGTGGTCCTGTAAATTATTATGCAACGGGGTTGATTTGGTACTAGTTGGCTTTTGACGAATGGGAATAGTGGATTTCTGTAACTTCATCCTACGAGGACGACATTTGTAGATTATGTGTTGAGAATTGACGCAATTAGTGGAGGTTCCTCTTTTCTATCTTTCAATCTGAATTTATCCTTTCTGTAACCATTTGGACTGGCAGGTGGAAAGAACAGTGCTGATAGGTCTCTCCTTGCCGATCTCATGTACTGGGTATCACAGAATCCTCCGCCGGCGCATCTGTTTCTGATATCTGGTGACAGAGATTTTGCCAGCGTTTTGCACAAGTTAAGAATGAGCAACTACAACATACTTCTTGCTAGTCCGGAAAGTGCCCCCCCTGTTCTCTGCAGCGCTGCTAGTATAATGTGGCATTGGAATTCTTTGGTTAAAGGGGAAAAGCTTATGGGAAAGCATTTTAATCAGCCTCCTGATGGTCCATATGGTTCTTGGTATGGTCATTGCAAGCTTCCTCTTGAAGACCCTTTTACAGTTACTGAACAGCCTCGCTTGGCGAGTGAGATCTTGCCTCGCCCAGTTCCTCAAGCGGTCATGAGGCAAATTTGGAGATTAGTAAGGTCAAATCCGAAAGGCATTCCGATTACAGAACTGCGTGCTGAGCTGGGAAAAACTAATTTGCATTTAGACAAGGACTTGTACGGATACAAAAAGTTCTCGCAATTCCTTTTGTCTATGCCGCACATCATAAAGCTTCAACACCAAGGTGATGGGCAATTTTTGGTGCAGGCAGTTACCAAGAAACCTCAGTCGTCATTAAACTCCACTGTGGATCTGTCTACAAGGTCCATAAATGAAAGTGGAGAGGAGGCATGCACAAGTTCGGATGCGGATGATGAGTTCATGCATGCCAAAAGAGCTACTATCGAGAAATTACCACCATCTGAGCTCAATATGGATCTGACTTCGGATAAGGAACCACATCGGACTTCTCCTGATGCACATGTGGCAGTACCTCCTAAAAAGGCCAATGAGCAACATTTAGTTGATAAGGAGGCCCGTGAGGTGCCAACTACACATGCTGCATTATCTGAAGTCACAAATTCAGATGCAGATGAGGAGTCAATGCAGGCCAAAAGAGCTGCAACCGAGAAATCACCACCACCTCCACCTAATATGGATGTGACCTCAGATGAGGCACAACAGAGGCTTTCTCCTGATGAACCTGTGGCCTGTGCATCTCAGCGAGAGTCTACATCTGTAGTTGGTCTTTTCAAAAGGTTTTGGACAAGATGGTTTGGCGTCAAGGATAGCAGTTCAAATAAGAATAATGTCAAAATGTCAGACTGCACTGCTTCTCATCTCTCCAAGGAAATGATTAATGGTGCACTTGAAGAATGTTCTACTCCTAGCGATGATTCAGTTGAGGTAAAGGACAAAGAAAAATGTCAACCCAGGTTGCAGAGCCAAAATATCCACAATCATCAGCGTCAACTAGCAATCAGTCAGCTCAGATGGAGAAGGGTGCCTCAAGAATGGGAACTTCTGCTGACAAATGTAGTCCTTTGCCCGATGATACTGGAATGCTGGAAGAGATCAGTAATCACTCAACAAAGGGCAACATTGATACACTATGGAGTGACGTGAAATCATCTCTGAGTTCACCCAAAGGATCAGCAACTGTCGGCAAGTCTAGGACCAGGTTAATACATTTACTGATCTGTCATGATTAACATGCCTCATCATGATGACTATCTGTTAGCCTGCATATTTACCTTTCCAATTAATTTCTTGGATCCTCTTATTGCTATAATCAGTATTGTATGTTGTTTTACTAGTGCTGACAATTAACAACTCCCAAATTTTGAACGATGTCCTGTGAGTCTATTTCTATTTTCTTGTCAGTTTCTTTTCGGATTTTGAGATGTTTAGCAAACAGGTCTTTGAAAGGGCCTTTTGTCCTCTTGACTTAATGCTATCAGATATCATTTTAGATAAGATAATTGAACAAATGAGCCTGATGACTTGCAGCCCAGGAGTAGCAATAACATGTCCTTTTTAAGAAGAACAGTGTGATTTATGTGGTCTCTTTTGTTTTGCCTGTGACTAATCCATTCTGGTTTTGAACTTGAATCATCTTAGATAAAAACAGATAATTTTGTTTGACTGATCCAAGATTTAGGGATGGTTTTTATACGGCTTTCTTTCATGAGGATGGATTGCAAAATGATGAGGAAAGGAGAAACCTGCCATTGTCTTTTCAGTGGTCTTTTCTATGATTTTTCTCAGTATAAAATTGTTTTCCCTCAAAACTCATATCTCATCTTAACATTTATACTTGCAAGAAAAAGTGATAGTCAGACTCTCACACTGTTCATTTTTAAAGCCAGAAGAGAAATGGCACCAAATCTGCAAAAGGACAGAGTGCCAGCTGCAAAATCTCTCCATGAAGATGATCTCGTCCAATTTGTCGATCTGTTGAAGGGGCAGAAATCTGTTGAAGAAGACCCATCTCAAAACCTGCTTTTTAAACCTGCTGAACATTGTTCCCATGCTTCAAATCGGCTGAGCTCTGTCTTTCAGAGGAATCCCTCATTGCACACGGAATTACAGAGGCCTTTTCAGCATATCAGTGAGAAAAATATTCAGAATACTGACGCTGGAGTTTCTCCCCACGTTCTTAATAAGATACCCAATGACCAGTCGAGAAATAAGATCTTAGCTGACTGTCAGAAACTTGTAAATGAGATACTGAAGGAGTATCCTGGAGGATATAATATCCACCATTTCAAAAAGCTGTTCCTTGAGAAGCATGGTTATCCTCTTGATCCACAGAGACTTGGTTGTGAAAAACTGACATCCGTTTTAGAGATGATGGCCGGAGTGACAGTTGAATCTACTCATATTTATCCTGCTGGCAAAGCCTTAAAATGTCGAAAGATGGAAAGTGCCCGCCCCAATGTTCATCAAAGTGATCCCTTTGGCTCAGTGGGTAGTTTGGATATTGGATCGCCCAGTTCATCAAAGAAGAATGATTGTGTTGATTCTCTGTGGGAGGAATTGGTGCCCGTTGCTGATGAAGTTTCCAGCAGAACTGACCTTAAACCAGGACATTTTACTAAAGGAGAGGCTGTTGATGTTGATTACAGTCCTGACCTCTCGGATAGCGACTTTTTAGAATTAGAAGATGAGGTTAATGCATCTGGAGAAGAAGCGGTTGGAACACAGAAGAAGGACAAGGTTCACTCCTCACCATTTGAAGAAGTGATCAATTCGTATTACACCAGCAAGAAAAGTGAAGTCGACTAGTACGGATGGCATGTCTGATTCTTCCTCTGATACGGTGCAACCATCCACTCCATCAGGAGGTACGCAGGGCGAGGCTTCCTCTCAATGTAGCAATGGAAAGAGAAGGCTTGGAAAGAGCTATAGTTTTGTCGCAGACCCAGAAAGGAAGGTGGAAAGCAGGGCATTTTATGACATTTTGGATAGCTTGGATAAGTCGAACGAGTCGAGAATGCATGGCTGAAAGAGGTATTGGAGGCTTTAAATGGACTATTAATCTCTTGAGGCTTTTTGGCCACTCTTTCTGGAGGATCAACTCGGCCTTTGGCCAACGATGAGTCTCCGTCCGTCGAGGACAACCATCAAATGCACACATTGATCTTGTTCTGGATTAGCTTGCTCACGAGGCAATGGAGGACTATACTAGGTCTACTCATTACAACTTCTTTTTTTCTTTTTTTGGTCGAATTACTCATTACAATTTGAGTTTCCTGAAAAAATCATGTCCCACCTCCATGAGTTATTGTTATCTAGCCTTTATTTTTTTTCAGCCGGTCGGGCCATTTCATTTTTCCTATGGTCTGAATAGTCTCTAGCAATTATGTTGGCGGTGACTTTTAAATTTTACTCTCTGTTATCTAAGCCTTACGTATTTTCCTTTTGGCAAGGAAATGAGAAAGTTACCTTTTTGGAGCAATTTAACACAATCACGTTGCTTGCTAGTCGAATCATATTTGATAGTTTAGGCTATGGTTTTAAATTATAAAGGATTTGGTAACAAAATTTAAGCTATGTGTATCGATTTGCTGCGCACCGCGTTCTGTGCTAGACTGGATTGATCACGGACACTTTACCAGAATTTGGGCTTTCTGGTGGACCCGGTGTGGGTCTACCAGAAGATAGCATTTTTAGTATTAAGACTCCGTTTTATTCACGAAGTCATTTTCTATGAAATTGCCAATGTTTCTGGCGTTTGGTTGAAATTTGAAAAAGAATAGGAAAATATTTTCTTTTGTTTCGAAAGGAAAATTCCATTTTATTTTTCTAAATACATACGCACCATTCGGGCGCTAATAACTTACACATAAGTAGCAAGAGAGCTAGGCACGTGCATCACGATCCCACCCAAGTCCAGCCTTGATAGACCCTCACCTAGGCAAGGCCACTTGGGTTCTAACACGGAGTACGATTTCTTGCGAATGTAACCTTCTCGAGTCTAACGCGTAGAAATTAAATTAATAAATGTTGATGCATTCGTTGATAGTTAGAGTGATGTTTAATTAATTTACCTGTCATCTTAGTTGTTATGGTTTCCATTGTTCTAACTGTAGTTAATTAATATTTATGATAACTCACTATTACTAATGATGCCTCACCCACTCGGCCGAAGGATAACTTCTTTCTCACAATGATATGTTTTAACCATTTTCATTAAACCACATGATAAGCCACTTGTTTTCTTTTAAATAGCATGTAAGCCACTTGTTTCTCTTAAGATGAAATATTTACATGCCTCTTGACACCAAAAAAGTAAGCAATCATTACCCTAATGCACTAGCCATCATCTCTTCTTTCATTTGGTCATGCATTAGACAAAGCTTTGCCACATGTAAATGCAACCTTCCACTTGGCTCTGTATTAGATGAAGCCTTATAAGCATACCACGCGTATTTTTCCAACATGTATGCAAACTTACACGTATCATTTACTTCCAGTCATCACTTTAACCTTAGTAACATTAAACCAATTTTCACCTCAGATGTTTCAATCAACCTTCAATCTTCAACTTTCACTCTTGGATTTTCTCTATCAAGGGTCACAAGGTGATTAAGGCATTTGATTGTTCGAGTTTTATCCGAGGTAAGTGACAACTCTAGGTGTTAGGTTTATCTACTCAGCACTTTTGATTTGGTAGCTTGTTGTGTGCAAATTTTAGTTTTGGTAAAATCGATGGTAAGTGTGAGCGTGTTCAATAGTGGTGCATTGAGATGTTATGATAATTTGTTTTGCTTTGATGAGTCATTATGTATTTAGTAGATTTTCTTAAGGTGTGGTAAAATGTTGTCCATGAAAATAATGAATTCGAATTTGGAAATGTTATCTTTGTAATTTCATATTCAACCATGCTGGTGATATCTACCATGTAATCGCTGGAAATATCTGCCTTACGCTCGCTGGTTAGATCCATCTTGTACCCATTGGCATATTCATTTTGTACTCGCTAAGAATATTCACTTGTTTGAGTATATTCATTTATTTAATCAAATTCACTTCCTAAGTATATTTTCTTGTTTGAGTATATATTTATTTGTTTAATTAGATTCACTTTCTGAGCATATTCAATTATCTGAGTCTATTCATTTGTCTAATGGGTTAATACCCTGAAAAACCCTAAATTGGTATACCTGTGATAAATTTATCCAAAACTATTTTTTTGACCATGAAAAACCCCAAATTGGTACGCCTGTGACAAATTTATCCCAACTGACCATAAAAAACTCTAAACTTGTACATTTATGACAAGTTTACCCCAAACTAATTTATTCGACCGCAAAAAACTCCAAACTGGTAAATTTGTGACAAATATACCCTTCGCTAAATTGGATTAATACTACAAAAAAATCATAAAAATTGTAAACTATGACAAACGGAGCGTAAAATCCCAAATTGATATACCAAAGTCAAGCGTCACGTGTTATTCAACTTAATAATTTGACGGTAAAATTTAATGAAAACTAATATAAGGTAAATTTGTCACAAGTGTACCAATTTGGGGTAAATTTGTCAAAGGTATATCAGTTTGGGATTTTTGGTGGTCAAAAAAATAGTTTGGGGTAAATTTGTCATAAGTGTACCAGTTTGGGGTTTTTAAGTATATTATCCCTTTATTTGATCAAATTCACTTCCCAAATTTACTTACCGAATATGTTTACTTGTCTGATTATAGTCATTTGTTTAATCAAATTAACTTCCTGAATATACTAACTTGCTGAATATATTAGCTTGTTTGAACAAATTTACTTCTTGAATTTCCTCACTAACTAAATTATATTCACTTATCGAATGTATTCACTTGTTTAATCAAATTCACTTTGTGAATATACTTACTGAGCATATATACTTGTTTGAACAGATTTACTTCCTAGATGTATTTACTTATTGAATATATTGATTTGTTTGAACATAATCACTTCCTAAATGTACTTACTCACTGAGTACATTCCATTGCGTAAATATATGTACTTGCCTAATGATAGCCAACTCAACATAACCACTAGCTGCATATATCCAGTTTTTGAATATATCCATGTAATGAGTATGACCACATTTGATTCTTACTTGATCATTTAACTAATGCATTTGATTGAGTTGGGGAATATGTGTTAAAATGCTTATAAATGTGGATTTATCATTACTAGTATGACAATAATGTATTTCCGTCATCCATAAATTAATGGTGATAATGCCTTGTATTCTTTTTTTTTTTGGTCGATCCTACTCTATTCCTATTCTAACGCTCACTCTCAGCTTTTTGCCCTGCCTCCTTGCAGGGCGTGGGAGTCGAAACCCACTCTTGAAACTACAGCGTTCCCACCCCAACCCACTTGAGAAGGTGGGGATTCGAACCCCCCACCTCGAGAGTTGAGATGTCTTGTAGGTTGGGATGCCTCATGTGTCAGGCTACCTCAAGAGTGTTTGGGAGGAGAAATAAAATACCCAATGCATTTGTATGTGCATATATAATTTCATATGAGCACTCATGTCAATGAATGAACTAATTGGTGGTTTACTTTTCATCAAAATATGTTATGCCATCCGCATGCACATGAGTAAAATAATATCATGCAATGTTGTTATATAACTTGAATATATCATAATAGAAAAGGTAAAACATTACACATGCACTTAGTCATGACAAATGGATGGGTTAGGTTGGGAATTGTTTAATCTATATTGACCCATTTTCATGCAATACAATTTTGATGACCCCCGACTTCAATCTGACCCAACCCAATTCATACTCTACTTGACACATAATCGTAAAACATAGCCATACTTAATTGTAACTATGAAAAGAAATACAACTCATTTAACCTCCAACCTCTTCATGTTAATGTGCTACTTGGATAATTTTTTTTTTTATAAAATGAAAAAAGTAAAAAAAAAATTGTGAATGAAGATGTAAGTAAATCAAACGAAAAATGTAAAAAAAAAAAAAATCAAAGAGATGGAAAGTGGCTATTGTCTTTTATTTTATTTTATTTTATAGGTAAGATATTTTATTTTATTTTATTTGAAAAAATTAAAAATCGATTTTAATTTTTTTTTCTAATTTTTGAGGCTTGAGCCTTGCAAGAGGTCTGCCAAGCTTCAATCTCCATTGGCATGGCAAGCTCGAGTTTGAGACCACTCGAACTCGGGCCTTGTTAGATCAGCTAGGCTGAAGCCTCACTAAAGGTCCACGAGGCTTTAGCCTCACCAAATTGACAAGCTCGATTCTCGCTAAGGTTTGCGAGGCTTCAGCCTTGCCAAATCGGTGTGGTGAGCTTGAGTCTCGCCGAGAGGTCCTTGAGGCTTTAGTCTCGCCAAATCAATGAGCCCAAGTCTAGCCAAAGCAAGCTTGTCCCTCACCTATGGTCGACCACCGGTAGGAAGGAAAATGAAATAAGAAAAAAAAAGATAAAGATAAAGATAAATAAAGGAAAATAAAAATAATCATAAGATATAAGAAAAATCAGTAAATTTTTAAATATAAAAAAGAACTGTTTGTAATTAACTTAAAAGTTAGGTAATCCATTTAGCCAAGACCTATCTATTATGTGAGTTGAAAGAGGGTCTATCTCATACCCTCTTACCCATTTGCTTTAGCCTTGTGTTTTTACAATGCATTTTTAACTCATATTTTACTATTGAAGAGATCCATTTACAACCCACTATAATAAATATGAGTTAAAATATGGGCCAATAACCCTTTTTAACTACTTTACACTTGATATACCCGCTTGTTATATGTTCATATTGTTTTGTATCACGTTGAGTAGTGAGGTGATCTTTTAACTTAAATCTAGAGATTTCATTTAATGGGTTTTGTCTCATCTCCTAAGAAGCACCGACACTCTCCGGAAGCCTTCCTATCGTGTCCGACATTCCGACACGCTCCGACACGTTCCGACACGCGGTCAACGAGTGTCAGGAAATCCGACACGTGGTCAACTCTTCTTGACACGCTCCGACATGCAAGTCTGAAATTCCGACACGTGATTCCGACACACATGGGGTCAATTTTAAAAATTTTCAATACTTGAGGGGTCAAAATATAAATATATGCAAAAATAATGAAAATAACAAAAATAAAGGGGAAGAAGAAAATTCTAAATCTCAAGTTTCTCACTTATAAGTCTTGACATTCCCATGAGTGACGATGGAATGCCCCTCTTCTCGTCGGCGTCGCTCCGCCGCCCCCGCAAACTTAAAGTTATGATTTTTTTTTCTTCTTTCTGCCTCTCGCAGGCGTCGCCCGTGAGTTATCTCTTTTGGTCTATGTCATTAGCTTGTGAGTTATCTCTTACATTTTCCATGCCGAATTTAGTTATTTCATTTTCTTTTGGTCGTATTTCGAGAGTTCTTGTCCTAGATTTTTCATTTTTCTTGAACCTTGTTTTGCAGAGGAGCTCTAAGCCAGTCTATATTATGAACTCCGAACTCTGTCTAAGACTATAAGAAATCTTACTAATTTCTGACAAATGTAAGAAAACATGATATGGTCCTTCAAATTTACTCTTTTGTATTTGCAATTTTTGAATTTCTTATTCAATATCTGTCAAATTAAAATAATGAATGATATTAACAAATGTTGAATTAATATTTTTAGTATAAATTAATTCTATGCCCTTTTTATTATTTAATTTTGCATTTATATAAAAATATATATTTAATATATAACGTGTCGGAATTCTCTATTTTTTGAGAAATAAAGTGTCGGCGTGTCGTGTCGTGTTGTGTCACGTGTCCGTGTCGGTGCTACATAGCTCATCTCTTATTTTTCAATTTGTAGGGTGGGCCTCTTGGACATGACAATGAAGGGGACGGCATGATGCTTGATACCATCAAGCCTTGAGTTGGATGGTGTCTAGCTTTTGCGATAGTATGAGAATAGTTGTGTTAATTGACTCGACCCTTTCTTACAATTTCTGTATTTTGCTTGAATGGTGCATTAAATTTTTAAAACTGATGTTTGTTATAAATAAAGATAAAATCCACATTTACCTCATATGATCAGTTGAATGGGATGTAAGTGAAAATTTTATTGAGTTTTTGCATGTTATTACTCAATAAATGATATAATTATAGGGACACATGTCACGTGTGACATTCTGGAGCCATCACATAGGCTTGCTCTACAAAGGCCAAGTGTCGGACCTTGGAGACCTGGGTCCCTGGTGCTCGGGCTTGTGTCCCCAACACTTGAGCCCTAGTCAATTGACATTGGCCTAAGGATGTTGGAGCTTGTGCCCGAGTCCTCAACAACCAAGCTTAGTCCTTAGAGGTTGGGCTTAAGACACCTAGTCGATGGGAGCTAAGCTCAACATTAATGGACATAGGCCCTAGCATGAACAAATGGGCCTCAAACTTCGACCTTGATGGACCGGGGGCTTAGGTGTGAGAAATTCAAGCGCATTGCCACTGGGTTCTTAAGTCTAGGGACCGGAACCTAGGCACTGGAGACCCAAGCATGAGACCGGAGTCCTAGGCCTCAAACTCAATGGAGAGGTTCCACACCTTGACCTTGATGGATCCAAGCCTTGACCTTGATGGATCCAAGCATGGGTATAGGGTCCTACACCTAGGCTTTGTGGACCCAACCTTTGTGCTAGGGCAATAGGCTCGGGTGCTGGAGATGTGGGTACTAGCATTGAGGTCCCGAGCCCAGCCTTGATGGACTCGGGCATGGGGGCTAGGGACTTGGGCACAAGTACTAGAGTTGTGGACCAGCCTTAATGGACCTAGGCCCGAGCGACATGGACCTGGTCTTGGATGCTAGGGACTCAAGAGCAAGCGTTAGGTTCTCATGCCTAAACGTAGAGTTTCTAGTCTAATTGTTAATATTTGGTCATATTATGAAAAATGATTTCCGATTTTTTAAAGAGAAAATTATTTTCTTAAATTTAACCATAAATTTTCTTTGACCAAGAAAACATTTTCTGTTTAGTTAATTTCATAAGCGATTCAAAAGCCAAAAATATGAAGACAATGTCGCGGAAAATGTTTTACCAGAAACTATTTTCCATGAATTCTAATCGCGAGAAAACTGTACTGTTCAAAAGTCATCTAGTGTCATAATCTTCTGCCTCCAAAGTCCCTCACAAATGTTGTGTTCTACTTGCCTATGAGGCCTGCTGAATACAATGTGGCATTGAACTTAATTGACACTTTGTTTGTTTTGCGAAAAACGAATAATTTTGATATTTGAAATAATCAGTCAATGAAAAGTATTTTCACTGTCAATAACAATTTATGTCTAAATATTTGCATGAACGATGAAAACAATTTCCATTTATTGGTTTTTGCAAGTGATAGAGGCAATCATAAAATATTTTTCTATTATTCATTTTTTACGAAACAAACGCATCCTATATGAATTTTAAAACAGAACGTGTCATGCCATGTACAATACTAGACATTATAGACTACGTAGCGTTATGTGCCACTTTAGTGAATTGTTCGCTTATCTCCCCTCGTATCATTGCAATATTTGCCACTAAAAGGTTTATTTATTTTGCGGAAAATGAATAATTTTGAGATTTTTTTTTTAAAATGATCATTTGTACCACTCATAAAAATAAATAAATAAAAATATTTTTTCCATTCACGAAAATGGTTGAATATAAATTGTTGTTGATAATGAATATATTTCTAACTTATCAATTATTTCAAGTGATATAAGTGACCGTTTTTAGGAAAATATTTTCGAAAGAATTCATTTTCTACAAAATAATTAGAGGCTTACTCTAATATGTTCTCACGCTACCCCCATAGTTTCCTTCAATTATTATTACAAGGAACCATTAATGCTCCATCTCCGTTGAGCATTTTCCGAGGGCCGCAATTTAAAATCAACTCGAAGTTCTCGGATAGAGCCGCCGGTTCACTACATAAAACAGAAAAATCGAGTTGGTCAAGGCCGATTTCTCCAATTTTTCATCCAGGAATTTATCGGTCCGTGTGCGAATTAATTTGGAATTGGTTCAGCGAGACTGGTTCGATTAGGTTCCGAATTGAAGCAGATCAAATTGGAGAGGGACTGGGAACAGGTGATGACGAATCCATAAGATCAACACACGCATGGTTTATGTTTATCCCTCAACCCATTGGACGGTGGGAAAAAGCAAATGGTCCATGGTTGGGGTTGGTGCTCGTGCTGGCAAAGGATATAAAAAGCCGACCTCAAATCAGCCCACTACGCACCAATATTCCGTTCCATTACACACCAATATATATATATATATATATATATATATATACATGTATATAATATGTTAGTTATGCACTGCCCACAAAACAATAAAGAGAAGAATAATGCCCTCGGAAAAAGAAAGAATTAAAACAAGACATATTCCAACACGAAAAGACATTTAAAATTGTAAATAAGTTCTCCAAACCAAATCGTTATGCCCCACATGACTCTAAAGTGTGAAACCCCAAGCCCCCATCATTGACCACTTCTCTTCTTTCTCCTCCTTTGCTCTTGTCCATTCATCTCCTAAACCACAACAAACCAAAAATCTGCTTCTGGGCCATCGGGACTCCCCTAATCTTTTATTTATTTCTCTCTTCTATATGTTCCGCCGAAAAAAAATATTTTTTTTCACTAGCAATTTATTCTTGGAGTACCAAATAATGATTTTAAATATTCTTTTTTTTTATTTTGTCATAATTCATGTATTTAATATTCTGAAAATCGATGCTAGCTACGTTTAATTAGCGTTTAGAAACATTCATGAGAAGACTTCTTCAAAACTTGTCCAAAATTTCTATCGGAATGTATAATTTTGTAATACTCTTTCTATCGCATTTCGTGAGTCCAATATTATTGAAAACCGATACTAACTATTGTCGATGAGCATTTGGAAATACTCGTAATATACGAATTTTCCTAAACTCTTCTTAATTTTATCGACCTCAATTGTACCATAGGAGTTTGCTAAAATAAAAAGCTTTTTAGGAATATACCGTTTTTTGTCCCAACCTTGTGAAAAGGAAAAAAAGAAAGAAAAAAAAAAAGGAGAAGTCCGACGCGATTATTCCCCAAATCAAGAAGCGGAAACGGAAAAAGCTGATGATGATGCATCGTACCCATTACCCGACAGTTTCCACTCCAGCGTTTCCTCGTCTTCTCTGATTGTTTTGCTCCTCACTTTCGATTCTCCAACGATAATTTCTGGGCGTGGTCGGGCGGGCGGGCGGGCGGGCGGGGTGTCGGGTTGTTGGTCAACGTGGAGTCAGATCCAGATCTTTGACGATCGTTCCGTTGCGGCTCCTGATCGTTGTTGGGTAGGGGACAGTTTCAGCTCGGGAATCTGAAGGAACCCCTGTTTGTGAGCAGACCCTTTATTGATTCGGAGTTCGATTCTGCTTTTGAGTTTCTTGTTCTATCGAGCATATCAGATCTGGGGATGGGTCATCGTCATCTCGGAGCACGCGGTTCTTGAAATATTCCAGCATCGGGGAGCTGTAGATCTTCTTGTAGTTGGGATAGGAAGCAGTTTCTCAGGGATTTAGGAGGTGGGTTTTGATTGTTCCGATCGTTTGGAGGTTGTAGCATGGATTTAGATGACTTTAGGACGGTGTTGGAGAGTTCAGGGGTTGATGTCTGGACGTTCATCGACACGGCGATAACGGTGGCTTCTTTGGACAATTTCAATGAGTTGAAGAAGAGGAGGGATGGGATTGTGGAGCGGTTATATGCAGCCACTTTGTCTGCAAAGTGTGGGAGCTGTCAAACTGATGGTTTGGTGGATAGGCCTAATGGGCACATAGTCAGGGGTTCAGTCCAAGAAGAGAAGGCCAAGGGTCGGGAAGGGAAGGCGAATTCACCCTCCACGCCGCAATCGGAGGACATGAATGACGAGTTGGACCCGTTTGGGGGTTTGTTCGATGATGAGCAGAAAAGGATTCTCGAAATTAAGAGGCATCTTGAGGACCCTGATCAGGTCTTGTTTCATGTTGTCTGGATAAATTTCGTATCTTCATTGTGGTTAGTTGCTTTTTTCTGTCTCTGAAGCAGAGTGTTTGATTTATTTCTATGGTGTTTGATTGGCATCTGTTTAGCAGTCTGCAGATTCCCTGGTTGAGTTGCTTCAGAGTCTAGCAGATATGGACATTACATTCCAAGCTCTGGAGGTGATTATTGTGGAATGCTTATTGGTATCGCAAAGGAAGAAAAAAAGGACGACTTTTATAAACTTTCAGTTTTGGTAGGAGTAAATTTCCTGCTTGTTGTGGTTGTTAGGAAACTGATATCGGAAGGCACGTAAACCAGTTCCGGAAGCATCCATCAAATGATGTTCGGCGACTTGTGAAGCATCTTGTTAGGTTGGGAAACCAGTACTTTGTAACTTTTGATGTTCTTGACCAAAAACTTTCCTGGCCTTTAGGCGGAGATGGAATGATTGTTTCAAGCAAGTTCTGGGCATGTTGGGATGTTGAATTTGGTTATTGTATTGCAGGAAATGGAAAGCAATTGTGGACGAATGGGTAACTGTGAATCAGCCTGGAGAAGTTGCCTCCTCCGCACTTTTGGGAGGTAAAAGATTATTCTCTTTTTGAGAGAGGAAACAATTAATCATCCTATATTGCAAAGAGCAAGTGAATACAACTCTGATGATGCTATACCACAAGCTAGTTGAAAATTGTAACTTGACATTCTGGCAGCTGATGGAGACTCTCCCCAGCAGAAAGTTCCACAGAACGGTTACTCCAAGGTGAAAGAAGTGTTTCCAATATTCATTTTGGTCCTTCCTTTGTGAAAATTGATGAAACTCATTTTTCGTTTTCCGTTCTAATTCTTTGTTTTTTTCCTAGGTTCCTGAATTTGGACACTCTCCAAATCCGCAAAGTGAGTTCAGGCTTTGGAATCTGACTCGGACAATTTGGTTCATTCTAACTCTATAGCAATTGTCATGATTAAATTATCTTGTCTGATACTGTTTTCTTCCTTTGGCTAAACACAGATGGAAGTTCTGGCTCGGAGAGAAACTATTCAGAACCAGAAGCCAAGGCCAAGATGGTAGTGTGCAAAGAAACTCCGTCTAAACCACATCCACGAGTTTCAGCATCTGCTTCTGCACAAAATGTAATGATCCGGTTCTCTTGCCGAATTACACTTCCTAACGTGATGACATGTCTGGCTTCCAAGAGATGCAACCTGTGAATAAATTTATATCGAGCTGCTCAGCGAGGGGCTCATATGATATCTTGATGTGGCATAGCAAGCCATTTAGGTTTGAACAAAGTAATTGCATGTTTTAAAAGACAGGCTGCTTTAGTACGGCGAACTCGTGGGCATATGGTATATGTGCTCTGTAGAAATTTTCTCTATTAATATTGGATTGTGATATTGATCATTTTATTGGAATTTACAGAGACAGAGGGAGCAGAAGGAGAGCAGCTTTGATGCTGAGAGGCTGGCTTCAGCGAGGAAAAGGCTTCAAGCGAATTATAAAGAAGCTGAAAACGGTTGGGTTTTACTTGGAGCAGTATGAGTTTTTCTGCATCGATCTTTTCTTCTTTAAGCGGACTCGGTACTGATTCGTTCTGCTTGTCTATTGTTGTATGTTCTTTGTGAAGCTAAAAAGCAAAGAACGATTCAAGTGATGGACATTCATGAGATACCAAAACCCAAGAATGCCTTCTTTGGAAAGAACAAAGCTGGTGGTTCTCAGGGGAAGCACTGGTGATATGAATGGCAGACATCACAGAAACAACAATACAAGCGAGAGAAGCTTTTTGCAGGAACTGGGAAATCTGAAACCCCTTTCTTCCTTCAAAAACTATTTTTGGGTCCTATAAATGACAACATTTTCCTCATATTTCTTCCTTATTGAGGACCAAAAAACCCAAAAACTCTGATTTAAGAAAGTATAATTTGCAGTTTGCACTGTGGCTTTCTTATGAAGTTTGTCCTGAGCCATCTGTGTAGGAGATGGGGGTTTTCCTTGAAAAGTTTGAACTTTTCCCCACAAATTTCCCAAACATTTTGCTGTTGACGGTGGCTGCTCAAGAGGGGTTCGCTGTGTTCTGAGATTGTTACTAGGCAAAGTTTCTTGGTAGACTGCCGGTCTTCTTCCCAACTTTTTTTCTCTGGAAAAATACTCCCCAGTTCTTGAGTCTGTTAATCGGTTGCTTTCATGGAAACAAGGTTTCAGCTCAATTTTCTTTCGATTGAAAAGGAGGAAAACTCATTTTGACTTTAGACCAAGCCGGTTACTTGCCATAGGTCCAGAAGGACTGCATGACGTCTGGGAAAAAAAGAACTGTAGAACACTGTTGTAGCTTCAGTATTACGTAGCTTACACAGTTTCTGTTGTCTTCTTCCCTTATAATATATTCAGAGACGTGGAAGTAAAGAGAGTATAAAGCTCAACATGTCAACTATCAAAGCATGGTTGAGTTCTCAGCTAGCAGAGTCAGGTTTAGGAAGATCAAGATTGCATTCTTACTGATAGTTTGCTACTCTAGAAAGCCCTTTTGGGTCTGCACAACTAGATCAAGGAGTCGATTAGTGGAAATTCATTTGAGAATTGGTTAACTTATAGAATGTCTGATAACATTCGCCTGTTTCTATCAGCTACTTTTGAATTATACTTATGACTTTCCTTCCAAATTTTGAAAATAAAAGACGCGAATCTGCAAAATTACGAAAAAAAAGTCATGTTCCATTCTATCTGTTAATATCTGGATAATTTGCCCAGTCTAGAGATATTTCAGATTAAATTAAAAGTTAAAAAAGTGAGTTCTGCAAAATTTGCTAGAATTGTCGCAGAAATAAATCAAGTTTGCCTATGTTAGTAAGGTTATAGGCCTTTTGTTTAGCTTGAATATTGGTAACTAACTGAATTTTTTTAACTAGCTTTGAAATTGAAATTCAAGTATTCTGTCATCAGCAGCATTAGCAAACAACATAAACTGCTAGTTGGAACTTGCAAGGATGATGAAACATTAGTAGTAATAATCAGTGTACCACCAGCCCGCTTTCCAGGAAGAACAAGAAATTGATAAATTGATTTAAAATCAATGTGTCGGCCTGGCCCAGGGGCTGTCCCAAACCAAAGTAGAAAGAAGGAAGTATAGCAAACATTGAAGCTTGGTTTTTGGGTTGCCTCAAAATTTCTATGAGCACGACCAGTCGGTTCGGCCCAAGAAAACAGACGGTGAACGCTAGTTTCCCTTCCCCCTTTGAAAATTTGAAAGGGTGATTGAGGTCGACAGGCATTGACTTCTCCGGATGTTATCATATATAAGTCTCGTATCTATTCCGGAGCGTCTTAAGTTTTATTACGCTAGCTCATTGCACATGCAAAGTGTAGAACTACACCCGGGGGGTGATGCTTATTCTTAAGAGACATGGTCTTGTCGATCATTTCAGCTTATTTGATAAATTATTATAAGTTGAGCCCAGATGACAGTGCGCTACAAATGGATGCATCACATAAAATGTTGACGACATACCTTTTTTATTCGAGAAAATATCAAAAACGTATCTGACTTTTCACCTCTATTATGGTGTGTCCTAGACGAGACATAGCTCATGCAATGAAAGTTGTGACTACCAAGATAGCCAAGAGGCACTTCAAATATGACACTTTGTTTCATAAAAAAATAACGTGACTTTACAACCTTTTGTCAATGTAGATCTTGGTGATGACATGGACAATTGGAAGAGCACATCAGGTTGTGATTTGTCAATGTAGATCTTGGTGACTTTAAAAGATTTTCTATGCCCTAGACTTTATGTGGATGACATGTTGATTGGTGGGCATGATGCTAAGAAAATCAAGATTTTAAAAAATGAGTTGAGTAAAGCTTTTGCAATGATGGACCTTCTCTCGATCAAGCAAATCATTGGCATGAGAATTACTCATGACAGGCAGAACAATAAACTTCGGCTATCTCAAGAGAAGTACATCAAAAATATGCTAGAAAAATTCAACATGAGCACATATAAACCGGTAAGTACTCCACTTGTAGGCCATTTTAAGTTAAGTAGTAATGAGTATCCTACAGGTGAAAAAGAGAAGGAAGAGATGATGAATAGATAATTTGATGTATGCTATGATTTGTACAAGACTTGATATTGCTTATGCAGTTGGTGTTGTGAGTAGGTTTCTCACAAATCTAGGTAAAGAGCATTAGACTGTTGTTAAATGGATTTTGAGGTATCTTAGAGGCAATTCTAGATTTTGCTCGTGTCATGGAAACGTGAAGCCTAAGTTAAGGGTCACTCGGATGCAGACTACGCCGACAATGCTGATTCACGAAAATCTATATCGGGTTACATGATTACCTTTGTAGAGAAAGCTATTTCATGGCAATCAAGATTGCAAAATTGTGTTGCCTTGTCTAATTGAAGAGGAGTACATTGCTATCACCGAAGGAGATAAGGAACTCTTGTGATGCAGAAATTCATGTTAGAGTTGGGCTTAAAGTAAGAAAATTTGTCATGCATTATCATAGCATGAGTGCTATTTATCTTAGCAAAAATATAGTGTTGCATTCAATATCGAACCATGTTGATGTGAAGTATCATTGGATCTGAGAGAAATTAGAAGGGAAATTCTTCCTACTTGAGAAAGTCCACACCGACAATAATGGATCCAATATGATAACTGTCACGCCCCGATCCTCAGGGACGCACCCATCCTTCTGTTGGTCGATTTTAGAATGCGATATCCCAAGACTATATATTGCCGACCCTTTCCTTTTATATTGCACATGCAAAAGTAGTTATAAATCCCCAGACAATAAAACAATGGGATAGAAAAACATGCCATATTTTTCATATTGAAATTCACAACCACACTTTTATACTTAGCACAACTCATAGTATCTTACAATACTATTAACATAGGTCTGATCTAACGCCTATTCACAAGTACACAAGATTCACAAAAGGGATGGGATCTCTGTCCTCATTCGGGTCGTACTCGGGATCATCATCCCGATCCTCCTCAGACTCTTCTTCACTAGGCTTGTTTTCTTCAACTCTTCATCTTCTTCTTCAAGCTCATCCTCGGCTCCAGATGCCGGCTCATCCTCAGGTGATCTAAGGGCCTGAAATATTATTCCACAATCGGGATGAGACTACGTCTTAGCAAGTTCTACCCCCTAAGACCCGATTAGTAAACTAATACGCCATACGGTTGCCTAAGCACAACACGAGTCAGAGGACTTACCTTGGCCTCAGTTCCAACCTGCAGTTCAATGATATACACAGATGCTTTATATAACCCATCAAACATTCACTCAATTCGAGATACTAGATCAAGCGTTGATCAATCGACTCAATTGATTACATGTCAATCGGACCATCTCTAGGTCATTCTCACTCCTACCATGATTCTCAAATGGTATGCTCATTCCTAGATCACATGTGTTTCTCGGGTGTCGTTTTGGCCAATGACATACCGATCACCGACACCGTGCATTCTTTAAGGCGCCGTTTTCACCAGTGATATCCTCAATCACCGAACCACGTGTCCTTTCTAGGGCGCCGTTTTCGCCAAAGTGACATCGGTAATAGATAATATCGTGGATTCTTTAAGGCGTCGTTTTCACCAGTGATATTTCCTTAATCACTGAACCACGTTTGTCTATAAGTCATTCACGTGCATTCTTTAAGACGCCGTTTTCGCTAGTGATACTTCCAATCACCGAACCACGTATGTCCAAAAATATTGTACTTGATTGGTCTCGGCTAATAATATTCTCAGTTAGTTCTCACCATTCTCCCTCTATATAGCCCATCAGCGTATAATTGACGCTATATACTCATACTCGGCCATCTACCAATCAATTACTCAACGTCAAACAATTTAGAAAAAATCCTAAAATTCCACAATTAATTCAATTCCACGCAACGTAGAGCTCAAATAAATAAACGGACTGCACCACGATAATCAGCATGGAATTCCGATCACCGGCCATCCAGGTTGAATTTCCGGAAAAATAAATAAATAAATAATTAATTTCGAAAATTAATAAATAATTACTAAAAATCCAATTTAGGCCCGTAATGCCTAATTGGGCGCCGATACGGACCCAGAAAAATTCTGAGACCCATTCAATAATTAATATAGCGTGTCTACTCACTAATGACTAAGTCTAACCACCTAACATGCATTGTAATTAACTAATATTCACTAATCTAGTCTAATCTAACCACCTAATCATACTTAATTTAAACTAATCAACCCTTAAGAATCATTAGCAAACTAAGCAAGGATTAGTGAGCTAAACTCACCCGTTAACGATTTGCTCGGATCGAAACGTCGGGAACGTCGCTAGGGACGTTTTTCTCCGAAGCGGGCCTAGGGTACGAGGCCTAGAACCACCTCAAAAAGGGCCACCAAGGTGCTGCGATACCCACTCTCAAAGCTGCTGGTCTTGGCTGCAAAACAGGAGAAATCAACTGGGTTTGGTGCGGTGAGGCTCGGGGATGAAAGGATAGGCCAAACCGGGCCTAGAGGAGGACTCTCGGGGTTCAAACGGGCTCAAAACAGTCCCGACTAAGCTGCAACGGACCTAGAACAGTAGCTTCTGGGCGAGGGGGAGGCTGTCAAGGGGCGACGGCGTGTGGCGGGGTGCGGCCAGGCGGGTAGCAGCGACGGCGTCCCGATGGCTGCTCCAGCATTCAAGCGGCTGCAGCTTCTTCCTTTGGTGGCTGCTGGTTGCACAAGCAAGAGGGAGAGGAGAGAGAGATGGGCGGTGGAGTGGTGAGAGAGAGAGGAGATAGGAATGAGGGAGAGGTGGGGGCCTTTGGCTTGATATTTTCCACAACTTGCCCACCAAGTTTCATTCTAGTCCATGTATATTCCTTGGCCTTCATTAGGCCACCAACACACTTCCCATGACTCCTCAAATGGTCCAAAAATGCTAGGGCATGGGGGAGCTACGAATTTTGCATAATCTCCCTTTAATTGGACACTTGACCCACTTCAACACAACCTCAAATGGTCTCTATAAAATCAATTGACATCTCAATGCCTCAATTGATAATTTTCCTCACCCATGTATCCATTATGCATCCCAATTTTGCTATCAAAAAATAATTACCGGCTTTTTCTGCATAAAAACGACCTGACGACGACTTTTTCCCAAAAAGTGTTAGGTGTTAGAAAAATTTTCTAAGATTGAGTCGACACTCCTAGAATTTATTGTGACATGACATAAACTTCAATTTCTAAAATCGGACTTGAATTCACAGTTAATTTCAACTTGACGTGTTTTTAGCGTGACCTAAGCTACCGAGTAACTTTCAGAAAATTTTAGTGCAAATGACCCGTGGTCGGTTTTCTTCAAGCTACTATGAACCCACTCGACTCATTGGTGACTCTCGATTGTCGTGAAAATCTCGAGGATTCAAATACGGGCACAGGGTATCAAAACAATAAGAAAATCAGTCTAGCACCGATCGACGGGAATTTTCTAATTTAGTGGTGTCACCCACGATTAGCCACACATCTCTGTTGATCCAGTCTACCTTTGATTTTAAATCGATTTTTAACTATGCCATAATGGTCTCTAAAGATAGACACGGTCGAGAAGCCGATTCCTGGTCGAGTTCTCAAGTTTATTGCCTTAAAATTTCTTAATAATTTCCCCAGATAGTCTAGTTATCTCAAGAATGATCAGTTCTAAGAATAGCCCTATAGGCACGTCAATGAAATGCCCGATTCATTCAGCAGAAGACAGGGTCGAAAAAATCTAGATGTCACAATAACCAAAGCCTTGCCCATAATGAAACTTTGACTATTGTAAGAGGAAAGTGGGCATGATGAATCTTCCAACATGAGGTGGAGAGGGAAATTTGTTGGTAGAGTTTCCCTCTAGTGGGGCCTAGCTGACATTAAATAAAAGAAAAAGAAAGAGTCAAAAAGTTAAAAATGAATGAGAGAGAGAATGCTTCCTGCAATTGAGTGTGCCCGAGGGCAAGAGAGAGAGAGAAGTGTATCTTTCACCAAGAAGAACATGGAGAAGAGGGGAAAGAGTGTTGCAAATTTGTGATCCCAATTCGAAGGTCAAATGTTAGCGAAATTAGCTCAAATTTGAGTATGTTGTTCATGATATTGAGGGCTATGAGTTGATTAATTTAAGTTTGATTACACTAGCTCATTGCACATGCAAAGTGTTTAACTACACATTTTGTGGGTGATGATTAGATGTGGTCTTATTGATCATTTTCGCTTGTTTGATGAGTTAATATAAATTGGGCCTGGATGACAGTGTGCTACAAATGAATGCATCGCATAAGATTTTGATGCCATTCCTTTTTCATTCAAGAAAATATCAAAAAACGTATTTCACTTTCCACCTCTATTATGGTGTGTCCTAGACAAGACGTAGCTCATGCAATGAAAGTTGTGAGTGGATATATGGTTGATCCAAGAATGAAGTATTAGGATCCGATATTGGCTACTAAGATGCTTGAGAGGCACTTTAGATATGGCACTTTGTTTTCATAAAAAAACAATGTGACTTTACAAGAATTCGTCAATTTGTAGATCTTGGTGATGACATGGACAATCGGAAAAGCACGTCAAGTTATCTTTTTATCGTAGAGTGCACTACTGTTAGTTAAATATCCAAACTTCAAAGGTCCATCTCAAACATTGAAGCAGATTATGATGCTACATTTGAAACTAGTAAGTAGATGATTTGATTAAAGAAATTTTTGAAGGAGATAGGCCTTTCAATAATAGTTAAGTAATATTTGTCTTGTAAAGAATCCAGTATTTCATTTAAGCATATTTAGTTGAAGTGTAACCATGTTTGCTAGTTTATAGATCATAGGATATTGTTATTGAAGAAAATCCTTCATGTGAGAATAATTAAGCAAATATGTTAATCGATGTTTCCACTAAGAAATTAGATTGTGCACTGTCTCAGTCGACCTCCATAATTAGCGACGAGAGGTGTCATTGTCCTAGGACGATTTGGCATACAAAATCGAGTGAAGACTATGAGAAACTATTGATATTTTGAAAATTTGCCTCCAAATAGGAGATTGATGGAGTTATGGAATCTGAGAGAAAATTACTGTCAAAGCTGAAACCCAAATCTCACGGATCCAACTTCACTGTGAATTGGTGGGAGGTGCCACTTTGCTTGTAAGGTCGCGAGTTGTAAGAGGGTATCCATGTAATCTATAACGAGTTTCAATGCCCCGGACTCTTGTTATATAGAGGTGATCTCTTTTGTAATTGTAATTCGATATCGATAATGAAAAGATAACTTAGTGCAACATGTTTTTCACTATCTAATGTTGAAGGGTTTTCCATGTAAATGATTGGGAAAAAGCTACCAAAAACCTTAAATTATTCATATGACACATTTATTTCAAATGTCTCAAAAAACCCTAAACTTATACCCGTGTAACACATTTACCCTAATTTATTTTTTTTTATGAAATCAAAAACTCCAAACTTACACATTTATCCTAAATTTAAGTTAAATATTTCGCACATATACAAATTTAGGATTTTTAGGATAAATGTGTTATATCAATACAAGTTTAAGATAAATGCATCACATAAGTACAAGTTTTGGACTTTTTTAGTCACAAAATAATAATTTGGGATAAATGTGACATAATTGGCATAATTTAAGGTTTTTGGTGGCTTTTTTCTTTAAATAATTTGTATGTCTTTTTTTCTGATTTTTTTTTCCTCATTTACATTTATGGTTCCTAATTAGTTGAGCTCACGTAAGGAGGTATCTAGCTATAAGAGGACAACAAATTTGCCACTAAAAAGATAGCCACCAGAAGATAAGAGACTCCTTATCCTATTAAGCTTCAATACAAGGACTTCGATTTTTTTCTTCCCTTATTTGCTAATTTTAAGCTTAGTCCTCATTAAGGAGTTTTTCTCGAGGGGTTTGGCATTCATTTAGATATTAAAGTACTAGAGCACTTTGGGCCCATGAATTTCATCAGACCCACTTGAGTCGTTGAGAATTGGAAATTGCGAAATCTTTTTTACTCAAAATTCCAGCAAAAACGTCAATATTTGGGTCAAATTTGCAGATTGACTAAATGACTTATGTTGACCCTTCGTTAATTTAGTCCAATTTGTATTCTAGCTCTGTACAAGACACTGTTGGATAAAAATTCAAACAGGATAAAGTCTATGCTTGTCAGGGGTGTCAACAGTTCGGTTCACTTTGAGTTTTAAAATCCGATTCGAATTGAACTATTTGGGTGTGTGTTAGCTTTGAACCAAATTGTAGCACTTGGTTCAGTCTTTCAGTTTTCATTTCTATAATGTTAAGAAGAGGTTTAATGATAAATGAGAGATTGTGTAAATTGTAATATTAAGAAGATGGACGATTTTTAGTCTGGTTTAGTTAAATGGTTATTTTATTATTATCCAAAAAAAAAAAACTGAACCAAACCGAAAATATATGGAAATTCGATTTAGTTTGATTTGAATTTAATACCCCTGAATTGCTTGCGCATTTGCTTTCGTAACGGCATATCAAGTTATGTCACCAGAAGGAATTTGAAAGGGAACATTCTGTTTTAACGGTGTACTTTACATCTAGAAGCAAAAACACGTGCATTTAGACCTTTCACGCCCATAATTTAGCAAAATTCTAGACGTGGAAAAATCGAACTGCAACTGTGATATTCATTCACTGACGTTTCAATAGCATACGTAAGGAGTTACGTATCTATCAAAAGGACAACAAACCTTCTCGCAAGATAAATAGTGACCATGGGATAAGTGACTCCTCATCCCAATTCAGAACAACAACACGCGACGACCGATCAATATATGGAGGAGGTGGTGATAGTGGGCGCCGGCATTGCAGGGGTGGCGACGGCGGTTGCCCTCCGGAAGGTCGGCATCCGAGCGCTCGTCCTTGAGAGATCGAAGGAGCTGCGAGCGACCGGTGCAGCTCTCGGTCTCCAGGCTAATGCATGGCTCGCACTCGACGCGCTCGGGGTTTCGGGCAAGCTCGCACCGCTCTATGATCCTATCCACAAGTAAACGTCCCTGTTTGCTCTCTATACATGAACACCGACGTCTGATTACTGTGGAACTACTGATTTTTTGGTACTTGTTTATTAGGGGATACGTGACTGATGTCCAGACTAAATCGATTCAAGAAGTGGATTATGCTGCAAATAACCGGTAAATCTCAAGTTCATCTCATGTTTTCTACCTTCCTTTTCATCATCACTTGTTTCCTTAGTTTACTGGTTTAATGTTTTAGATCAATCAATTTCTTGTAATCTTCTACTAATTATATTTCATTCGCTCAAAATGAGACAAATGATTGTGAGAATTATACCATCAATAGGACAAATAACTCCTATTTTCACAGCTCAATTTTTAAGAAGATCACCAATTAATCAAGTTTGAATGTTAAAATTCTTTTTGTCAGATAAAATTGGATAATCTTATTCAATAAATTTTATGCAGCGTTTTTCATATGCTAATAAGAGGTGTTAACAGTTCGGTTTGGACGTGCATTGACTTTAAACCGAATCATTAACTGAACTAAACCAAACAGTATATAACCCGAACCAAAGACTCGGTTTGGTTTGGCTCAATTCAGTTTTCGATCTTGCTTTTTCTCGTAATATTAAGAAGAGGTTTAGTGACAAAAGAGAGATTCCGTAAATTATAATATTAAAAAGAAGGGCTATTTTCAGTTTGGTTCGATCAACCAAGCCGGAATAAAAGAATGGTTATTATTTTTTCATAATCCAAACTAAAACCAGAATTGAACCGAGGTTGCATGAATATTCCATTCAGTTTGATTCGGTTTCAGTTTCGGTTGGATTCTTATACATATTGTTAATGATAGAGAACCATGCCTTATGCATTAAGCAGAAATGGAGCCCTAACAAGGTCGGTTCACCGAAAGGTCTTGTTGGAAGTTCTGGCAGATGAGCTTCCTCCAAATAGCATTCGATTCTCTTCCAAGATAACTTCCATCAAAACCCAAGTAGAACAAGGCTCTTCATTTTGTATTGTCATGCTCGATGATGGGACCATCATAAAGGCTAAGGTAAGGTCTCTATAGTTCTCGACTAACCTTTTTTGAATCCAAATAAGTTTCGGTAACTTACCAACTTTAATTCATTGGAATTGCGATGATTTGTACATGTAGGTTGTCGTGGGATGTGATGGCGTGCACTCTATCGTGGCCAATTGGCTAGGACTTCGCTCACCGGCCTATTCGGGCCGATCGGCAGTGCGTGGGTTGTCCGTGTTCCCGGAGGGCCACGGGTTAGACGACGACCACAAGTTTCAACAATTTGTGGATGTGGGCAGGAGGGGAGGGTTTGTTACTCTCAACGACAAAGAACTGTACTGGTTCTTCCTGGGGAAATCTCCTGATAAAGGTACCATCAGATCTAGTTTTCACATTTTATCTTCCCTTTGTTTTGATTTTTTTTTTTAATGATATCGAGTGACTCACTTTTTCTTGATATCCCACATAGAAAAGTAGCCAGATTGCTTTTAGTAGGGGAACAAAAAAGAAATAATTATAAAGAATTCATTTTTCAATTGGGGGAAATGTATATGATAAACATTGACTGATTAAAGCCGACTCTTTACAAATATATTCCAATCAATATATGCGAATTTCCCTTTTTTTTTTTTTTTTTTTCCAGATTCTTAACATTCGCTGGAGTACGGTGCACCTTTGATAATAGCTTGCTAATCATCTTTGATCTTTTAACGTTTCAATTCATCAAGGTATGGAGAATGGAGTAAATCCAGAAACGATACAAAGGGAAGTGAGCGAAAATTTGGCGAGGACTTCCCACCTGTGTACCACGACGTGGTCAAGCACTCCGATCTTTCGACCCTGACATGGGCCCCCCTGATGTTCCGCTATCCTTGGGACGTCCTATTCGGAAACCTAGCCAAATCAAACGTCACGGTGGCTGGAGACGCCATGCACCCAATGACCCCCGACTTGGGCCAGGGCGGATGTTCGGCGCTCGAGGATGCGGTAGCGTTGGGCCAGCACCTCGGTGACTTGATTTGCGAGCACGGAAAACTCATGACCCAAGATATCGGATTTGCAATAGAGAGGTATGCAAAGGAGAGGAGACTGAGGGCGACGATGTTGATAACAGCGTCGTACTTCTCAGGTTATGTGCAACAGGATGGGTCCAGTGGATTGATGAAGTTCCTGAGAGATGTTGCATTCTATAGGCTCCTCTTGTCTAGAGTAGTGAATAGACTTTCACGATATGATTGTGGGAAGCTTCCTAGTGTCTCCTCTTTGCCTTCGTAGGGATCCAAAAGCTCCACCTAATTACCACGTCACGAATGGTTAATGGTCCTTTATTTTGATTTTGATAGATGTGTTGGAGATATTAGGATATTTACTTGATTCTCTATATCTCTCAGGATTATGCATATATCTTAATTGATTATGCATATTCTTTGAATGATTATATTTTTGATATTTTGTTTATCTTATTACTTTAAATAGTCATCCAATTAAGTCTATAAATAGACTAATGTACTATTTATTGACAT
This sequence comes from Eucalyptus tenuipes, assembly GCA_014182365.1. Lineage (NCBI taxonomy): Eukaryota > Viridiplantae > Streptophyta > Magnoliopsida > Myrtales > Myrtaceae > Eucalyptus > Eucalyptus tenuipes. The sequence goes on from CM024545.1 coordinate 2,860,358, forward strand.
ATCGAAATATATTAAATTCCATCCTCCTTTCTTTCGTGCTCTTATTCTTACTTTGCTCTAATATAATGTGAGATTTAGTGAGATAGCTGCCAATTATTCTAAAAGCCGAAGCTATTAGATGGAGACTGGATATTGTAATACTCCCTCTTACATGTAAGGTAGGCTTGACTTTGGCCTAAGCCTAGGTGTGGAAATATATAATTGGGGTGGCAAATGGGGGCTATTAGAGTATCTCCTAAGGAAATATACTAAATTTATTAAGACTTATTTACAAATTAGTTTATCCAACAATGTGCCTAATTAGCATTGATTCTCGAGTGTTGATTGTTTAAAGGGTCAATCATAGTCTGGCATATCATTTGGTAAACTAATTATGTAAACCAGTACTGGTAAGTCTAGCATTAATTACTCTTTTCTAGTTGAGTAAGCATACCTAAGGGTTGCCATTGGGCCATGCCGGCCTGGCTTTTGTTTGAAATTAAAAGAAACTTTTTTTCTAAGATAATTGAAAAATCAAATCGAAGTTCAAATATTATTTGAGACTTCATGCTTGATCTCATCAAAATTTGAGATACCCATATCAAACAAAGAGAGCCCATAAAGTTTGGAAAATTAGGTTCAAACTTTATCGGTTAACAATACTAGATGAAGAACAGATCTAGGACAACCTGAAGCACAAAGGCATATGAGTTTCTCTAATATAAAGCTTTAAGACACTTGAGAGCTAACTTGATATTTTTATCCTTGACAGAGGCTTTAATTTTGAGTTTTCAAAACGCAAGAGAATTTTGTTCAAGTGGTGAACTTATGAGTCTTGTATCCAATAGAAGAAGGCCATGCTGAGTGGTCTTTGTAGGAAATTATTCACGTAAACAACTAATCAATTAAGAAGAATCGGATCCATATATGATTGTAAAACACCGAGATCAATAATCATAGCGGAATTAAAGTATACATGTTTGAGCCATTACTTCACTTGAAGAAAAGTAGATCAATTTGATAATCAGTGATCTATCGGAATGTCAGATCTTCCTCTCTATGACCTATTTCAGTATAACAGCTTTCAATGGAATTAAAACAACTGATAGGTATAACCTATTCTTTTATAGGCTAGAGAGAGGACCTAGCAAATCATAATTAACAGCGTGTTAACTAGGCCCTTCCCATTACGGGTTTCAATTAAACACAATTGCCTATACTTTGCTGCTCAACTAGGCCCGTTATCAATAGATGCCAATACCCAATTCAATAAGATCACTCTTGGGTTTAACAAATATTGGAATATCCATTAACCCGATTATTTAAAATAGAAAATTAATTAATTAATGTAAGCACATATTATAGAAAATTTCCAACATTCTCCCACCTGGGCTACATTAATTAACTTATTTTATTTTGAAAAAATATTTTATATTAAAAACGACACTATCGGGTTAATAACTGAAAATTTTGTTTTATGTAGCCACAACTTTAAAAAATAATATTCCAATAACGGCATCTCAAAATCAATCCAATCCTATATAACCTTAGTATAGGACTATGGAGATCAATGTGTTAAGAAAATGCCACAACACAAGACCTTCCATAATCACATATAATAAGTATTATATTTTCATGGATCATGGGCCTAATAGTGTAGTAAGAAATAGTGCCAACATGTGATCAAAATATACACTATTTCTTATCGGTCCTTAATGCAATTTCTCAACGACATGAAACTGCATTAACGCAATTTCTAAACAACATGAAATTGCATGACTATGTCACAATCCATGAGATTTCATAATCAGTAACATCCAGTCATCTTTAAACTAAAATTTGTTTAAAGATATTGTTTTATACTTCCATTTCTCAGTCAATAGGAGAAAGGATAGCAATAGAATCAATAACAATAATCATTGAAAATAAATGTTTTAATAGACATCATAAAAGCATTATCAATCTGCGTATAACTATAATATCCAGAAATACAAATCATATAGCTCCCACTAACAAAAGAAATCAAAAGAATCTAATACACCCATATTCTTTACATGTTCTTTAAACAAAATGGGTCGTAAGCCTTTTGTTAGAGGATCAACCAACATGGACTCAGTTCTAATATTTTCAATCACAATGTCTCCCTTTTTAACCAAGTCCTTAATAGTATAACAATAGATCCAGTTAACATTTCAACCGTAGCATTGTTGTTATTTACAGCAAAGGTAATTGTTTGTCACACATAATGCAATAAGATCAATTATGGGCAATAAGTAATTCAACAAAAATAATTAGTACATTATAAACTCTCCTTTGGGCATAGTGTACAATGCACCATTATTTTCCACAGCATGAAGTTTATAAAATAACAACAAGGAGAATTACATATAATTGTCAAGGATCAATCCCCTTTGGGCAGACAAATCCTTTAAATTATACATCTCTATTATCACAACATAGAGGGGAATTACATATAATTTTCAAAACATTTATCCCCTTTGGGCAGATAAATATTTTTCAATTATACATCCCCATCTTTTAAATTTGGGAATTAATCTTCATGCTATTTTCCAAATTAATATACACAATAACCCCCTTTGGGCAGGTAATTGTATATAATCAATAAGGAACTTCAACAATTTACAAACTTTAACAATTTGTAAATAATGTTCCATTTAATCAATGCCCAAAAATTCATCAAGCAATATGAAGCACTTTACAATATGTGCTTCCCAAGATCATATTGCATTTATCAAGCAACAATTTTTGCCACAATTTTTATTTTTATTTTTTTAATGAAATTTAGACGAATTCATCGTGGGTACTGCTTATGGATTGATGAACTTGGCTTTCTTTGATGGATGGTGAACTTCTCATTCGATTATGTCTTTATAAGCAATGGTCTGTGATAGTGTTTTATGTGAACGACCACTGCGTAGAAAAAAAGGGAAAGTAAGCTTAAGAGGGCAATTGGATTAGAGATCTTCTTCTATATCAATCTTGATTTTTGCTAGTAACAAACAATATTGCTTGTGCCATGCATGGGATCTTACTATATTCACACTCTCTCGCATAAATTGACATTGTGACAGAAGATATTGTACCTCATTATCATAGATTGAATTCAGAAACATTTTTAAAAAATCTTGCAAATGAAATTTTAATGGATAATATTTATCGTATGTTGTTTGAATTTCTACTGCATTTATGGTTAGGGCTTCACCTTTATTAGGAAGAAATTATCTTAACTCATTGTTGAATATGTTAAAATATTAAATAATAAATCACGTATTTATTTAAAGGTTAAAATTTATAGAACAGTTAACAATAATTTTACAAAATCTTAGAATAACATATTGAAAGTGATGTCTCTTCTCCAAGAGATTTTTCATGAACACTTAATACTTGCCCGAGTTTCCTATGGTCAAATGGTGGGACCCGTTCCAGTCTGGACCATTTTGCCCTATGCTATCTTAATAATTCGATAAGTACAAAAACATGAGTCATTCGAAAACGAGGGTGGCCCAGAAAATTCGGACAAAATTGGGTGAGGCTGGCTGATCAATAGCGCACGGTGGGTGTTGTCTCTTGCTTTTCAACCATGTGGTGTGCTCCAGACGAGCAATTATTGGAATAAAATCAATCATCTTCTTGCTTCCTTTTATATATTATTTTTTCCTGTCCACTTTCTTCTTTGTTTATTCCTTATCTCTATTTCTCGCCGACAACTTTTGTGTTTGTTCCATTCAGCTTTCCCATCGATGCTTATAAAAAATTTCAGTAGCTCTGAAAATATAATATATGAGTTTATGTGTGAGGTCCATATTCTATTCGAGATTCAAGTGTTCCACTTTAAAAGAAAAAAAAATCATAATGCAAGACTTGAAATGTTTTTAACTAATCAAAATGTAAAAGTGAAAATCGAGCAGAAATTTGAGTAAAAAGAAATCTCTACCAGTATGCTTCTCTCATAAATTTAAGGAAAATTCTAAATAAAAACCCGAAATACCATAATTTTCTCAAATAAGGGCACAAAGTGAATCTTGTATCAACTAAGGGCTTGAAGTGACTATATGAAAAATAACGGTTACATATAGGAATTTTGTTGCTTGGAAATGGAGAAGCAAAACAACAGGAATTTTTTCTGTTGCCAAAAAGAAAAGGGTGACCCATAACTTGTTTTCCCGATTTATCAAATAAGTGCCAATAGGCAAGAAATTTGCTTGCCGGTCTATTCTAGTAGTGTTCCTCGAGGGCCACGGACTTGGCTGCAGCCACGAGATTCACCGATCTGTGGACGAGGGCGACATGGCTGGTTTTATTTATCGCGAGCAAGTGTCCTGATGGTACCACGGATCTAATTCTTATAATTGATCTTCCAAATGTATTTGGTTTTATTTTTTTAATGATAGTGTATGAAACCAACACCCCCCCACAAATATTTTTGTGGTATCTTACATGAAAGCCTAGCAAGACTGCTTTTAATTGGAGGAAAAGAAAAAGTTATCAGCAATTCATAAATTGGGGGATCATAACTGAGATGATGAAATAGAATTCCAATTAATTTCTGTGATTTTATTTTAATTTTTTTTTTTACTGTCACAGGACTACAGTACTCTTTCGATGTTGGTCCACCCACCAGTGACCCCCAACAAATCAATTGAAAGTGAGCAGACCCAAAAATGACATAAAGTGAAAGTGATCGACATTGTCACATGCTTCAATCTTTTGAGCATGACATGGCCCTGGTTTATGTTTCGCTATCCTTGATATGTCCTATTGGATGATTTAGCCCAATCAAATGTGATAGATGGTTCGGTTAACTTACTCGATGACTCTCCAAACTTGATCCCTAATTCCGATCGATATTATTTTTATTAGAAACTCCAATTCAAAATGTAGATGAAATTTGATCAATATGGGATAGACACAGACAGTAAAGGGATGTCATTTGATTTTGATACTATATTAAAAAGCTTAACTAAAAAATTTAAATTATTACATAAACGGAGATTATATGTATATATAACATCGATGTCTTATATTTCAAAAAAATTTGGAAGAAACGTTAACTGACCTCCCTTTCTGCCCGACCTCTCATTTTCATTTGATAGTGATGCGTCGATGAGACGCCAAATCAAATTGCCTTGCTCGCCGGGTTTCGAAAAAGCTCGCTACCCTCTATAAAAGTCCGAGGCGGCTAAATACGAAATGAACAGACCAGACCTCTCGAGGAAGTCACGTCAATTCATGAGACTGGGGCCGCCTATTCAACAGTAGGTGAAGCATCGGCACATGCTACATCTTAGGAGTTTTGAAAAGCAACGAGATAAATAGCGGCTTGTAAGATAACAGATTGCTTATCCCAATTCGAAGCAAGAACACGCACACGCACTCGCAAAGCTCGAATTAGAAATAGGGGTGAACATAGTTCGGATTAGATGGATCCACTCTCTAATTCTAGGATTAATTCGTATAGTATTGATCCTGAATTTTTGGAACCAAAAAGCGATCGTATTGAGTTTAGGACCGATGATCAAATCGACCCAGTGAGTTTCCTCTGGTTCAGAGTCAACTTGGAACCAATTTATAATTTTTTTTATTTCATTTTTAAAGGCGACCAAGGACTAGACTAACCCAATGGATTTGGTCCAGTTCCAAAGTCAATATGGGACCAACTGATAATTTTATATTTTATTTTTTGTACTCTTTGAAAAGGCGATCGATGACTAAATCGACCCAATGGGTTTGGTGATGAGCAAGATTAGCTAAGAGAGGCGAGGAGCGAGCGATGAGCATCAAGTGTCAAGCATCAAGCGAGAAGTAACAAACCAGGTGAGCATCGAGCGGCATGAGTGACCTAAAGCAAGTTGGGCAAGTATCAAGTGGCAAGCGAAAAAGTTGTTTATTTCGATTTTGGCAAATTAAAGACTAAAAGAATAAATAAGATAGAAGAGAATGAGTACAAGAAGAGGATGTCGGGAGGAGCTATTTATTAGGGGTGAGCAGGTTCTCGGTTGCATGCCGGAACCAGAACCTACCCTCGGGTACGGGTTCTCATTTTTTTTGGAACTTAGAACCGGTTCCAAGGTCGGTTCCAAATTCCAACAATTTTTTTTTTTTCATTTTCAGATTTGAAAAACTCTTTTCAAACAATTGACGGTTCCAACTCCAATCTCCTATCTAGTCATAAGTAAAAGCAAGCAAAAGTCTACCAATTGATTCTTATTCTACCTAAGCAAAAGTAGCAAATGAGAAATGGCAGTAACAACGTTGCAACTAGCGCATACACAAGTAGCAAAAAATTTTAAAAAAGAATCGCCATCTGCATATGGTAGTTCCATAAGCAGCTTTGCATCAAGCAAAGTCGAGAAAGGCCTCAGCATAGTCATCATCCATTGATTCGACGTAGACAAAGTTCAAGTAGATTCATCAGAGCAAGGACTCGTTGGCGGAACTAACCATCAAAACAGCATAGAGCTGCTAATGATTTGAACAGGCAGTGCATGGGACACTATATTGGAAATACAGAGCCTCCGTAGCTTCGAAATGCATAAGGACACAACAGTGAAGGAGGGGGGACCCGCAAGAAACCAATACATTAAGCCCAAGGCTTAGTTCGATTTCCGAACTAATGAGACTACTTCATTGATTTCTTCGAATTTCCGCCTTTCCTTCAGAAGCATCCGGGCAAAATTGAGAGCTCGGTGCTTGCAGTCTGCACGCTTCCTAGCATCAGTTATGGACTCAAGATTCTCCACATGTGCAACCCCAACAATTCTCCTGAAATCAAAACCAAAGATGCATGAAGGCAAACAGTGAGTACTTAGACAGCTGTATGCTCCAAAAGTGATATTAGTCCCAAAAGCTACTAGATATCTAGCAAGTTCATAATCTACACAAGAAGGAGTAGGAATTGCCACTTCATCCAATTGCACCTTATCATTTTGGCAGCCCCAAATCCAAGAGGATCATGGAATAAATCCTTCATGAATTTCCTCTGGACCAGCTCAAGCAGCACATCATTGTTATAGATTGCTGGTAGATATGCCTCACCAGTCACCAGACCCATTCTTGTGTTCATTCTAGAGGCTTACAAACTTCTGTTGGAATAGATTCCACGTCTCTTCAATGGTTTGCAAAGTCCATTCCTTGTATCCCTGTATAATATGTGCATTTATGGAACAATTCATTAACATATCATCGATGGTAAAAATAGTTTCTATTGTCCTTTCTTTTCTTTTTATAGTAGTCTACAAGCATGAAAGAGATGAAATGACTAATGGGGGAGTGCATAATATGATCTCTTTCATCATTGCCTCAATATTTGCCAATTACAATTGTGCATTCATCTCTGCAATTACTGAAAGAGCAGTGCCAACTTTTTGTTTTGTTTATCCAAGGGGTGGGGCATAAAAGACAATAAACTACAAGTAATTATCACATGAGAGTATGAATTTTTCTTTTGTATACATAAATGTCTACAAATCTCGAGTTGAATTTAGCTGCATGAGCAATAGATATTAAGGTTCAAGACATGATAAGCAATAGTAGTCATTAGGAGTAAGAAGAGAAATCAATTTACAGAACTTTGCAGGTCAAGGACTAGAAGAGCTATGAGACATAAGCATAGAGATAGTCAGTTATGTATAGCATACTTTTCTGTCGTTCCCTTGATTTGCATGCCCATCCTGAGAGAAGAATGACAAAAACAAATTTCCTAGGAAGGCTCCAACATCAAACCCCATTGGCCCATAAAATGTGAATTATGGATCTATTACTTGGGTCGAATCTTAGGTAACCATGACCGAACCAGTATAGAGATCTCCATGTACCAATGCTTGCGCTCTTTCACTTCACTTAACTTTTTTGAAGGATACAATCGCTTCTTAGACAGTGACATTACATGTACAGTGCGAGCGAGTTGAGTTTATTGATTCATTCTCTTCTGCAGCAAAGCAATCGGGTTCTTTTAAGACAGCGGGAGCAATGCGGGCAACCCAAGATCGTCTGTACATGCAAGAATCAACAAGAAATGTAAGCAAGTGAATTTTTCTCTCATACTTAAAAGACTGCACTTATAAGTTGGAGCTATTCCATATTGAGGTTTGCTCTTCACCAGACAATCTACATCTCCCTATAAAAGCAACACATTACAATCACTCATCAGCCAAGAAAACACACCAAAGCTAAATACTCTGGAAAGAAATAAATCTCAACCACCCAAATGACAGAGACATTGCGCAAGAAACCCTCGCGCACGAGCTGAAGCACAGAAGCCCCCAACGACAAGTAAACTCGCACCATGAGCCCTAGCAAATCCAAGCGAAGCCATCGACGTCCGAGAGAGGGACGGACCTTGAGGATGCGAATCTCGTTGTCAAGGAGAAAGCCAACCCAAGCTTCAAAGCCTCGTGCTTTCGAATCGAGCAAAGAGAATACAACACAAATGCTCAAGAGCTAAAAAAGAACGATGCAGAGAGAGAGAGAGAGAGAGAGAGAGAGAGAGAGAGAGAGAGAGAGAGAGAGCTTACGGTCTGCCGCCGTGAACGGCACCTCTGGTGGGATGATACATGGTTCCGGCGAGGTCCTCCAAGCCGACGATGATGGGTATGCGGTTGTCTTCTTCGCTGGCTTCTCATAGACGAGCTTTACCCGGAGATGTAGGTCTTGCCGGAGAGGAACTCGTCGAGGGACTTGAGGCCCGACTCCGTGTGGAGATTCGTCGAAGAACTCATCGAGGGCAAGCACTGAGCACAATGAGCAGCGTCGGGCAGAGACAGAGAAGAAGTGTGAAGTGAAAGTGAAACCGAGCTAGGGTAAATTAATTTAGGGCTTTTTTTAACCTAACCAGTTTCGGTTCCTTCCGATTCCCTTAAAAGGGGAATCGGGGGCTGAACAGTCTCTTAAGAACCGGGAACCGAATCGGACCCTCCGGTTCGGTTCGGTTCCTGGGTAAAACCGGGAACCACGCTCACTGTCACACCCCGACCCTCGGTCACGTGACCATCCTTCAGCTTTGGTCGATTTTAAAATGCGATATCCCAGGACTACATATCGCCGACCCTTTCATTTATGATAGCACATGCGGAAGCAGTTATAAAAATCTCCAGACAATAAAGCAATGGGATATACAAGTAGGACTAGAAATTTGAACCAGAAAACCAACACCCTTATGTACATATACAAGCCGTGCTAAAAAGATTGGTTTCTACTCAAATGGATTCTACAACAAAAGTCATCAGGATCCTACTCTGGATCATCCTCGGGTTCTCCTTCAGATACTCCTCTTCGGGTTCTTTCTCCTCAGGTTCTTCATCAGGGTCCTGAAATGTTGTCCCACAACCGGGATGAGACTATGTCTCAGCAAGTTCTACCCCCTAAGACCCGATTAGTAAACTAATACACCTTAGGGTTGCCTATGCACAACATGAGTCGGAGGACTTACCTTGGCCTCGAGATTCCACGTATATTAGTACGAGATCCAATAGACATCCAAGCAATCACATCACTGATCGAAGCATCGATCAAATCGACCTAGTCGATTATACGCCAACAAGACCACTCACGGTCATTTCCATTCAATCAATCAATCCACAACATCAAATCAAGGCAATGATCAATCACATTAATTCACACTCAGATCGAATCATCGATCAATCGACCTAGTCGATTACAAGTCAATGGGGGCTATCTCTCGGTCATTCATTCCATCTCACATAACCTCCAATAGTATTCTTAGTCACGAGCTCCATTAATACTCTCGGGCGTCGTTTTCGCCAAGGTGACATAAGTAACGAGACAGTCTACGTGCGTTCTTTAAGGCGCCGTTTTGCACAAAGTGATGTTCCTCATCACCGAACCACGCCCGTCATAGATCACAGACAGTCTACGTGCTTTCTTTAAGGCGCCGTTTTCACACAGTGATGTCCTTCATCACCGAACCACGCCTGTCACAAATCATAGGCAGTTTACGTGCATTCTTTAAGGTGCTGTTTTTGCACAGTGATATCCTTAATCATCGAACCACGCCTGCCACAAGTCATAGACAGTCTACGTGCGTTCTTTAAGGTCTACGTGCGTTCTTTAAGGCGCCGTTTTCGCACAGTGATATCCTTAATTACCGAACCACGCCTGTCTATACTTCGTACCCGATCGGTCTCAACCAATAGAGTTCTCAGTTCATTCTCACGACTCTCTCCACTTTACAGCTCAACCAGGCATTATAAATGAAAAATAGCCATACTCGGCCACCTATCAATCAGTTATTCAATTCCACTCAATTTCAATCAATTAAGGAATAATTCCTTAAATTGCACAATCAATTTAATTAAGCACTATGTAGAGCTCAAATAAATAAACGGATCGCACCACGACAATAAGCACGAAATTCCGGTCACCGACCATCCCGGTTGAATTTTCAAAAAATAAATAATTAAATAATTAATTTCGAAAATTAAATAAATAAATACAATAAAATCAATTTAGCACAATATAAAGCTCAATTAAATAAACGGACTGCGTCACAATCATTAGCATAAAATCCCAGTCACTGGCCATCCCAGTTGAATTTCCGGAAAATAAATAATTAAATAATTAATGTCGAAAATTAATATTTAATTACTAAAAATTCTATTTAGGCCCGAATTGCCTAATTAAAACCCAATAAGGGTCGGGAAAAATCCCAAGAAGCATTCAATAAATACTATGGGCCATTCTCTAGTTAAGTACACTAACTATTTCACTAATATGCAATGCAATTAACTAATAATCGCTAATCCATTCTAATCTAACCACCTAATTACACTTAACTAACACTAATCAACCTTCAAGTATAATTAGCAAACTAAGAAGGCATTAGTGAGCAAAACTCACTTGATTAACGAGCCGATCGGACCAAAATGACGGGAACGGCGCGGGGAACAATAAACTCCAAAGGCGGGCCAACTTCCGAGGTCCGACACCACCTCAAAACGGACCTAGAAGCCGCTGTGAAACCCTCTCTGTTTCTGTTCTGATCTTGCTGGAAATTGAAGCAAACAACCCGGTTAAGCACGGGAATTGACCGGTGAGGAGGAAATAGGCCAAATTGGGCCATGGCGGGTCTTTACCGGCAAGGAAACACTCAAAACCAGCCACGGCAAGGCTCCCACAGATCAAGGACAGCAGCTGGATGGCACGGCTGAAGGCGGAGAGGGCGCGGCCAAGCACGGCGGCACGCGCGCACGGGGAAGGGCGACTGGCGACTGGCGACGGCAGGGACGATGGCCGCTCGGCGTGCGATGGCTAAACGGCGGGCAGCTTCTTCCTCTGCTGTGCTGGTCGGGAATGGTGAGGGGAGAGGGAGATTGGGTTCATCAAATGGAGAGAGGAAGAAGAGATAAGAGAAGTGAGAGATGGAGGGCTCCACTTGACCAATTTTTCCACAAAAATATCCTCTTCAAGAACCTCAACCAAGTAGAATCCCTTGGCTCACATTTAACCACACACACACTCCTCATAACCTTTGAAGTAGTCCACTTTGGCTAGGCATGAGGGGGTTACGAATTTTGGCTCAATCTTCCTCAAATGGATTCAATCCTCTCTTGATTCCACCTCAAATGGCTTTAATAAAAATCAATCGATGTCTCAATTATCAAATTGACAATTTTCCTTATCCAAGAATCCCTCATGCTCCTCAATGTTGTCATCAAAATAATTTCCGGCTTCAATCGCATAAAAACGGTCCGCCGACGACTTTTTCCCAAAAGTGTCGGTTGTCGAAAAAATCTTCGAGGCGAGTCAACACTCCTAGAATTTATTGTGACATGAGAATCTTCAATTTACGGAATCGGACTCGGATTGACGGTTAATTTCACTCCGATGCGTTTTTAGCGTGACCTAAGCTACTAGATAGTTTTCAGAACTTTTAGGACAAATGACCCGTGGTCGATTTTCTTCGAGCCATGATGAACCCACTCGACCCATTGGCGATTCTCGGTTGTCGTGAAAATCTTGAGGATTCAAATACGGACACAGGGTACCAAAACGATAGTAAAATCAAATTAGTGCCGGTCGATGAGAATTTTCCAATTTAGTGGAGTCACCACGATCGGTCATTCATCTCGGTCGAACCGACCTATCTCGATCTTAATTTGATTTTCAACGTGCCGTAATGATCTCTAAAGATGAGCACGGTCGAGAAGTCGATTCATGGTCAAATTCTCAAGTCTATTTGCCTTAAAGTCCTTAATAGCTTACCCAGCTGGGTCTAGTTATCTCATGAGTGGCCAACTCGAGAACAACACTATAGTCACGTCGATGAAATGCCCAAATTATCTAATCGAAATCAGAACCCAAAAATCTGGATGTCACACTCACCCCTACTATTTATGCCTTTTCGGATGCCGTGATGACTCCTAATAAAAACATTTTTTTCCTTTGTAAATTATAACTATTAACGTTGTAAAAGACATTAAAAATATAATTTATTAAAGAATTATATAAAATTACTTGAACTCCTCACTAAATAACTATTTAATATTGTTGACGTCGTTTATTTTAAGATTTTTTATAAAAAAATTATAAATAATATATTAGATATATAATATATATAGAGTTAGGGTTGTTAAGGTTGAGCCGCCCTAAACTCTTAGAACTAGAATCAATCCACACAAGTATTGGCCAAAAATCCTAGGACCAAGGACCGGTCCAGTCTTTTTAGGAATTGAATCAAGATTGGTAGAGTTGGGCCGGTCCAGGGTCGGTCCAAGATTGACCCTAGACTAATGCTCATCCCTAATTAGAAGACGATTGATTGTACATGAAGGAGGTGATGGTGGGTGGGCCCATCGCGGGGCTAGAGATGGCTGTGGCTCTTAAGAAGGCCGGCATCTGAGCGCTGGTCCTCGAGAGATCGAAGGAGCTGCGGGCGACCTGCGCGGGTCTCGGTCTCTACCCTAATGCTTGGGTCGCGCTGGACGCGCTTGGGGTTTTGGACAAGCTTGTGGCCCTTTATGCTCCTTCTGACAAGTAAGGTCCTTGTTAGCACTTTCACATTTGAACAGAAAGTGTCCTTTTTCGCTCCTTATCCGTGAAGCCGACTCTTGGCTTTGCTTGCTCCTTGTTTGCTCCTATCCGTAAGGCCGACTCTTGGCTTTGTTTGCTCTTTTTTCATTTAGAACAATTCGTGATGGAAGAGGTAAAATGCTTCCAATCTCATATGTTAGTGAAATTTAGGATATGTTTGTTTCGCTATCTCAAACAAGATATATTGAGTGGAAATTAAATCCCGGTTGTGGAACTTCTTAAAAATGGGTTCATGTACAATAAAAGATCTAGGATGCTTGATCTTGAATCTATTTGAAAATTTTCCAATAAGTAGAATAACTGGTTTTACTAATTTGTATTCTGATATTTTTCTTGTTTGCACGTGTCAGGGATACGTAACTAATGTCCAGACCAAAGTGATTCAAGAAGTGCGATATGCTCCAAATGATGGGTGAATCTCAAATTCCCCTCATATGTTCTACCTATTTCCTCGGTTTACTATTAAATTTATTAGATCAGTCAATTTCTTGTACTCCTCTACTATATATTCTATTCCCACATGATGATACGGGTGACCTTCGGAATTATGCTCATGAACGGGCTAAGTAACCTCTATTTTTGCAGCTTTATTTGAATATCAATACCATGAAAAACCCCAAGTTTGTATACCGATGATAAATTTATTCAAAAATAATTTTTGACCACCAAAAATCTATAATTAGTATACTTGTGACAAATATAATTTCCATTAATTTTCGTTAAATTTTACCATCAAATTGCTAAGTTAGATGACATGTGACAATTGTTAGGTATATCAATTTTGAGTTTTAATCTTCATTTGTCACAAATGTATCAATTTGTGATTTTTGTAGTATTAATCTAATTTAACGAAAGCTAACAGAGAGAAAATTGATTACAAATGTACTAATTTAGTGTTTTCTTTTATGGTTAAAAAATTAGTTTATGATGCATTTGTCACAAGTAACTTGGTCTACGCTTTTGGTGATAAAAAAATTAGTTTGAGATAAATTTGTCACAGATGTATTAATTTAGGATTTTTTCATGATATTATCATACTGATTGGGATTTCTCATGATATTAACCTTTAGTTTTATGTATGTGTTTTTCGTACACTAATGATGGAAAACCATGCCTTTGTGCATTAAGCAGGAATGGAGGAGCTCTACCAAGAATGGTCCATCGGAAAGCCTTGTTGAAAGTTTTGGTAGAGGAGCTTCCTCTAGATAGTATTCGATTCTCTGTCAACATAACTTCTGTCGAGACCCGAGTAGAACACGGCTTGCCTATCTGCATCGTCACGCTTGATGATGGGAGCACCATAAAGTCTAAGGTCCCTACGGTTCTCCAACCACCATCTTTCGAATCAAAGTAAACCGTGGTAACATACCCATTTTGATTTAACCACACCATGATTATTGCACGTGTAGGCTGTTATAGGATGCTACGGCGTAAACTCCATCGTGGCCCGTTGGCTAGGACTCTGCCCACCAGTTTATTCGGGCCAATTGGTGGCGCTCAGGCTGTTGTGTTCCCAGAGGGCCATGGATTTGAGCACGGCGTGATTCAACGATTTGTGGATGTGGGTAAGAGGGCAGGCTTTGTTGCCCTCGATGATAAGGAAGTGTATTGGTTCTGTGGGGTGGCGGGTCCTTGTAAAGGTACCATATATAGATCTAATTTGTATATTCTGTCCTCTGTTCATTTTAGATTTTTCTTGTTTTTTTTGGTTCAAAGATAGTGAGTGAGTTGCTTTTTCCTTGATATATGGTCGCGTTTGACAACGCTTTGCCAAAGCCCTTTGAGGTCTAAAGGCTTTTGGCAAAGTTATTGAAGAGTTTTGGAGAGATGCATTTGCATAAGCTAAGAGAGGTTTGAAAGAGTTTTGGGTTTTGACCATTTTTGGGTGTCAATACACCTTTTTTCCTTCTAACTTTACCTTCGTTAAACTTTCATAATTCTAGAAATGCTCTCACCTTACACCACATCACCGACGAAGGGCTGAGGTCACTGACGAGGGGGGAGGTTTGAGTTTTTATTAAAAATAATAATAAGTCATTTATAAGTGTAATTTTCTTAAAACAATATTTAAATGAAAGTTATTTCTCAATATATTTTTAATTACACTTTACAAAATAATATTTAGAAGAAAATTCTTTCACCTAATTTTATTTTTTGTTTTTTGAAACGCTTTCTCCAAAATTCTTACCAAATGCAACCATACTATATGGAAAAGTAGCCATATTACTTTTAAGGGGAAAGAATGAATTAGTTATGAAGAATTAAATTTAGAATTTGGAGGATGACTCTACATATATATGATCACCATTGACTATTATATATTAGGCATCTGGAGTATTCTCAACTAATCAGTAGCATTCTGTACATCATGAACTAAACTAGACCAGATTTAGCATACTCAATAGAAAAACTAAGCAAATATATAGGTAATCCTTATCAGTAGCGATTTGTTGAGAGTCTTAGGTTATCCAAAAAGAAACAAAGATTATGTCTTCTAATAAGACAAATATCCTATTTTTTTGGAAGGCTATAGTGATGCCAACTTGATCTTGGATTATGATGAATCAAATTTGATTAGTGGATATGTTCTATATTAGGAGGTGCCATAGTATTGGGGAAATCCTCAAAGTAAACTTTAATAGCACGCTCCACTATAGAATCAAAGTTTATTACTTTGGATAAAACTGCTAAAAAAGCACAGTGGCTTTGACAATTTTTTAAGTTTGTGTTGTGGCCAAAAGTTGTGCCTGCAATATGCATTCACTATAATAATAAAGCAACGAATGCAAAGGCACATAATATAATATATAATGGTAAGTCTAGACACATTAATCATAGACATAATACTGTAGGGCAGTTGCTCTTGAGTAAAATAATTTTTTTAGCCTTTACAAAGTCAAGGAAAACAGTGCAGACCCATTAACAAAAAGGTTTATCGAGAAAGCAAATAACTTATGCATTGAGAGGAATGAGATTAAAAGCCTTAACTCAATAAAGAGGTTCCAAGATAGAAACCTAACCTAACGAGAAGAGATCCCATAGATTAGGTTCAAAAGGACATTGTAGATTTGGAAGTCTAGTGTAAGCACTGTCTTCCATTCTTATAATGTAACAGTGCTTTCTACAGTGTTTTAAGGATATCCTATGTGTTTAATAATTCATATAGCTTGGAATTCAATGTCTAAGTGAGGCATGGTACACTACCTTTAATAAGAATGCGTCTCTATACATGAAGCTGGTCAACCCTATGAAAATTTTTAAAAACTAGATTTTCCAAAACACTCATAGATCTCAATAAGTTCAAGGCCGAAAGAATGAACACAAGTAAGAAGAATCTTATTGTCTAGGCCTACACATACAACTGGCAATACAAGACTTAGTCCACTGACTAGTTAAGTAAGTCCAATATTTTCTACCTACCTTTCCATCATCAGTTTGACTTGGACGGAAAACCATAAAAGGAAGATAATTAAGTTAAATGAAACTGTGAAAATATAGAGACCATTGAAGCCGATTTGTTTTACCTAGAAGAAACGGAGTGAATTCATTCGTATACAGGATGGAAATAGCTCACCTTAATTCAAAATAATCCTTTTTGAATTCATTCTGGCGAATAGCAACTGTGACAGAGGACTTTTAGTCAATCGTAAAGAACGGTCAACAGAGGACGTTTAGTCAATCTGTGCATTTGATGCAAACACGGACATTGTTTGTGACGACCCAGACCCGGGGTAGTACGGAGGGATGGATTGAGATCGCCTTGGCAGTACGCGGGTGAGGCTAAGGGCATGTCTCTCGTCCCACATCGCTTAGGGGGGAGTCCTAGGCTAGTTTATAAAGGCTTGGGTCCCTTTAATCTGTATAACGCGTTTTAAAGCCGTGAGGACTCAGTGTCCAAAGCGGACAATATTATACAGTGGGGCTCGGGTCGTTACAAATGGTATCAGAACTGACTCCCAACTGCGTGTGGGAGCCACAGCGAGGACACTGTGCCTTAAGGGGGAGAGAATGTGACGACCCGGCACTGGGCAAGACGGAGGGATGGTGAGATCTCCTTGGCGACGCGGGTGAGGCTAAGGGCATGTCTCTCGTCCCACATCGCTTAGGGGGAGTCCTGGGCTGGTTTATAAAGGCTTGGGTCCCTTTAATCAGTATAACGCGTTTTAAAGCTGTGATGACTCAGTGTCCAAAGCGGACAATATTATACAGTGGAGCCCGGGTCGTTACATTGTTGCTGGAATTTTCACCTAAAAAAGATGTTGCAACTAAAGTAACTAAAGTACTCTGTCACTAAAAGTTTGTTAAATGAAAGCCAGCCCTCTCAAGAAAGACTCCTTAATAAAGACCAAGCTCGAATTTGACAACTCTGAAAATGTCGAAGTCCCTTGAATTGTCAATCAGACAATGTACACCTTAAAGAGGAGCACAATCTAAACTTATGGATGTCACATAGCTAAACCCAAAAATGCAAGTTCAAATTTCCCTTACAAGAGCAAGAGCTTAGCAAAATAAAGAAAAGAACCGAACTGAATTTGGAAAAGCAATTGAATTTGTAAAATCTATATTCGGGTTGGAAATTTTAATTTCACTCTTTTTGAAATAAAAACCGAAATTTGAAAAATCAGTTTATTTTAACGAGCGGTCCTCAAATTTTGCTCTTTTGTACAAATAGCTCACGTTGCGTTCAATTATTGCCCTCCATTCTGCAGCTGTAATTTTCCTTCAATGATGCTCCAGTAGCATAAGCAGGTACGTAGCTATCAAAAGACAAACAACTTTGCCACTTTGCCACTCTAAAATAGCGACGCAAGATAAGAGACTCCTTATCCCAATTCAGAGCAGAAAACAGTCGCGCACAGAGTCACAAACTCGAAGTAGAAGACGACCATATATGGAGGAGGTGGTGATAGTGGGTGCCGGCATCGCGGGTCTGGCAACGGCGGTGGCCCTTAAGAAGGTTGGTGTCCGAGCCCTCATCCTCGAGAGATCGAAGGAGCTTCGAACGACCGGCGCGGCTCTGGGTCTCTTTGCTAATGCGTGGGTTGCGCTCGACGTGCTCGGGGTTTCAGACAAGCTCGCAGCCCTTTACGCTCCTTTCGAAAGGTAAGCTCCTTGTTCGCTCTTTGTACGGGAACACAGATGTTTGATAAATGTGGGGTGTCGGATCATTTCGAAGTATTAAAGCCGGTCCAATTTTTACTTCAACAATCATGTATAGATCAAGAGTTTAAATGAATGATTTCTCTGCTATTAAAGATGACACCACTCATATTTGATGGATGCTGAATTAGTGTAGCCATCTTTTAGAGGAAGTTAAATACTCCTAATCTCACGCTTGCTCGTTGGGGGTAAAATCAACTTTAAGTAAATCGCATTTATAATGAAAAGTTAAAAATCCAAAGCAATTTCGATGGCAGTCACTAGACTTTGGTACGATGCAATCAAGTTCACGAACTTTCATTTCAATCATTTAATGGAATGATTTTATTTTTTTTTAGTTGTTTGCAAACGATGTTCGTTAGGTATTAAAAAAATTGGTCAAAAAGTGGTTATAATGCATCTTCTACGGGAAAAAATCATGAAAATTGAGATCATTGCTGGTCGTAAACTGCACCGTGAAATTTACCCACTGAGGTTGCTAAAGTGATTAATGCTTAGAGTAAAATAACAAATTAGATATTCATCAAATAAAGGGAAAAAGTGCAAAATCAGTGAGAAAGAACAATAGGCTTTTCAAGCAAGACAGACTGAGTAGAAAGATAAGCTCTGCATTGGTTTTGTACTTTCTTAAAGTGATTTTAGGATTCGCTGTTTTGGGAGCTTCTTAAATCGGTTATTTTATAATTAAAGATCTAGGACGCTGGACCTTGCTCTATCCTACAATTTCTCAACGATGAGGAAAAATAATTTTAGTTATTAATATTCTGATTTTTTTGTACTTGTGCTCAGGGGATACATAACTAATGTCAAGACTAAATCAATTCAAGAAGTGCATTTTCCTCCAAGTAGCAGGTGAATCTCAAATTTCCTCTAATATATTTTACCTACCTTTCCATCATCTCTGTTTCGTTAATTTACCGTTTAATGCTTTAGATCGATTAATTTCTTGTAATCAATTACTACATGTTTTATTTTGCACAAAATGATACCAATGACTGGATACCAATGACAGCTCATCTTTTAAGAAGATCATCAATAATAGAGTTTGACGATATAATACTCCTTTTGTTAGAAAATTGGATAATTTATCATATGTTGTTGAAAGTATATCTCGAATTTGAGAGCCATAAAAAGAAATCAATCCAACTAGTTTTCCTAGATTAAGTAAAATCCTACAAGAAACTTCCTATTCTGGATCTAGTTCTTTTCTATATGAGAAGGGGGTCTCTTTTGTGGAGAGCAATCCCATTGAGAAAATAATGAGAGTGGTTAAATGACTCAATTGTAATTGTAATTTCCGTCGGTGGATCTTGTGCCCTTTTTTGTGTGGAGTAGGTCTCACTAACCAAGTGACATGAATTCAATATCTGATTTATTTTCTAATCCTATTTATCTTATAGTTTAGCTGCTTTTTTTTCCCCTACTCGCAACAAATGTTATTATTTTATGCAAGTCATTTTGTATTCCAAGGATAGAAAATCATGCCATTTGGATTGAGTAGGAATGGAGCCCTACCGAGAGCGGTCCACCGAAAAGTTTTGTTGGAAGTTCTGGCGGAAGAGCTTCCTCCAAATAGCATTCGATTCTCTTCCAGGATAACTTCCATCGAAACCCAAGTAGAACATGGCTTGTCCATTTGTATTGTCACGCTCGATAATGGGACCATCATAAAGTCTAAGGTTACCTACAGTTCTCGAGAACCTTCTTTGAATTTAAATATGATAAGGTAACTTATCGACTTTAACTTATCCACACTATAATGACTGTATGTGTAGGTTGTTATAGGATGTGATGGCATACACTCTATCGTGGCCCGTTGGCTTGGACTTCGCCCGCCAGTCTATTCAGGCCGATCGGGAGTGCGTGGGTTGTCCGTATTCCCAAAGGGTCACGGTTTCTACCAGAGCCACGCAATTCAACAATTTGTGGATGTGGGTAAGAGGGCAGCTTTTATTACTCTCAATGATAAGGAAGTCTACTGGTTTTTTGGGGCGACATGTCCTCCTAAAGGTATCATATATATTACAGTTTATCTTCTGCTAAGATTCCTAATTACCATGGCTACTTCAATAATAGCTTACTAATCCTCCTCAATCCCTAATGTTTCAACTCATAAAGGTATGGAAAAAGAAGCAGATCCAGAAATGATACAAAGGGAGGTGATGGAAGATCTGGCAAAGGACTTCCCACCTGTTTACCTCGATATCGTCAAGCACTCCGATCTTTCGAGTTTGACATGGGCCCCGCTGATGTTCCGATATCCTTGGGACATCCTGTTCGGAAACCTAGCCCGATCAAACGTCACAGTGGCTGGAGACGCTATGCACCCGATGACTCCCGACTTGGGCCAGGGTGGATGTTCGGCGCTCGAGGACGCCGTGGTATTGGGGAGGCACCTTGGGGACTCAATTTCCAAGCACGGCAAACTGGTGACCCAATATGTTGGATTTGCTATAGGGAGGTATGCAAAGGAGAGGAGATTGAGGGCGGCGACACTAGTAACAGCATCATACTTGTCGGGATGGGTGCAACAAGATGGGTCTAGTCGATTAATGAGGTTCCTAAGAGATGTATTCTATGGGCTCCTCTTGGCTAGAGTAGTGAATAGTATTACAGAATATGATTGTGGGAAACTTCCTAGTGTCTCCTCATTGCCTTCATGTGAATCCAAAAGCTCCATCTAGTTACGGAGTTGCAAACGTTCTGCGGTGGTGTGTAAGTTTATTGCAATGCATAACACAAAAGTTCATAGTATTGTTTGTCTCACGGCTGCCCTCGTTTTTCTTATTTTTCTAATTCTTATGAATCTTTTCACTTGATGATCAACTGCATCATAAGGATTAGAATAAGGTCAAATCTTTCCAATTTTGGCTAAAATCAAGACACGAAACACAACAATAGGCACAAGCTATCCCTACGTGGTTACGTAAACTAATCGAAGAGCACTTTAGGTGCATTAACT
Organism: Eucalyptus tenuipes; assembly: GCA_014182365.1. Classification (NCBI taxonomy): domain Eukaryota; kingdom Viridiplantae; phylum Streptophyta; class Magnoliopsida; order Myrtales; family Myrtaceae; genus Eucalyptus; species Eucalyptus tenuipes. The sequence goes on from CM024545.1 coordinate 2,881,527, forward strand.
ATTAATGTGTAATTTATATGTAACATGGGGTCTTTTTATAATTATGTATATCTGTATCCAAATTGTAATTAGTCATTCATATAAGTACATGTGATACAAACCTAATTGGAGATAAGTCACCATAAATACTTTATGATTATTTTCTCTCTGAATCAAAATATCAACATGGTATCTGATTGGGAAAACATATCAAATTCTTCAACATCTTTACCACAAATCAAACTTCCTTTGCTTCAATTACCATCTCAACATATCAATGCATCTCCAAATTTTCCTTTTTATCTACCATCTCTTTACCTTTTTTGTTAATCCCAATTTCCCATCACCCCTTAATAACATTGCGTCCACTTTCACCTCTTCTTCCTCTTCTTTGCTGCTCTGATCTTTGTTGTTGTTGCTCAAATTATGATTATGTAATCAACCTCACCGTCTCTTATTCTTTCCACTGTCACAAGTCTTGTCTCCATCAAACTCGATGCCGAAAATTATCTTTTGTGGCAATCTCAATTTGAAGCTATTATAATTTGCAATGATCTGATGGTCTATGTGGATGCTCTTTCCCATGTCTGTCAAAGCTTATCAATGACTAGAATGGCACTATAGTGTTTAATACTTCCTGTTCCGCTCGGGTCATGACAAATCAATGCATTCGTAGTTTGATCAATTCGACTCTCATAGTTGAGATTTTCCATGAAGTTCACGACCTTTGAACATTTAGGACATTTGGCCTGCTCTAGGACGACGGTTTACTAAATGCTGCACGACCAAGGAAATTGGACTAAAACTTGCTTTTCAGAACAATGTCAAGAAACCCAATGAGTCGATGTCTTATTATTTTTGACATCTAAAGTCAATTGCTGACTCTCACCGCAATCAATTGCTCCATCTCTAATAAGGACTTGGTGATTCGAGCCCTCAATGGGTTTCCATGTGAGAACGATCTTTTTTTTCACCATGGTCAAAGACGGCTCTACAATTCTTCTTCGTTTTTATTTAAGAGGAATGATTCTCTTGGAAATTGAATGCAACATCTTTATTCGATATTTATCATGCTTTGATTAGTCATGCCACTTCACTTACCCACTGTTTTGAGGATCTTGGGGTGGATATAATTCTAGAGGCCAAATATATGGACGGGGAAAGGTGAATGGTTTTTGAGTGGTCAACCGAGTTGGTGATCTTCCTATGATCAGTTTAGTTCACAATCATTTTTGATCGACTATGTTGATCACTCCACCACCTCCATTAGTTGACCTCATGGTGGTTTGAAGCCCTATCGTCCCCCATTCACATAGGGAGGCATTCCTGGATCTAGGTCTCATCTTATTTGCTAGATCTGTGTTGACACCTAAATTTTGGCGATCTGGTCATTTATTTATTGCGTAGAAAATTAGGGGTTAATTTTATTCCTAAAAAAAAATATTAATTGCGTAGCATATAGATTTAGGTGCATTTATTTTTAATTTACATTTTTCGCATTTATTTATTGGACCGGTGACAGATGGGTTCGAATTAGTGGTTCTGAGCTTTAAATTGACGGGCCGAACTAAGCCCATGAAGTGAGCAAATTGGCCGAAGCCCCTTTTTTTTAAGTGATCGGAAATTGTCTCGTGAGAAAAAAAAAGAGTTTGAAATTTTCTGGGATATAATGAATTTTTTTGGATAGGGTAGGTGTGACAAAGGATATTGCAATTAATCTTTGCAAGATTTGGATTTAAAGAAAAATTCTATCGTAATCTTAGATCTTATCAATATGGGATGAAATTTGTGAGGAAATATTGCGGGTGTTGATTCGAGGAAGAATTTAAAAATCTAATTCCTTTCCCTATAAAAGCTATGCGCGTATGAGAAGGTGGGGGTCTTTGGTCGAATGAGGGGTTTTCTTTCTGTTGAATTTTCGTGGGTTCTGTTTGGTGTTTAAAGTCAACGAAGGGGAGTCTTCTCTTGGGGACACAATTGAGTACACGACGGAAAAAAATTGAGAGAATACACGTGAGAATTGAGAGGAAAAGCGGATCGTGAGGGAAATTGATAAACAAAAACTCTGCCCGTTTATCTTCGGTAGCTGAAAGGGACTCTATTGACGTTAAGGGTCTTCATGCACGCCTGCAGTTCTGTTCCGGTGCTGGTGTTGTGTCCGTGAAGGGCGCCAGGTGCTGCTCCCGTTGCTCTCTGCCGCGCCACGTGCTTCGTGGTCATCCCACCGTAACCCAACTTCCGCCAATAGTCCTGGTAGTTCGAGCTCTGCTGTGTCGAATTGAGATCACCGCCACCCCACCGACGTCGTTGTGCTCCTCACTGCCGCATCTCTTTATTCAAGGCAGTCCATCTTGCACGAATCAAGGCATTCCCCAGCAAAGGAGTTCCCATTGACTTATTCGGTCAATTGCTAATAAGCCCAGCGGTGCAGAGCTTCGCTACGTAGCTCCAATTTTTCTCTGCCCAGCTTAGCCTCATCCCCGACGTTGGTGAAACTCGCCGTGACCAGCTCTCAACATCAACGATCACTCGGCGATACCGGCCTCGCTTCTAATTATTTCGATAGTTTTGCAGATTTCTTGGTGTCTCGAATGATAACCCGTCCAACTCGTCGTGACTTTGTCAAGCCACGCCGAGATCCCGCCATAACCGTTGCCCTAGAGCCGAGCCATACCGTGCCGTGCCCATCGTTGGTCCATTCTGCCGATTGGGTTTTTGAAAAAATTCAAATTTAGGTATATATCTATTTTATTTTATTAGGTAGATTTATTAGATTTAATTTATTAGATAGATTTGCTTTATCTTATTTTAGGTTTTGATATTTTATCTCTTTGTTTGAATTTTTTTCCAATGCATGATTGAAATTCCATGATGTAGAATCCAATTCGCAACCGCACGAATTTTTGTTCTATTTACAAGGCTTTAGATGGAATAATTATTCACGTGGGAGTAAAATTGATATCTTGATCTTTAAGGCTTAATATCAATTTATCGATTTTATTAGCGAAATAATCAAGTTTGAATTTCCATTCGAATGGTAGATAGCATTTTTTTTTTAATGACTATGGATGGTTTGATGTTTATCTTTTAATTGTTCTATTTATCCGGAAATTACAAAAAAAAATTGCATTTGCATCCCATGTAGATTAGGATTGATTCCATGATAGGTTAGTTAGTCATTTTTTTTTTTTAAAAATGCATGCTTAGATGATATCTAGGTAAGATGATATCTTTGAAATAGATTGCATATTTAGAATAGGGATTTTAATTCGAATTTTTTAAAATAAAAATAAAAAATGCATTCATTTAGGATGTTAGTTTTAAATTTGAATTGCATGTTTAATTATTCAGCAATTTTAATTTCGAATTTCATAAAAGAAAAAGAAAAAAATTAGAATTAGGGCATTCTTTGCACATCGTTACATATTAGAATAGATTGCATTTTTAGGAGAATAAAAAAATTATGTGAGCGTCATATAGAATTAGGTTCATGAAATGCACGTCATTTAGTGATTGTTATTAGGTCCATTTAATTAGAAATTTCCCATCATTAGAATTAAGCCATTTAGATAATTTAGATTGCACATTTAATTATTGCATTTATTTTAATTTTGTAATCATGAAAAATACAAAAAAAATTGTCTTAGGATAAATAAGTTTCATGCTCTAAGATAAACTGCATTTTATTTATGTCATGTAGTTTAGGTCATGTTGTCATGTCATATCATTTCATAGTAGATTAGTAGCATACATTGCATGATTCTCATTAAATAAAGTGAAAAAAAAAAAGAAACTGCGTGTTAACTAAAAATCATATCTAGGATGATCGATATGAATTCTGATCTAACATTGCAGATGCTTTCGTTGCTATGAGGTAAGTTCTGCATTTTTTTATTTGCTTTCTTGAGTGTTAAATTGGTGGTGTGCGCACTCGTATGATCACCTCACATGTTAGGAAAGTGAATTAAAATTAATTCAAGCCGCCTGCAAAACATTTTTTCGAAATAAAAAGAGAAAGGTACCGAAAGGGCATAACCAAGTCCCCGTACCCAAAGTCTCTGGTTCGTAGGAGTAAAATAATTCTCCCATTATTTTACTTAGGTGTCTAATCGACCTACCATAAACTGATTAGTGGCGACTCTTAGATAAAATCTATTTGCATGTTAAGAAATTTGAACTTAAGTCGCGAATTGGTATGGGCTTGAGAGAGCTCGAGTTAAGTTTAGGCTTAACAATCCATTAGCCAAACTCTAGGTGGTTCCCCGAGAATTTGGTCGTGACAATATGTAATGGGGTTGGGCATAGCACGCTACAATATCAACAATGATTCAACCATGCATTCATCGCCACTGATTTGTCAGACTCCTTCTCAACTTTCTCGATTGGTGAAACCCCTTATCCAATGTTTTATCTTAAAATTCTAAATCATAAACCCTTTTATGATTTGTCAAAAGTCTTATTTGATAATGGTCATTTATTGCCTATTAAGTCGATAAAGCCTTTTTATATAGTGGTTCTCAATCTTTGTTGTTATCTCTTGTCTATTATGTGCCTAATTTTACTTGCAATCTCCTATTAGTTACTCAACTTTATTGTAAAAATCATTATATTATTGATTTTTATTGACATCTAAATTTTGACAACCTAGTCATCTATTTATTGCATAGAAACACAGGGAATAATTTTTAATCCCGAAACAAAAATATTAAAATTAAATTCCATGGCATATTTTTTTGGGAGCATTTATTGTTTAGTTTATATTTTTTTATTATTGCATTTGTATCCGATTGGCAGATAAGTTTTTTTTTTTTTTTTGTCAGAATTGGCAGATAAGTTTGAATTATGGTTCGGAGCTCTAATTTAGTGAGTTTGACTAAGTCCACGGTGAGATAGAAGTTGGCCGAGCCCTTTATTTCTTTGATGGCTGAAATTATGTGCACGAAGATTACATCGAAACGTTTTTTTCACATAGAATTGAAATGCGAATGATATTTGAGGGAGGTCGAATCCTTTAGTTGTGGGAAAGAAATAAAGGAATAAAAAGGAAGACCTGCAAATTTCTCTCTTCATGCAAGGAAAATATGCATAGATTACAAGGGGAGGATTGGTCAACGAGGGTATGCTCAGTACTATATTTCTTGTTTTAAAACTTGAAAGAGCGTGCTGCCAAGGAAAATCTCACACGTCCATGAGCGTGAGCAGAAAGGAAGGAAAATAAAATAAAATTAAGGAGCTTGTGCTTGGCCGTGCCAGATGTGATTGGAAGGAGGAAAGAAATTTTGTTTCTTCCCAGGGGGTTTGATTCCTTTGCACATAAAAGGGTGTGTGCTACACGCATGAAAAGGGATGACTCTTTCAGTACAAGACAAGAAAACACAAGACGGGAGAGAAAGACAGAGCGCCGAAGTGAGGTCCTTGGCCAGCCATTCGACAGAGACACCCTTTGCCAGTGCTATCCCCCTCTCGGCACCTCTTCCAACTGACCGACAATCGTTGTTTCCTCACCGATAACGAAGCTTGTTGCTGCTGTGACTGAGCAACTCGCGACGAGTCGCTGCTTTGCTTTCTGTTCCGACTACCTAAGCGCAGTGTAGGCTGCTGCACTGCGCCTGCTGCCTCTTGACGACGACCCGCTGCTGCTTCTCACTGTTGCAGAGTCGTTGCCTCCGCATCCTCACACGTGAACCGCTGCTGCAATTGCAGTCTCTGACGAGCCTAGTCCATCTTCCGGTTACGCCCTTCGCGCCCTGTACGTCCTTGCTGCTCAATGCGAGTAGCCGTCCTGAGTCCTGCCGCTGTTTGCTGCCTCTGTCGCCGCTCACCGCCTGCACCAGCGACGATGAAGCTGCTATATCCATTGCCACACGTGACCTGCGACGACAAGCTGCTGATCTGTATTGTCCCCTGGCCGAACTTGTTGCTGTGCCGTTCCTGATCCACAACGACACCCGCCGGTCCCTGCAGCCAAGCTTGATGCCGCCTAATCGCGCTCCACACTATCGCGAGGTTCTAGCCCGGTCGAATCCTTGTTGCTGCACTCCCCTTACGTTTTGCAGGTTTCTTAAGTGGTCCTGAAGCTCCTCGTTGTTCATCAAGACGGGAGCAGCCACGTCTTCGTTCCATTAACGAGATCAGTTCGCGAATTAGCGAATCAGACCATCGTGAATCACAATCTGACGCCGATTGCTTGTTGACCACGTCGAGACCTGATCGTGATTCGTGAGTCGTTGTCCATAGATCCAAATCTGATTTTCGAATATTTTGTTACCTTATTTAAAATATAGTTGACGCATATAATTGACTTTCCAGATGTATTATTCTATACAAAATATCGAGTAGCTTTTTAAATTAGGGATTATTCCCTAGTTTTACTATGTGTCATAATGGTCAGTCCGATTTTACATCTAAGATACGGTATGCGATTGCATCCGAGATATGATTGGCGATTTTATGAAAAATTGTACAATCCGATCTCATACTCGAGATATGATTCGTTAATTTATTTCAAAAATTAAATGGATATGGAAAGTATCTTACGTGATTTGACATCATGTTTGATGTGGATACGGTTTCTCTCTACCCTTATTTGATTTGAATTGATTTTGCTTATATAAAATAAAACCCAAAATATATTAGAATTTGATTTGATTCTTATTGATAATGATGCTAATTTTGGACTAAATTGCATATGTTAAATTAGGTATTTTATTTATTCCGAATTTTATAAATAAAAATCCAAAAAAAAATTACTTTACTTTGAGATGATTAGGAAATTATTTTCCAAAATGTGTATTTTTCACAAGACAAATGGACCCTTTGTTAAAGTCCAAATGAATTTCACTTGAGGTGATTAGACTTAGATGCATTCTGTAAACTTGATCGCAATGGATCAATGCAATGAGTTTTTTCTTTATTTCTTTCTTTGCAAGTGATGTACTTTAAGTATGAAATTTACCTATTGAAGTTGCCGATGGGATTCATATTTAGAACAATGTAAGTAAGTACCTTGATATTCATCAAATGAAGGTAAAAAGTGTTATATCAAGGAAGTTATACCGAGTGGAAATTAATTCCAGGTTGCGGAACCCGGTTGCCAAACCCGGTTAAGGAACTTCTTAAATGAATTCTTGTATAATTAAAGATTTGGAATGCTTGATCCTGAATCTATTTGACAATTTCCCAATAAGTAGAATAACTAATTTTACTGATTTGTATTCTGATTTTTTATTTTTTGCACTTGTCTATCAGGGGATATGTAACCAATGTCCAAACCAAATCAATTCAAGAAGTGCAATATGCTCCAAATGATGGGTGAATCTCAAATTCCCCTCATATTTTCCACCTATTTCCTTGATTTACTATTAAATGCTTTAGATCAGTCAATTTCTTCTACTCTTCTTCTACTATAAATTCTATTCGCTCAGAATGATACTGTTGACCGACGGAAATATGCCCATGAACGGGATGAATAACTCTATTTTTACAACCTTATCTGGATTATGTATATTTTTATGCATGTGTTTTTTGTACGCTAATGATGGAAAACCATGCCTATGTGCATTAAGCAGAAATGAAGGACCTCTACCAAGAACGTTTCACCAAAAAGTCTTGTTCGAAGTTCTGGCAAAGAAGCTTCCTCCAAATAGTTAACTTCCGTCGAGACCCAAGCAGAACAAGGCTCACCCATCTGTATCGTCACGCTCAATGATGGGAGCACCATAAAGTCTAAGGTCCCTACGGTTCTCCCACACCTAGCTTTCGAATCAAAATAAGTCGTGGTAACTTACCGGCTTTGATTTATCTGGACCGTGATTATTGTACATGTAGGTTATTATAGGATGCGATGGTATGAACTCTATCGTGGCCCATTAGCTAGGACTCTGCCCGTCGGTTTATTCCGGCTAGTCGGCAGCACGTGGGTTGTTTGTGTTCCTGAAGGGCTACGGATTTGATCTTGGCATGGTTCAACCATTTGTTGATGTGGGTAGGAGGACAGGTTTTGTTACCCTCGATGATAGGGAAGTGTACTGGTTTTGCTCGGTGACATGTCCTCCGAAAGGTACCATATACAGATCTAATTTGTATATTTTGTCCTCTGTTCATTTTAGATATATATATTTTCAATAAAGATAGTGAGTGAGTCGCTTTTTCCTTGATGTACCACTTGGAAAAGTAGCCAGATTGCTTTTAGGGGAAAAAAGAATTAATTATGCAGAATTAATCTTATAAATTGCGGGATGACTATTTTCTATGATTAACATCGACTATATGAAACGACTCTTTTCAAATATTTTCCAATCAATATATGCAAATTTCATTTAGATTCTTAACTTTCACTGGACTATCATACTACTTTAATAATATAGCTCACTAATCTTGCTTGATCCCTAACGTTTCAATTCGTCAACCTATAGAAGGAAAAGTAGATCCAAAAATGACGCTAAGGGAAGTAGCGAGCATTTGACGAAGGACTTCCCGCCGGCATACCTCGATGTCCTTAAACACTGATCTTTCGAGTTTGACATGGGCCCCGCTGAAGTTCCGCTGTCCTCGGGACGTCATGTTGGGAAAGCTAGCCTGATCAAACATCACGGTGGCCGGAGACGCTATGCACCCAATGACCGCCGACTTGGGCCAGGGCGGATGTTCAGCGCTCGAGGATGCGGTGGAAATGGGCCTGCACTTTGGGGACTTGATTTCCAAGCACGACGAACTCGTGACCCGAGAAATCGGATTTTCTATGGACACGTGCGTAAAGGAGAGTAGACTGAGAGTGACAGCATTGATAGCAGCCTCATACTTCTCGGGTTGACTTCAAACGGATGGATCCAGTCGATTGATGAAGTTCTTAAGGGATGTTGTGTTCTATAGGCTTCTCTTCACGGTAATATTTAGCCAGACACGATATGATTGTGGGAAGCTTCCTAGTGTCTCCTTCATGCCTCGGAAAGCTCCATCTGAATGCCAAGTTGCAGCTGATTAATGGTCTTCTATGTGTTGGAGAAAACTCCCTTACTATTTTGAAGTTGACAAAACCTTTCCAAGTCTAAGTTTGACTACTTCAAGACTCTATCATCATAATCTGAAAACCGTCAGACCTTAGTCTCAAAGTCTACTCTCACTGACAGTTCCAGACTGAAGAATGAAGACTTATCTAGATGCGGGATTATCTTTAAGGATTCGATTCATATGATTATTGGAAGACCTTTTGGCTGGATTTGGCATTTACTTAATTGATTATTCTTATTGGAACTTACTCCGATATGAAGATTATGTGAAAGATGAGTAAACTTGGAAGGTTTTACTTATGGAAACCAAATATCCTGATTGTATGGGCGAACAGGATTGACGGGCTTTCATCACAATCATCTAAAGACTTGAAGATCTCCTTAATTGATTTTGTCCAACGGGTAGATTGGAAGAATTCCTTTGGTAAGTGCCAACGGTTATGAAGGCATAAAGGAGTATTTAAGGCGGATTATCAAATTGTTCGAGAGTGTGCGTGAAAGAAGAATTCCAAAGTCTGAAAATCTCCAGTTACTTACTATTTCATTTGTTGTGCTCACAATTGTACACAAAAGAGATAAATACTTAGTGAGAGACCAGTAGAGACTCATCACTAAGAAAGACGAAAATCACAAGTTGTAAAAACTCTTTTGATTCATAGTGGAATCCAACCTTAGGCCTATCAACGCGGAAGAGTGGACGTAGGCTTGATCTAAGCCGAACCACTATAAATCTTGTGTTCTAATTCTCTTACTCTGAACTCTTTAACTTCATTCGTATATCTGCATATTCATTACGTTCCTAGTTGATCATCCTCAAAAAGCAAATTATTTATTCTAAAGTTTTGCAAAAATTTTCATTTACACCTATTCACCCCCTCTAGGTGTTTGTACTAGCCCTTTCACTATGTTGTTTTGGATTAACGGTGGAGCTTGTTGGAAAGTTGAGGAGGACAAGTTAGCAGAGTCCAAATTTAATTGGAGATTTGGCTCAAATCGATAAAGAAGGAAATAACAATTATATTTGCCTTTCCAATGGATATTCATGTATATCCCCAAAGATGTATTCTATGTTATTTAAAGATAATGAAATCCCCCCAAGGTGATATGAAGAATTGGAGGTTTTCCATCGTGGTCGTGGGCTTCCAAGGGTCATCTCTTTGGTCAACTAAACCATATAAAATCCTTTTCTCCTTCTTCATTTGTTAGTAATTACAAAGAAATTATCCTTCTTCATTTGTCAGTAATTACAAGGAGAACATGGTATTACAACCAGATTTGAGCATGGTGCCAATGCTATTAAGGTTGCTATTTGTCGCTTCATCCTACCCGTGATTTAGATAAGCTCTTGATAATCTCCTTTCTTCTTGTTATAATGATTAGTTCTTCAGTCACTGCTACTGTTGGTTGATCTAGCTCAAATGAGAAGAGTAATAGACTGACATCCTTTTTTTTAATGAAAGAAATGGATGTGCGACCATTGGTGATTTATGGTATGCCCGTGCATGTGGTGGGTGCATATCGAAATTTGCAAGACTGAGAGTCTGGCCTCGCCCTTACCCGTTATGTCTATACTGTTTGGATAGATAATAGATGTCCTAACTTATTTCCTATGCGTCTTGTATCTGTGAACTTCAATCTGGGACGGCGGTTTTATGGCCACATCCAATTCTGAGGTGCTATGCGTGGAATTTGGAGGTGTTCCGTAGTTAGGGCGCCAAGTGATACATGGGGAGAACAACCGAATAGAGGAGTTTGGCATCTTTTTAGCCTCTCCCAAATGTTTTAATGTTTCTGGTCATCTTGATTTGTATTTTGTCATGTTAGTAATTATCAATATATTATATTCCCCATGTAATTATGCAAATGATAAATGAAATGGAAGGAAATGCTTATGGAACTTTCTTTTAAGTGCAACACCTTTATATTAAGAATGTAAAATGATACATATCCTTCCACATGCGTGAAAAGAATAAGAGACTATGATACAGGGTGTAGTGAGTGATGGCCTGGGATAGACTGGCTGGCCCAGCCCTCTTCCTTTTTCTCTTCTTCTTCCTCTTTCCGCTTCAAGATCGCTTCCCGACCATTGCCATCCAAGCCAAGCAGGGTCCCCATGGTCGTGTGCTCTTGCGCTACGTTTTCCCCGCTTTTGGCCCTGTTTTGTTCTTTTTCAGACACGCCGAGCTGGATCTCGCAGCCATGTGACTCACATGATTTCCAGCCCCATGGGTCCTATGTTCTGTTGTCATCAGTCATCGCTCGTCGTCCATCGAGAACCCCAGCGTGGATTGGAGTCCCGTTTTAGTCAGAAACTCCACGGCTAGTGTTGCACATCACGTGTTTGTGAAAATGCCTCAGTTAGATTTGTGAACTTTGTTGCTGATTTTGGTTGGCTCTTGGGATGCTGGTTTTTTTTTTTTTTGGTCAGAAACGGAAATATTTCATTAGGTAATCAAAGATGAGAGGCCCGGTAAATGGGCATCATTACATAAAAGGTCCAACAAAGTTTGAGGAGGGGACAAGACCCAATTCAGAGATAAATAATTTTTCCTGTGGGCTTTGGCTACCCAGTCTGCAACAAGGTTGGCCTCTCTAGAGCAATGGACTATCTAAACATTTGAGAAGGCCCGTATTTTTTCCTTGCACTTACTGACAAGAGGTTGAATCTCCCAACTCAACTGATCTGAAGTATTCATGGCTTTGACTAGTTGCAAGCTGTCTGACTCAAAAATAAGCACTTCATGTCTTTTAGGAAAAAAGTAGTCGAGGGCTTCCCAAAAGGCTAGGGTTTCAGCCATCAAAGGTGAAGAGCCCTAATCGATTTAGCCGCTCCTCCCACCATCCTCCCCCCCGAATCTCGGCATATGCAAGCTGTGGAGTTCCCCAACGAGCCAGGTACGTACGATCCATCTATATTGATCTTCAAAGCTCCTTCCGGCGGTGGAATCCATGTCTGAGATGGTTCGGCTTCACGATTTCCAGATCTACCGATTTCATGGATCCCCAAGCTAGCAGCGCGTCAATGGTCCAAGGCTCGGTGTGGAGGTCGCAGCTCTCTGCTTCTTGCTCTGCTCCTAGATCCGGTGTCTCCTTCAGCTTTAGGTGTGCTGTTACCATCTCTCGGTTCACTGCTCGGCCCAAGGCGCCACTCTCCATTCGACTTACCTTCTCTCCTTCCAGATCTGTCAGCTGCTCTATCACCTTGCGCTTGGGTTCCAGATCTCTGCTCCCTGTTCGACTCTCTGTTCTCACATTCTCCTTCTCTGCACCCAGATCCATCAATACCTCGATGGTTCAAGGTTCTGACTCCGCTTCTTACTCTGCTATGAGGACCAGCGTCAATTTCTGCTTCAAACTCTCTGGTACCCGAGATTCGTTCACTGTTCAGCCCTGGTCACATCTCTTCGCTCGACTCACCATCTTTACTTCCCGATCTATCATATGTTCTGGCTCTCGGCACGCGGTTACCAGGTCGCAACTCACCTCTCGGTTCTCTATTCCCCTATTGCAGCTCTTCATTTGGATCGCCATTCCCTGTTTGGGCTACTCTACCTCCTGATCCGCCGGCTACTTTGTTTCTATATTCACTCGGTCTTGGATTCCATCGGTTGTAGCTTCTCAATATCACTTGTGATGAATCAATGATTGCTGCCGCCTCTGGTTCCTTACCCCGAAAAATGGCATGGTTACGGGCCTTCCAAATATACCACAACGTTGCAGCCACCAAGTTCAGGTTTGGAGAGTTAGTTCCCTTCTCCTTAAGTTTATAGAACCATTCTTCTATCCTTGTCAAGCCTTGACTTGATATCTTGATGTTCAGTACAGGGTCGCTCCATATTTGTTTTGTCCATGAACACAACAGGAAGAGATGTTCAACCGTTTCCCTCTCATAATTGCATAATGGCCACATGGGTTCAGGTAACATTTTCCTTCGAAACAGGTTATCCTTCGTTGGGAGAGCGTTTTGGCTTAGATTCCACATAAAATTTTTTATCTTGGGTGGAGTGTGTAAGTGCCAAATCTTTTTCCAGAGAGAAAGGGGGGTTGGAACGAAGTTGTGGCTTGGTTCACCTAATATTGCTCTGTATCCTCCTTGATGTAGTTATACCCACTTTTTACTGTGTATTTGCCTGCCTGAGTGCCTGTCCATAGAAGCTGATTTGTTTCTGTTTAAGGCTTAATTGGGATAGTAAGGATTTCTTCACCTAATTGTTCATCAAAGTGTGCCGCTATGGTCGTTTCATTCCATCTGCCTTGCTCTTTATCTATAAGTTCTGCTACTGAGGAGGGTTCATTAACATTCACTGGACCTTCAATGATGCCTCTATGCAGCCATTTATCTTCCCTGATTTTAATCTTAGAGCCATCACCTACTCGCCACATGACTTGGGGTACTATCGAATCCCGTCCTAAGACCAAGCTTTGCCATCCCCAAGAAGGTCGAAGGCCCTTTGCTGCATGCCAAAAGTCCGTATGGGGATAATACAGTCCCTTAAACAATCTGTTCCAAAGAGTAGATGAGTTTTGACCCATCCGCCAAGCCTGCTTCCCTAACATTGCCTTATTAAAAAAAAGGAGATCTCTGAAGCCCATACCACCTTTATCTTTCCTGGTCTTCAAAATATCCCATCTCCTCCAATGAATGCCTTCTTTCTTTTCATTGGTCTTCCACCAAAATGAAGCAATTTTCTGTTCAATAGCCTTGCAAATGGAAACCGGGATTTTAAATACTGACATTGCATATTGTGGTAACGCTTGAATCACCGTCTTCAGCAGGACTTCTTTTCCAGCTTTAGAGAGTAGCTTCTCCTTCCAACTTTCCAATTTTGAATTGATTCTCCCAAGGACCCATGCAAACATTTGTTTTTTCGACTCGCCCCAATCTGAAGGATGCTGGTTATTATTATGGCTTCCTTTGTTTAGGCCATGGTAGGTTCATGGTGGGGTGATGTTCGCCGGGGGGGGCGGAAGTTGGCTTCACTGAAGACAACTCTGCGTTGCTTATTCACGGCAGCGTAGGTTGGCGTTGCCATGGTGCTGATTTCAACAAATGGAGGAGCTGGGTCCATCACGATTTTGAGTTCGAGTTGGGTTAGTTGGGTTCTCAGACTTTGCGGCCGGTCGTGACCGTGCCACTCGTTCACAGCCGCACCGCCCATTCAACGCCAATTGAGGGCTCGCATCTGTCACAGTCGGGGGGCCGTGGAATGGGGTCAACCGATTCGAGCAAAAGGAGCCTGGCCGAATGCCTTTGGTCCCTTGGGGGCTGAGCCAGTTTAATTCAACTCCTAGGCTTCGGTTTCAATCTAGATTGTGAGCTGGGCTTTGTTGTCTTTTGTTATAATTTAGTTTGGGTTTTGCGTATTGCCGGACTAGGCTCAATCGCTAAGTCCAGGCCAGCAGTGAACTTGAGCCGACGGGCTGGGATTTTTATGTTGTCGTGGGTTTGGTCCATGTAGTTTAATCATGCTCAGAGCCTCCTAGCTTAAAACCATTAGCTCCAGAATATTTAGAATGTAGTTTTGATGGGCTTATCACTTAAGTAGAATCGATACCGGCTCGCGATACGATAGATACGACACGACATTACATGCCAATATGTTGTTTCTCAAAAAATAGAAAATCCCAACACATTGAGACAAATTGTATATTTAATATATATTTTTATATATATGATAAATTATCATTTTTATGATTAATTTGATTCAACTTTATAAATAAATAAAAAATAAAAAAAGAGCCTAGAATGAATTTACATTAAAAACATTAATCCACCATTTGTTAATATCATTTGTTGTTTCAATTTAACAAATTCAACTCATCTCCAATAATCCATAAAACTTGCAGAAAAGAAAAAGCAATCCACACTATGTACTTGCATGTCAAAGTGTATTAGAAGTAAAGAGAAAAAAAATAAACTTGGGAGTGAATTGTGTTAGAAGAAAACAGAATGCTAGGTTTTTCCTCTTTCCCCATTTGTTACTTTTACTTTTTTTTTTTTTACATAGTTACATTTTGACCCTTCATTTATTGAAATTTTTTGAAATTGACCCCGTGCGTGTCAAAATCACATGTCAGAATTCCGAATTTGCATGTTGTAATTTCTCGACTCGCGTGTCAAATAGTGTCGAGAGAGTTGACCAAGTATCGGATTTTCCAACATGTGGTCAAAGAGTGTTGGAGAGTATCGAACAAGTGTCGGAGTGTTCAACAAGACACAAAGGCTCCCGAAGATTGTCAGTACTTCCTAAGTTATTACTAGTAAATCAAAATGTTCCTAATATGTAAATGTAAATTAATGACATTTTTGTTTAGGGAACGTGGTCGACTCCTAATTTTCTTCTGCAATAAATGATTAGCGGCATTGCCCAAATTTATGTGTCAATATCCTTATTCTTAGCGAGACACTTTTACTCAAAGGATGTAAGATGTTATAAAAGTATCTTAAAATTCACATAATATATGTGAGAAAGCAATGCATATTGAGTCATCTTATATATATATATATATATATATATATATATATATATATATTTGTAAACTCACTTTATGGATGATATTAATTTTTCTCAATTCGAAAGGAATAAAATTTCACAGGCACTTAAAAAAGTTCTTATTTTATGTGAAGCTTTGCTTTATTTCTTCTTTTAAAGTTTCATGGTGAGGAATATAATTATGATTTTATTTGGGAAAAATACTTAAAGTGGGTTTTTTTTGCTTCGTCCAATCATCGCATTATATTCATATTTATAAAAAAAGGCAAACAATAAGAAAGAGTTTGATAGTGATATGTTCAAGAAAAATATAAGTTTATAAACATCTGACCATATTAAAAAGTTGTTTATGCTAATTTTTTCAAAATCTACTTGACAATAATTCATAAATTTGCTCAACAATGTAGAAAGAATTAGATTTCTTGGAAGTTTATCTCTTCGACAAAGGTAATTTCTATAGGAGTAAATCTAGAAAATAAAATAGAAAACATGATGCCTTTAATATAGATGTGATATCCTCAATAAATAGTAACAAAACAAGTGATATTCTTGATTTAGCAATTAGGTTGTACATAGAAATAGAAAAACTAAAACAAGAAGGAAAGTAAATATTTTTTGGGCTATCACTTTAAATCGCAATTGAATAATTAATGGCAATTTTATCTCATTGGTGAAAATGGGGTGAATTTAGTCATATAAAGAGTGGAAATATGCCTGCCTTGGTTAGTAGCATATTATACATCTAGAAGTAAAACACATGTAATCAGACATTTCACACCATGGTTAAGAACAATTCTTGACATGTGAAAATAGATCGACATGTAATTTGACCGAATAGTTGAATGTGATGCACTTATTTAAACATTACTTATAGTTTTTCATGTTTATTTTAAAAACTTTCAATAGATCAATATGTGAAAAAAAATTCATTCTCTATTTTTACTTAAGATTAAGTGCTTCAAAAATCCTTAAACTTATTGTGAAAGTGCAACTAAGTCCTTAAATTTTTAAAACGTATAATTAAGTCATAAAACTTATTAAATGAGTGTAATAAAGTCTTTCTATTAATTTCGTCCAATTTGAACAATAGAAAACGCTGACATGATTTTTTTTTTTAAATACATATGGCTCCAATGTGGTGCCAACAAAGTGCCACATTAGAAAAAGAATATTGAAAATAAAATAAGATAATAAAAAATAAAAAAATGTAAGAAATGTTAAGATGTACGTATGAGTTGTGTTAGAGAATCCCATATCAAAAAATTGATACAATGTTGAGTAGTTATATATATATATAAGTCGGCTCTTAGCTCATTGATTTAAGCTTTTAAGTAGAGGTTGGTCGAACTGGATACATTGGCAAGTTCAGATTTGGACTCCCTCTTGACGATTTTCTCGGTTGAAGGTATCGGATTTATGTTGTGTGCTCCCAATAAGAAAAAATGCTACTCATCTTTTTTTTAGACGGTTCATCTTCTTTCTTCGTCAAATACTTAAATTGTTCATCGTCGTCGAGGAATGGTGGTGCCCGCTGGAGTTTCGCTGAGCACTAGATCATGTCAAGATATCAAATTTGGAGCAAATCCAACCCCGTTTCATTTTTCATTTCAGGATTTCATGTCGCGTGAAACATGGACAGTCAGTACTCAACGAAAGAAGAAGATGAACCAGTAAGAATCCTTTTTAACAATTCAAATACTTTTTTTTTCCTTGTATAAAATTTTAAATTTTTATGATATGTAGCGCCACATTTCTCAAAAAATGAACGTCAATATTTCTTGTTAGCCAAATTAGATGGAGTTAGTGGAGGGACTGAATCTCACAAATTCGACAAGTTTTAAGGTTTAATTGTATTTTTTCTGAAAATTTTAGAGCTCAATTGCATTTTCACCATAAATTTTAAACTTTCCAGTACACTTACCCCTTTTACCAAAGCACTTTGTATATAGTTGTGATTCAACTCTTTATGAAATTTATAAAAGTTTGAGGCGACTTGGAAGAATGAACATAGAAAGGCATCGATCATTGATAAGGCTTGATATTAAATATCTCAAGTTCGAAGAACTGGAATACCATAATACCATAAAGCAAAAGCGAAGGGCCAATTTCGTATGAAAAAGAAGAAGTTCGAAATTTTAATTTCATGAGACAAAAACGTTTTTCAAAAATATAAAAGAAAGACCGAAATTGGAAAAATCTGTTTATGTTAACGAGCGGTCCTCAAGTTTGGCTCCTTTTTAAAAATCGTTCATGTTGCGTTATCATTGTCCTCCGTTCTGCAGCTGTACAATTGAATGAATTTTCGGAAGCATACGTAAGCACGGACGTGGCGATCAAAAGACAACAAGATTGGCCCTCGATAAATAGCGACCATAAGATACATGTACCTGAAAACTATTAATAAAGAGAAGTGGCTGTAATTAAGGTAAACTTGAAATTCATGTACCTATATATTACTAATAAAGAGAAGTCTTAGTTTACACCGCTGTGCCTCTTTATCTATATGGTGGTAAATTCAGACATGAGACACTGTATTGAGGTTATGTTCCTAAGAAATCTTTCAGATACATTGAAAGAACAAGCGAACCTCCACAGCTAATCTATAATGATCTATATGATCTAAAATTTATAGAAAGTAGAGGTGAAAAAAAGTTCTTCATCAATTTTGCGAATGGCTATACTCAATTTTGTTATATTTATTTATTATCTAGCAACGGTGACGCTATGAGAATGTTTGTCAAGTATAAAAATGAGGTCAATAACCAATTTGATAGATCAATTAAAGTGCTTAGGTTTGGTAGAGTAAGAGTATACAGTTCTACCAAGTTAAAGGAGTTGTGTGCTAGTTTACGAATAATTCTCTAGATAATTGCGCCTTATACTCCACAGCAAAATGGAGTTGTCAAATCAAAAAATAGAACTCTAAACGAGATGGCTAATGTTATGCTCTTAAGTTCTGGTTTATCGTAGAATTTGTGGGAGGAGGTGGTTTAAATTAGCAAACTATATTCTTACTAAAATACCACATTGGAAGACGGGTAAGGCTCTATATGAGTTATAGAATGGAAGATTACCATCCTACAATTTTTCGAAAGTGTCGGGGTGCCTAGTCATGGTGGCTATTCCTCCCCGTAAACAAACTCCGTTGAGACCCAAAACGGTAGATTGCATATTCATCAGTTATGCATAATATAGCAGCACATATAAATTTTTGGTGTACAAATTTAAAATGCAGAAATCCATGCCAAATATTATCCTAGAATCAAGGGATGCTAAGTTCTCTGAGGGTATGTATCTTGCAAAAAGAAATCAAGGTGAACCTTCTTAGAAGGGATTTAGAAAATCAGAATATGAGAATGATGAAGTTAGGCTAGCAAAGCCGAACTTTGAAGGAGCAATAATGGATTGAAAAGATTTCGGACTTAACTTTTTGACATACATGTAAAAAAAAGTGAGCCTCAAACATTTAAAGAAGCAATGTCATCTTTAGGTGCTTGTCTAAAAAGAAGCAATTGACGAGGAGGTTGATTCTATCATAAGTAACTATACTTGGGAATTGGTTGATCTTTGCTATGGAAATAAAACAATTGGATATAAATGGATATTAAAAAAGAAGCTTAAAACTGATGGTTCCATTGATAAGTATCTTGATACTAAAGGGTTTAGACAAAGAACAAGACTATCATGATACTTATTTGCTTGTAACATGAATAACATTAGTTAGGATGTTGATTGCTACAACTTCGCTATATAAGTTGCAATTACATCATATGGATGTGAAAAACTGTATTCTTGAATTATAATCTCAATAAGGAAATTTATATGGACCAACCTAAAGGATTCAAGGCCAAAGGACAATAACACAAAATATGTAAACTTATCAAATCTTTGTATGGACTTAAACAAACTCCTAAACAATGACATGGGAAGTTAGGCCTTATGATGATCCAAAATGAGCATGAAATCAATGAGCGTGAAAAATGTGCGTACACCAAAACCACATCTATTGGATGTGTTCTTATTTATTTATATGTTGATGATTTGCTAATTCTTGGAGATAATGCTAAAGTAATTAAAAACACTAAAAGTGTTCTCAAGAAGAACTTTGAGATGAAAAAATTAAGTATTGCGAATATTATTAGAATTTTGATGGTCTAGGTTTAATACAATCTCAATACATTGAAAAGAAATTGAGAGGTTTAAAAGATTCTGATCAAATACGTGGATGATCCTTATTTTCTACACATAACTTTTAGATAGAATACAAAAAAAAAAGTATTAGATATTTGGAGTATTCTCAAGTAATCAATAACATCTTATACATTACGAAATGCACCGGACTAGATTTAGCATACTCGATAGTAAAATTGAGTAAATATACTGGTAATCCTAGTCACTAGCATTGGACTGCTCTATTGAGAGTGTTAGGTTATCTGAAAAGAAGTAAAGACTATGTTATGTAATAAGACAAATATCCCCTTTTTTTTTAAGAGATTTAATATCTAGGTTTACACACAGCTGGCAATTTAAGGCTTAATCCATTAACTAGTTAAGTGAGTATGATATTTTCTAACTACCTTTACGTCATTAGTTTGACTTTGACGGAAAACCATAAAAGGAAAATAATTAGGTTAAATGAAACCGTGCAAATATGGAAACCACTAAAGCCGATTTGGTTTATCTAGAAGAAAAAGAGTGAATTTATTCGTATAGAGGACGAAAATAGTTTGCCTTAATTCAAAATAATCCTTTTTGAATTCATTTTGGTTTATAGTAGCTATGACAGAGAACGGTTAGTCGATCGTAAGGAATGGTCAACAGAGTATGTTTAGTCAATTTGGGCATTTGACGCAAACACTGACATTCTTGCTAGAATTTTCACCTGAAAAAGTTGTTGCAACAGAAGTACCCAAAGTACTCTTTGTCGCTAAAAATTTGTTAAATGAAAGCCAGCCCCCCTCACGAAAGGCTCCTTAATAAAGACCAAGCTCGAAATTGGCAAATATGAAAAAACTGAAGTCCTTTGTATTGTCGATCAGACAGTTTACAGCTTAAAAAGGAACACAATCTAAACTTTATGGATGTCACATAGCTAAACCCAATAGAGCAAGTTCAAGTCCACCTTACAAGAACGAGATCTTAGCAAAATAAAGAAAAGAACCGAAGAGAATCTGGAAAAACAAATGAATTTGAAAAGTCTATATTCAGGTTGGAAATTTTAATTTCTCTACTTTGAAAAAAAAAGAACTAAAATTTGAAAAATCAGCTTATTTTAATCAGCGGTCCTGAAGTTTTGCTCCTTTCTAGAAATAGCTCATTTTTTCAATCAAATCACCGCCCTCCATTCTGCAGCTGTAATTCCCATTCAATGATACCTCAGTAGCATACGTAAGCAGGTACGTAGCTATCAAAGGACGACAAGTTTGCTACTCTACAAATAGCGACCGTAAGATAAGACTCCTTATACCAATTAAAAACAAAAAGCACGCGCACACACCCTCACAAGCTCCAAGTAGAAGACGACCATCCATGGAGGAGGTGGTGATTGTCGGTGCTAGGGGAGCATCGATCTAGGGTCAACCTTGGACTAACCCTACACCGGCCCAACCCTGCTGGTCCTGGTCCGGTTCTTAAGGAGACTGGGCTAGTCCTTGGTCCTGGGATTCTGGACCAAAGATCACAAGGTGCGGATTAGTTCTTGGTCAGGAGTTTAGGATCGTCCAACCTGAGACCACGATTACGATTATATATATATATATATATATATATCTAATATATTATTTATAATTTGTTTATATAGAGAAAACCCTAAAATAAACGGCGTTAATAATATTAAATAGCTAATTAGTGAGGAGTTTAAGTAATTTTACACTTTTTTTTAATAACTTAGATCTTTTAATGTTTTTATGGCGTTAACAACCATAATTTATAAATGAGGAAAATGTTTTTGTGAGGAGTCCTCATGGTGTTCAAAAGGGCATAAATAGCTCATCACGGCATCCTCCTCTAGTACTTGTTTTCTTCTGTCTTATTTGTCCTCTTAGTATTTAATTTGCCAAAATCGAAAAAAAACAACTTCTGCGCTCGCCACTTGATACTCGTCTCACTCGTTTTGGGTCACTCGTGCCACTCGCCGCTCGATGCTCGCCTAGCTTATTGCTCCCTGCTCGACGCTCACTCCACTCGATACTCGTCGCTCGCCTCTCTTAGTTGACCTTGGTCGTCACTGAACCCATAGGGTTGGTCTGGTCTTCTCTCCCCTTTTCAAGGATTAAAAAAAAATGAAACAAAAAATTATCGATTGGTCTCGGGTTGACTCTAGAATCGGACCAAACCTATTGGGTCGGTCCGATCCTCAGTTGCTTTTTCAGAGAGTTCAAAAAATGAAATAAGTAAATTATCGGTTGGTCCCCGATTGATCCTAGAACTGGACCGAACCCACTGGGTCGGTCCGGTCCTTGGTCCCAAGCTCAATGGGGTCAGTCCTCGGTCCCAAAAATTAATGACCAGCACTGTGCAGGTTGGTCGTAGGGTTAGGGAGTGGGCCGGCCTAACCCAGACCATTCTCACCCCTAGTCGGTGCCGGCATCGCGGGGCTAGCGACAGCAGTGTCCCTTAAGAAGATCGGTGTCCGAGCCCTCATCCTTGAGAGATCGAAAGAGCTGCGAGCAACCGATGCGGCTCTCGGTCTCTTTGCTAATGCGTGGCTCACCCTTGATGTGCTCGGGGTTTCGGAAAAGCTCGCAACGCTATATACTCCTTTTGAAAGGTAAGGTCCTTTTTGCTCTTTCTACAGGAACATAGATGTCTGATTATTGTGGAATGTTTTTTTTTTTTTTTGGTTGGTAAAAAGAGAACTTCATTCATGAAACAGCAAAGATACAAGAGTTTAACGCCTCAGTACATAACATATCAAAAAGAGCAGGAGGGGGGGACTCGGCCCAGTTAGAGGGGAGAAGATTTTGGCCGTGGGCTTTTGCGGCCCAGTCGGCCATAAGATTCATTTCTCTTCTGCAGTGGTGAATGCGTAGGGTTGGGAAGAGACAAAGCAGCGCCATAGCTTCAGCAAATAGAGCCCTGTTCTCCCATGGTGTGCGATCTGGATCACGAATTGCGTCTACCACAGCCAGACAGTCGGATTCAAGAAGGAGGTTTTGTTGATTCCTTCCTTTGTTTATCAGATATCGGAGAGCAAAGGTGAGAGCTTGTATTTCTGCTTGCAGGGGCGAAACAGAGGGGGTTCGTCGGGCACTGCCATCAATCAGCTTACCTGAGGAATCGCGGCAAACACAAGCGACAGCACCTTCATTTATGGCCGTAGGGAAGGAGGCATCAATGTTTATCTTTATCACACTAGGATCAGGAGGACACCAGATCAGATCCGAAGGAGGACGTCGAAGAAGTGGCTTCAGTGTCGATCGAGAACAGGGTCGAGTGCAAGCTGCGTCTAACCTGTTGGTGAGTGTTCTTGTATTAGTTTGGCTTCGGACTTCTTGCTGGTTGTTTACAGACGATGGTTTCTGTTGACTCTGTTGCAGCAAGGTCACATGGCAGTTGTAATAAGATCGGGCGTGGGCAAGAGTAGCAGATACAACTTGATTCGGGTTCGGGAGTTTCCGGCGGAAAACAAAATCGTTTCTGGCCTTCCAGATGTGCCACAAGACATATGTAATTATCGCAAAAACTTGTAAGTCTTTCTCCTGTTCAAAAATTTGCAGTAGCCAGGCATCAAATCTGTGTGTCTAAGTTCGTTGAATAGTAAATGGTAATTGCATGTGGCCCCATACTTTCATTGTCCAAGGGCTGACAGTTCCAACTGAGTATCTTCATTTGTCTTTGGGTGGCTTATTAGGGGATTATTGTGGAATGTTAAATCATTTCGAAGTATTAAAACCCGATCCAATCTATACTTAAACAATCATGTACAGATCGAAAGTTAAAGAAGTGATGACACCACTAATTTGAGTTGAAGCCGACCACTGGCATTTTTCCTTTTCAATTTAAAACCGTTCTTGATGGATGATGAATCGGTGAAAGCATCTTTTAGAAGATATAAATACTCTTGATCTCATATCTGTATCATGTTGAGGGTAAAATTAGAGGTGATCGGTTTCCGGTCCGATCTAGTCCTATCAAGAAATCAGGAAACGGACTGGAAGGACCAGTTTCCTATTTCTAGGACCGAGGACCGGACCATCCAGTGTGGTCCTGTCCGGTTCGGTTCCAATGAAATTGGTCACTTATTTATTTTCTTCCTATTTGTGATTGAGATCAACGTGTACCACGCATAGTCCAAGTTCCTTCTAACAAAAGAGATACTATAATATGGTCAGCCAAACTCCAAACTCGCAATATAATTTACCTTATTTTGCATGGCATTATCTTCCAAATAGACCCAACAAACAAAAAACAAGATTTATGATATATCCTCATGAAAACTCATGGAGCAGGTAGTCTTCTACAGACTTGATCATGTCCTTCAAAAGATAATGACATGCAAAGGGGTGCAGAAGTCTTCTGCAAGGCTGCATCAAAATCACCAGAATGAATGAGGTCATGTCAGCCGGGTCATTTTCTGAACTCAATTCCAGAACTTGCACATGCTGGTGACAACGGCGATTGAGGGACTGAGGGAAAGATTAGGTTCTTCAAAGTTATTGAAAAAAATATATATATATAGAGTTGGTTGGTCCAATCGGCACGGTTCTCACCTTGGAACTAGGAACTGGATCGACCGGTCACCAATTCCAAGAATAGCAACTGGGAACCAGATAGATGCCCCATGGAAATCGCTTGGAACCGGCCGGTCGAGTCCGGTTCAAACGGTTCCCATTGTACGCCCCTAGGTAAAATCAACTTTGAATAAACTACATTCATAGTGAAAATTAGTTAAGGTCCAAACCAATTTCAGTCGCGATAACTAAACCTTGATACGATGCAATTAAGTTCATGGCCTGAATGCAATGAATTTTTTTTCTTTGCAAATGATTTCGTTCAGTATTAAAAAAACGAGTCAAAGTAGTTATAATGCATCTTTTGCGGGGAGAAAACAACATGAAAATTGAGATAATTGCTGGTTGTAAACTGCACCGTGATATTTACCTATTGAGGTTGCTAATGGGATTCATGCGTAGAATAGTATAACTAATTACATTGGTATTCATCAAATGAAAGGAAAATGTGCCATATCAGTGAGAAAGAACAATAAGCTAATCAAGCAAGATATACTGAGTAGAAAGATAAGCTCTACATTGGTTTTGTACTTTAATAAATTGATTTTAGTTTTCAAACCTCAAATGTATCCTCCAATTTCTCAATGATGAGAAATAATAATTGTACTTATTAGTATTCTTAGTTTTTTTTGTACTTGTGTTCAGAGGATACATAACTGACGTCAAGACTCACTCGATTCGAGAAGTGCATTATCCTCCCAGTAACCGGTGAATCTCCAATTTCCTCTCACATTTTCTACCTATCATCACTTGTTTCCTTAATTTACTGTTTGACTTTATAGATCAATTAATTTCTTGTAATCTTTTACTGTACGTTTTAATTTGCAAAAAGATGATACAAATTTCCATCACAAATATACCATGAATGGGACAATAAACCCCAATTTTGACAGCTCATCTTTTAAGAAGATCATCATTAATCAAGTTTTACTATTTGATACTCCTTTGGTCAGATAGAATTGGATAATTTATCCGATTATGTTGTTGGAATATATCTTGAGTTCGAGGCCCATAAGATGAACTCAATCCAACTAGGTTTCTTCGCTTAAGCAGATTTCCAACAAGAGACTTTCTATTTTGAATCCAATTATATTCTATATAAGAAGAGGGTCTTGTTGATGAAGAGCATGTGAGGAAGCTTTCTGTGTTTACGCCAATAAATCTTGTGGCATGATTTTTAATACCTTTATGAGATTGAAAGGTTACTTCTCCAGGAATTGCGAGAGTTAAACAATATGGATTGGGGGTTGGAAAACATTGAAGATGTTTAAGTGACTCGAATGTGATTATAATATCTATTATATTACTTGATTTATAGTGGATCTTGTGTTGTTTTTTGTGTGGAGTAGGTTCTACCAACTGATTCACAAAAAATAAGTATTTCATTTATTTTCTTGTTTTATTTATCTTATAGTTCAGCGGCTCTTCTTTTTTCTTTTTTTGCAACAATTGTTTATTTTATGCATGTATTTTCGTATACTATGGATAGTAAATCATGCCTTCTGCATTGAGCAGGACTGGAGCCCAATCAAGAGTGGTTCACTGAAAGGTCTTGTTGGAAGTTTTGGCGGAGGAGCTTCCTCCAAATAGCATTTGATTCTCTTCCAAGATAAGTTCTATCGAAACCCAAGGAGAACACGGCTCGTCCATTTGTATTGTCATACTTGATGATGGGACCATCATAAAGTCTAAGGTCCCTACAGTTCTCAAGAACCTTCTTGTGAATTCAAATATGATGAGGTAACTTATCGACTTTAACTTATCTATATTTCAAGTACTGTACATGCAGGTTGTTATAGGATGCGATGGCGTGCTCTCTATTGTGGCCCATTGGCTTGGACTTTGCCCACCGATCTATTCAGGCCGACCAGCAGTGCGTAGGTTGTCTGTGTTCCCAAAGGGTCACAGTTTTGACCATGGCCACGCAATTCAACAATTTGTTGATGTGGGCAAGAGGGCAGGTTTTATTACTCTCAATGATAAGGAAGCGTAAGGAAGCGTACTGGTTCTTCGGGAGACATGTCCTCCTAAAGGTACCATGTATATCACATTTTATCTTCCGTTGAGATTCCTAACTATGATGGCTTCATCAATAGTAGCTTAGTAATCCTCCTCAATCCCTAATGTTTCAATTCATAAAGGAATGGAAAAAGGAGCAGAACCAGAAAGGATACTGATGGTTTTTTATTTATATGATGATGGGCCTAAGTAGGCCCGTCCGCTCATGCTGGGCCCAAAAACCAGGCCCACAGGTTAAGGGCCCATGAATGAGGGATTGTGTCTTTTGGAAGAACGTTTTACGTTGAAGAGATACGTCTTTTAGAGAAGACATTTTAAGAGAGAAAAGAAAAAAAAAAAAAGGGAACGTACCTTTTGGAAGTACGTACGTTGTTTTAGTCTCTCTCTCCCTCCAAGAAGCGTAAGAACAGTACGCTCCCAAAACAGAGTTTTCTCCCCCTCATAGCAACAGTACGCTCTTCGGTAGAACGGGATCAGGATTCTTCCTCGAACTTCAACATTGGTGTTTAATCCGTGGACAATAAGGTACGCTCGATTCCGTGGTATATCTTTGATCGGTGATACATGTGATTCTTGGGCTCGTCTTCCGCATTCATTTTAGGGGTTCGATTTAGTGTCGAATCCGTTTTAGGGAATCCGTTATTCCCAATAGATACAAAGGGAGGCGATGGAAAATTTGGCGAAGGACTTCCCCCCGTGTACCTCGATGTTGTCAAGCACTTCGATCTTTCAAGTTTGACATGGGCCCTGCTAATGTTCCGTTATCCTTGGATAATCTTGTTCGGAAACCTTGCCCGATCAACCGTCACGGCGGCTGGGGATGCTATGCACCCGATGACTTCCAACTTGGGCCAGGGTGGATGTTCGGCGCTAGAGGATAAGGTGGCATTGGGTAGGCACCTGGGGGACTTGATTGCCAAGCACGGCAAACTCGTGACCTAAGATGTCGGATTTGCTATAAAGAGGTATGCAAAGGAGAGGAGATTGAGGGCGGCGACACTGATAACAGCATCTTACTTGTCGGGATGGGTGCAACAAGATGGGTCTGGTCGATTAACAAGGTTCCTAAGAGACGTATTCTATGGGCTCCTCCTGGCTAGAGTAGTAAAATGTATTACAGATTATGATTGTGGGAAGCTTCCTAGCGTCTCCTCTTTTCCTTCACGTGAATTCGAAAGCTCCACCTAATTACGGAGTTACAAATGGGTCTTGGTCTTCTATTTTGTTTAATAATAGGTGATGAAGTTTATTTCAATGCATAACACAAAAGTTGATTGTATCGTTTGTCTCGCGGTTGCTCTTGTTTTCCTTTTTTTCTTTCTAATTCTTATGAATCTTTTCACTTGATGATCAGCTTCATCATCATGAGAATTTCATTTGGGTCAGACCTTTTTAAGTTTGGCTAAAGTCCAAGACACGAAACACGACAATATGTACAACCTATCCCTATATGGTTACGTAAACTAATCAAAAAGCACTTCGGGTATTCTTTGTCTCGCCATCGCTCATTCGGTGGCCGTCAATCGCTCATCATAGCAGACCGTTGCCAGAACATATAGGCAGCAAAGAACCGTTAAGTTAGAGTAGTGAATCTCAACGGAAAACTTCAGTAACACAGTCTACTTTAACCAGAACCGACAACTTTTTAGCTTCCATCACACATCGGTACATATCTAATTTCAACGATAACAAGGGGTTTTCCATATTCGTGGACTAGAAGCATTTCACCGAACAATTTATGTAAATGAAAAGAATTGAGTCCAGTCACGAAATCAACGATGTTTCTTGTCTAAAATCAACATCTAAACAACGATGTCATCACGAATCATCAAAGAACAACTCGGATCTTCAATGATTCATCCATGAGTTACATGAACACACTCGGTTTTTACCTCTCCAAAATAGGGTAGAAAAGAGGAAATGTCCTTACCTGCCTTACCAGCTACTCCATGACTGCAACGAGCATACTAGTTAGTGACTGGACCCGTCACAATCGTCCACAGACAGGTCAAGACTGACAGATAAGTTTTGGATGAGGTTTGCTCTCTTCAGATCTCCTCGGCCAAAGAATAAAGCAGTTCAGAGCAATCTCCAGTACTCTTATGGAGGTGAAGCTGGCAGTTATCATCACGAATGACGATGTGTGGTGCCGGAAACGATGGGAATCCAAATCCTCGAGAAAACTTCAATTGAACAAACCGAATTAAGATTTCAGTTTTTAGGTTGAATAGTCGTTAAGGTTTCAAATTAGGGAATTTCTTTCAATTTGCAATTTAGGGTTTATTGTTTGGGGCAAATGTTGTAGACGACGTCGTCTGAGGCCCTATATGCTAATTGGACATGTTGGTGAGCCATGTTGGATTCATGGTGACCTAGATGGAAATTGTTACTTAAGTGATCTCAAAAAAAAAAAAAAAATTGACATTAAAGTGAGTGTTGTATAAAACTTTGGGTACTTTTAGCGTTCTTTTCCCAAATTTTAGAACTCTATCAGACTTTTTTAACACGTTTAGGACTTGATTGTACTTTTTGAATGATTTAAGACTCAATTATATATTCGTGACAAATTTTAGAACTTTCAATGCACTTATCCGTCTTTTTTTTTTTTTTAAAGTCCAATTTGGATGACTGGTGGATTTGGACTCCTCTCTCTCTTCCCCCCACCCCCTCTCCTCCTCTCTGGCAAAAATACGCGCCGAGTGGGTTCACTTTTCATCGTCTTCTCATCATCATCATTGATTCATTTATTTGCTTAATCAAATAGAAAATCAACAAGGCCACGCTCATCAGAGCGATGTTGATGTATCCATCACCTTTGATTTTGTAGGAGCTTCTTCGAGCTACGCTAAAGCATCCAGCTTAGGCACAAAACCATCTGCTTTGGTCAACACTATCACCACCTGTGGTGCTCTCAGTTGTAAAAAAGACTCTCGCTCCTCATGCAGACTCAACATCACCACCACCACCAATAGCCATCTTTATCTGCTAATAGAAAATTCATATAGTAGGTGGATGAAATTCCTAAGAAACTATTTTCTGTAAGTTTCTATTAGGAAGAGCCCTTGGTGCTAGTAGGCATGACTGCGGCAAACTTTACTAATGCCTCCTCTTTTCCTTCTGCTACATTGAAACTTTGAACATGATACTATCCAGCTTTATTATTAGAATATGGTTGGGTCCCGTGATCATTTCAACGTTGAGAAAATTACACACTGGACGAGAACCAAGAGCAATGAATAACAGAAGTGGAAAAAAATGATGAATTCAGTTCATTCAGTATCAAACCAAACAGAACTGAAATAATTTGATTTCAAAATCTTGTTACACTTTAGCTTCAAATTATCTCAAAACACTTTCAACCCTGTTAGGCTTTCCATTGAAACCGGGATGAAATGAACCTTGCTCACTCTTACTATCCTAATGTGCCCTTGTTTAAGGATGGCCAGGCCAAGATTTTCAATATGTAAGGGCAGTGAACGAGTTCGTCCATCAGTTATACTTTTGACCCTCTCTCTGGCTTGGGTGTGCTTAGGTAAGTCGAACGGCCACGATCACCTCTAATTCAAGCTACTAATTATCAGCCAATTGAATGTTTTCGCTACTGCTCAGCACATCAATCTTCATTCTTAAGATTTATATTTCATGAGCATTTGCACATTAGCAAATCACATATGAAAGTTAGTAACACCATCAACGTTCGGATAGATTTCCAGTTTTAGACTAGGAACTCGATCAAAGAACCAAGTACGACATAGATATCACATTTTGATGCAAGAAATTGTAACGACTTCATGTTTCTAATAATCCAACTAAGCTTCATCTTTCTTGGAGGTCGTCCATACGTGCAAATTAAAAAAAGTAACGGCGTTTGGCCTTCATGTTGATTTAGTTCTCAAGAGACATTACTAATTTAGGGAGAATTACCAAAAAAGTCTTAAAACTATTGCAATTGAGACAATTCAATCATAAACTCTTTTTTTTTTTTTTTTTTTTTTGCCAATTTAGTCCTAAACCTTTTATAATTGTGCCAATTCAGTCCATCCGGCAAAAATTGGGCGGCTAGTCCGACGTGGACGCCGGCGGGGGACGGCCGGCCGGTGAACGCCGATGTGGCAATTTTTTAATTTGTAATTTTTCAATATTTTTTTATTTAAAATTCCTTTTTTTCCACCCCTCTCATTCCTCTGGCTAGCGCTGACCAGAGGCGAGGGCCGGCGAGGGCAAGGCCCTGCCCGATCTGGTGAGCTTGGCCCTTGCCAAGGCCGGGCGAGGCCGAGCCTTGCCGGATCCGGTAGGGCCTCGCCCAACCAAGGCAAGGGTCGACCTCGCCGGTGGTCGGCAAGGCTGCCGTCGCCATCGCCGCCACCGCCGCCATCGCCGCCTCCCCCATCCCCCGATCGTCGGCACGATCTCCCCCTCCCGGCTAAAGCGGCCCTCCTCGGCCATGACCGTTGCCAAGCCCTTGTTCGAGTGCCTCGGGACCGATGAGGACGAGATTGAGCTCCTCCACGGGTTCCTCGACCACACCACACAGTGCGGCGAGGCGCACTCCGGCGGCCACCACGACACGACCGCGTTCTACAACCAGATCAAGTGCAAGCTTCAGCTCGATTTCAACAAGAACTAGCTCGTCGAGAAGCTCCACCGGCTTAAGAAGAAGTACCGGAATGTGCTCAGCAGGATGAGCTCTAGCAAGGACTTCGCTTTCATGAGCCCCCACGACCAGGCCACCTTCGAGGTTGTCGCGGCCCTCGCCGGCCAGGCGAGGTTGACCCTCGCCTTGGCCGGGCGAGGCCCTTCCGGATTTGGTGAGGCTCGGCCTCACCTAGCCTTGGCAAGGGCCGAGCTCGTTAAATCTGGCGGGGGCCGGTGGCCGGCACGAGTCGAGCTAGCCGGATCGGCGGGGCCTCGCCCTCGCCGGTGTCCGGGAGGTTGACCTCGCTGGCCCTCGCCTCCGGCCGGCGGGGGCGAGCCTCGCCGGTGGCCGGTAAAGGCGACCTCGCCGGCCCTTGCCTCTAACCGATGCTGGCCGGCCAAAGGAATGAGAGGTTGGGAAAAAAATAAAAAAAGAATTAAAAAATTAAAAATATATATTTTAAAATTCGGAAAAACATATTTAAAAATTGCCACATCGGCGTTCGTCGGCCAGCTGTCCCCCACCAGCGTCCATGTCAGCGCCGGTCGGCCAATTTTGGCCGAATGGACTGAATTGTCACAATTATAAAATGTTTAGGACTAAATTGGCCAAAAAAAAATTAGGACTGAATTGGCACAATTACAATAGGTTTAGGACTTTTTTGGTAATTCTCCCCTTTTGCAACTCACAAGAGAAGTGAAAAATTCTCGAGACCACTGATCAGATTCAGCCTAAGCTCTCCTGGTGCTGCTTTTTTCCTTTTTTTCTTTTTTTGCCTATATCTTTCATAGTTCAGATTAACGAAGCTAAACTGCATCGCCTTCTTCAGTATATGCCACTGCATATTTCTGTGCACCTTTTCTTTCTCCCTCTTTTTTCCCCTAGTCCAAAATTTGTATACAACTTCCATAAAAAATCTGCAGGTTTAGTTTGTTTTTCTTTAGCTCAAGATTTGTATGTTTGGTCAGAGGAGGAATCTTGATTTAGATATGCAGTGTATCCTCCCACGAATGTAATCTTGAAGTGTTAGCTTAAGAAGAAATAGGGGAAAAAGGGCGAAAACTGAGGTTAAAAAAAGAAGAAAAAAAGGACAGATATTTACGGTGAACCTGAGACTGAAAAGTGGTATGCTGCAGCTTGGGGCTCATTGCTTGAGTAACCGCGGGTTATGCTAGCAGAGTACGGCATAATAATCCATATACTGATCATCTTTCTAGGGTTGCATCTTAAGTAAATGGGCAAATCCAATCGGGTCGGCCCATTTGTGATAGAGAACATGTAGTACACTTTCTGTGATTGGAAACACTCCAGTATATATGGACTCAACGTTTTTGTTATCCCTATATGTAAATATAAATTGTATAACTTGGCATTATCTGCTTTTCTCTATGATGAGGAAGTCCATCTTACATAAGTGAACACTAAGTTAAATTATCCTCACCATAATTTTTTGGATTAGGTAATACGCGAGGCTAAGCAAGAGTACGTGGCCCAAACATGAAATTTGTCGCACTTGGTCATATATTCTAGAATATATGTTGTCATAGTGATGGCACCAATATACAATTGTCGCTCTAACCCATTTCCCTTCTACTATTTGCTATTAATTGACCAACATTTACTTGACTTGCTGTCAATAGGAACATAAAAGAAGTATTTGGGTTCAAGTAGCACAATCTAGAAAAATAAATGAAAATGCCACTTGTGGAGAGCATCTCTAGCATGAAAAGCTTTTGAAGTCTTTAAATCTTAAAAGCTAGAAGAAAATGCTTTTGAAGTCTTTAAATCTTAAAAGCTAGAAGAAAATACCAATACAAAACAAGGAGGATCTTGAATTACTTTTAGTTAGACAATCTTTATTAATTGGATTGGGTATATGATAAATCCATCTCCCATAGGAGGAAACTTTATCCAATCAGGTTTCTCGTTAGTGAGAACCATATATACTGCGACATTACCTATATTTGAAGTGCTGGATATCTCAAGTGCTAGAACTTGGCATGAGTGGACACTTAAGTCTCAAAATCGAATAAGAGATAAATACTTAGGTGCTAATGGTGAGAATTTCTGATTAAACTTTTAATGTGATTTTTTCCAACGAGAATTTAAATGATGTGGCATTTCTTAAAAAAAAAAAAATTATTCACATGGCCCTGACGAGGCCAGATAGCTCGAACAACATCGTTTGGTCCAAATTTGATTTTTAATCAAAATTATAACAAAAAGAGAGAGAGAACAAGCGCAACAAATTAGCAAGGGCCTCTACGGTCCTCGTCGCCATGGCCCTGCCATCGCTGGAGAGGGCTCACAATGGTGGGTGAGGGCTGCTATTGGCCCTCCCTTACGGTTAGTCAAGGTGGCCAGGCAACCCTCGCCTACAGTCGGATATGGTCGTCGGCCGCTAGTTAGGGCCTAGCAACCTCGGCCGACCCTTGCCCCACCATCACTAGCCTTTCTAGTGACGGTGGGGTGGCGATGATGAGGGCCGTAAAGGCCCTCACTGATTTGCTATCCCTCCCCCTATCTCTCTATATATTAATTTAATTTAATTTAATTTAATTTAAATTTATATTAAAAATCAATTTTGGAGGTAAAATGACATTATTTTGGAACAAACATTACTGAGTGGATATTTCGGCGAGCCATGTAGACTGGTTTTATAAATAAAATAATGTTATGTCAAATTTCTAGTAAGTTTCGCTGAAGTTGGCACTTAATATCCAATTTTCCAAAAAAGTAGTACTTAAGTATATCTTTCGGAAGTTTTAGCATTTAAGTGTTCACCCATACTAAGTTTTGACACTTAGAGTGTACTTTTACCCCTACATTTATATATGGACTGTACCTTCCTCCATCCAAATTTCTTCAACTAACTCACATTTATATTTAGAAAAGTTTGTGTAAAGGTGACATCCATAACTTGTAATCTACCAATCAAATATATTTCCTCCAACTAGGGATAGAGGAAAATGTTCCCATAACTGGTTGAGTATGCATGTCAGTAATAACTATAAGATGTTTTCTCAATAAAAAAATATAATTGGAGGAATTTCTCTTCAGATAGAGATGGAAAAAAATAAAGCCTCATAATAAGGGACATTTTTCCTCCATCCAAAATAGAGGAAATTTCCTTCAACCATATTGTGACATCCTAGAATTTCAATTCTGTTTTCAATTAAATAAATCGGGCCTTTCATTGATGTGCCTATAGTGTTGTTCTCAAAGCTTATCACTCTAGAGACAACTAGACTATCTGGGGAAGTCACAAAGGGATTTTAATGCGATAGACTTGAGAATTCGACTAGGAATCGACTACTCGACCGTGCTCATCTGCAGAGATCATTACGGCACAGTTAAAAATCGGTTAGAGATCAGAAATAGGTCGGTTCGATTGAGATAGGTGATCAAACGTGGGTGATCCCACCACAATGTAAAATTCTCGTCGATCGGTACTAGACTGATTTTTCTCTCGTTTTGGTACCCCTGTGTCCGTCTTTGAAATCTCGAAATTTTCACTACCACCGAGAGTCGCCAATGTGTCGAAGAGGTTCATTGTGGCCCGAAGAAAATCAACCACGAGTCATTTGTACTAAAAATTTTTGAAAGCTATCAGGTAGGTTAGGTCACATTAAAATCGTGCCAGATTGAAATTAACCGGGAATTTGAATTCGATTTCAGAAACTGAAAGTTCTGTCATTTCACGAGTCATTTTAGGAACGTCGACTCATCCTCCGAAGATTTTTCTGCAAATTGAGATTTTTGGCGAAAAGTCTATATAGGGCCATTTTCGACCGGAAAATTTAGGGGACCGCTTTTATCGCGTTTTGGAATGCAAGTTGGTTCTATTGGGAAGAAAAATACCAATTTGATAGAGGACTCGATGGTGGAATTTTTGGAAGCCGAATTGAATCAATTCAAGTGAAAATTTGGAGAGGAATTGAGGGAAAATGTCTTCAATTTCGTAGCCCCCCATGCTCCACACTTTTGGATCACTTCCAAGGCTTCTAGAGGAAGCTTTGAGGGCTACAATTTGCCGAGGAAGACAGCCAGCAATGGTGGGACCATTTCAAGGGGACAAAGGGGTAGGATAGAAGCATTGGAGGGACCCTCTTGGTTTGCTTGTCTCCCTTCTTCCCCATCCGGTCGAGTCCTCCATTCCAGCAAGCTTGAAGTTCAAAAAATTGTAGAGAAGGAAGCCAGCAGCCTCCCCTTTGCTGTCGAGCAGCCACCAAGATGCCGGAGTCGCCGCGTCACCGTCGCTGCCAGCCGAAGTCGCGCCCGAGCCCCGCTGGTCGCCGTCCTGATTCCATCTGTCCGAGTGTTTGTGCGCCGTTGTCGCCGTCCCTGCTCGCTGCCTCACGCTTGTACGTGCACCGTCCAGGCGCCGTTCACCGTCGCCGAGCCTCGAAGCCACCCACTGCCCCGCTTGCCTTCGCCCGATCTGTCTTGCCCAAACCAACCGCCCGGCTCTCTCCTTCAACCCAACCACGTAACAGAACCTCCTCAGCCCACCGTGCACTGTTTGGCCCGTTTACAAGCCTTTTGGACCTTGAAAGGTGTCCCCGCTTTGGAGATTGTTGATCATCTCTGCGTCCCCGTCGAAGTGAACCCGTCGGATCGCTAATCAAGTGAGTTTACTCACTAATCTCTACTTATGGAGTTAATTATGCTTAAGGGTTGATTAGTTTAAGTTAAGCTTGGATTAGGTGGTTAGTTAGAATAGATTAGCCATTTAATTAATCGTTATTGCATGTCGTGGTTAAAGTAGTGTAATTAGAGTCTAGATAAGCTGTAGTATTTATCTGGTTAGGTTCGGAATTTTTCCGGCCCGTTTCGGTATTTAATTATGCTTTTCTTGCCTAAGTTGCATTTATCGGTATTTAATAATTAATTTTCGTAATTATTTAATTAATTTTTATTTTTCGAAAATTAGACCAGGGATAGCCGAGTGACCTAGGAATTTCGTGCTGATTGTAATGGTGTGGTTGGTTCATTTATCCGAGTGCTAATTTGTCTTTGATTGAGTGATATTTGTAATTTTGGGATTTTATTCCAAAATTGAGTATTTTCTGTTTTTAATTAGAAAATACCGGGCGTCGGTTTACAACATCAAAAATGTGCTCATGGATTATTGAAATTAGTGGAATCTTCAAAATGGAAAATATTGTATTTTGGCTAAAGCCCACCATGTACCCACACACGATTATTTTTATCGGGAATGATAAAAATGGTGAAGTTGTTAGATGATCAGAATGGTATACTATATCAGCCTGAGGGCTTTGATGTGTCAGCTTAGAGCGAGCAGTATACCGGTATACTATATCAACCTGAGGGTTTTGATATATCAGCTTAGTGCGAGCAGTATACCTTAGCAACTTCTAGTGAGCATTTTCAGTATACTATATCAGCCTGAGGGCTTTGATATGTCAGTTTAGCGCAAGCAGTATACTATTTATCAACTTAAAGTGAGTAGTCCTTGATATGATCGGATTTTATAGATAGTATTGATTGAGATGACTGGGAGATGGTCTTGATGACATGGAATCGATTGATTAGATTGATCGATGGCTCGATCTGATTTGATGATTGGATTGGTTGATATGATTGATTGAGTAGTTGAACCGTATTGACTCATAGAAAGGGACTAAGGCAAAGGTAAGTCCTCTAACTTATGCTTGCGCTTAGGCAGCCTTTGGGGCGTATTTTCTTCTTAGTCGAGACTTAGGGGGTGAACTTGCTAAGACGTCATCTCACCCCGTTGTGGGATAACATTTTCAGGTCCTTAGATGGCAGTTGAGGAGGACCCAAAGCTCCGGAGTTTGATGAGGAGACCGAAGAATCGGTGAACGTGTCTGATTAGTGGGTCATAGGACAATTCCCTTTTTGTTGAGCCGATCTTTTGTAAACAACCTAGTATTGTGTATAAACCTGGAGTGTTTATAAAAGGCTTGCTTTGGTTGTGAATTGTTGACTACTTTTCTATCTCATCTTGTTGTTGTCTGGAGATTAATTATTTGCTTCCGCATGCGCATTAAAAATGTGCGATGCGTCCTGGGACGTCGCTATTTAATTGACCACCGAGAGATGGGCACGCGCTCGGAGGATCGGGGCGTGACAAATACTCTAAACAAGGATGTCACCCACTTTTATTTTTATTAAAGTTCGCATGTAAGTGATATCCATAATTTGTAATCTGCCAATTAGGAGTACAACTAGGGATGAAAGAAAATATAGACTTTACAGTAAAAGATCAGACTTTCCTCCATCTCAGCTGGGCGAAACTTCCTTCGACCACGATTCTGGTTGGTGGGTTGAAATATAAACTTCATCAATAGACACTCTTATATATAGTTAAATGTAAGGGCACTTATGCAATCCACTGATTAAAGAAATGGTTAAAGGAACTTTCCTCGTAAAAGAGATAGAGGAAAATATAACCAAACACCACAACATTGCTCAGCATGTTCACCCACACCATTCACATGGTACCAAATTTCGGTTGGGCTGATGAATTTTTTTTTTGGTGCTTCTTTTAACGAACAAATTCATAAGAGACCTGATGCCTGAGATATCGAAAGGGCCGATGCCTTAAAAGGTAACACAAATGCAACAATGAGATATGCCCAGTACTTAAGAAATTTACCTTAGTATATATGGCAGGTAACTCACCATTCAACATAATCTACCAAAGAAATACAATTATCAGGCGAAACTCTAATTGTGTAATCCAATAGTTCAAAAATGATATTCATTACTACACTCTCTAACCCATTAAGAAACCCTAAGAAGAATCTACGAAGACACAATTCCAAATACCCCTCCAAGTAGAGGTAAATCTCGAGACACTAATTTTTATTTTTCAAGACAAAACTGACAATCCTAAAAGAGATTATCAATACTAACATAAAGACAAAGATAAAAATTGCGTAGATGAACCATTTTAGCCAAATTTTGAGAAAAACATTTCTTCTTATAACATATTTATCATAGACTTCAAGTACACATCCATCTTTCAAATCAACCCAGACTAAAAATTTTTGGAAGTTAGGTCATTTGTATCTCAACTTCTTCATTTTCTTGCAGAGAATGTTGCTTACGTGTTTAGTGTAATCACACGAATCACAGCGAATCTTTTGTATGACTTGTCTGCTTGGAACATAAACTTGACGGGGTAATTAGTGTCTTATAAATGGTTCAGTCAATATTGGAAGGTTAAACGATTCCATCATCCAATCTATTTTATTACCAATCATGTCATTCATGGTTGGACGATATTCTGTCTTGAATTAGACAAAGGCCACATGGCGTAAAAGATATGCTGAGGAATATCCAAAATATTATGCCCCAAAAACACGCAATGAACGTAGACTATAAAGAGGTTTTTTTTTTTTTTTTTTTTTTTTTTTTTTTTTTTTGACGAGGTAGACTATAAAGAGGTTAAATGCACGTTTGGAATAGAATGATCTTGCGAGACTTCATAAAAGATAAGGCTTGGCTACGGTGACGGCGCCGGAATTTCAATTTTCTGACCACGCCAACCACAACTTTTAATGGAGGAAACTAGGACACTGCTTTGACCGGGTTTTGCATCTTTTGACTTTCCATTGTTTCCTTTTTTCTCTTGGCTTAATTTAGGATTAGAGGATTCAAAAAAAAATTAATACCAACATAGAGATAATACGAGTAGAAAAATATTATCACCAATTAAAAAGAAATCATTAACATCATTAGCGAGGTGACACCACTTTTATGAAACTGCTTTCGATATGAGCTCCATCAATCTAGATGATATTACTGTAAAAAAAAATTAAGCGTTGTATATCAAGTGTGTGTGTGTGTGTATGTGTCTATGTATATATTAACAAATATGAATTAGATATCAGTTCACCAAATACTTCTTATTTTCCTACAAGCAAAGAACCAGAGATTAATGACCCTTTCTCATAGTTATGTGTTAATCATTTTACAAGTAAAAAAAAATAATTGAAAGTTCAAAGAATAATAGATAATCACATTTTTTTCTATTTTTGAGTCTTAAATTTCTTTTATTTGGGACAACATCCACCAAAAACTTTTCTTTGGCCGGAGACAATATCCATTATTTTAAAAGTTGCAAGTGAATCTTGCATGTATTACTATTATGCAAATAAAATCACTTTGATTTTTTTAAATTAAAACAAAAAATAGAACTCATCTTATTCCTTTTTAAGATAATGTAAAAAAACCCACCAATTCGTTGACAGAAAAATATGCAATCGGCCAAGCCCATATGCTAGTTTCCAACAATAAAACTTGTGGCTAACATCACACCGTCCGTTTTGTAAAATGATTGTACGGTCATGTACTCATTTTCCTAGAAGATATTAGGTGCCAAAAGTACTAAAAAAGCAATAAATCTATTAGATTTGTACTAAATCAGTCTTAAATCTTTCAATGATACTAATTGAGTCATATACCTTCGACATTTTGCCAATATAATTCATTCGGTAAATTTTAGACAAAAATGATTGACTTGAATGCTTGCCATTTTACGCGGTATGATCGGTGTGGACACGGACTAATTTTACAATTTTTAAATATTTTTCTTGTTTATCATTTCTCTTTTTCTTTATTTTTATTTTTACAATTTTGGGCCAACAAGGATAATTGTTGGCCATTGCTAGACACAAGCGAGGGCCTCCAAACCCATGCTAAGATTCAAAAAAGGACGTCGAGCCTCACACAGATTTAGGTGAGGGCTACAATGCCCTTGCTCAGACCATGCCTACGGCCGGTGATCTCGTCAACCCACAGTTATTAAAAAAAGAGAAAATAAAATAAAAAGTTAAAAAATTAAAAAGTAAATAAAAAGTTAAAAAATTAAAAAGTGTCTACTGGTTATGTAGGTTAGTCAACATCAATGTTAGTAATTTTCGGTCAAAATTGACCAAACGAACTACATTCAAAAATTGCCAAAAGATTTAAAACTCAATTGACAAAATTGAACTATTTATGGTTGAATTAGCACAAGTGCAATAGGATTAAAACATTTTTTGTACCTTTTTTCGATATTATGCAAATACGAGAAATTTGTAAAAATATCAAACAATATCCTTAAGATATAGAAGGATTTTTTTTTTTTAACATGTTTAAAGGACTCAACAATCAAACTTCTAATGGGATTGGCTTATTTCTACCTAGCGCATGGCTCATTTCCATTGTTCAATTACTCTTTAACTCAATCCATTCGTCTACGTTAGCTCTGGATCCCCTATTCCGCAGAGTGCTCTCATTGGTGCCTTAGACACTTCTCTATATTTGATGCGTGTAGACAAGGTGCGCATCTATGATAGAGATATTGCTGAGACACCCAAAGGAATACCACACCCAAGGGAATACTTTGTAGGGCAGAGGATTCATATCAAGTCTCTAGATCTACATTTTCTTTCAATGTACGAGATGAGCTTTATTATGATTTTAATGCCATTCTCTTGTGCGATGTTGTCTTTTACTCATAAGGATTGGGGATTTTAAAAAATTTCCCAATTAATATTTTTTTGTAATTATGACGTCTCAACCAAATTAGATGCGCATCATTTAAAAATTTTGAGATTTGCGATTAATGCATGAATTTTCTGTTTATTGGTTCGGTGCATTTCAAATTTGAAGAAATTTATCACAATAAATTTAAGATTTATATTAAAATATTTTAGAAATTGACTTTATATAAGTTTCCTGTGAAAAGTACCATGGATCTTTTGACATCCCCGCCTAAAAGCCTTGGCTTCTCAGGCCGGCCTCGCCAGTTGTCTAGACACTGATTTGCTCACATATAGATGTGATGCGTACTTTGATGACTTTTCGTTACATGAAAAATAAGCCCATTTTAGTGGGAAAATATAGTTACAAACAATTAATAAATTGGGAGGATGAATTCCACAGAGGATAAACCTTGATAAACCTTTATAAGCATATTGCTAATCAATTTCCTAAGATTTCTCTTTTGTATTTATAATTTCTAATCGCCTCACCAAGCCGGTCGACTTAACTGTTGCTAGTTAAGCCTCTAGGATTATATTTTTCCCTCGCAGGGCCTCTCCAATTCTCAACCAAGCTTTTCTCTCGAGTCAAGTCAGGATACAAGAGTGACATTTCGGGGTCTCTCACCTCAAGATGGATCTTCTGCCCGTCTCTTTCCCTTAAACCTTTTAAAGATCTACTCAGGTCCAAGTGTGAAAATATAGTTACAAACAATTAATAAAATGGGAGGATGAATTCTACAGAGGATAAACCTATATAAGCATATTACTAATCAATTTCCCACGATTTCTCTTTAATATTTGTAACTTTCAGTGGTCTATAATAGTCCTTCGATAAGTGATTACTAATCCTTCTCTTGGCTAAGGATTTTCTACCAATATAATTATATGTCGTCGGGCACTTTCTTGGGTACAATGGATGTTCTGATGAAGCCGGAGGTGCTTTGCACCCGCTGACCCTCGACTCGGCGAGGGTGGATGCTTGACCTTAGAAGACGGGTTGTTCGAAACATTGGCAGAAAGGTGTAAGGAAAAGCTTTAAATCTATTCTATTGGTGTGAATTTAGTCTTAAACATTTTATTAGTGTTAATTTTGTCATTCTAGCTAATTTTAGCTTGATTTTGTTGACGTGGATGCCAAACAGCACCAGCTTACCTATTTGGCATGACCAATGCTATCATGGACACTTTTAATAATATTTTATATTTTTCTGATTTTTAAATTATATTTCCTTTTTTTTTTTTTGTTGCCTTTCTTCTTTCTTTTGTCGATGAGCGGCCAATGGCCACAAATGATGGCTAGCCACTGACCATGGCATGGCGAGCTAGTCTTGCTTGGGCAATGGCGAGCCTTGACGAGGACTCCCCTCACCAAATTTAACAAAACCACCTTAGTCTGGATGAGGGCAAGCCCCAGCAAGGGCTCCCCTCGCCAAATCTAGTAGGTCACCCTAGCCTGGGTGAGGTCCAGCCTCGCTAGATCTGGGGAGGGGAGCTCTCACCGGATCTAACGAGGGGCTTGTCGTTGCCTCACTAGACCTCATTTGTGGCAGGTGATAAAGACCCTCGTCTAGGTGAGGCTAGCTTGCCTTACCATGGTCGGTGGTCAGTCATTGGAAAGAAGAAAGGAAAAAGAAGAAGAAAAATTAAAGAAAAATCAGGAAAAATAATTACAAAAATCAAAAAGATATTATTAAAAAATATTCATGTCAACACCGGCGATGACACATAGGTTGGTTAGTGTCATCCGGCATCTATATTAGTAATATCCGGTTAAAATTAGCTGGAAAGATTGAATTGGCACTAAATTAAAAATTCTAGGACTAAATTAGCATCATGTCAAAAGTTTTAGAATTAAATTGGCACTAATAAAATGTTTATGACTAAATTGACAAAATTCAATAGATTTAGGACTTTTTGATGCTCTTTCCGCACATTGGGGATTTGGTTTTCAAGCATAGCTTGTCAAACTTACGCTAGAGAGGTGTGAAAAGGAGAGATGTCGGGCAAACGACAAAAGTAAGAGCGTTGTATTTGGCCGGTATTTGGCCGGTTGGGTTCATCGACTGGGCATGCCAAACACAGTCGTCTTGGTCTTTATCTATCTCGCAATTACTGCAAAAATCTTCCAGCAAACACGTGACCCAGGATATCAAATTTGGTTTATATATCCCACCGAGCATCCTGCATTAGAAAGCCATGTTCGCAAGCACGTAATCTTACATTGTTGGCCGCCCTGTCTCTATATCACACAGGACGAATTCTTGGCTTCTAGCTTGATTGGATACAAGTCCCAAATGGTACTTTTCTTGCCCTAGTTAGCATCATTACATGGAATCGCTTGTTCTTTACTAGTTGTTTTTAATTCTTAAATCTCCAATTGGCACAACATGAGATGAGATTCATCTCTCCTAGGCTCCCACTCGCACACAAAATGTAGTCCGAATCCAACGTCATCGTTACTTCACGTAATCGTGATTAGCAATTAATCTTGCATAACATCCTCATCATTATGGCCGGAAAGCATCCCGTAAAAACGATTGTTTATGATGCTTCAGTTTCTTCTTCAGTCATGGAAATTGATTGGGTTGCCCCCCACCAGTGATTTGCAAAGTTCCTCTCATCCTCGTCGGCG
This sequence comes from Eucalyptus tenuipes, assembly GCA_014182365.1. NCBI lineage: Eukaryota > Viridiplantae > Streptophyta > Magnoliopsida > Myrtales > Myrtaceae > Eucalyptus > Eucalyptus tenuipes. The sequence goes on from CM024545.1 coordinate 2,924,548, forward strand.
ACCTTATCAACCCCAAAGATCTTCTCACCTCCTCGATCCAGTCTCTCTGCTGCTAATGGGTGTGGCTTCCGGTCAAATGATTCTATTTATGGCATTGCAATCGGGGCACGTCTTTTCTGGACTACTTTTCTGAGGGAATGTTAGGAGGTACTTGAGAAGGATCATTTTTTTTGTGGACTAATTTTTCTAAACAATATAATCAAATATCTATTCATAGGTTATTATCGATGATGAAAATATTTTTTTGACTAATTTTTCCGAATGATATAAGTAATTAATTTTTGAAAAATATTTTATAGATCACTAATTTTTAGCGAAACAAATACACCCTAAGATTGGACACCCACAAAATATTAACACCAATGACAATTGTAACCACGACCAGCCAAGAAACCCATAGCTAGTTCTCAACTTCTTTCCTTTCTTGGAAAGAATGCTTTCACACGAAAAGCCGCGGTTGTTTTTTGAGACTTGTCTGCTTGGAATATGCACTTGCCTGATAATTAATATAAAATTGAAGTGGTAATTAAGGTCGGTTCAAGCAATAGTGAAAGGATAAGCGCAATTTCACCATCAAGTTTAGTTTATTGCCAATCGTGTAAGTCATAGTTCAAGGATATCCTTCTTTTTATTAGCCAAAGGCCACGATGCCTTTACAATTTGCTTCGGAGTATCCAACATATAGAGCTCCTGAAACACCAGCGAACGAAGACTATGAAGAGGTTCGTCGCACGACTAGAACAAAATGATCTTGTGAGATTTATGAAATCATAGAAGATATTATGCAGATTCCAAAAAATAGCAATGTATCAAATACTATCCCTAGCTAATAAATGATTTCTAGCAAATTTAGGATATTCAACAATCAAATTTCTAATACGGTTGGCTTATTTCTACCGAGTAAATGGCCCATTTTTAAAGTTCAATTTCTCTTTAACTCAATCCATTAGTTGACGTAAGGTTTTCGCTCTGGGTACAAATGCTTTCGTGCCTCAAACAGTGAAGAATGAGTTATTCGTACTTGGATGAGGATCCTCTATCCATAAAGTGCTTTCATCAGTGTCTCAATTACTTCTCACAAGTTGATGCACGTAAACAAGATCTTACTTCTCGCATCAACGATTGAGGTATTATTGAGACGCCCGTAGAAATACCTTGTAGGGTAGAGGATCGATGTCGAGTCTCTAGATCTACTTTCATCTTTTTCTTCAAGATCAGCTTCATTTTGATTTTATGCCACTTTTGCCTGATAGTATCATTTACTCAGGAAATTGGGAAGTATAACAGTTGTTGAGTTTATATTTATTTGTTATATGATGTGTTGAGCAAACTAGTTTCGTGATCAATTGGAAACTTAGTAGATTTATGATTAGTTTGTAAATTTTCAGTTTGATTCTACAGGCTCCTTCCAAGCGCACTCGTTCTTAAATTTCACGTCTTTACAATACTTCTTCGTTTCTAATCATTCTTTCGTCCAACTGTAGTGGATTCGCATCTTTTAGGCTTTCGATGACCTGGTAAGCCTTCGAATGAGGAGAACCATGAGTGACTTCTTGTGGTCACTCATGGCGAGTACATCTCAGTTTGCTTGTGACAATACTCCAACATTTGGCAAAGTTCAAACCAATTACGGTACGTGTTTATTACTGCATTGCAAACCAGACACGTTTATATTGGATTAAACGGGCAAAATTTTACGAGGTTTGTTAGGAGAATTGTTTCCTGTTACTCTAGACTAAACAATGACCAAGACCATGAAAGACGTGTCCAAAAAAGAAATAATTAACATAGACTTGAGTAGATTAATGACAATGTGGTCAATCTTAAAGGAGAGTAGATCCAAATCATTTGCTATATGACGAGCACCATGACTTGCCTATTTATAGGTGACTATCCCTCCAAGAAGAAACAAGAAAATCCTTAGATCCTCTGAACCCTAGCTTCTCCTAAACTTTCCAAAGCAAACAAAATGTTCTCCACCATTTCTGTAGCCCTTCTCTTCATAGTGCTGATCCTTTTTCTCATACACATGACAGAATATAAGTTCAGTACTATCCACAAAAATGGAAGATCGGTGCCACAACTTCCCCCCGGTCCTGCCCCGTGGCCCATCATTGGCTGTGTGCCCGAAATGCTGAGCCAAAAGCCAACATTCCGGTGGATGCATCGCCTCATGAAGGAGATGGACACTGACATTGCATGTATTCGGCTCGGCAATGTTCACGTCATTCCCGTGACATGCCCCAAAATTGCTAGAGAATTCCTCAAGAAGCACGATGCAACATTTTCGTCAAGGCCTACTTCGATGGCAACACGAACATGTAGTGGCGGATTCCTCACAACCATCCTAAGTCCTTATGGTGACCAATGGATGAAAATGAGGAGAGTTCTAGTTTCGGAAATTATTTCCCCGTGAGACATCATTGGCTCAAGGATAAAAGAACCGAGGAAGCGGACAACTTGGTCAAGTACATTTACAATCAAAGCAAAAGCTCGAGCAGAATTGTAAATGTGAGGACCGCCACCAGACAATATACTGGAAACGTGATCCGGAAATTAATGTTTAGTAAAAGATACTTCGGAGAGGAAAGGGCCGACGGGGACCAACCATTGCTGAGGAAGAACACGTCGAGGCGATATTTACTATACTGAAGTATGTATATGCATTTTGCATATCTGACTATTTTCCTTGGTTGGTAGGACTTGATTTAGATGGTCATGAGAAGTTTGTTAAAGAGGCTATCAGAACTGTAAACAACTATCATGACCCCATAATTGACGCAAGGATCGGAAAATGGAGGAGGTTCGGCAATTCGAACGAGGAGTCTGCCAGCGATGATCCTCATGATTTGCTCGATGTTCTGGTCACGCTCAAAGATTCAGAGGGAAAGCCACTACTTACACCTGAAGAAATCAAAGCACAAGTAACGGTAAGATGCAAACATGCATATACTAGCTTCTAAACGGACTTTTTTTTACTTTTGTATTCGTATGTGTAATGAATCTCTATAGTTTACTTTAATACTTCGTCAAAATGTTGTCTTTACATTAACATAAACTCAATTTCACTTGAATATCCTTTATGCATTGTCTTTTTTGTTTTCAAATAAATTTTGAGGGTCTAAACGATACATAGGAAATTTGTGGATGAACTACAAGAACATAACCAATCAAAACCTATATTTGCAGGAATTAATGTTTGCCACTGTTGACAATCCCTCAAACGCAGTTGAATGGGCCATGGCCGAGACGATAAACCAACCTGAATCCTCAAGACAACGATGGAGGAATTGGACAGGGTCGTTGGTAAAGAGAGACTAGTCCAAGAATGTGACATCCCACATCTTAATTATATCAAAGCATGCATTCGAGAAGCCTTCAGGCTCCATCCAATCGTACCTTTCAACCCTCCACACATGGCCATGTCTGATGCCATTGTTGCCGGCTACTTTATCCCAAAGGGAAGTCACGTGCTATTGAGCCGCCTCGGCCTCGGACGAAATCCTAAGGTCTGGAACAAGCCGCTCGAGTTTAGGCCAGAGCGGCACTTTACTAGTGGCTTCGCAGAAGTTCACCTCACAGAGCCGGACTTACGCTTCATTTCCTTCAGCACCGGGCGGCGTGGCTGTGTGGCTCCTCAGCTTGGGACTACAATGACCGTCATGCTTCTTGCGAGGATGGTTCAAGGGTTTGATTGGAAGGCACCACCTAATGTCACGAGCATCATTCTTGACGAGTCCCCTGAGAATGTATCTCTTGCACATCCACTTGTTGCTTCTGCCGAACTGCGTTTGCCATTACATCTCTATCCTTGAGAGATACTAGCTCTAGCATGAAATGCAAGAAAGTTAATGTTGCTTAGCCTGTTATGTGCTCTAGTGATTTGAGTAGAATAATGAATATTTTCAATATATTACCCGCTCCTTTCCCACATAGATCATCCAATGTGAGGTTTCTAAGTTCGCTAACACCCTCAAAGTGCTCTTTAGAATATCAATTGATGAAGATAATACAGCGTTAAGCCTTACTAGCTAGTAAAGAGATAGTGTGATGATGCCAGTTCACGCCACACAAACAAAGAAGCCTCCGCCTTTTGATTTTAGATGGCCCTCCAGCGCCTAATTACAAAAGAAACCAGAGAAGGTTTTTTTTATTCAGTGATCTATGCAATGTAGGAGAAAGAGGGCTCCCCTTTCAAGGCAAGTCTCATTAACAATTTCCATGGGTTTCCAAACCTGCGCCCTCTAGTAGGATTTGAAGGATTCTGGGCCATATCCATGTCTTCGGTCCTAGATACTTAGTGGACAAAACCAGTTATAATAGAATACGATGAATGGGCTTGTTTGGAGTCCATCCCAAAGGGTGTGGGAACATGAATTACATATGGTCATCATTTGATGCATCGTTGAATTTGTGCCACATGAGTCCATAACTTTGAAAAAAAGATCAGTTAAGTGTCATAACTTTCAATTGATCACTTGAATGCCAAAAAAATTTTTAAAATGTTCACTTAAGTAATTTGTTGTGTAAGTTTAAAAAATATTATAGCACTCAAGTGAGCGTTAAACATAAGCAAACATTATGGCGTTAGTGATCGAAAAAGTATGTATGACTTAAGTGATGTTGACATCTAAATTTTGGCAAAATATTTATGATAAAAATTGCATAGAAATTAGGGACCAATTTGGCCCTAACAAAAAAATGATTTTCGCATCACCTAGGCATTAATATCATAGGCACGTATTAAGTTTTTTTGTTTTCCCTTATTTTACTATAGAAGATTTTCCCAACCCTCATTTTGTTTCTTTTCTCCCCATGCCGGCCCGAGGCCCACTCCCCCTTTTGTTCTCATTTGGCCCGGCCCCTCTCTTTCTTTCTTCTTCTTCTTCCTTCTTGCTTTCCCCTCCGCTTCTGCAACTCATGCGCGATGACGACGACGCGCGCGAGGACGATCTACGGTAGAGAGAAGGGAGAATAGGCTGGCAACAGATGGGACATGCTTTCAATGCTGAGATGAGACGCCGGTTTGGCCAAGGGGGAGGCTGGTTGGCACGCCAAGAACCGGCAGCCGGATCCTCCATCGACGGCCCCCTCGGCCTATAAATAAGGCTTCCAATGGAGGCCAAGGAGGATTGCGCCCGCTAGTAGGATTTGAAGGATTATGGGCCATATCCATGTCTTCGGTCCTAGATACTTAGTGGACAAAACCACTTATAGTATAATATGATGAATGGGCTTGTTTGGAGTCCATCCCAAAGGGTGTGGGAACATGACTTACGTGTGGTTATCATTTGATGCATCGTTGAATTTGTGCCACATGGGTGTCATGACTTAGAGAAAAAAAAAACAGATCAATTAAGTGCCATAACTTTCAATTAATCACTTGAATGCCAAATTTTTTTTAAAAATATTTACTTAAGTAAATTGTTGAGTAAATTTTAGAAATATTATAGCACTCAAGTGAGTGTCAAACATAAGTTATGACATTCAAGTGATCGAAAAAGTATGTATGACACTTGAGTGATGTTTACATCTAAATTTTGGCTAAATATTTTTGATAAAAATTGCATAGAAATTAGGGAATAATTTGGCCCTAACAAAAAAATGATTTTCGCATCAGCTAGGTATTTATATCATTGACACGTATTAATTTTTTTTTTTAAAAAAGTGAAGCTCCGTTTGGACCCGTGCTGCAGGCCCATCTAGGCCATTGGTGGATGATCCAGGTCAATCCTGTGACATCCAGATTTTTGGGTTCTGATTTCAATTAGATAATTTGGGCATTTCATCGACGTAACTATAGTGTTGTTCTCTGAGTTGGCCACTCACGAGATAACTAGACTAGTGGGTAAGCTCTTAAGGACTTTAAGGCAAATAGACTTGAGAATTCGACCATGAATCGACTTCTCGACCGTGCTCATCTTTAGAGATCATTACGGGTGAGTTAAAAATCGAATTAAGATCGAGAGATAGGTCGGTTCTCGAGATGAATGACCGATCGTGGGTGACTCCACTAAATTGGAAAATTCTCATCGACCGGCACTAATTTGATTTTACTATCGTTTTGGTACCTTGTGTCCGTATTTGAATCCTCAAGATTTTCACGACAATCGAGAATCGCCAATGGGTCGAGCCGGGTTCATCGTGGCTCGAAGAAAATCGACCACGGGTCATTTGTCCTAAAAAGTTCTGAAAACTACCCGGTAGCCTAGGTCACGCTAAAAACGCCTCGGAGTGAAATTAACCGTCAATCGAGTCCGATTCCAAATTGAAAGATTGTCATGTCACAATAAATTCTAGGAGTGTTAACTCAGTCTCAGAAGATTTTTTTCGACAACCGACACTTTTTTGGGAAAAGTCGTCGGCGGACCGTTTTTATGCGATTGAAGCCGGGAAATTATTTTGATGACAACATTGAGGAGCATGAGGGATTCTTGGATAAGGAAAATTGTCAATTTGATAATTGAGACATCAATTGATTTTTATTAAAGCCATTTGAGGTGGAATCAAGAGGATTGAATCCATTTGAGGAAGATTGAGCCAAAATTCGTAACCCCCTCATGCCTAGCCAAAGTGGACTACTTTAAAGGTTATGAGGAGTGTGTGTGTGGTTAAATGTGAGCCAAGGGATTCTACTTGGTTGAGGTTGCTTGAAAGAGGATATTTTTGTGGAAAAATTGGTCAAGTGGAGCCCTCCATCTCTCACTTCTCTTATCTCTTCTTCCTCTCTCCATTTCATGAACCCATCTCCCTCTCCCCTCACCATTCTCGACCAGCACAGCAGAGGAAGAAGCTGCCCACCGTTTAGCCATCGCACGCCGAGCGGCCACCGTCCCCGCCGTCGCCGGCCGCCCTTCCCTGTGCGCGCGTGCCGCCGTGCTTGGCCGCGCCCTCTCTGCCTTCAGCCGTGCCATCCAGCTGCTGTCCTTGATCTGTGGGAGCCTTGCCGTGGCTGGTTTTGAGTGTTTCCTTGCCGGTAAAGACCCGCCATGGCCCGGTTTGGCCTATTTCCTCCTCACCGGTCAATTCCCTTGCTTAACCGGGTTGTTTGCTTCAATTTCCAGCAAGATCAGATCAGAAACAGAGAGGGTTTCGCAGCGGCTTCTAGGTCCGTTTGAGGTGGTGTCGGACCTCGGAAGTTGGCCCGCCTTTGGAGTTTATTGTTCCCCGCGCCGTTCCCGTCGTTTTGGTCCGATCGGCTCGTTAATCAAGTGAGTTTTACTCACTAATGCCTTCTTAGTTTGCTAATTACACTTAAAGGTTGATTAGTGTTAGTTAAGTGCAATTAGGTGGTTAGATTAGAATTGATTAGGAATTATTAGTGAATTGCATTGCATATTAGTGAAATAGTTAGTGTACTTAGATAGAGAATTTCCCATAGTATTTATTGAATGCTTCTTGGGATTTTTCCGACCCTTATCAGGTGTTAATTAGGTAATTCGGGCCTAAGTGGAATTTTTAGGAATTAAATATTAATTTTCGAAATTAATTATTTAATTATTTATTTTCCGGAAATTCAACCGGGATGGCCAGTGACCGGATTTTATGCTGATGACGTGGCGCAGTCCGTTTATTTAATTGAGTTTTATATTGTGCTAAATTGAAATTATTGTATTTATTTATTTAATTTTCGAAATTAATTATTTAATTATTTATTTTCCGGAAATTCAACCGGATGGCCGGTGACCGGAATTTCATGCTGATTGTTGTGGTGCAGTCCTTTTATTTATTTGAGCTCCATGTTGTGCTTAATTAAATTGATTGTGCAATTTAAGGAATTATTCCTTAATTGATTGAAATTGAGTGAAATTGAACGATGATTGGTAGGTGTACGAGTATGGCTATTTAGCATTTATAATGCCTTGATGAGCTGTAAAGTGGAGAGAGTCGTGAGAATGAGCTCGAGAACTCTATTGGCCGAGACCAATCGGTGCGATGTAAGTGGACAAACGTGGTTCGGTGATTAAGGATATCACCAGGTGAAAACGGGCGCCTTAAAAGAACGCACGTTGCTGCCCATTACATATGTCACGTTGGCGAAAAACGGCGCCGAGAGAAAGAATATACGTGACTTATAGACATACGTGGTTCGGTGGTTAAGTATATCACTGGCGAAACGCGCCTTAAAGAACGCACGAGTGTTGTCTATCCTTGCTTCATTATGGACATACGTGGTTCGGTGATGGAGGGTATCCCGGCGAAAACGGGCGCCTTAAAGAACGCACGAGTGCTGTCCATTGCATACATCACCTTGGTGAAAACGGCGCCCTAGAAATGATACGTGATTCGGGTGATTGGGACATCCGGCGAAACGGCGCCTTAAAGAATGCACGTGATCGGTGATGGTATGGCGTTGGCGAAAAGACGCCCGAGAGAGTACATGTGATTGATGTGCGGGAATGACCTAGAGTTGGTCTGTTTGATAGGTAATCGACTAGGTCGATTAATCATTGTTTTGATATGATGTTGTGAATTGATTGATTGAATGGAAATGACCGTGAGTGGTCTTGTTGGTGTGTAATCGACTATGTCGATTTGATCGATGCTTTGATCGGTGATGTGATTGCTTGATCCCTATTTGATATGTGCTAATATGCGGGTGGAATCGAGGCCAAGGTAAGCCCTCGACTTATGTTGTGCATAGGCAACCCTAAGGTGTATTAGTTTACTAATCGGGTCTTAGGGGATAGAACTTGCTGAGACATAGTCTCATCCCGGTTTGGGGACAACATTTCAGGACCCTGATGAAGAACCCGAGGAGAAAGAATTCGAAGAGGAGTATCGGAGGAGAACTACGAGGATGCTCAGGAGTAGGACACGATGAGAATTGTCGCCAATCCTATATGATGATTTTGGCTGTAGAATCTATTTAAGTAGAAACCAACCTTTTAGCATGACTTGTATTTGTAAATAAGGGTGTTGGTTTTAAGGTTAAATTTTCTAATCCTACTTGTATATCCCATTGCTTTATTGTCTGGGATTTTTATAACCGCTTCCGCATGTGCTATCAAAAATGAAAGGGTCGGCGATATGTAGTGCGGGATATCGCATTTTAAAATCGAATTAAAGTTGAAGGATGGTCACGAGACCGAGGGTCGGGCGTGACAAATCCCAACCCGAAAATCTGACCCTTGGTCGTTTTAAATAATATTATTTTAATATAAAAATCAGAAAATAAAAAAATAGTTTTTATTTAAAAAAATCAAAACATTAAAAAATAATTTATTTTCCAAAAATAGGAAAAGACCAAAAAAATATGGTTTTTGATTAGTTTTCTCTATAAATGCATAGAAAATCCTTAAAAACCCAAAATAAAAATAAAAAAAATCGTGTTTAATTTCTTGGAAGCAAATATTGATTTATTTCTTACATTCCAATTGCACCTTTGTGATGCATGGATTTCTATTTCCTTAGTCTAATTAGGAATTGAATCCTATAATTTGTGATTAGTATAAAATGCTTCATAAATACTTTATTTGATGTTTAAACAAGATTAGGTACTGGAAGAACATTAGTGATTAACTAGTGTAATTAAGTTTCCGATCTTAGTTTTTCAGATTACACAGAAGTGAATTATTTCTCCCGATATTTCGCTTGGATTTCTAATTGACCCACCCCAAATCGATTAGTGACAACTCTTATTTGAATTGACTTGTAGGTTAAAAATTCGAATCATAAGTTGTGAATTGGTGGGCTTGAGAGAGCCCGGGCTAAGCCTTATGCTTAGCGAGCCATTAGCTTCTACACACGCCAGCGCATAAGAGGACGCCAAAAGGGAGATCGCCACAGGTGAGTGTCGTATAAAAATTATGACATTTATAGTGTCATTTTCTTCGTAAAAAATTGCTGATGTCGCATTTTTGTAAATTTGCAACACATGGTGCCAAGGCGCGCGCCATTTAGATTGTGCCAAATAAATTAAAAGCCAATTTAGTAACAAAATATGAGAGAGAGAGAGAGAGAGAGAGAGAGAGAGAGAGAGAGAGATTGCTGGTTTCTTTAGTCTTCGATCATTTTTTCTTCGCCTTCTCTAACATCGATCTTCTCTGGATGCCTTTCAGCATTTATCTTTGAAAAGAAAAGGTCTAATTTTTGGTTTTTTTCGCCCCTTCCCCAAGGCAAAACTACGCAAAACCTGAAAGCTGAGGATTTCTACAGAGCCAAGTTCTTTCAAAATCCAGATCCACGGACAATCTCTTCTATCCTATGCTTGCTGTTAGTTATGTTTTCATCTTTTGTTTTCTTGCTCCCTCTCTCTTTTTCTTCATGATTTTAATTTTTCATTTCTAGAACTAAAATCAACTCGATTTTTGTTGGAAAAACCTCTTATGATATTTTGAAGTTGACAAAATTATCTATTTCTTGTCATTTGATAAATATATAGGTTGTCTTATTTCAAGTGATATGGATAAAAGGGACACTCTATCGCATCAATGGAATCTTATGTATAAAGTGAAAAGACCGATAGAAGCTTTACATAAATAAGGTGAAAAAGTCAAGAGAGAACGGGAAGTTCGCAGGTACTTAAAAGTGCTGTTATAAGGTGAACAGCTAAATAAAGTCTTGAATATTAGTATACTTGAGAAGAACAAATGGATGTCACAACCCATTCTTTTCCATTGGAGGAAAAGGAATGAGGCTTAGAGATAATGCAAAAAGGCGGACTAATGACCCTCAATTAGGCGCGGGCTCTCCTAAATGGTTATCTTGCATGATGTTGGGTTTAGTTTAAATTTGGATTAATCCTAAAGGATTCTATGTGAGACAGGAGTTGCCATTAGCATTTCGAGGTTGGCTAAAAACCGAATGAGACACGGGAGTTTATCTTGCTATGCAATCAGAATTAAATAGGATCGAAAACTTGATTACGCTAACAATTTAATTAGGACCCTTAGTTGGTATGCCCATCTAAATGATCAAATAATCTTTTATTAATTACGAGTCTTAAAAGTCTTTCAATTCACTATATATTTTTGCATTAGATTTAGTATGTTCCTGAGGGCTACCCTAATTATTCTAAAAGAGAGAAGAATAACCAATGTATTGAAATTGCAGGAATTATTTACCTAAATATTGAAAGCTTGAAGTAAAAGTGTGGAAATGAAAACTTGATACTTGCTGGACAAAAAATATTATATCGCCCTATTCTAAGCCATGGAATATGATCCCCATGAGCTTGATGCGATACCAACTTGGGCGAAAGAGATATTATATCGCTTTGTTATAAGCCTTAGGATGTGAACCCCTTAAGCTTCATGCTGGAGACCAATCCTAATACTAGATTGAGGGGGGCCTAAATTCTATTCATGTTATTAAAAATAATGACTCTAATTTAGACTAAACTAATCATTTCTTAAGAGAGTGATTGTAAGTCTAAATGGGTTTTTATTTTTTAGCTGACCTATATTAATCAAATTCTAAGCTATTTTGATTATTAACTCCTATTTTTATTAACTAGACTAGCCTAATCAATACTATGATAAGCTAATAAACCTAATTATTATCACCACCTCGGATCACCAATTCTAAGCCTCCGGCCACCAGTATCCATTGTCGATCCCATTCGATCATTCATCCAATCACATAATCCAAGCATTAGCAAGTTCACCCAAATCTATCGTCAATCAAAAAAACTGAGTTTGGTTAAAAAATTTGATGTTGATCATATGATTCGATTACCCGTCCACCTTATAAAGCTAGAGGTTAATTAATTAATGGTAAGTGATTATTTACCCTCCCTTGTATTTAATCAAGCGGTAGGCTAAGTCACTAACACCTAACTAAAGTCTAATCCCCATTCCTAAGCTACCTGTCGAAGGATCATGTATTGCTAATCAAAATTAAGAGCAAATAATCATCATTCTAATCACAAGAAAAGCCAATTAAGCATGCAATCAGGCTGATCAGCCTTAGAAATCACAAAATCAAATAGTTGACCACAAGAGCAACTTCTCCGTGTTTCGCTTAATTTTGATCAAATAAGTTTAAATCCAATCGAATGACTTCACAAACTCCAAATTGAATAATTCTAATGGATAATTCATGCTTAAGTTGTCTACTTCAACTTTCATTTGATCACTTTCCTTAATTATGGTTCAATTAATACAGAAAAATCAATTAAACCCTACTACTCTAGATTTTTCCCTATTTCAACATGGTTTTTCAAAATTTTGGGAAAAATATCAAACAAATCTCAAATGGCGCCCAAATTGATAGACGGCTAGTTTAAGACATGCTTTACAACTTTCACTTTTCGTGCCTTCATAAACAAACCCTCCTACTATGTGTAATCATACAATTTACCCCGAGAACTTAATATGAAACAGTTTTAGAGGTCAATTCCGACTTTGACCTTGTTCAATTAAATTGATCGATCTATCCCGCATGAAGTTTTCTCTCTCTCTCTCTCTCTCTCTCTCTCTCTCTCTCTCTCTCTCTCTCTCTCTTTTTGGGTTTTGCAGTTCATGACCTCCCCCTACAACTTTCACATTTTGAATTTTTGTAAACTAGTCCTCCTAGTTTTGATTAACTGCAAAACACGTTCAGTCGGCGTGGGAACAATTTTTTCAGATCTAGCTCAAGTATTCTTCGGTGATTTCGGATGCAACTTTCACAACTCTAATGATGTTCAAATTTTATAATCTATATATCGATTCAAAACTACGAATGTCAGCTACCCTTCACCTGAAGACAAATTTTCCTATTTCTCTATCAATTTTTATGGAAAATTGAAGAACACGGAGAGGTCAAATCAGATCAATGAATTTCCAAAAACCTTCAAACATTCAAACTTCTTCAACTTATGTTCTTAGTATTTTTCTGAGAAAAGTATAAAAAAAACCATAAACCTTTTGTATAAATATTAATTTAGTTTAAGCCTTTTCAATTTGACCAAACTGAAGTAGATGCCAACGGTCTCATATAACATAACTGGCGCTGACATAGATATTTTTATAATATCTAATATTATTTTTCTATTTTTTCTTACCCTTCTCTTTCTGCCAAGTGGCTAATGAGGGTTGGCCTCCATGGCCTGTGGCCATCGGGTACTAGTAGAAAGATGAGGGAAAGAAAAGAAAAGAAAAAACTCTAAAAAAGTATTAAAATTATAAAAAATGTCCATATCAATAACAGTTGTACAATATAGGACCATTGACATCGGTCGAATTGCAATAATTTCGACAACGGTGGGAGAAGACACCAATCGCAGCTTGGCCAAGGATCAGCCAGGGATCACCATTGCATGAGGAGCTTGGCACGCTGGCCTCGGAATTGGCCCGATGGTAGTGAATGAACTGACGGGCGCTCGAAGAGTGGGCCTAGAGAGAAAGAGAGTTTTTTTTTTTTTTTTTTTTTTGAGAGAATTTTCTGCTTCAAAAAATTTGTGCGAGTGTCTCAAAAAGCGAGGGAAATTTAAAATCATTTTAATCTTAGCCTTACGTCTCATCACATGATTGATACATGCTGAAGGAGGTGTGAAGAAATCGGGAAAGTTACGAACACTAATATAGTCATATTTTCTCTATTACAAGTGCAATTGTATTTACTTGTGTTCCACTGTATTGAGAGCTTTTTGTTACTGATTGTAATCTATTGAGTATACAAGAGTGAGCATTACTTGTTTATTGATTGTGAGATCTATCAATTTCGGATAGAAAGTAGGGTATGATATGTTTCAACTACTCACAAAATTACTAATGGATTTTGGCCTTATTGGTTACTGTTAGTCTGGTTGAGTGAACGTCAGCTTGGTTTATTTGCGTGCATCATCCTCTATCTGTTTATTTATTTCAATATTTATTTGATAGAAGCATCTAGCATATTATATTGTCAAGTTGTTCCTACATTTGTCAAACTGAACTTGAGTTATTTTATGAAAAATTGTTAAATTCAGTGAATCAACCTATTCAGCCCTCTCTCAAGGTTGCATTATTAGTCTCCGCAATTATTTCTCCCTTCATGGATAATCATTTTACTTTTGGACCGATCTTCAATGCCAAAGAGCTGGTGGCTCTATACTCGCCTCCAATGACACAGATATGGATGTCGACTACCTAAGTAAACGATGGAAGATAGCGAGAGGGGAGAGAGTGGATTGCTTCTAGTGTTGATATATAACTAGCCGACACCGACCAAAAGAATAAAAATAACTAGCCGACCGTCGTGCAGTGGAAAACAAGGAGCTGCACCACTAGCATGTAATGATCGCCGGTTCTCACTGGCGACAACGGGATGGTGGTGACATGCCTTCAAAACCCTTACTTGTAGTCATCTCTCTCTAGGTACTCCTTTTCTTTTTTTCTTTTTGTTGTTTTGTTTTTCTCTCTATGGAGTGCCCACCTGCCGCCATGTCAACGTCATCTGTCGAAGATGGGGTGATCGGCACATTGGGTGTTTGATTTCCAAGCACGGGTGTCGAATTTGCGCTAGAGAGGTGTGCAAAGGGGACAACAACAAAAGTAAGAGCATTGTATTTGGCAGGTTGGGCTTGTTAAAATTCCATTTTGGAAATTATTTAATCGATGAGTTTTTAGAAACCAAATAATTCAAGATTCCAACTTGGAAAATATTATAATGCCCAGTACTCATCGATTTGGCATGCCAAATTCAATCGTCTTGCGCTATAATATGCATAAAATCTGGTTCTCATGCCCCACCGAAAATCCTACAAAAGTGACTCGCAATCACGTTACTCCTACGTTATTGGTCGACCTGTCTATATCAAAAAGCGCGAATACTCGGCTTCTAGCTTGATTGGCCGCAAGTCCCACTAATGATAATTTTCTTGCTCCAATAAGATCGTTACATCACAAGAGATGAGATTCACCTCTCCTTGTCGCACACGAATTGTGTTCCTAGTCATAATTGGCGATTGATCTTGCACAACATCCTCGTCATCAAAGCCGTAAACACCTCGTAATGACGATTATCTAATGATGTTCATCTAAGGGATGCTGACTTGGAAACTATTTTGTCATCGAGTCGGTTGGAAACCAAATAATTCAGGATTCCAATTTTGAAAGTATTTGAGTACCCAACTATCAATTTGGCATGCCAAATTTAATCGTCTTGTTATTCATCCATCTTAAAATCACAGCAAACATAAGATAAAACGATTTTATAAGGAGGGAGGTTGTGATGATGGTCGCCGGGCGTCGTGGGGCTGGCGATGCCAGCGACCACCTGGCGACCACGGTAACCTTGAGGAGGTCAGTGTCCGAACACTTGTAATCGAGATATTGGAAGGACTATGAGCGACTGTGTAGCTCCAGATCTCTTGGCTAATGCGTGGCCTGGACTCGACATACTAAGCATTTCGGACAAGCTCACTACCCTTCATGCTACTTTAAAAGAAAATTCCGATGCATCAGGGCTCTATCTACTATCAAGTACTATCAATTGTGGCTATTAAATTAAGTAACAAATACTAAATACACATGAATGGGGAGATCACATTGTTGTAGAATTGTTCGAATACGGCGATGAATAATTTTAAGGTATTGAAAGCCGATCTAATGTTAGTTCAACAGTCGTGGACAAATGGGAATCTTTAGGCTTTTGATTTTGATTGCATGATTTCTAGAAGCAGGAGAAACCAACTTATGAGATGGTGGAAAATTACCTAATCAGTTCTAAATCTATTGTAAATTCTAAACTTTCCAATCTTGTTCATTTAGTCTTAAAACTTTTCATGCAATTCTAATGTAGGCTTTTCAGCCAATCTTCACCGGAAATGGCCGCTCATGAGTGATTTTCGACTATACCAAGCTAGCCTTCTTTTACAGATTCTTCCTAAGAATAGTATGGCAAATCACATCTTCATCAAATCGTCACACACCGAGTTTAGCTTGGCATTTAGTCCTTCAAGAAAGACATGCAAAGCACTTCGATACTGCAACTGGCCCGATTTCAGCCTGCCATGGCCTAATTAGGAGACTGACATCAATTCCACGACTAATCTGTGCACAGGATGTTAACCTCACCTTCAAAGATCCTCTAAGATAGCATTCATTCAACTTTGAGATTCTTAGAACAAATAACCTGACACCACTCCCATAAACCAATTGTATCATCCCTTATGTATCAGCCACTCTCCATCCGATGGCATAAGCTCCACATATCAGCTCGCAAAGGTGCAAGAAAATTCAGTCCATGACACATGTTTGTGATCTACAATCGGGAATAATACAGCTCTGCCAGGTCTAGTCGATGATCTCTATGGTCGTCATGATTTCACTATTGCATGATCCTCATTTCGCAAGGGTTGGAGACAGTCTGCGATGATAATTTGGTTCCGAAGAAGCACAGTTGCAACAACATTGAAATTCATTTTCCTAAAATGAATGAGCGAAAAATCGAAGAGGAAAAGAAGAAATTAAGAGCAAAACGATTGTTTTCCACTTCTTCATTTATCTATTGCGCTAAAAAGTAAGAAGATGATGCCCCAATTGAGGAATTAGGGTTAGGGATTTGAGGCAAATAGATGGCCAATAACGTGGTTAAGCATTAAATTTTGCTGATTTCACATTGCTGGCGAGCCAAGTCGAATGATTTGTACTATAATACTGTAAAAGGTCAAGCAAGAAACATACAAAAATTTCTGACTTCAGAAGATGCCTCCTCCACTACGGACGAAAACGAAAATCACGCAGATGAATCCTCGTAGGAAAATTTTGTGACGAGGATCTCTTTTCATATACATATTTCTTAGACTTTCAAAAGTACAAGTCCACCTTTTAAATCAATCCAGACTTTTTCTTTGTAAACTTCTTTCTCTTTTCTTATGGAGAAGGTTGCTTATACGATTATCCTTGTCACTGGAATCACGGCAGATATTTTGTTTGACTTGTCTTCATGGAACATCCATTTTCCTGAGTGTCGGTAATTGAAGCCTTATAAATGGTTAAATCAATATCGGTGGGTTAAGCAATTTCATCATCCAATTTAGTTTAATGCCAAACATGTGATTATTGGTCGTAGGTATCCCGTCTTAAATTAGCCAAAAGTCCACTTTACCTTGTATGAATCGATATTGGTTTGATATCAATAATAGGAATGCAGATGCGATAGGCTTCGGACTATCTGACGTATTGTCTCCAAAAGCACCAAAACCAACGTGGACACAAACAGGTTAGTGCACGATTAGATCATCATGATCTCGTGTGATTTATGAAATCATAGAAGACATTATGCAGATCCTAGGAAACGGCAAAACATGACTCATTCCACTTGTTGACGGATGTGGATGGTTGTGCCGACTTTGCATTTTCTGGAGAAATGCTGGAGGTAGCAACTAAGCAGCTACCAAAGTGGAAGGGCGGCAATTAATCAGTTGTGGAGGTAGCAACTAAGCAGCTACCAAAGTGGAAGGGCGGCAATTAATCACTTGTGGAGGTAGCAACCAAGCAGCTACCAAAGTGGAAGGGCGGCCATTAATCAGTTGTGGAGGTAGCATTGATGGTATTAGCCACCATTAGACTTGATGATGACGAAGAACTGGCCTGAAGATGAATGATAGAGATTGAATTGTTAGCTACCATGAATTTCGAGATGACTTTGCTTCTGCAAAGGCGTGAATCATTCAGCTTTCTTTCGAGGTTGCGAAGTAAGGAAGTGATGACGATTCATCAATAGGAGAGGTTGCGTTGTCGATAATAGTCGCAAAACGGAAGGGGTGAACCCGGTTAGGAAATTGCAACAGAGATTGAGATTGTAGGTTAAATTTAATTTTGGTAAACGACTTTCGCTTGTTAAGAGGACGACAGAAATCATTTAGTTTTTTATTAGGTTCAGTTTTTCCTTTTATAGAAACTGTGAGAAGGTTTTTCTCCGGGCCTCTTTACTTTGTGAAAGGGTTAGCGCTGCGCAGTAGTTCCGCCACTAGCAGGATGAAGCCAATGTTGTGAGAAAGCTTTCAATGGTTTGACTGCCAACCCGAAGTTAAAAAATGTCGAGGTCCTGAAGTTTTTATCCAAGGAAAAATGCACTCGTGCCTCGAACAATAAAGTATGAGTTATTTCATACTTTTATCATGAAATACTTTTATCATGAAGAACCGATAATATTTGCAAAAAATGACTTCCCTGAAAATTGTTAGTATAAACCGCATGATCCACTTATACCTGCGGCTTATTATGAGCAAAATTTAACTGAAACAAGATCAACACCATTTAAACATATTTCCGACCCAAGTGATCCAACCCTTGTCACACATTCTACAGCAACCATGTTACAAATCATTCACCCAACCAAATGGAATTCATCACCCGCCACCTCTTTAAAAATCCAAGCCAAATTAACTTCCAGCTACCATACTTTCCACTTTTACATACTATGATTGTCAACGAGTCTGGTGGAATGTCTTCTAATGCTAAAAATAATGATCACCACGATTCACGGCTTTTTTTCTTTAAAAAAAATTCAAAACAGATTTCAAAATTGACTAGCTTCCCAACTGGTTCAATCAATGGTGGATCATTTTGGCTAAATCATTGAAAGCCTACCCCACAAATCAACAAGAGCTGTACTCTTAGAGTTCATATTCATCCCCAACTTATTCGAATCGTGGTTTCCAATCCTGGCCCATTTCTTCATCAACTTCCGGATTTCATGGTGAACTTGGATACAATGGCCCCTCAAATATTGTCCGAAATTTGGTGAGAAAATTCAAAACCAAATAGTGGGATAACTTAGGTGATTTTTGTGCCCAATATAATCCCTCTTGCACTGAACCAACAAACAATAAATGTACAGGGAAATGCCCGCATGAGTTAAAAAAAAAAAATTTCAAAAAATGCAAAATACAAAACACAGCATAATAAACAAGATAAATCAAAGACCACCGACCCCCCAAAAAAAAAAAAAAAAAAAAAACTAATCAAAGACCAGGGAGACAAATTAATAAAGACATAAGATTCTATACATGTGATGGAACACGATACATTTACAAATATTGTAGAATAAACAAAAGATAAAATGAATTATCTATTGCTGAAGAAACTCTCTATCAACTTCATGAAGTTATGACCACAACTGATGATGATACTTCTTCAAACGATTTTCTTGAAGAAGAAGGCCTCCAATCTAATGAATTGAAATTTCTTAGAATCGGAACCTGAAGATCCCCTTTCAAATAGTCCAGTGCCTAAAATAAACATGTTAACGAAATAAGAAGAATTTCTTTTGAATACTATAGATCAAGTATCTGACCCTAAAACTAAAAAAGACTACTCCAGTCTTCTATGAAAATCCCTTGTAATATTCATATAACCTCAAAGATATTCTTACTAGAAATAAGAAAGTTCAATCTTCTCCTCAGTAATGAAATCAACCATCAAAAATTAGAAATTTAGGCTTTTGAGGCCACCCAAATCCAAATGCAAAATGAAATTTTAGATATTAAAACTAGAATATATAAAAGAAAAGAAGAAGAAGAAGTGTTGAACCAAATACTTCTGATCCAAATTTCTTATTGGATAATAAATATGAAAATAATAGTTAATAATGAATTTGTCATTAATACCACAACACCTTTTTTATATTGGCGCAAACCCAATTGTACCAAAGACAACTGATACCAATAAAGTGCTTTGAAGAAAACAACATAATTATCAAAATCAGCCTCAGAGCTAAACTTCGTATTAAATTATAATTATATAATAAATATATATTTTGAGGATATTTATCATGTCATAAATCTACGTAATAACGGCATGACTTTTTTTTTTTTTTTTCTGGAGAAAAGAATAGGGTAAAAAAGGGGTCAATCCAATATAAATAAGGTTAGACATGGATTGATTGAAAACGGCTGTTCAATGTTATACCGGAGTTGGCTTGCTCAGTTCGATTCTTGAATTACCGTCTTTATAGCACTTATGATAACTCGAAATTTGACCCATTTTGAAATATATGAAATGGTTATTTTATTGATGCACTTATACTTATTTTACTCTAAACTGATCACTCACGAATTAACTAATCTATTGTGTGAAGCCATAAAAGATTAAAACGCGAAAAACTAGATAATTCAATTAAGGAGCGACCACTCGACCATAAGGATCAATAAGGGTCAATACTACATTGTTATAAGTCAATTAGTGAACATATATAAATCAATTCGACGGAAGTATGTAGTCGATTTGCAGGTGATTTCACATGATTACGATATTCGCGTCGAATAACAATAAACCGATTTCTTTGTTGATCTTATATATAGAGTATGTAATTGAAACCTCGCGATTACATAATAATAAATGGTTGACCATGATTCGAAGAGGCACAGCCGTGAATCGAAAATTATCGATTACAGATCAACTACGCGAGAACCCTTAAAAGCTACTCGATAGTTTATGTTGTAATAAAGTGACATTAGATCGATTTTTAACCATGAAATTTAATTCAATTTTGGGTATTGAACTTTCGAGGGTTGCAAAACTAATTTATTGGATGTCACCTCATTGTTCATTGAATTATCAGCAAGTTCAAAATTTTTAGAAAATGAATTATTGGATGGAAAATTGGAAACTGAAAAGGAAAAATTGAGCCCAATGGCAAGGTTGTAATTTCTGGGCCAAAAAAGCTTGTTTTTAAGAAATCAGAAATAAAATAATATGGGGAGCCGAGGAGCTTGGCTAGAAGGATTTTGGGGAAGAGTTAATTTAAGAAATAATGAAAATTTAGGGAAATGTTTAGATTTTTTTCTCTCCCTTTCTTTTCTCTTTCCCCACCCCCTCACGCCTTCTTTCTGCCAACACCCCCTTTCTTTTCTCTCTCTCTCTTTACCCCCCTCGACTCACACCATTCCCCTTTTTTGCTGAAGACCCATTTCCCCATCTCCCTTTTTTTTTTTTCCTTCATCTCATCCTTCATTTTCTCCCCTTTTCCCACAAAAGTCGCCCTTTCTATCTTTGTTGCCGCCCTTTTTGCTGCGCCACCCACCATTGCCACCTCCACCATCACTCATCGTCATGTTGCCGTCGCTTCACCGGTCGCACCACCAAACCACCACACCCGGCTCACCACCCCAAATTAATCCAAGCTTGGTAGTGGGGTTTTGAGGAGTCGCCGCTGCTGCACCATGGTGCTGCCATTGGCCGCGAGCCTCATGTTTTCGTCGGTGTCCCGCCATAGTCGCCGCAAACTCACCGTCGCGGAAACCCTTGAGTTAACTTTCTAATTATGGATTAGGATGTTAATTATATTTAGGGATAGCTTAGTTAAAGATAATGGATGTTAGTATTAGTTAATTTTAGTTTAGCCTTAATTGTGATTAATGATAGTTTAGATTAAAGTTAAATGCGATCAATTTAAGTAATTACGATTAGATTTATTAATTGTGGCTAGATTAATTAATCATGATTTATTTTTATTTAATCAAAATTTGTTCAATTAATCATGATTATTTTAATTAACGGAAATGAGTTTTAATTAATTATAGTTGTGTTAATCAATCGAGTTAGCCTAATTAATTGCAATTAGCTTAATGAATCACGATTAGTGTAAATTAATGACGAATTAGCCATTAAGTAGAATTTTATGCTTGTTTTATTGGATGGATCAATGCATAATTCCGATTTTTTGAGCTTGTTATGCTGCGTTATTGGTTGTTTAATGTATATGCTTTGATTATTATTTTTAAAAAATGTTTTATGAGCAAGAAAATAGAAAATTTTGAAGTGTCAAGTTTGGATGTCGAATTTTAGGTGCTAAATAAAAAAAATGGGGTTTTAGAATGAAAGTATGCAAAGTTTGATGAGTTGATTTCAAATACGTAACCACATACGAATATTTTACTGGAATTTTAAGTATGAAAATTTGCCAAAGTTGGGTATATGAACGCAAATTCTTTTGTATAGGGCTAATTACTAACGATAAAAATTGGCTTGGTTGATGTGTGCTTGAATGACCATTTAATTGAACCCGTCACCCAATGGGAGTTTGAGGACAATGCTTGATTTTTACCAGATGCCCAATGAGGGTCCGGATGTTGAGTCGCGATTGAGGTCAGATCGATACTCCTTTGTGGAATGCCGTCTAAGTGGGGGTTCCAGACGATGTTGTGCCCGATGGGGTGGGACGATACCCAATCATGTTGGAAGATTGCCAACTCGCATGTTAGCTGTGGCCTGAGTCATAATAATCGGGACATGTGTGAACGATTGTGATGCATTGAGCTTGATTATAAGATAAAACTATGAGGCACAATATGGGATAGGTCAAAATGGGTTTTACCTTATAATTGGGACCCGTGTGGATGTTCGGTGCATGAGAGTTATGTGTTCTAGTTATTGATTGTGCTTGTTGTATTGATAATGCATATGTGGTGGTGTGCTGAGACGAGGTAAGTTTGTACATCGTTACGTGTTTAGGCTGCCTTTGAGGCAAACTAGCTTTCTAATTGAGGTTTAGGAGGTTGACTTGTTAAGATTTATATCTCACCCTATTGTTATTAAATATTTTCAGGCCTGTAGTAGGGAAACCGCCGCGTGCGATTTGGGGTCCTGATGAACGAAGACGTAGGGGTGCCTGGCGTCACTTCTGGTTATCCTCGTCGTTAGTGAAGTTTAAGTTAACCATGACCCTACAAGTTTTTGAGATGGTCGGTAGAAAATAACTGTAAAAATGCTTGTAATTATTAAACTTCCTATGGTTAACCGTTTATAAATGAAAGTGTTGTTTTGGGAATGTTAATTGTGTTTTTACTATCCCTATTGTTTGTTGTCTGACATGGTGTTGTTTATACTAAGTGCTTCCATATGTGTTTAATCAAAAGACAAAAGAATGGATCGGCGACATGTCCTGGGACGTTGCTTGCGCGCTTGGGGTTCGGGGCGTGATACTATTTCTTAATTTGTGATAATCCGTTCATCTACCTATAATGAATTGACACGTTTTAGGCTTTCGATTACCCTCTAAGCCTTCCAATGAGGAGAAGCATTAATATAAACCACATCATCCACCAGCAGCCTAAAAACTTCTTAAAATAAACAGTTTCGGGTCCTGCTCAATCTCTTGACTCCCTCGGCATGGCGATTACGTATCAATTTCCCGTAGCAATACTTGAACATTTGACAAAGTCCAAACGAATTAAGGCACGTGATTAATCACATTGCAAACCGGACAGTTTTTTTCTGGATTAAACGGGAATCTTTCAGATGTTTGTCACGAGAATGCTGAATTCTTTAATCTAGAGGCAAAACAATGACCAAGACCCGGCGGGACCTGTCCTAAAAGAAATAATTAACATAGACTTGAGTATTTGGTCAATCTTAATTGTAAGTAGCTCCAAATCCCTTGCTATGTAGCGAGCACCTTGACTTGCATATTTATCGGTGAGCCTGGTGTTTCCCGAACTATCCAAAGCAAACAAAATGATCTCCGCCAATTCTATACCCCTACTCTTCACAGTTTTGATCCTCTTCCTTTTATACATGACCAAAGTAATGTTCAGGAGTATCCACAAAAATGGAAGATCAGCGCCACAACTTCCCCCCGGTCCTGCCCCGTGGCCCATCATTGGCTGTGTGCCCGAAATGCTGAGCCAAAAGCCAACATTCCGGTGGATACATCGCCTCATGAAGGAGATGGACACTGACATTGCATGTATTCGGCTCGGCAATGTTCACGTCATCCCCGTGACATGCCCCGAAATCGCCAGGGAATTCCTCAAGAAGCATGATGCAACATTTTCGTCAAGGCCTACTTCAATGGCGACACGAACATGTAGTGGCGGATTCCTCACAACCATCCTAAGTCCTTATGGTGACCAATGGATGAAAATGAGGAGAGTTTTAGTTTCGGAAATTATTTCCCCCACAAGACATCATTGGCTGAAGGATAAAAGAACCGAGGAAGCAGACAACTTGGTCAAGTACATTTACAATCGAAGCAAAAGCTCAAGCAGAACTGTAAATGTGAGGACCGCCACTAGACAATATACTGGAAACGTGATCCGGAAATTAATGTTTAGTAAAAGATACTTCGGAGAGGAAAGGGTGGACGGCGAACCAACCATTGCTGAGGAAGAACATGTCGGGGCGATATTTACTATACTGAAGTATTTGTATGCATTTTGCATATCTGACTATTTTCCCTGGTTGGTAGGACTTGATTTAGATGGTCATGAGAAGTTTGTTAAAGAGGCCGTCAGCACTGTAAACAACTATCATGACCCCATAATTGATGCAAGGATTGGAAAATGGAGGAGGTTCGGCAATTCGAACGAGAAATCTACCAGCAATGATCCTCATGATTTGCTCGATGTTCTGGTTACGCTCAAAGATTCAGAGGGAAAGCCACTACTTACACCTGAAGAAATCAAAGCACAAGTAACGGTAAGATGCAAATATGTAGATACTAGCTTCTTTTTCTTTAAGCGGACTTCTTTTACTTGTGTATGCGTATGCCAAATAGATCTCTATAGTATACTTTGATACATCGTCAATAAGTAGTCTTTGCATTAACAGAAACTCAATTTCACTTGAATTATATCCTCTATGCATTGTCTTTTTGTTTTCAAATAAATTTTGAGGGTCTAAACGATACACGGGAAATATATGGGTGAACTACAAGAACATAACCAATAAAAATCTATATTTGCAGGAAATGATGTTCGCCACTGTCGACAATCCCTCAAACGCAGTTGAGTGGGCCATGGCTGAGATGATAAACCAACCTGAAATCCTCAAGATAGCGACGGAGGAATTGGACAGGGTCGTTGGTAAAGAGAGATTAGTCCAGGAATGTGACATCCCACATCTTAATTATATCAAAGCATGCATTCGAGAAGCCTTCAGGCTCCATCCAATCGCACCTTTCAACCCTCCACACATGGCCATGTCTGATGCCATTGTTGCCGGCTACTTCATCCCAAAGGGAAGTCACGTGCTATTGAGCCGTTTCGGCCTTGGGCGAAACCCTAAGGTTTGGAACAAGCCGCTCGAGTTTAGGCCAGAGCGGCACTTTACTAGTGACTGCATTGAAGTTCCTCTTACAGAACCGAACTTACGCTTCATTTCCTTTAGTACAGGGTGGCGTGGCTGTGTGGCGCCAATGCTTGGGACTGCAATGACTGTCATGCTTCTCGCTAGGATGGTTCAAGGGTTTAATTGGATGGCACCGCCTAATGTCACAAGTATCAATCTTGATGAGTCCTTTGAGGATCCGTCTCTTGCTGATCCGCTTGTTGCTCATGCTGAGCCACGTTTGCCATTGCATCTCTATCCTTGAGTATTACTTGCAAGAAAGTGAAAGTTAAACGTTGCTTAGCCTGTTGTATGCTCCAGTGATTTGAGTGGAATAATGAATAATTTCGATTTATTATTTGCTCCTTTCCCCCAAAGATCAGCCAATATGAGGTTTTTCTGTTCACTGATACCCTCAAAGTGCACTTTAGAATATCGAATGATGAAGATAATGCAGCTTTGAGCCTTACTAGCTAGTAAAGAGATAGTGTGATGATGCCCAGTTTACACCACAGAAACAAAGAAGCCCCCACCTTTCGACCTTAGCCGGCCCTCCATCGCTTAATTACAAAAGAAACCAAAGGAGGTTTTTTTTTTGGGCTGTGATCTATGCAATGTAGGAGAAAGAGCACTCCACCTTTCGAGGCAATTCTCATTAACAATTTGTATAGGTTTCTAAACCTGCGCCCTCAAGTAGGATTTGAAGGATTCTACGCCATATCCTTCTCTAGAGTCCTAGATACTTAGTGGGTAATAGCACTTTCAATATGATGTAAAGAATGGGTTTATTTGGAGTCCATCCTTGTTGACATCTAAATTTCCTCAACTGTCAAGTTTAGAAAATTCAAGATTTGGGACTCCCAATCATGGCGAGTCTCATCTCTTAACCAAAAAATCATTTTAGGGTTCTTAGTATCTCAATTTGCATATGTGTGTTAGCTTAGCATAAGCATATGTTATTAGGCCTCTAGATTTCAAATTTTCATAAGAATTATCGAAGCTTAACCTTTCTATCAAAACAAAGAATTTAACCTTTGATAAAAAAAATAAAAAATAAAATAATCAGTTTCCAATCTTTTTGCTAGACACTTGATTTAGGGGTGATGAAATTTAAAAACCTTGGGTCCGATAGAAGAAGTTTCGATCCGTGGAGCCTTAGACGGATCAATCATTTAGAACATGACGTTTGGCATCACCCCGATTCGTCTATCGAGGCTTACACTTCTCAAGATCGTGCCAAGTGACGCGATGATAGAAAGCCTCGACAAAAAACTAGGGTTTTTATTCTTTTGAAAAGGAGAGCACAAGGCTGGCAGCTCCATGAGGACAAAAGGAAAAGGACTTTTAGGGGCGACTCGAACGCACAAGAGAGGAGGGGAAAAAGAGAAAAAAAGTAAAATAAAATTTGGGTGCTCTGTTTCTTTTTTCCTTCGCTTCTTCATCATGTCCATCGTGACACCTCCATCATTTTTAGACTTTCACGATGGAGAGAAACTCCAAGAAGAGATCTTTTATTTTCCTTTCCAGAGAGACACTATTTTCTTCTCCATTCCTCTTACATCGACCTCACGCTCGACCGTGCTCCTGCGTCCATCGCCACCGACCGGCCGCCTCCACCGTCGCCGTCCGTCGACTTCCGGCCGGCGTCCTCATCCTCACGATCTCCTCTCTCCCAGTAAGTTTCTTTTTGGATCGAACCCTTTTCCCCGAGGATCTCAGCTCGGGGACATCGCGACGTGGTCGGCCATAGCTCCACTCATCTCGAGCTCGCCCTCTAGCTATCGTCTCCAAGCCGAGTAGGGATTTCCATGGCTGAAACTCATTCCCACGGAACCTTTTTGCTCTGGTCCAACTGAGTCGATTCGTCTGATGTTGAGCAGTTCCCGGTGTTTGCTCGGGTCTAGGTCTGGTTCGAGTCCTAAGAAATGGCCAGCGTCTTCCCGTAGCTCTGTGCTCACCTTGTGTTTGATGAAAATCCCGAGCCAAGTTCGCATGTGCTTGTAGATGGTTTTTTTTTTCGAGTATAAACAAATCTGGGTTACGCGTAAGAAAGATCCCATCGTTTTTCGAGTTTGATTTCAGTCGAATTTCTTTGTTGCCAAAACTAAATCTAAAGCCGCGTCCTTATTGTTCTTTGTTATTGCTTTGTTCTGGCGCCTTTGTTGCCAAAACTAAATCTAAACCCACGTCCTTAATGTTCTTTGTTATCGCTTTGTTTTGGCATGTTCTTGTGACTGTCGATGGTTAGTGAATCATGTTCTGGAGTTCTGTGGTGGTCATTGATAAGTTGCATCATTTATAGTAAACTCTTGTTTAGCTTCGTTTGTTTTGAGATTGTCCTGTGGGAAGTGAAAGTTTCTCTGTTGCTGTGGTCGCTGGGAAAAGACGACAGGAGCAAGAAAGGGCTATAAAGGGAAATGGAAAAAGAGAAATAAAATAAGTCATTCCAATACTTGGATGTTTACTTATAACAGTGTCTTGCAATATATATATATATATATATATATATATATATATTTATTTATTGCTATCCTAGAGTAGGTTAGGATTAGTTTAGACTTTGATCAAAATGAACCCTACAAAAATATATGCATGATCATTTAGCAACTTTTGATGCCTTTGGGACTATAATTGGCAATCAAGAACATGTGACCACTTAAGTAATAGCATTCCAAGTTAGAGATATCAAAAGGATGCTGATATACATAAGTGTAATCAAGTTCCGATCCTAGAATCTCTAGTTGCATAAGAATCGTGACGATACTACCACATCTCGATTGGTTTCTAGCTGACCTCAATAGCTAATGGGGACTCCTAGAAATATTTAGGTTGGTAAGAATTAAAAATGAAATCCAATGTTGTGCGAGGTATGGGCTTGGGAGGGACCATGCTTAATCAAAGGTGTGGAATAACCACAAAAATCTCCACCTTGCACATCAAGCTTAGGTCAAATCATAACAACCCTCTCCGAGTGATTTTAGGTCTAGACTTGTCGGTAAGGCGAGTTCGATGTTACTCAACGAACCCGAGCGCGTGAACAACCCGCCATAGTCATGCAAATGCGACATTCCTAGATAATGTTGCCGACCTCATTTATTTTATATGCGCATGCGGAACATATTATAAAACCCGTGACAAGACTTACGGAATAGGAAAACAGGAAACCAACTCATTCACAAACAAACACACTTTCATAGATAATCACACCAGAGTTTATATACACCAAAAAGGGTCAGCTTACAAAAAGATCAGTTCACCAAAAAAAAGGAACAGTCCTATGACCACTAGTTGTACTCATTCGCCGATCCCACTTCTGACTGATAAACCTCTGGAGACGATGGGTCCTCCACCCTACCATCGGGAGGGTCAGCTACATCCTAACCTAGAATGGCCTTCAACACAGCAGGTGGAATGTCAAAACCACTAAGAGGACCAACCCTGAAACCATTGGCTCCAAAGCGAAACCACGCTCTATATCAATGAAGCACCCTGACAAACATGGCCTCCTCGATCCAGACCGTGGTCTTGACAAGCTCATAGATCCAATGACTTCTAGGATCGTGAAAATTCTACACCTGATCGGTGATCTGCACGGGAATACCATATCACTCCGGGGGTATCGCCATCTACGGTCCTGAAATTTTTGGCCCACAATGGGATGAGACATTGTCTCAGCAAGTTCACTCCCTAAACCCCTATTAGAAAGAAAATACACCCAAGGGTAGCCTAGCCACACTACACAGAAGACTTACCTCGTCTTATTTTCTTCCTGCAGGTTAGTACAGTTCATATCATTCAATCACAGGTAGTAATAAGAACTTAAACAATTGGAACACAATCACTTTCACATAATCAACAATCATAGGGGTCTTATAAGACCAAATCGTTATGCCACGTCCCATACCGTGCCACACAATTCTGTCCTATAATTCGGCACGTCGCCAACACTCAGCATGCGTTCCAATTTTTGTCCTTGCCACACAAGAACATAACCTACTTGCGGTTCAGCTATCTACTGGCATTTAGCCAGGCATCGTCTCCCCACCTTAGAGCACGGCTTCGTCATTACGTCGACGGCATTCACGAATGAGCATGGGCCCAGAATCTACTACGACCCACATCTGTTGTATGGGGCATTCCATATAGGGGCAAGTCCGGCTCAATAGCTCAGGACAATTTCCTCTTAATTAACACACAATAAATTCATACTCGGCCCAGGACACTGTGCATTCACTTAATACTTCCATTTAAAATAGTGATCCCGGTCTCTTTTCTTCATATTAAAAATGTTCAAGAAATTATTCACGTGTTTGGGGGCACATTAATTTCGAATCAGAAAACTAATATATCACTTTTTCAAACCCCACCATTTAATATAATCCTTAAAATCCAATTTTGGTATCAAAACCGGACCCTTGGGATTTTTTGAATAAAGTCCATATTTTTCACAATCAACACTCAATTCGCAATATCCACTCATCAAATTCATAATCTGAATACATAGTAGCGATCCGTGCAAAATTCTGACAATTTAAGATCTCGAATAATTTTCGGAAATAATAAATAATTAAATTTATTTAGAAAATTAATTAAATAATAATATTTTAATAATTTTATATAATATAAAATATTATTAAATAATTAAATAATTTCGAAATACTTATTTAATAAAAAAATCAATCAAGGTCAAATCAAGATTATACTAATCTAAACATCCACTTAGCCTTAAGTAAACATACATTAAACTAATCACACCCCTTAATCTAATCCACACTTAACTAAACTAATCTAATCACCTAAACTTACTTAGCTTAAACTAAGCACACCTAAAGTATCATTAACCCTCTAATCAAGGTTTAGAGGCTAAACTCACCGGAATTGCTTTCCGATAAGTCCCCGACGAAGCTAACGGCGAGGCGGTTGATAAACCTCCACGGGGTAACACCAAGAGAGGACCGGAAGGCACCTAAAATGGGCCTTGAAGATCCGGAACTTGCTAGAACTTCCAGCTACTGATCTTGACCGAAGGAGGGCTGCTTGGTGGTTGGTTGGGCGGAGGAGGATCGGCGGGTGGCGGTAGAGGCTTGCACAGGCCTCTGGCGAGCCGGATGGTGGCTCACGGCAGCTTGGTGACGGAAAGCAGCTGCTGGCAACATTGGACGACAGTGCTGGAGGGTCGCGGTCACACGAGTAGCGGAGGAGTAGCGGGGACGCACGGGGGAGCAGCTCGCGCGAGGGAGCGCGCTACAGAGAGCGACAGCGACTTTAGCTACTCGGGATGGGACGGCGGTGGTGCGGCTTCGACGGTGTCTAGGGGACTCCGGAGGACGGCGAGACGGCACGGGACCGGCAGCTAGGCGCGAGGATGGCGCGCAACGGTGACGAACTCCGGCAGGCGTGTGAGTGGCCGGTCGAGCGAGAGAAGGTGCGGTCGGTCGCTGGTTTCCGTTCAGCTTTTTTCCCCCAAGTCCCAAGGAAAAGCCTTGAATCAAGGAAGAAGATGAAGTTGATGTGAGGGCCCCTTTTTGAGAGCTAATGGACACCCTACACTTGTCAAAATCCCCTCCAACTTGGCCTCACCATGACCTCACATGACATCACCATCCACTCACTTCAAATCTTCCTGGACAATCTTCCAATAGGTCCAAAATGCCTCTTGTCCCATGGCATACGAATTTTGAACTTTGTACATCAAATTCTTTCAATTTCATTCCATCCCCTTCCAATTGAGCCAAATTGAAGTCTATAAATTTATCTAATGTCACCACACTTCAATTCATATTTTTCCTTGACCATAGAACCATCTTGGATCCCAAAAGTACGACAAAAAACGGGCCTACCAATTTTCCCAAACCAAATTAACCATACTTTGATTTTTTGCCGAAAAACTCGGTTTGTATGAAAAATCTTCTAAAGATGAGTCAACGTTCCTAAAATGATTTGTGACACAACAGGACTTCCAATTTCTGAATTTGGGTTTAAATTTCACGGTTAATTTCACTCTGGCGCGATACTAGCATGTCCTAATCTACCAAGTAGCTTTTAGAGATTTTCGTGCATTTGACCTGTGGTTGATCATTTTCAAGCCACAATGTACATCTTCGACACATTGGCGACTCTCAGTTGTCGAGAGAATCTCAAGGTTTCAAATACGAACACAAGATACCCAAACGACAGAAAAATTGATCCAGTGCCGATCGACAAGAATTGTGCAATCGGGTGGAATCACCCACACTTGATCACATGCCTTTATCGATTCGACCTATCTCCGTCTCTAATCGATTTTAACTGTGCCGTAATGACCCTTACAGATTAGCTCGGTCGAAAAGTCGTTTCCTGATCAAATTCTCGAGTCTAATGCGTTAGAATCCCTTAACGGCTTCACCTGATATACTAGTTTTCTCGTGAGTGATTAACTCAGGGAAAAGAACTATATGCGCGAAGATGAAATGCCCGTCTCAATCTATTGAAAACAGAATTGGAAAATCAGGATGTCACATTTGATACTAGTATTGGGTGCTTTTTAGTTTTTTCAGTTCTAAAACTAGCTAAAAGAATGATGTTTCTCTCACACTTACAAACTAACTATCAGTCATTTCTATAATTTATATAGGATAACCTCAATAGTTCCCATCTTTGATAATACTTATGCTGTCATCACTTGATGGACTTTTGAACTTTCTTCACGTCCCCACCTCGCCCACATCAATCTCACCCAAACCCAACCTCTGTGTAGACTGCACAACAGCCTCCCCACCTGACACGTAAAGACTTCCATTCTAAATATTTAGATGTGACCTTGTAAGTTAAAGTCATATTCTCTTTGAACTCCTTACGTGTCATTTCTTCTTATCTTTGTGATTACCATGTGATAATACACGTGATGTCGCATTTTTTTTTTCATACTTTCGAATGGCATGTGGAGATAGAGAGAGATTACTAGTTTCCTCAATTTTCGATCATTTTTTTCTTCTCCTTCTCTAACATCACCACTACTCTCAAACCCTTTCAACATGTACATACCTTTGGAAAGACAAGAAAGATCTAATTTTGGGTTTTTTTATTTCTTTTTTTACGTGGATAATTTGACTATTTGTACAGTTTGTTGATGCTAGAGAATTATTGGCTCTGACTTCCCCTCTAATTACAGCGATGTAGACATTGATGACCTAAGTAAAATATCTATTGGAGTTATCTCACATCAAATGTGAAAGGGGCTAGTAGTCAATTTATAGTTGTGAAAGAAAATCTCAACCTTTAAGTTTGAGTGAGAGAAATTTAAGACTACCTAACATTGGTACCATAGCCCAAATTACTAATAAGTATGGACCAAATAATCACTTTGCCTAGATATAGGTTGTTTCTACTTCAAGCGAGGGTCTGATGTGTGAGAGAGAAATCATTAGAGTTATCTCACATCAATTTTGGAATGCACTAATAGTTAGTTCATAAGTGTGAGAGAAAGTCCCAACTTTTGAATTAGCTTTTAGAGTGAGAAAGTGTCAAGACCATTCGACAAAATCAAAATTAGGTGGTGAGCTTGGGTTAAGATTTGTGTAAAGGTGATTGGTCGTCTTAGAGGTCTAAAATCAACGTCATCATTAAAGCCGGAAAATACCTCGTAAAAACAATTGTTTTAAAGGCTTGAGGTTCTTCGTCTAAAGGATATTGCGTTCTATAGGCTTTTGTTGACTGAACTTCCTCTTGACCTCTCGTTAGGACAATCCAATGTGTATTTTACCCGTTTGCAAGACATTGTTCCAAAAGGTAATCCAAAGTATGCTATAAAACATGGTCCATGTGGTAATGGCACATGCAGAATATCTATTCACAAAGATTCCAACCTGGAAACTATTTAATCATCGAGTTGGTCGCAAACCAAATAATTCAAGATTCCAATTTGGAAAGTATTCAAGTAACAAGCCATCTATTTGGTATGCCAAATTTAATTCACTTGCTACTCATCTATGTTATGATTATAACAAATTTCTATGACTTAGTCAAATTGAGCATATATTGGGAGGTGCCACTAATTGTAAAACAACAGCATGTGTGCCCTTAACGTATAGCAAACATAAGATAAAGATGAATTTATTTGGAGGCACTTTTTTTGTTAAAAAATTAAATATTTCATTAAGGTAAGGAAAAATAGTAGGGCTTGATAAATGGGCTTTAGTACATAAAACCTCCCAAAGGGTTTGGGGAGGAGACAATTTAGAGGTAAAGTGTTTCTCTTATAGGTTTTGACAACCCAATCTGCTACTCAGTTGGCCTCTAAAACGATGGGCTACCTAGATATTTAAGAAGGAAAGTAACAAATCCTTGTATTTCATGATAAGAGTCTGAGCTTCGTGAGTGAATTGATCTAGACTCCTTAAAGCATTGACCAAGTCTAAGTTGTCAAACTCAAAGTAAAAATGCTTTGTTGATATCTAAATTTGGGATATTCTTGATTTGCATATTAGGAACATTTTCATAATAAATTATCCACATAAATCGCACTCAAGTTGGTCCAGTTATGAATTACAATTGGCCCAAATGTGTTTCACTTCTCAAGGACAATATTTTATAGCCCATTCACGCATGAATTCAAGGGAATATACTCCTGGCCATGAATTCAATAACGCCGGTGACCTTCTGCACCAGTTGTTCGAGCGAATTCACAAAGGATTCGTGCTCTGGCGACACGTTCTATATCCTCTCACAAAACTCCACCACCGTACCCAATAATTTTCTAATGGCGGTACATTAACCTTGACACTATCAGCTTCCTGTCATGCCTGCACCTCACTTGTTAAGTAAGATGAAAACCTATTTCAAGATGAGATTGAGGTAGGCACTTTGGGTTATTTAATTATAGTATATAGTTGAATTGCATGTTTATTAGAGATAAACTTTAGGTTATTTTAATCTTATTGCATCTATCAAGGCATATTAGGCCTCTGACGCTTTGGGCACTAAAGGTCAAACCTTAATATTGTCTCGCATGACTTGTTACAATTGATTTGAAATAACAAGTTATCAATGAAAATTGGGACTTTAAACATCATGTCTGTTTCATTGCATCTGAATATTATCAATTGTCATTGCACGTCACTTACAATATTTAGGCGTGCATGATTAGTCTCATAATTGTTGGGCTAACAATACAACTTGGGGGTCGAATAGGTTGTGTAATAATATAATAATACTTTCGCAATATATCACATAATCACCACTCAAGATAATGATAGATGTAAGAAAGCGTGTGTGTGATGCTAATAAGTAATTAGATTGAGATACAAAAATCAACAGAGAGTGGTTTAGCCATATACACAAGCCTACGTCCAATCTCAAACTAAAAGCCTAAAAAGTGGCTATATTTTACTAGTAATCACTAGAGCAACTTACAACTAGCTAGTAGTGTATCTTTCACTCAATAGATCACACCATCAAGACACATGCACTACACTTATACTTGTACACTTGACTATCAACTTAATGCTGAACCGATACAGAAAAAGACATTGAACAAGATCAAAGAAAATTTCTAACTTAGTTCGTACATGCTATATTCAGTATTTTTCTTGTGTCAGCGTTGCTACTCCTTATACACTAGAGTTTTCAGATTATTTGTTGGAGACGTTCAAGGATGCCCAGCTAGTTGTTTAATAGTCATTGGAGATTTTGACAACATCGGAACTATTCCTGTAGTAATTTCCTCTGACTTTCGTAGGTTTTCTAAAATAGAGTATGATGCACTATCCTAGGTAGAAAAACAGCCCCATACTCCCAAAAATCTCCAACTTTAGGTTCAGCGCCATTATACTCAAAACATTTTTTTGTCTAATTAGAAAACCCCCAACTTTTACTTTTGTCCCAAATCTGCCACCGTTAACTTTTTGTCCAAAATGGTTGTTATTGAACCTGCGTAGCATTTTGACATTATTAATGAAATTTACCTCAACAAGCTGACATGGAAAAATCTTCTACAAAACAACGCCTTCTTGGATGAGCAAATAGGGTTCGACTTTTCAATTGCTCTCACTCTTAATATCATCTCGTCTCCCTTCCATCTCGCTTAGATCTTCCATAGCGTTCACTCCTCCATCTCTCGCACTCAGAGTCCTCTACCTCTTATGCTCCTAGGCTCAATATGCTCAAGCATCTTGCGCTTGAAGGTTAGGTCTGATTATGTCTAATTACCTTTTTTTTTTTTATTAATTTCTTAATTTTCATGAATTAATTTTTTCATTAATTTACTCGTAGTTTGCTCATTGGAAATAGAAGTATCACTACGTTGAATCAAAGCAATGGTGAGCATGTGCAATTTTTAACCCTGTGTTCGGGTTTTCAGTTTATTATTGTGTTTTTTAACAAAATGAAATAGATGGTGATGATACTTCATAGGAATGGAGTGATGAGGAACTAAGAATATTACACGAAGACACAGATTTTTTTATACCGAAGCTCTAAGTGGCCCTGACGATGATAATTTTGAAGAAACTAGTGTCATAACTAGGTGAATGGTTAATAGGTATGACACTATGTGTGACCATGACAAGAAAATGTTTAATCTAGCCATGAGATTTGAATCTCATAAATAGGTCAAAAAGTCTGTGAACAAAAATATGTTTAATTAATGGATAAGAAAACTTTTATCATATATAGACTTGGAGATCCATATAATTGAAATCGAAGCCTAACCAATAAGCAAGGCATGACTTGCTCATGAGTACAT
The DNA here is from genome assembly GCA_014182365.1 of Eucalyptus tenuipes. NCBI lineage: Eukaryota > Viridiplantae > Streptophyta > Magnoliopsida > Myrtales > Myrtaceae > Eucalyptus > Eucalyptus tenuipes. The sequence continues at coordinate 2,960,230 of CM024545.1, forward strand.
GCCTAAGATTAATGATAGGCTCACTAACTCAGCTGCAGATGTCACGCCCCGACTCGCTTTGGGCTCGTGACAACTCGCGCCATCGCTTTTTACTTAGCTCATTTGCTTGCAACGTCCTAGGACGTGTCGTCAATCCATTCATTTTATCTTTTGATTTTACACAAGTAGAAGCAAAATAAACATCTCCCAACCATTAACAAACAATAAGGATAGTATAAGGCATACATCATAACACACTTATATATATGCTTCTACCATTAAACATAATCTTTCCTTACATCAAAAGCTTACCCATTTACATGTCCGCGTAGCAGATTCCTTTATACTTGTCCAAGTCTTGGGGTTGGGGTTAACCTAGCACCTCTATTCTATGAGGGTGATCTTACAAAGTGGTATCCCCTACGCGTCTAGTAAATGTCCATCTCAGAGTACTTTGTCTCGGGCTCGAATAGTCATGATTAGGGCCTGAAAAAGTTAAACAACAAGGAGTGAGATAAACTCAACGAGTGAACTCCCTAAACCTCACGTTGGGAAGCCATTCACCTTGGAAACGCCTTAAACATGTAGGTTATTTATCAATGGCAGATCAATAACAAAGCATCTCATGCATTGCCCTAACTATAAACAGGAATGATCATCTTACCTTCTTAAGCCATCATAACAAAGCACGTAAGTAATTTTTATAACACTTTCCATTTTCACGAGTCAAACATAAGAACATGCAACATATTATAATCATGCACCAATGTCATACAATAATTCAGAACTGTTCATATATTGATCTTAGGTCACACGTGTGCTAACTATAGTATCACTTCTCAAAATATGCATTCATGCACTCATGCACTTTACACATGTGGCGTCTCGAGAATCAAATGACATTCCATATTACCATGCAACCCTCGAGACCATGCTTTTAGATTATTACGGCTATTTAGGGCCCAAGATCAATCTAAAGGTTCACAATCATCTGGCATAACCGGGCATCATCTCGCCCCATCGAGCATAGCATCGTCCCACGTAAACGCATCAAAACGGCATTCCTATAAGGAGTTTTATTTCGAAATCCATCCGCGAATAGCATTCCATTCACTTGGGGGCATCTGAACTAAATCGGACATCGTCCAGCGTAAAATGCATTAGGATGAGTTCACACCTCGCGTAAAATGCATCAAGGTCTTTATATGATCACATGAACACCTCATCACTCACACTCATTGTTATTTTTCTCATTTGCCAAGTATGAATGTCTCAATGTCATGCTAAACAGAGTGTGTCTCATAACCTATTGGAAGTACATCAATAAAATATGCCGAGCACCAAACGAGAGTATGTGGTTTGACATATTAGGTTGAGCACCGACCTTAGTCCAATTCAGATCGGAAACGATACGCTTCAATATTACATCGAGACCAAGAAAGGACTGATTCGTCGTAACTTGATAAGTGACCTAGTACCAGACTTAGCTCGGGAACGATACGTCTTAGTATCACACCGAGACTAAGAAAGGACTGGCCTGTCGTGACATGATCACCGATCTAGTACTGGACTTCATTCGGGAACGATATGTCTCAATATTGCCGATCCCAAGAGAGAGAGAGACTTGACCCAACGTGCTACCTTGCATGTTTAAGAACCATCGTATATCTCGTCTCAAAGGCTCGGGGTATTCTCACGCGTCAACCGTATACAATGAAAATAATATGTGTGTATAAGTGTAACAACTATTTCCAATGAATGCATATAATACATTGCCATCATAATCTATCCAATAACTCATCTTTTAATTTATATAACAAATCACAATACCATAACGTATTTTAATAAATTGCCTAATCACGACGTTAGTTCTTAAAACACATATCACAACATAATAAAATATCGCCCTATTATGATGTATTATAAGAACATATCACACTTCACTTGTTATCACAAAATAATTAATCATCTCATTTTAACATATCATCAGCTTATTATAATCCACATCTCATATCGTAATAATTTATCACATAATGATAACTTATCGAACCAAGACGTGATAACATATTGGTAAAAGTCGATAACTTATAGCCCTAACATGATAACCTATCGTCCAAAACTCGATAACTTATCGTCCAAACCTCAATAATCTATCGCCCAAACCTTGATAACGTATTATTCAAAACTCGATAACCTATCAAGATAATTTATCGAAATTCAATGATCACTTATTACATAAAACTCACTTATCACATCATTAGAGCAACATCTAACCTTAATCTCACCCTAAACTACTTCCAAAATGCAACAACCCTAATCAAGAGCTAGAAAGCCACTTACAATCAAGTCCAAGCTTTAAAAAACGTCAGAGGAGGAGTGACAAGACTAGACAGCGGCTGTGGGCTACTAGTCATGCCTCCACAACTCACATGAGTGGGCTAGATGGCGTCCTAGGCAGCAGCACGGCGGCGGCTCGACGGTCAACGGCCTCCCCTAGGCCGACGGTGTCTAAACTGCCCAGAGAGAGAGAGAGAGAGAGAGAGAGAGAGAGAGAGAGAGAGAGAGAGAGAGAGGGCTACTGTGAGGGATTGAACATCAACTTCCTCAACTTCAAAGCTTTGACTTGGCGATGGAAATGACTGTGCGAAGGAGTTTTAAGGGTGGCGGTTGTGATGATCGGTTTTCGGTGAGTCTAGAGAGGAAAATAAGAGAGAAATTGGTATGAAATGAGGAAATGGGAGGGAAACGTCCAAGTGGTAGGGGAGAGAGAGAGAGAGAGAGAGAGAGAGAGAGCGAAATCTTGCCATTAATGCCCATCCCATCCAATCTCTTAGAGCATTTCTTAACCAATCAAAAGAAAGCTTATTGAAGAAGAAAAATCCAAGCCATTAATAAAGAGATATGGAACTGAGTGAATAGGTTTAAGGCAGGCTTGTATGAATAATGCCATTCCTCTTCTTCAACCACACATGGGCGCCCAACCTTGGTCAATTCCACCTTTGCCCTTTTATCATTAGTTGATTAAGAGGGCAATTTGGTCATTTTACCAAGATTGCGCATTATTCACATATTTGAGTGCAATAAATGCTAAGATCTTGCAATGATGGCTTGATAGGATTGGAGGGTCCATAGCACTTCCTTGGGCCATCCACTCCTTGGACGTGTGGCCCTCTCCCTCCAATGTGAAGAACAGTTCGAGTAATTTTCGAAATAAATGTCGTTACCTTATAAAATGAATTTGAAAAATTATAAAAATTTAATATGTTGTGGAGAAGACTTTGAATCACATTTTTCATGAGAAATCTAAGCTTAATTCATTTTTTATTAAGAGAAGAAAATCACCAAATACAACCCAAAATCTCATCAGTTGAATAGTCTCAACAACCGCAGAAGAAAACTCTTTTTGACATCAAAATCTTCATAAAACACTTACAAATTCTAGTAGATATGGATGTCCTCTACAACTTTTGGAAGGATGCATGTTCATATGCCAAGGGGAAAAATTTATAAAAATTGAGAAGGCAAATAGATCATCGTTTTTACTACTCGGCGTTTTCACACAATAAAAGAGTAGGCTTTCATGCCAACCATTTTACCTCAGCAAAATTTGAAATTAAAGTATGTTGTAGATCAAGATGTTTTGAACAACTTTCATGAGGAAGTTTTGCGAGATTCAAACACAAAAAAACCTTATAAAATTGGAAAATAGTGAAGGTCCAGCAGTACGCACGCTATTCACGCACATAAGGCTTGGATTTGAGCTTAACTCATTCTATTTGGACCTTAACAAGCTTAATGGGCCTTTAATTGAGCGTGAGACCCATTGGGCCTATCTCGGGCATGTAGCTCTTAGGCTTCCAATTTCTAACCCAATTTCACTTATTCAAGAATTCAGGGCTTACTAATAATTAAAGAATTCGATGAAGCAATGGCCAATGGTGGTCACTTAATCCTTTAAAGTCCGATATCCTTAACCGGACTAGAATTTGTGGTTGAAATCTATCAAATGCAACTTTATCAAAATTAAAACTATCGGGCGGCCTTTAGGGATTCGTGAGTTTGACCTGTGACATCCTGATTTTCCTATTTCTGTTTTTAATAAATTGAGACGGGCATTTCATCTTCACAATTCTTTTTCTTGGGTTGGCCACTCATGTGAAACTAGTCTATCAGGTGAAGCCGGTAAGAGATTCTAATGCATCAGACTCGAGAATTTGACCAGGAAACGACCTTTCAACCGAGCTAATCTGCAAGGGTCATTATGGCACAGTTAAAAATTGATTAGAGATCGAAGATAGGTCGACTCGACAGAGGCATGTGATCAAGTGTAGGTGATTCCACCAGATTGCACTATTCTTGTCGGTCGGCACTGGACCGGCTTTTCTGTCGATTAGGTCCCCAGTGTCCGTATTTGAAACCTTGAGATTACCCAATAACCGAGAGTCGCCAATGTGTCAAAGATGTACATTGTGGCCTGAAAATAATCAACCACAGGTCAAATGCATGAAATTTTCTAAAAGCTAACCGGTAGGTTAAGACGCGCTAATATCGTGCTAGAGTGAAATTAACCATGAAATTGAAAGCGAATTCAAAAATTGGGAGTCATGTTGTGTCATAAATATTATTAGGAGCATTGGATTAATTTATGGACTTTAATTGGACTCAATTGGAAGAGAATTGATTGGAATTGAAGAATTTAAGGTACAAGATTTTATGCCCCGGCGGAAAATGAAATTGAACCTATTAGGATAAGGTTGTGGGAGATTGAGATAGTGGAGTATGACATTACCAAGTGATGTCATGGTGTGGGGCAAGAGTGGCTAGGATGTTGACAAGTGGAGGGTGGGGATTGGATCTCCAAAAAGGCACCTATCAACATCATCTTCAAGCTTGGGAAGAGAGAGGAGAGAGAGAACCGGTTCAGCCCGGCCCCGATCGGCAGCCCCTCCGTCCGCCCGGCGGTCGCTCGTCCGCTCGTCGCCGCGCCGTCGGGCGCCCGCCCTGCGCGCGCCTCGCCGGCCGACTCACCGTTCCGCCGCAGCCCGAGCGACCTCGAATTTCCAGCACCTCCCCCGGCAGCTGCCGCCGTCACGGGGTTGCCGGAGACCCGCCGGAGCTGCCGCGACACCCGCACGAGCTGCTGCCACCCCTCACCGCCGATTTCGTACCCAAACCGCCGCCGAAGCTCCTCCGACGGCCTTGGACGGTGAGCCGTGAACCAGCCTAGATCTAGAACTTCAAGGCCCGCTTTGGGTGTCTTCCGGTCCCCCTTTGGTGTCGCCCGAGGAGATTTTCGACGGCCTCGCGTCGTCCTCTTCACTGGGGACTCGTCGAAAAGTGATTTCGGTGAGTCTAACTCACTAAATCTTGATTAGAGGGTTAATGATGCGCTAAGTGTGCTTAGTCTAAGTTAAGTAAGCTTAGGTGGTTAGATTAGTTTATTTAGTTGAGGATTAGATTAAGGTGTTTAATTAAGTTAAAGTGTGTTTAGTTTAAAGCTAAGTAGGTTTATTTTAATATAAGCCTTGATGTGACTTAAAGGATTTTATTTTTATTTAAATAAATGTTTCGAAATTCTGGAATTTTTAATAATATATTATATTCCGAAAATTATTAAAATATTAAAAAATTATTTATGACCTCGATTGCTTAGAATTTCGTGCTGATCGTTCTTTGTGCATTTAGAATTTGAATTTGATAAATGGATGTGGCAAATCGAGTGTTGATTGTGATAAATAAGGATTTTATTCATAAAAACCCAAGTGTCGGATTTTGATGCAAAAATTGGATTTTAAGTATTATATTAAATAGTGGGGTTTGAAAAAGTGAGATATTGGTTTTCGGATCAAAATTAACGTGTCCCCACACACGTGGTTAATTTCTGGAATATTTTTAATATGAACAAAAATGGTCGGGATCACTATTTTAATTGGAAGCATTAAATGAAATGCAAAGTGTCCCGGGGCCAATTGTGAAATTGTCGTGTGATAATTAAGAGGAAATCGTCCTAGGCTGTTAAGTCGGACTTGCCCCTATATGGGATGCCCTTTCTTTGGTTGCGGGTCGCAGTAGATTCTGGGCCCATGCTCCTCCGGGAACGCTGTCAACATAGTGACGAAGCCGCGCTCCAAGGGGGGAGGCGATGCCTCGCATTAATGTCAGTAGATAGCTGAACTGCGAGTAGGCTATGCCCTTGTGTGGCAGTGAATAATAATTGGAATGCATCTGAGTGCGATGGTGGTTTATATGAAAGTGATGGCGTCCCAGTTGTTTGAATTCTTATTACTACCGAGATTGTGTGATACAAATTGTGCTAACTTGCAGGAAGGAATTAAGACGAGGTAAGTCTTCTGTGTGATGTGGCTAGGCCACCCGAGGTGTATTTTCTTTCTAATAGGGGTTTAGGGGGTTGAACTTGCTGAGACAATGTCTCACCCCGTTGTGGGCCAAAATTTTAGGACGGTAGATGGCAGAACCCCCGGAGCGTTATGGTCTTCCCGTGCATAATACGAAGCAGAAGTTCAATTGTCCCGATCCCGATGGCCATTGGATCTATGAGCTTGTTAGGACCACGGTCTGGGTCCAGGAGGGCTCGACTGTTAGGGTGTCTCATAGATATAGGACTTGGTTCCATTTTGGGCCCAATGGTTTCAGGATTGGTCCCCTTAGTAGTTTTGATATTCCATCTGCTGTAATGGAAGCCATCTTAGGAGAAGGAGTAGATGACCCTCCTGATGGTAGAGTGGAGGACCCATCGTCTCCAGGAGGTTGTTCGCCCGAAGTGGGATCGAAGATCGAGTTCGACTAGTAGTCTTAGGACAGTTCCTTCTTTTTGGTGGACTGATCCCTTTTTGTAAGCTGACCCTTTTTGGCATGTATGTAAACTCTGGAATGTTATTTACGTAACATTTGTTATGAATGTATTGATTTCCTGCTTTCCTATCCCATGAGTTTTTGTCAGAGGTTTTATAACACGTTCCGCATGCGCATAATAATTTAATTGGGTCGGCGACACTACCTGGGAATGTCGCATTTGTATGACCATGGCGGGTTGTTCACGTGTCTCAGGGTTCGGGGCATGACATCCCCGTTTAAGTGGTATCAAAGCATGGTCTGTGTGATGGAGTGATAAGGAGTGAAGGGGTCATGGGATAGTTGGTAGGAAAGGCTTTTGATATGCTGATGCATGTGGTTGATAGCTGGTTGTTAACTTGTTGGTGAGGTCATTTAGATTCTAATGTGGTATTGAAATTTGCAAACAGGTATCTATATTAAGCTTGTAGCATGAGTGACCTAGTGCCGAGAGTTGCTAGGAAGAAAGCAGCAGGCCATGTGTTTCGGGGTGGGCCGCCGTTGAGAGTCGGTGCCCGTCGTGTCCTTGGGAGAGCGCAGCCGAGGCCGGTGCGAGTGGTGCAACATCGCCTCCGATCGATCTTTGGGGTAGAAGCCCCCGAGGATCCAAGGTTTTTGGGATTATGAGGATGCTTGAGCTGATGGGTGACGGGAATGGATCAGCAGGCTGCCGCCCGCCCGCCGTTACCGCCGCCGCCATCAACAATGCCGTCGCCCCTGCCGCACCGGTCGTTGAACCCGAGGTAGCACATGGTGAAGTTCCACCTAGGAACATGGCCGCCAGGGGGCCTATGCATAAGCCTGGCGGAGCAGTTCCTAAAGTTGAATCCGACGTTCACGGGAGCGGGAGATCCCGAAGCTGCAGCACTATGGGTTCAGGAGTTGGAGAATGCCTTTGATCTGCTGATGTGCACCGAGATAGAGAAGGTTGTTCTGGCAGCCAATCAGTTGAAAGGGATTGCAGGTACTTGGTGGAAGACTACAAAAGGGATAGTGTTCCCTAGAGACGTAGTTTCAGAGTGGAACGCCTTTCTCGAGGTCTTTAATGAGAAGTACTTTTCTGAGTGTGTTAGAGAGGTGAAGATGGTGGAGTTTCAGCACCCTCGCTAAGGTACAATGACGGTTGATCAGTATGAAGTGAAGTTCGCTGAACTGTCGCAATATGCCCTTGATCTAGTCTAAAGACCATTAGACCGAGCTCGAAGGTTTAGAGATGGGCTCCGACCCAAAGTGAAGAGCTTGGTGGTGCCACTAGATCTGAGGGGGTACAATGCCATTTACAGGCGGGCCCAGCTGATTGAGAAGAACCAAAATGAGAGAGCCGCCACATCTGGGTCGCGGTTTAGTTCGAACAGGGAAGGTAATCGGTTTGGGAAGAGGCCGATGTCTGGAGGAAGGTAATCGGTTTGCCAAGCATGTTGCCAAGTGTTTGACATGTCAGCAGGTCAAGGCTTAGCATTGTAAGCCGAGAGAACTTCTGCAACCTCTCGAGATTCCCGAGTGGAAATGGGAACACATCACGATAAACTTTGTGACGGGTTTACCAAGGAGTCAGAGAGGGAATGATTCGATTTGGGTAGTGGTCGACAAACCGACAAAGTAGGCTCACTTCATTGCGGTGCGAAAAGACTTGAGTTTGGATAGACATGCAGATCTCGTATGTGCGCTAGATAGTTCGTATGCATGGAGTGCCGGTTACGAGTACTTGCATGAGACCCGAGATTCACCCCCGCCTTTTGGAAGAGCTTGCAGAGCGCCTTAGGTACCAAGTTGCAGTACAATACGGCCTATCATCCTCAGACGGATGGCCAGTCTGAGAGGACTATTCAAACCCTCGAAGACATGCTGCGGGCTTGTGTTTTGGACTTCAAAGGAAGTTGGGAGGAACAGTTTCATCTGGTTGAGTTTGCCTACAACAACAGTTACCAGCAGAGTATTCAAATGGCTCCTTGAAGCATTGTATGGTAGAGCGTGCAGAACGCCAGTGTGTTGGGATGAAGTCGAGGAAAGAAAGATCACAGGCCTAAAGTTAGTTCAGCAATCAGTGGAGGCAGTTGCAGTTATTAGAAACAGATTAAAGACCGCTCAGAGCCGTTAGAAGAGTTATGCAGATAAGCGTCGAAGGCCATTGGAGTTCCAAGTTGGTGATCACGTCTTCCTGAAGGTGTCACCGATGAGAGGTATTTCCCACTTTGGAAGAAAGGGGAAGCTGAGTTCGAGTACGTAGGCCCCTTTAAGATTTTGGAAAGAATAAGGACTCTAGCGTATCGTCTCGCACTACCGTTGAGGTTGGCACAAGTGCATGACGTCTTTCACGTGTCGATGTTAAGGAAGTATGAGCCTGATCCGACACACGTTCTAAATTTTGAAGAATTGGACGTGGACAACAGGGTGTCGTACGTTGAAAGCCCGATTCAGATTGTGGATCGCAAGGAGCAGGTTCTCAACACCAAGACCATCTCGTTGGTCAAAGTGGTCTGGCAACACCACGGCACTAAAGGAGCAACTTGGGAAACCGAAGATTCGATGAGACAATTGTACCTTCACCTTTTTGCTTAAAGTGTTGTAATGGTTTAAATTTCGAGGACGAAATTTTTATAAGAGAGGAAGAGTTGTGACATCTTGATTTTCCTATTTCTGTTTTTAATAAATTGAGACGGGCAATTCATCTTCACGCATATAGTTCTTTTCCTTCGATTGGCCACTCATGTGAAAACTAGTCTATCAGGTGAAGCCGGTAAGAGATTTTAATGCATCAAACTCGAGAATTTGACTAGGAAACGACCTTTCGACCGAGCTAATCTGCAAGGGTCATTATGGCACAGTTGAAAATCGATTAGAGACCGCAGATAGGTCGACTCGACAGAGGCATGTGATCAAGTATGGTGATTCCACCATATTCCACTATTCTTCTCGGTCAGCACTGGGCCGGCTTTTCTGTCGTTTGGGTCCCCTGTGTCCGTATTTGAAACCTTGAGATTACCACTACAACCAAGAGTCGCCAATGTGTTAAAGATGTGCATTGTGGCTTGAAAATAATCCACCATAGGTCAAATGCATGAAAATTTCTAAAAGCTACCCGGTAGGTTATGACGCGCTAATATCGTGCCAGAGTGAAATTAACCATGAAATTGAAAGCGAATTCAGAAATTGGGAGTCATGTTGTGTCACAAATATTATTAGGAGTATTGGATTAATTTATGGACTTTAATTAGACTAGATTGGAAGAGAATTGATTGGAATTGAAGAATTTAAGGTACAAGATTTTATGCCCCGGCAGAAAATGAAATTGAATGTATTGGGATAAGGTTGTGGGAGATTGAGATAGTGGAGTATGTCATGGTGTGGGGCAAGAGCGGCTAGGATGTTGACAAGTGGAGGGTGGGGATTGGATCTCCAAAAAGGCACTTATCAACATCATCTTCAAGCTTGGGAAGAGAGAGAGTAGAGAGAGAACCGGTTCAGCCCAGCCCCAATCGGCAGCCCCTCCGTCCGCTCGACCGGTCGCCCGTCCGCTCGTCGTCACCGTTGTCGCCGCTGCCACGTGCCGCCCGCACGCCCGCGTGTGCCTCACCCGCCGGCTCGCCATTCCGCCGCAGCCCGAGCGACCTCAAACTTCCAGCACCTTCGCCAAAGAGGCCGCCGCCGCCGCCGGTGGTCGCCGGAGACCCACCGGAGCCGCCACCTTGCCCGCCGCACGAGCTGCCACCGCCCCTCACCGACAGTTTTGCGCCCGAACCGCTGTCGAAGCTCCTCCGACCGGCCTTGGACAGCAGCCATGAACCAGCCTAGATCTAGAACTTCAAGGGCCGCTTTGGGTGTCTTCCGGTCCTCCTTTGGTGTCGCCCGAGGAGATTTGTCGACGGCCTCGCCGTCCTCTTCGTCGGGGACTCGTCGGAAAGCGATTCCGGTGAGTCTAACTCACTAAATCTTGATTAGAGGGTTAATGATGCCCTAAGTGTGCTTAGTCTAAGTTAAGTAAGCTTAGGTGGTTAGATTAGTTTATTTAGTTGAGAATTAGATTAAGGTGTTTAATTAAGTTAAAGTGTGTTTAGTTTAAAGCTAAGTAGGTTTATTTTAATATAAGCCTTGATGTGAGTTAAAGGATTTTATTTTTTATTTAAATAAATATTTCGAAATTCTGGAATTTTTAATAATATATTATATTCCGAAAATTATTAAAATATTAAAAAAAATATTTATGACCTCAATTGCTTAGAATTTCGCTGATCGCTGCTGTGCATTTAGAATTTGAATTTGATGAATGGATGTGACAAATTGAGTGTTGATTGTGATAAATAGGGATTTTATTCATAAAAACCCAAGTGTCGGGTTTTGATGCAAAAATTGAATTTTAAGTATTATATTAAACAGTGGGATTTGAAAAAGTGAGATATTGATTTTTGGATCGAAATTAACGTATCCCCACACACGTGGTTAATTTCTGGAATATTTTTAATATGAACAAAAATGGTCGGGATCACTATTTTAATTGGGAGCATTAAATGAAATGTAAAGTGTCCGGGGCCAATTGTGAAATTGTCGTGTGATAATTAAGAGGAAATCATCCTGGGCTGTTGAGCCGGACTTACCCTTATATGGGATGCCCTTTCTTTGGTTGCGGGTCGCAGTAGATTCTAGGCCCATGCTCCTCTGAAAACGCCGTCGACATAGTGACGAAGCCGTGCTCTAAGGGGGGAGGCGATGCCTTGCATTAATATCAATAGATAGCTGAACTGTGAGTAGGCTATACCCTTATGTGGTAGTGAATAATAATTGGAATGCATGCTGAGTGCGATTGTGGTTTATATGAAAGTGATGGCGTTCCAATTGTTTGAATTCTTATTACTACCTGAGATTGTGTAATACAAATTGTGCTAACCTGCAGGAAGGAATTAAGATGAGGTAAGTCTTCTTTGTGATGTGGCTAGGCCACCCAGGGTGTATTTTTTTTCTAATAGGGGTTTAGGGGGTTGAACTTGCTGAGATAATGTGTCACCCCGTTGTGGGCCAAAATTTCAGGACGGTAGATGGCAGAACCCCCGGAGCGTTATGGTCTTCCCGTGCATAGTACGAAGCAGAAGTTCAATTGTCCTGATCCCGATGGCCATTGGATCTATGAGCTTGTTAGGACCACGGTCTGGGTCCAGGAGGGCTTGACCGTTAAGGTGCCTCATAGATATAGGGCTTGGTTCCGTTTTAGGCCTAATTGTTTCAGGATTGGTCCCCTTAGTAGTTTGGATATTCCATCTGCTGTAATGGAAGCCATCCTAGGAGAAGGAGTAGATGACCCTCCCGATGGTAGAGTGGAGGACCCATCGTCTCGGAGGAGGTTGTTCGCCCGAAGTGGGATCGAAGAGCGAGTCTCGACTAGTAGTCTTAGGACCGTTCCTTCTTTTTGGTGGACTGATCCCTTTTTGTAAGCTAACCCTTTTTGGCATGTATGTAAACTTTGGAATGTTATTTATATATGAAAGTACGTTTGTTTATGAATGTATTGATTTCCTGCTTTTCTATCCCGTGAGTTTTTGTCAGGGGTTTTATAACACGTTCCCCATGCGCATAATAATTTAATTGGGTCGGCGACACTACCTAGGAATGTCGCATTTGTATGAGCATGGCGGGTTGTTCACGTGTCTCGGGGTTCGGGGCGTGACATGACCCGTGGTTGATTCAATATCAATCCACGTTTAAGCCATTTTTAATTCATGGATGATCCTCGGTTGTCATGTAATCGTGAGGGATCAATTGCTCGTTCCAAAGTACACAATAAGTTGAAATTGGTTTAAAGTCGTTCGTAATTACTATAGTAATCGTGCGGAATCACCCACAATCCAATTATATACTATTATCAAAACGATATATAACCATCTTGGATCAGTCTGAAACAGCTTATAATTATCTCTCATCGATCCTTATGGTCGAACTATCAATCCATAGCTGAGTTCCTTAGTCGTGCACATTGAAATCCTAATTTGCTTTTCTCAATAGGTTTAGCACTCTTGAATGGTTCATGAACCAACTTAAAGCTAATTTTACTAATTATGCATTGATAGAAGTAAACCCATTATCGTATCCTGATCGAATTTTGAGGATGTCACAGAAAAAATGTAGACATACGCAAGAGATTCACTAACTCAGCTATAGAGATGTGGGTAAATGCAAGAGAAATGTTTGCTTCAACACTAGATAGAAAAAAAAATATATTATAGAGCCATATCAAAACTCTTACTCTTATAAGGGACCCGATAGAGGAGCAATATAATATGCGAAGATCTTATTTTAGTTGAGCTCAAAAGAGTTGGCAAGGATGGAACATTTGAGATGAAAGTAAATCCAACAACCAAAGTATTTGAGAGGTTTTACATAGGATTTGTAATGTTGAAACACAGGTTTTTGGTGGGATGTAGGCATGTCATAAGCTTGGATGGGTGCTTCCTTTAAACTAGATTAAAGGGTATATTGTCAAGTGCTATTGGATAAGGTGGAAATAATCAAATGTTTCTAATAGCTTGAATAGTCCGAGACATCTTGGACCCTGTTTCTCACCTTATCATTCAATGACCTTAATGATGGGTAGTGACAAGAGTTGGACTTTCATCAGTGATCGACAAAAGATAATATATCACATTTTGTTTTTGTTGGTTGTTACACCACATTAGTGCAATCATTAATGCCATAGTTTGCCTTTTATTGACCAATTTTGGTTGCATATATTGTTGAATGCAATTTATGGCTATCTTCACAAGTAGAGTGTCGAAATTATGCAAGACACATATATGCTAATTGGAAAAAGTTGCACAAAGAGAATGCTCCTAAGTATCCAAACTGATTTTGACCTAACGATAGTTGATTTGAAGATGGAGTGCCCTAAAAGATACGAAGATTTCATGAGACAACATGATGAGCACTTTTGTAGGGTTTATATCAAGAACAAAACTAAGTGAGATGTGGTTGTTAATAACCTAAGTGAGACCTTTAGTAGATATATATGTATGCCAAGAGAAAAACCCATACTTGAGATGCTTGAAGAAATAAGAACAACGTTGATGGAGAGGATGACAGAGAAGTCAGTTAATGGTTGATCGAACAAATCCTATTTTCCAAATGATTAGAACAAAGTTGGAGAAGAACAAAGAATAAATTACACTCCAAGAATATATTAGACTCAAAAATGAATTAGACGTAGAAATGTTATCAAACTCAAAAGAGTATATCAGACCCAAAGGTAAATCTAACTCAAAAAGCATATCAGACTCAAAAACGAATTATACTTAATAAGTAAATATTAACAACGGAAATTAAATACGAAATTGCAAAGATAATGCTTCCAAATTCAAATTCATTATTTATACATACCATATGTCACCACACTTAAAAGAAACAATTAAACAAGTTCTACTCATGTACAAAATCCACAGAATAAACCAAACCATCACAACACATTTATGTCCCTATTCCACATACTTACACTAAGTTTACACATATCAACCAACCAAGTCAAAATCACTAAGTGAATCAACCTAACTTAGCATTTAGGGTTTTCACTTGCCTCGAAAATGACTTCAAATTCATAGATTTAAATCATCTTCAAATAGAATAAACCAAAAACAAAATTCAACAAAACTTGATTTGAAAACAATAAAAATCATTGATAGGAAGTAGTGGTAATTAATAATTTATTATGTCCAATTACGTCCCAACTTGAAAAATGGAGACAAAATCTGGTATTTTGAGTATGAGACCTTTGCTTCCAATTGTGGGTCTTTCAAAACGAAAGTTTGATGAAGTGAGTTAGTGATTGAAAGTTAATAAAGTAGAACCTCTAGTTTGGGAAGGTGAAAGCTTGCCATGGTTTACAATCAAGGCAAGATTGTTTTTAAAGAGTTCTCAACAGTTATCAAATAAAGAGCAATGATTAATCAAGCTTAAAGTAAATGTAGACTTTAGCTAAAAAGCAAGTGTCCCAATGGATGAGCTTGAAATCCCTATGAAGATATTTTGATAAGAATGAAGATGGGCCACTCTCATTTGGCCAAGTAAGGGTATGAATCACCAATTGATGATGTCATGAGTGATATCAAAGCTTTCAAATTCAATGTCTCAAAATAAAGCATGAATTTAAAATCTTTGATAGAGAAAAGAGAAGTGGCATGAAAATTGAACACAAATAGAGATTTAGGAAATCAATTTTTATTCAAAACATCTGAAAGTATTTTCATTATAAACATATGATTTTGAACACTTGTGAGTCTGAAAATATTTTGAATCATTAATGAAAGATATCAAAATCAGAAAATCTCAAGATATATTAAATTCAAATATCTTCAAATATGAATTGGAAACATATTGACTAAGATGTATCAATAGTTTAGTGGCGAATTAAATATCATCATTTTACACACTAAAGTAAACATAAAAAATTTACTCACTAAATATTGTCGCCTCAATCTCCTAGCGATCAAGTCATGGAAATTAATCCTAAATGCCATTATCAAATACAGAAATTTCTAGATGTTGCAACTGTTGGTTCACAGACTAGTGCACAAGCCAGTGTACCCTCTAATAGAGACTCTGTTATCATCAAAAAGTGTCACAACCCT
This sequence comes from Eucalyptus tenuipes, assembly GCA_014182365.1. NCBI lineage: Eukaryota > Viridiplantae > Streptophyta > Magnoliopsida > Myrtales > Myrtaceae > Eucalyptus > Eucalyptus tenuipes. The sequence goes on from CM024545.1 coordinate 2,975,664, forward strand.
CCAGAAGGTAAACCAACTAAAAGTTGGCTATTGGATTATTGAGCTTACAACCTAGCTCGAGCTCTCTCAAGCTCTTACAAATTCACAACTTATAGTTCAAGTTATTTAACATACAAAGTCATTTTAATTATGAGTCAACACTAATCTTTTTTTGGTGGGAAGATAATTACTATACTTTTATGAAACAAAGATTAAATGAATTTAGGGACTTGATTAAGCTCGATTACTCTAACACCCTTTCAATACCATTTCATTTTATTATGAAAATATTTGAGAAGATAGTATGGATATATTTTAATTTAGACATTAGCAACGATCATGCGTGTGCACAATTATTAAAAATAACATTCAATAATCAAAGCTAACGAATTGCAAAAAAAGAAATTAAACAAACAAAAGCAATCAATTATTTTTAGGGTTTCTTTTATCTTGAAACTAAACTAACCTGTATGACACGTAATTCTAATTAATTACATAACCTAGTTTTAATGAAAAGCAATTTCTGATTAAATGAACCAAACATGCAAACTAGGGCTAGGTGCAACAGAAGTCCTAAAACTTGTCATGAAAATGTAATTGAGTCCTAAAACTTGCAAAAAGTACAATCAAGTCCTAAATCTTGTCAAATTATTTCAATCGAGTCTTAAAGTTAACACTTTGTCGGCCTTTTTAACGGAAAATGCGACGACGCGCGGACGTGGCATTTTAAATAATTTCTCATTTTCCACATGGGTTTTTTAATTATTTATTATTCATTTTTAAAAAATTAATTTAAAAACTAAGAAGAAGATAAAATTAGAAGCTCTTCCCCGCCGCCACCGCCCATCGCTAGAGGGGTCGGCGGCGATCACCGACCCGGGGTGGGGGGTCGGCCCTCGCCAAGCTCGTGCGAGGGAGCCCAAATTTGGGCACCCCAGCCCTCGTGCGGGGCCAGCGGCCGTCACCGGAGATCCGGCGAGCCTCACCGGCCCCAAGCGAGGGCCGATGAGGTGTCGCCCGGGGCACACGACGGTCATCGGCCCTTTGTGAGGGTCGGCGATGACTTGCCCAAGTCGGGCAACGGTCGCCGGCCCCTCGCGAGGGCCGGCGTGCCCAGATCGGGGCTCCTCGCCCGGCTTGGCGATGGCCGGCGGCGAAGGAAGCCGGCCATTTTTTTCTTTTTCTTTTTCAAAAATTGTTTTGTGTATTAAATAAATTTTAGCTTTTCTTTTCTAATTTTTTAAATCTAATTTAAATAAAAAACAATTTTAAAAAGCCACATGGAAATAAAAAAATCATTTTAAACGTCACGTCCGCGCCATGTCAGCATTTATTAGTTAAAAAGGCGACGGTGTTAACTTTAGGACTCGATTGAAACAATTTGACAAGTTTTAGGACTTGATTGCACTTTTTATAAGTTTTAGGACTCAATTGTATTTTCGTGATAAGTTTTGGAACTTTTATTGCACTTATCCCAAAATTACTAATATAAAAGCTTATCCTATCCGCTGTAGGAAATAATTTAGATTAAATCCTATTTCAATTAGGAAAAGCCTCATCCTATCAACTAGATATTATTATAATATGTATGCTATTTACAACATGCAATATTATCTAAATTATGCGAGGTTATCTAAATTATCCTATCTATTAAGGAAAACTCTATCAAGAATCCATTCCAATTTTATCCTAGAATTTATTCTTAAATGCGATTCAAATTAAACTTGCCATGTTATCTGAATAACTTATTATAATCTGCATGCTATCGTTTTGTATTTTTATAGATAAGGAAATAAAAGATAAACCTTCCAATCAAACCAAAAATTATCCATCACCAAAGATAGCATCCATTTAATTCAAATAATCTTATGGCTCAAAGATCAAGATATCAATTTTAAACCGCGTAATCTAAAAATTTCCTCTCGTAGCTTAGAAATTGAATCAAATGATTTTGCCGCGTTATGGATTAAGAAATAATTCCTAATCGTTACTGCCTATCACTTGAAACATTTGAATGATAGATATAGTAAAAGTAAATTGAGTAATTAGATCAAATTGATTTCGAGATGAAAATTTTACCTATTATGCAGAAAACTTCCAAATTTGAATGCAACAGATGACAGATAACGTACGGTGGCCGGTGGTGGTACGTTGCAATCGCTCGACGTGCTCAAGGTTTCGGATAAGCTCAACGTACGGTGGCCAGTGGTGGTTTTTTTTTTTTTTTTTTTTTTGGTGCTGCACTCACTCGACGCGCTTGAGGTTTCGGACAAGCTCAACTCCATTTACAAACCCTTTTTCAAGCAAGGTTTTACGTTTCTCATGCAACCAAAAAAAAAAAAAGAAGGTAAATTTGATATTGGCCAAAGCAATGCGGAAGCACAGTGCACAATTGCACATCGTAGGTGAGATTACAAATAATTGGACAATCAGTTGACGTGTGTTACAATCACTCGTGGTCCCGCAATTATTCTACTATCACGCTTCATTCTAGATTATATGACAACGACAACTATGTGGTCTCAAAATTGGTTTTACGTTGATATTCTAACTTATCTTCAAGTTCCTTTTACTTAATTAATTCCTACTTGGGGCGGAGAAATCCCCCACTTAACTCAGTATAACCGACCAAAAAAAAAAAAAAACTCAGCATAAAAGCATTTTAATGGGCCTAAGCCAAAATTAATTTAAAAAAAGAAAAGATTGCCAGACATCTAGAGTACTTAAACTTGGCACGATACTTAAATGCCAAAAGTTAAAAAAGTAATACCTAAGTGTTAAAATCAGAGTAAAATTGATCAATTAAGTGTCAACGGCTAGAAAATCCGGTCAAAATATTGACGTGGCAACTTTTCAGCTAACATGGCTAAACAAATGCAAAATGACGTTGTTTTGCAGCTGATGTGAACAAATAATTAGTAAAAAAACTTAATTAAATTAAATTTCAAACGAAATTAGAAAAAGGGGAGGAAGAAGATGAAGCCGGTTGGAGGCGGCCGAGGGCTCGGCCCTTGCCACCACTGCCTCCCTGTAGTCGCCGGGGAAGGGCGCGACGGTGGGAGGAGGATCGGCGGGGTCATCGAGACTTGGCCAGGGCCGTGTGACCTCGGCCGATTGACGACAAGGGCCTACGAGCCCTCGCCCAAATCTAGGGCGAGGTTTGTGGCCCTTCCCCGGATCCAATGAGGGTCGCCGGCCCTTGCTTGATAGGCCCTTGCGCCGGTTAGGCTGGGGTTGCTAGCTCTAGCCGGGTCTCGGCGACCACGGCCAACCTCCCCCACCGTCACCGAGTCCTTCCTAGCAACAACAGGGAGGTGGCAATGACAAGGGCTAAGCCCTCGAGTCGCCTCCAACTGTTCATCTTCTTACTTCCTCTTTATATATATATATATATAATTTAGATTTAATTTTACTTTAGTTAATTTTTATATTAAAATTCAAATCTGCGCCAAAACGACGTCGTTTTTGCGTTTCTTTGCTGAATTAGTTCTCCGCAAGCCACGTATGCGAGCAAAATTAATAAAAAATTGTTACGTAAGATTTCCGATGGAATGAGTAGAAGTAATACTCAAGTCTCATTTATTAAAAAAAAAAAGAGTATCATTTTCCTAACTTTTAGCATCTAAATATCCCTTTGTGTCAAGTTTTGGCCCTTGAGTTATACTTTTACCTAAAAAAAATATGGGACCAAATTATAAAAGTCCATTGGCTGTCCAAGGATGCTGCCCCATGCGACCTCCGCCGGAGCAGGACCCCGTTTTGTACCCTCTCCTCCAGTGACGTAGATGTCAACATTGATGACTTGAGTACAAGTTTAAATTGGGAGGTGAGCTTGGGGTTAGGATTTTGTGTAAAGAAGGTGATTGGTCGTCTTAGAGGCACATAGCTAGAGAGGAGAGAGTGGATTGCTTCTAGCGAGTTTACGGAAACAAGGAGTCGACCCTTGTGGGTGGAAGCAAGGAGTCGCACCACCACCCCGCAAGAGTCAACGGTTCTTGCTGGCGGCAGTGGTATGGCGGCACCGTCCCTTCAAAACCCTTCCTGGCAATCATCTTTTTCTCTCTCGAGACACTACTCCTTTCTTTCTTTTTCGATTTGTAATTCCATCCAGCGCACTTGTCACCATATTAGTGTTTCATGTGGAAAATTTTTATCAAATGCCACACTGGCATTTTTCAACATTCAATTATTTGCACTATTTAAAAATTGAATTCAGTTGCAATTCGGAGATAAATTTAAGATTTATATTAAAAGATTTTAGAATTTGATTGTATATAAGTTACCTCCGAAAGGTACCACAGACCTTCTCACATCCCCGCCTAAAGGCATTGGCTTCTAAGGTCAGCCTCGCTAGTAGCCTGGACGTTAATTTGCTTGCACATTGATGTGATCTACACTTTGATGACTTTTTGTTACATGAAATATAAGCCGTTTTTTAGTGGGAAAATATAGTTTCAAACAGTTACTAAATTGGGAGGATGAAATTTACAGAGGATAAACATTTATGAGTATCTTATTAATCAATTTTCTACGATGTTTCTTCTATAAATCTGTAACTTCCAGTGGACCATGACAGTCCTTTGATAAATGCTTACTAGTCCTCTTGGCCAAGGATTTTCAACCAATAAAACTTGACTATATGACATCGTGCACTCTTTTGAGTCCGACAGATGTTCT